>BSBN01000252.1:20977115-21607307 GCA_027924645.1 Cunninghamia lanceolata | reverse complement strand
GTTTGGTGTTGTAAACCCATCTTGCTCTATATTATGTAACAAGATGTGAGATGTTGAAGTCTATGAAACTCTATCAAAATTGCATACAATTTAAAATCCGCATTTATATAAAACCAATAGTGTGTCTTCATTCATTGTGTGCCTTTATTACTTTGCATGTGTACATTGTTTACTTTGGGTTAAAATTATCTAATTGCTAGGTGAAATAGTTTAATACAAATAGAAATTAAGGGAGGGACTTTTGGAATTGAAAATGATAAATTAAATATGTTAGAAAAATGTTTTCATATTTTTATTGCAAAAATAAAGTGAAT
The DNA here is from genome assembly GCA_027924645.1 of Cunninghamia lanceolata. Lineage (NCBI taxonomy): Eukaryota > Viridiplantae > Streptophyta > Pinopsida > Cupressales > Cupressaceae > Cunninghamia > Cunninghamia lanceolata. Next base: position 21,606,993 of record BSBN01000252.1, on the reverse strand, counting down.
TTTCTATCTATATACCTTGGAGGGAATTATGATTTGTTATAAAGGAAAAATAACTTCCTATAGAGGGTTAAAAGGTCCATTTTAGATATTTTGGGTCAAAAATAAGCACTAGAATTTAACTTCTAAAGGCCTTCTCTTTTTAAAATCAAGTATGTCTAGAATCCTAATAAAAGTTAAACATGTCTTCTCTTGTAGAGAAAACAATAAGATTACTTAATTAAATTGTTTTTAAATAAAAGGACATGATGCCCAAGTCTTTTGGAACCATACTAGTAAAATATTTTAAAATTGAACATATTTCAAGTGCATTGATGTGAACTTATGCTTCCTCCTTAGACTATTGGTGCAGTGCACCTAGGACATTTTATGTCTTTTATTTAAAATGTTAGTATTAAAAACTAAATGGAGTTTCAAAAATAAATGTAATAGAGCCTTTAATAGGCATACTTATATAGTGGAGATCAAAAATAGGTAGTTTCTTTTGGTGGTCTGCAGTCATAAAGTGTATGACAGTCTTAGAATAGAAAAAAATAGTATATTTTTAGCAAAAAAAAAGCTTTTAGGAAAAAATCAGAAGTTTAGCTATTTTAAGCCTCTTCCCACGATGGGAATATGAGATAAAGCTATAAAAAAATGGAAAAGGATTGTAAAAGGCAATGTGGTCTGATTTTATGGTGAGTTGAAGAAGTTTGAATGAAAGAAAATGAAGGAAAAATACTGTTTTGTTGTCCCTAGCACAATTTTTTGTATTTTTGTTGTTCCTCTTCATTTTACTCAGGTCGTATAGTACTATTTGGATTTGTTGAATTGGATTACCCTATCTTTGTTTTGGATCAGGTGGCAAGGATTTTGATGAAGTTTTGAAGTATTTTCTAGATGTTTTTCCAAAACTGCTCTATTTTCCAGCCTTTTCACTATTTTTATTGCTGCTCCCTTGTACTGTACTTGCCCGTACTGCATGGTTAAGGGCCCATTCAATCAGAAAGGTGTCATATATGGTCTTACCTTACTTTTGAGTCAAGTTGGAGGGAATTTCATGGAGTATTAATCATTTTATGGTTGCTTTTTGTGAAGGTGGTCTCAAAACCTAGTTTTAAGGGTTTAAGAGAGGTTTTTTGTTTTCCTATCAAATCTTGTTTTGTTAGAACCCCAAAATGGGTGGAGTTAATTTAAAATGGTGTGTTCTCTAATGGGTTTTGCATGCAGGAGAAGAAGACAAGTGAAAGTTGGAATTTGGGGCTATGGAGGCCTCTTTGTGTCATTTTAAGGCAAACTAGTGTTGGAGGAGTGAAGATTTGAGCATAAAATAAGTTGAAATAAACTTAGACCCACAAAACCTTTGAAATATGTCTATTTGTATCCTAATGCATCCTTTGGGGTAGGAGTGAGGAGTTTGAGCTTGAGTTAGTGAGTACTTCCTTTGCAAAACAGCCCTGATTAGGCCTCTTGAGAAATCAGTACAGTAAAGATTTGAGTGTTGCATTCCAAAACAACCTTATGTGCATGTTTAGTATGTTTAAGGGAAAGATAATGGGTATCTAAAAAGCCCATGAAATTTTGGATAGGAGGTCTGAGTCTAAAGTTATTGCATGACAGTCCTAAAAAGAGGGCTACAAGGAAGTGAGTGGGTTTGTGAAGGAAGTGGTACAAGGAGGTACCCTTAGTGCATTTTGTGAGTTTTGTGAGCTTGGGACAGTCAAACGTAGTTATTCTAGGGTCCCTAGAAGGTTTGGGAAGGTCCCCATATGTTTGAACCTATAAATGGTGATATTGTGTTGTGTTGAAGTCATGGAGTGTGAGTGGACAGTCAAGTCCAAATTAAAGTCAAGTGTTGCTATTTGGTCCACAGAGGCCTAGATGAGTTGTTTGCCTTACCATCCCCTATATCCTCTTTCCTCCAGTGTTGTTAGTTTGATCCCTTTGTGGTCTTGTGTTAGTGAGCTCTGCATTAACTATGGTGATAGAGTGATTATAATTAACAAGTGATTGCATGATTAAGAGGATTTGGATAGTGACAAAGAAGTCCAACATATAATAGGAACTCAAGAGCTAAAATTTTGAAGCTGAGATTCCAAAGTTGGATGTGGTACATTCATTGGTCCTTGGTAAATAGTCATGTTAGGATGCAAACATCATGTCTTGAACAATGCACATGGTTAGAACATTAGGATTGGAATCATTCATGCCAACAGAAATTAAACTAGAATATTTACTCTATTTTTATAATTTAAACCATAAATTATATTTATTTTGCTCATATCTACTAAAATAGTTAAGGTGATGGTAGGAAAAAGGGGTATACATTGGTTAAAAATAGGGCATTATAGGATCTAATCACCCCCTAGACTTAATGTCTTGTAGGTCTACTTGTAATATTTGATTTAATTGGCCTCTGATTTCTCCTCTATGTTCCTTCCTATTCTTTCTTATTATTCAGCTCCTCCCATATTTTGTTGTACTTAAAGGTAGTCATGCCAATGTGTAACATTTAGATCTGTATGTCCCCTATGCTCAACATTTTTTGCTTTATAGGATTTAAATGTCCATGGATTTTGAGGGTCTATGTTATGAATGGGGGAGATAGGTAACAATAGTAAGGGAGGTCTAAATGTTATTCCAACCCAATCAGACACCTAAAATTGTCTCACCACTATTTCGACCTTAATCAAGACATCACTTAACCTTTTCTTCTACAATTTATTGAATAAATTCTTATTTATTTGATTAATTATCCAATTCCCCTTTTGATAGTGATTAAATAATATTTTATTATTAAATCACTATTCATCACTATCATTTGTACCCATTCCTAGCATAAATGATTAATTAATCATTTATAATCATTTCTCTATAGTCCATCTTAGGTAAATAAATCTAAATATTTATTTATCTAGGTCCCCCATCCTCATCCCAAAATTAAATAAATATTTTCATATTTATTTAATTCCTATTTTGAGAACTTTTGATTAAGTTGGTTAAAACCACTTAATTGAATTAATCCCTCACTTGCACAATCCTAACCCATCATTAACCAATTCAAACCCCTCACATTCCTAAAAATGTACAAATGCATGGGTCCTTGTACAAATTGCATGGGTCTCTTAGAAAGGAATGGGCAAGTCCTTTGCACATCCCTCTGAAAAGTGTCCTTTTGTCTTCTTTCCATTTCATCCATTCACTTTATCCAAGATCATCCTCCACCATTGATCTTCCCTCAATCCAAGGACCCCTCTTTTCCTCCAATCCCATCATGCCACTTGGTGGCCTCTTGTTAACCCAATCCTCTCAATCAATGTGAACCATTGATCTCCCAAATAAATATTGGCCCTCCATCTACCATCCCAAAAATCTATCCTCATGCAAGCCATTTGCAAGTCTCTAAGTTATATGATGTTATGTTGCTAGTTTGAGGAGAATTCAACATATCAAGACATCAAGAGCATATCCAAGATAGCAAGGTTTTAATGTGTAGTTAATTAGTTAGCTTCATTTTATGTATGCATTCCTTATTTGCTCTATCAGAGGTTACATTTAAACATGAATAGAATAGGCTAATGCATTTTATCTTGTTCTTTATAGTTCATTTTAATATGTATACATTTTGGCATGCTTGGTGGTACCCCATGGTCCTTATCTAACCTACTTGTGGTGTTTTTAAGCCTCTTGTAGCTGCCAAACGAGTGTTTCCATAGAAAATGAGCACTTGTAGGCCTATTCAGGCACCTTTGTAGCCTCTTTTTGGTCTAAAATTCACACTTGAGTGCCCTTGTACCTACTTGAGGACTTGTAGGGATATTTGAGTGCCATTGTATCAAGCCTACATGCCTGTTTCTTCAATTTTTTTTGTTTTCAGGCTTTCTAACCATCATTTTGGGCTCTAATCTAGTGTTTTTTTAGTGGTTTTTCATCACTAACATGTTATATATCATCTAAGCCCTTGATTTGGGACTCTAACCATCTTTTTCATAGACAGAAACACCATTTTTCCAACCCTATTCACAAATGAGCACCTTTGTATACGGATGAGCATTTGTGTACCTGAACAAGTGCCTTTATATTTAGGCATCATAAATCTTATTTTTACTATATTTTCAAGATCTATCATTCATTTTTTTGACATGAGGTGACTTTTACAGGGGTCTTAATGCCTAAATTTATCAAAATCCATCTCTAACCCTATTTTTTGCTAGATTTTTATCAAAATCTTACATTATATGCTTATTTTCATACTTAAGTGCCTTTGTACATGGATGAGAGCATCTATGTCTAAACAAACATTTGTGTAGACAAGCATTTTTATAAAATCTGATTGTTGATAGCTCTATTTGAGTTCCTCTATCTTTGTTTGATCATTAATCACTTTATCTTTGGATTTGTGCTTTCCTAACCCCTGGAACTAATCATTGTTTATTGTGCCTTGTACTCTAACATTATTTGGTGCAGGTACCATTGGTCCAAGACAACATATCAAACTACTAACTTGCGTTTTATAGCATTCTTGTCAAAGGACCTACTTTTATCACTAAATCTTAGACACATTTCATTTCTAAGGGGTAAATGAATCTTTTAAGCTTTGTTTGAGATCAAGTAACAAGTGTATTCTCTCTCCTCACACCTTTGGGTGACATTGGAGATCAAAAACTTTGACTTGATCTATATTTTTATCATTGTTAATCCCAAGAACCTAGTGTGTGTATGCTCTCCCTTTGTATTGAAAGGTGATCTTAGGGATAGAAAGCACCTAGGTCTCTTTCCTCTTAGTGGACTTTCCTAAGGATTTGATCACCTTAGAGGATGACCCAAAACCACGTTTTCCAATGGGGTATACAAATTTGGGAGAAATCAAAAGACTCTCCCATCAGGGGAGATTTGTCACTTTTGGATTATCTTGCAAGAACTTTATACCTTGCAAAGTGAAGGAGGAGAGTGGGTCACCCTCTCAAACCATTCCATTAGGCATACCCCTCATCACATGGACATCAATCTCATGTACCTTGCATCTATTGAGGATGCCCCTGGAATCCATGTTCATCCTAGATTAAGACATTTTAGTTGTATATGCTTGAAATGCATCAGATACCAGTTAGTTCCAAAAATTTACCCACCACACACAAGTGCTTATGCCTCATAGAAATAGGTTTTCATGTTGTGTATGCTCTCCCCTTGTTCCATTGAGTGATCTTGGGTGATCAAAAGTGGTTAATTTCCTCATCATGGGACTTGTATATTATGCCTAAACAAAGGTAGCAAGGTGGGCTTAAAAGTCTATACACTCCTACTTGAATAATCTAGGTTGTTCATGTTCTTAGTGAATTTTCATTTCTCAAAAACCATGCATCCCTTAAATCCAAAATCCAAAAATCAAAATCTTTTGAAAACTTGTGCATGTTATGTGAAGTTTATTATTTGCAAATTGTATAAAGGTCAAGGACCCATCTCATCCTAATCTCAAATCCACCTCACCCTAATCATCCACCTCATCCTAATTATCTAATAATCATCCACATCATCCATTAACCTTGCTTAAGGCATTGAATCATTATACCAATTAATTATTTGATCCAAGGTTTGAGCCTAATCATTAAGCTAATCTATCCCTAAGCCATCATCAAGGACCCTAATCCCAAGCAATTTACTAAAATCTAATCAAGGTCCTAGTTCTAATCCATCCAATATAATTAATCATCTCCATAATCACCATCATCATCCTTAATCAATCCCATCATTAAGCTTTATCATCCATCCCCTAACCACATTATAATCCATTTTCCTTAATCCAATTTCATCTCCATCCTAATCGAATCCAATTCTCACAATCAACTTATCCATTGTTCATCCCTAATCTCATCCATTATTCACCTAATCTAATTTCATCCTAATCATAAACAAATCCAATCATCCATCTTATCCAAATACTAACCCAAAACCCATCATCCATTGCATCATGATCCTAATCCCAATCTAATATATCACCTAGTCATTTCATCCCAAATCCTAATCCAATCCTCAATCTGTTATCCTAATTTCATCCATCAATCCCTAATCCAATTCCAATCTCGATCCTTAATCAAACCACATCCATGAACCCTAACCTAATTTAACCATTCATGCACATCATAATCAAATCCACTCATCCTTAATCTAATCCTTAATCAATTTCATCCATCAAACCCCTAATCCAATCTAATCATCATCCTAATTTATCATCCCAAACCAATCCTTTCCTCCACCAATACCATTTATCACATAATCCTAACCATTTCATCTAAAATCTAATCCCTAATCAAAACCATCATCCAAAGGTCCTAGATCTAATCCCTAATTAGTCCCTACATCCATAAAAAACCCATCAAATCCAAGCCCTAACAAGTTTGAGACATGTTTCTTACTCAAGCACCTCTATGCATGAATAGTTCATGAACAAATGTCTATAGGGACAAATAGGTGCCTTTTTAATAGACATTTGTCCCTATACGCATTTGTTCATGAATTATTCTATAATAGACAAGCACCTTCATTCATACACAAGTGCCTTCTTACATAGGTGCCTCTATAATACTTGAGTTCTATAAAAATAAGCCCAATCATCCCTATACAAGAAATCAAACATCAAAAGGCCCTTGGCCTAATCAAACCATCAATCAATCAATCGTCAAAGGGCCTTAGGCCTAATCAAAATCAATCCATATATCAACCAACTGTTGGTTGTTTTAAATTCCCAACCTGATTCTCGTAGTAAATCTATAAAATAGCCACTTATTAATGATTAATCTACCTTGAGGGATTGGCCAACAAATAGGAGATTAGGGAGAGAGGGATTTTCCCAATCTCCATTTTCTTCCTTTGCACTTTAGGCTTTGTGCAACCAAGGAAGGTGTTCCTTTGTAGATGGATTTATTTCTAATTCTCTAGCTATCTCTCTTTAATTGATGTCTTTTTTTCTTGGGGATAACAGTGTTCTACTCAAATGGATGGGGTTTTCCAGAGATATTAGCTTATCAACATTATTCCTATCACAAATATGTTCCGCATAAGCTGCTTGAAAGAATGGATGATATAGTAAAAGGATTGGCTAGATTCTTTAAGGTCTTATCTTATTCTTTGTAGAGGAACATGCAAAACTTAACTTAATCAAAATAAACATCCTAAAAGCCTATTGCTGGAAAGGAAAATATTTGGATTGATTTATAAAATATTTTGAGGATAATCAGAGGGGCATAAGTTCAGTATAGTATCCATGAAACAAATCAGTGCCTATCCAAGGGCTAAAGAGTCAAAAAGATTAAAATGATAAAAACTAAATAGGTAGTGATGTAACAAACCTCAGTTTACTGTAAAGGTACAACAATGCCTTACATTGAAAATACTCTACTAGTTTTGGAATCAACCATACTTAGTTATCCCTATACACCTGAATCACATTTGATATTTTCTAATAGAAGTTTTATATTACTCCTAGAATAAAAGCCATAAGAGAAATATTCTAGCAGAGGAAAGACTGTGTTGATGAATAAAGATGATCTTTAACCAAATATATATTCATAATGTGAAACTATATACATGAAGTAGGAAACAGTATACTCCAAAACTCAACAAAATTTGTAAAATAAACTATTTAGTAACTTGCATCATAGCTTTCAATAGTTCTATCAAAAAACCAAAAGAGACTCAAATTAGAAATCTAAAAATAGACAATTAATTCTATTAGCAAAAAACAAACTTATTTACAACTCCTCCCTGACTAGATTGATCCCTATTTCAAACTAAGTCTGGAAATATGACCTTGAACCAATGCGTTTTCATAAGCCTTGAATTCCATTTTATAGAGATAAGGGAGCAACAAGCTTTAGGCTTATGACAAAATAAGTTACAACTATTTTTTAACCAACATATGTAGCTGCAAGAAGAGGCCGGTGTAACCACTTCACAACTGTGTGCTTTGTTTCCATGTTGGCAGGAAAAGGAGCCAGACCTTTGATGATGGATGCATTACTGGAGGCTGTTAGAGCTAGGCACTCCTCAAATGCCATCAAAGTGTTTAATGAGAGCTTTTATTGCTCTGCCTTTTCAATCCGCACACCAAAGGATGAGAAAACATGCAAGGAACAACATTGAAAGGAAACCTAGGATGATAGAATCTCCTTCACTATTTCTAGGTTTCATTGCATAGGTGAGATTTCGCCCTCCAAGTCTCAAAATTTCATGCAACTTCAATTGAGCAGAAACTTTAGGAATCCACACTTGGCTTGCCTCAAAAGTACTAGAAGCCAAGCCAAGAGAACAACAACAACAACAACAATTCTCCTCCAATCCCTTATCTATTTCATTTGGGGTGGCAATCTCCTTACACCTACAGTTAATGCTCTATTAGGAAAATTAAATGTAAAGAAGGGATAGAGGAAGCTAAGAAGCTTCTCTACTTTAGAAGGGAATCTGCCAACTCATGGAAATAAGGAACCACTGGAGTAGGAAGAATACCCCTTAGAACCCTCCTTCAAATGAGATAAGAGACTAGAGAAGCAATCACAGAGCTACAACTATCTCTAATTTTCCCTACACCACCTATTCTAGAGGAGATAATTCCAAGCCTTTCTAATTTAGTAGGGATAGATTGAGAACCATGAGAACAAGGAAGAAAATCCTAAAGAACAGGGGAGCAAACAGAACACACAGGAATAGGGGAAAGCCATACTGTCAGAATGTTTTAAACAGTATGAATGGTAACATTAGCACTTGCCTTTTTATAGAAATTTTGGGATGTAACCATAGATCCACACATCTGTGGTGTATTAATTTTCCAGTCACTTCGAAACATTCCTACCATAAATGGAAATCTCTTAAAGATTACCATAAATGGAAATCTCTTAAAGATTACCATAAGTGGACATAAATATTGGATTTCATAATTCTGCATAACTGCAAATATCACTTCTTGCATTGAATTTTGCCAGATCAGGTGTCTTGGTTCTCCCAATTAAGCACTGTCATCACATCAAATTTCATGACATAGTAGGTGAAATGTTAATCATGGTGGAGGCACAAATTTCCAAAGGTCAAGCTTGCATAAGCCAAATTATTCTATTATCAAATTCCTTAGGAGCGGCGGCCATGGAGACCCTGCACACACCTGAGCAATTAATGCTTTATAATGAAGCCTAGTTAGATTTGGTGCCAATAAATCCTTCTATTTATAACTTTGAATTTAGGCCGTTGATCTTGATATTAGCTAGCACAACTTGATGGTGCTGATTTGATCCTATTCTAGGTCAGACCTTAGTGCTTGATTCTTTCAATAGTATCCTGCCATCTGGACATCCTTTTCCAGTTATGATCCCTAGGAGAAATCCTTCTTGCAGTATAGTTAAGACGGCATTCGCCATTCTGCATATGAAGGATATGGTCAGAGATATAATCTCGGTGAAATAACAAATAATTGTCATATCTCGATCTCCTGTACTTGATCAAAGCATTCTCAAAAAAGAAGTCATGTTTCATGCCACATCAGATCCTTGCCATTAATGTAATAATCCCATCATTCAGAAGGCCACGCGTCCAAATTCCATCATTCCGTGGTCGCTCAGAAGATCCTTTGGTGGAGTATGGCAAAACATCAGAATCGAAGAGAAACTATTTTATAACACCCGGGACCCACCTCCTTGCCATCCTAGATGGTCCTTGACCTGTTGTCACCCTTTCTGTGTTTCCACTGAGCCTAGCTTCCTTTGTATCTCTCCCTGGGCAAATTGGCAGAAACAAATCCGCTAGTGCCACCTACCAAAATTAGTTAGTAGGACTGGACTTTTGATAGATGTAATACTTCTACCACTTTAGGAGAAGGATGGCCAATTGGGTCAACTCTCTCTTTAAGAATAAAGTTGTTCTAGATGCGGGCTATAGATAGTAACTGCTTGGCGAGGGGCCGGTAAACAATGTTGTGGGAAGGCACAAGGGAAAACTTTAAAGGATGGTGACAGGAAATAAGTAGTCACTAAAGAATTATATCGTATGTGGCTGTTTGCAAGACTTCATACTATGAGGGTTTAGGGTTTTAGAAAATTTAGCTTACTTAGAGCATTTTCTCTAGCAGAGAAACCCTAATTTTGGAAATCTAATGATCAAATGACATAGACCTAGGAACAAAATTATCAGAAACATGAAAAATTTTATAGGGTTCCATTAGTGGTTCTAGTTGGGGATGCCTATTCTATCATGAACAAAGAGAGATCATAGAAGAAATCTAGAGGAGCAGACCACACACACACACATAATGACCTCATGCCATTATGTAGAGAAAAGACATAGCCTGCCTCTATCAAATATTCTATTCTCCAATGATTCTATTAATCTAGTTTGAAAGATTTTATTGAAATCCAACCTATTCTTGACAAAGACATTTGGATAGCTAGTTGGATAGTTACTTTGATTTTCTCCATGATTTCCCCCACTGTACTAAACCAAGGATAAATGATATATATTGCCATCAAAAAGAGATTCAACCCATGGTTCAATTGTTTCTCACCATGTGAAAATATTATCATCCCCCGATTTCTGCCTTTTGCATAAATCTAAAAAGTAAAATCAATCATAATCCATTTTATAACTCGTAGTAGGGGAGTTCTCAAATTCTCCTAGATCAATGTCAAATCTGAAACAATCATATTCTGCTTCTCTTTGGAAATCTAACACTCTGCTTTTATTTTCTACCTTTTGAACTGGCTTCTCATCTTGATGATGAATATAGGAGTGGGAGGCATTACTAGGCTAAAAATTTGGGTCCTGATCTATTAACTCAGTACTTATCCCCCTACATTCCTCTGTAGGTTGAACCAATATTGCTTCATATGTTTCCTCATGATCCTTTTCAAAGAGTGGATTTTCTATGTATTTATAGGGCTCCATATCTTCTCTCACTGATAAATCCACAGGTTCCTCATATAGTGGGTTGTCTCTTATATGCATTTCATCTACACAATCTCCAATATCACTGCTCTGATAGCATTTATCATCATCTAATTCAGAACTCCCACTATTTTGATGTGAGTATTCTGATAATTGCTCACTATTTTCTATATGATTAACAAGGATCACTTCGCCCTGATATTCAGACTTAAAGCAAGTTACTTCCCTAGGAGATTTTGATGTAGAATATATTTCCTCACAAATAGGGGAAATATCTTCACATGAACTTGTCATTCTTTCATAAGTCAAAGGAACTTCCTTAAGTAATATATCCTTTTGTATTGTGGTGTCCATTATCTCATAAGCTGCTTTGTAAGGCTCTGGGGATTTCCTTTTATTCTGATACTAAGGGGAAAAATGAGCAGCATGATTATAGAAACTTAGAACTCCTCTATTTTGATCATAATCCCTATCCTCTTTAGTATAATGAGTGCCATACATTGACTGTTTTGACAAGGGTTCATCAAAATAGTCCATTTTATCTTCCCTTTGGTAAATGGGGGAATAAATGGATCCATTATTCCTTCTATACCCATTTTCTATAAACTCACAACCTTTAATTATTGCATGCTTCAAATTATTTTCTATATTTAGGGCTAAGGAATATGCTTGACTCATAGTAGTAGGGTTCTTATCTCTTAGTCGATAACTGTCCTTTTTATTGAATGCACCTAAATATATGATCAAACACATAGCCTCATTGGGTCTGATATTTTCAGGAATCTCCCTCACTATTTTGGCAAATCTTAAATTGAAAGTTGGGACTAATTCCTTATCTCCCTTTTCAATCTGCATGAGTTCTTTAATTAAAGAACCTACATCTATTCTTTCCCCAAACTGTTCCATGAAAGAAAACCTTAAATCTTGCCAAGAACAGATAGACTGATTGGGTAGATATGTAAACCAATCTCTAACTTCTCCCCTAAAAGTTTGAACAAACAACTTTATGACTACATCTTCATGATCTATTTCATAATCTCCCATTAAGTCACAAAATTCTTGTAAATGGTTGCTAGCTATTTTGGACCTATCATTATTAACTTGGTTATCTGACTTCTAACTTCATCAGGCACATGATTTGGAAACCCACAAATACCATTGAAATCAATAGCCCTATATCTTTCGATAACAAATTCACTTTGATAAAAGAGGTGAGGTTGTTGTTTATACATCTCTAAACCTTTTAGGAAATTTTTTGAAGCTTGGTAAAATACTTGAAAAGAATTTTTTGCTTCTGGTACAAATTATACATTAATTTTCAAGCAAAATCAATAACACTAGATTGCATCACTAGATCCCTTCTAATAGAGTCACCACCTCTACTTCATAGAGGAATATATTATTTTTTCTTTCAGAATCAACCCTTTGAATCCTGTTTCACAGTAGGGTTATATGGAACATTCTGATGCATAAAACTTCATGTAGCAGTCCTACATCTATCTCAAAATATGGTAGAGTTGCCACCCCTTTTGGGGAAAATAATCAACACAAATTTTATGCAAACTCTAAATACCCATGAAAATCTATTGCACTTAGTATTTAGAACTTTTATACAAGAGTTCCCTAGTAGAGTCACCAATCTGTTGGTTGTTTTAAATTCCCAACTTGATTCTCGCAACAAATCTATAAAATAGCCACTTATTAATGATTAATCTGCCTTGAGGGATTGGCCAACGAATAGGAGATTAGGGAGAGAGGGCTTTTCTCTATCCCCCTTTTCTTCCTCTGCACTTTAGGCCCTGTGCAACCAAGGAGGGTGTTCCTTTGTAGATGGATTTATTTCTAATTCTCTGGCTATCTCTCTTTAACTAATGTCTTCTTTTCTTGGGGATAACAGTGTTCTACTCAAATGGATGGGATTTTCCAGAGATATTAGCTTATCAACATTATTCCTATTATAGATATGTTCCTCATAAGCTGCTTGAAAGAATGGATGATATAGTAAAAGGATTGACTAGATTCTTTAAGCTCTTATCTTATTCTTTGCAGAGGAACATGCAAAACTTAACTTAATCAAAATAAATATCCTAAAAGCCTATTACTGGAAAGGAAAATATTTGGATTGGTTTTTAAAATATTTTGAGGATAATTAGAGGGGCATAAGTTCAGTATATTATCCATGAAACAGATCAGTGCCTATCCAAGGGCCAAAGAGTCAAAAAGATTAAAATGATAAAAACTAAACAGGTCGTGATGTAACAAACCTTAGATTATTGTAAAGGTACAACAATGCCTTACATTGAAAATACTCTACTAGTTTTGGAATCAACCATACTTAGTTATCCCTATACACCTGAATCACATTTGGTATTTTCTAATAGAAGTTTTATATTACTCCTTGAATAAAAGCCATAAGAGAAATATGCCAGCACAGGAAAGACTATGTCGATGAATAAAGATGATCTTTAACCAAAGATATATTCATAATGCGAAACTGTATACATGAAGTAGGAGACAATATACTCCAAAACTCAACAAAATTTGTAAAATAAACTATTCAGTAACTTGTATCATAGCTTTCAATAGTTCTATCAAGAAACCAAAAGAGACTCAAATTGGAAACCTGAAAACAGACAATTAATTCTATTAGCAGAAAACAAACTTATTTACAACTCCTCCCTGACTAGATTGATCCATATTTCAGACTAAGTCAAGAAATATGACCTCGAACCAATGCTTTTTCATAAGCCCTGAATCCCCTTTTATAGAGATAAGGGAGAAACAAGCTTCAGGCTTATGACAAAAGAAGTTACAACTATTTTGTAACCAACAGATGCAGCTGCAAGAAGAGGCTGGTGTAACCACTTCACAACTGTGTGATTTGTTTCCATGTTGGTGGGAAAAGGAGCCAAGCCTTTGATGATGGATGCATTGTTGGAGGCCGTTAGGGCCAGACACTCCTCAAATGCCATCAAAGTCTTTAATGAGATCTTTTATTGCTCTACCTTTTCAAACCACACACCAAAGGATGAGAAAACATGCAAGGAACAACATTGAAAGGAAACCCATGATGACATAATCTCCTTTACTATTTCCAGGTTGCATTGCATAGGTGAGATTTTGCCCTCCAAGTCTCAAAATTTCATGCAACTTCAATTGAGCAGAAACTTGGGGAATCCACACCTGGCTTGCCTCAAAAGTACTGGAAGCCAAGACAAGAGAATAGCATCAACAGTAACAATTCTCCTCCAATCCCTTATCTATTTCATCTAGGGGGCAATCTCCTTACACCTACAGTTAATGCTCTATTAGGAAAATTAGATGTAAGGGAGGGGTAGAGGAAGCTGAGAAGTTTCTCTACTTCAGAAGGGAATCTGCCAACTCACAGAAATAAGAAACTACTAGAGTAGGAAGAATACCCCTCAAAACCCTCTGTCAGATGAGATAAGAGACCGGAGAAGAAATCACAGAGCTACAATGGACGCTGCTGCTAATCTCTAATTTTCCCTGCACCACCTATTCTAAAGGAGATAATTCCAAGCCTTTCTAATTCTGTAGGGACAAATCGAGAGCCATGAGAACAAGGAAGAAAATCCTAAAGAACAAGGGAGAAAACATAACACATAGGAACAGGGGAAAGCCATACTGTCAATATGTTTTAAACAGTATGAATGGTAACATCAGCACTTGCCTTTTTATAGAAATTTGGGATGTAAGCATACATCCGCACATCTGTGGCTTATTAATTTTCTAGTCACTTCGAAACATTCCTACCATAAATGGAAATCTCTTAAAGATTACCATAAGTGGACCAAAAGATTGGATTTCATAATTCCGCACAACTACAAATATCACTTCTTGCATTGAATTTTGCCAGATCAGATGTCTTGGTTCTCCCAATTAAGCACTGTCATCACATCAAATTTCATCACACAGTGGGTGAAATGTCAATCATGGTGGAGGCACAGATTTCCAAAGGTTGAGCTTGCATAAGCCAAATTATTCTTTTATCAAATTCCTCAGGAACGACCGCGATGGAGACCTTGCACACGCCCGAGCAGTTAATGCTTTGTAATGAAGCCTAGTCAAATTTGGCACCAATAAATCCTTCTATTTATAAATTTGAATTTAGGTTGTTGATCTTGATCTCTGCTGGCGCAACTTGATGGTGTTGATTTGATCCTATTTCAGGTTGGACCTTACTGCTTGCTTCTTTCAATAGTATCCTGCCATCTGGACAGCCTTTTCCAGTTGTGATCTCGAGGAGAAATCCTTCTTGCAGTGCAGTTAAGATGCCATCCACCATTCCATATATGAAGGATATGGTCAGAGATATGATCTCAGAGGAATAGCGGATAACCGTTGAAACTCAATCTCCAATACTCGATCAGAGCATTTCTCAAAAAAATAGTCATGTTTCATGTCATGTCAGATCCTTGCCATTAATGTAACAATCCCATCATTCAGAAGGCCTCGTGTCCAAATTCTTTCATTCCACAGTCGCTCAGAAGATCCTTTGGTGGAGTATGGCGAAATGTCAAAATCAAAGAGAAATCATTTTATAACACCCGAGACCCACCTCCTTGCCATCCTAGACGGTCCTTGACCCATTGTCACCCTTTCCGCATTTCTACCGAGGCCAGCTTCCTTTGTATCTCTCCCTAGGTAGATTGGTGGAAACGAAACCGCTAGCGCCACCTGCCAAAATTGGTTAGTAAGACTAGACTTTTGACACGTGTAATACTTCTGCCACTTTAGGAGAAGGATGGCCAATTGGGTTGACTCTCTCTTTAAGAATAAAGTTGTTCTAGATGCGGGCTATAGATGATAACTGCTTGGCGAGGGGCTGATAAACAATGTTGCGGGAAGGCATGAGGGAAAACTTTAAAGGATGGTGACAGGAAATAAGTAGTCACTAAAGAATTATATCATATGTGGCTGTTTGCAAGACTTCATACTATGAGGGTTTAGGGTTTTAGCAAATTTAGCATACTTAGAGCATTTTCTCTAGCAGAGAAACCCTAATTTTAGAAATCTAATGATCAAATGACATAGAGTTGGGAACAAAATTATCAGAAACATGGAAAATTTTATAGGGCTCCATCACAAACCATCAACCAATCATTCATAAAAGGGCATTATGCCTAATCAAAATCAATCCAAATCAACCAAATCCAATACAAAATCAAGTGTCATGCATCCTTGACCTTGATCAATCCAAATCCAAATCCAAAATCAAACTAAACAAATCAAACCAATTAATAAATACCCTTTCAAAGTTAAATCTAAATCTAATGTCATTTTGATATCAAAGAAAATCTTAAGTCCCAAACCTTATAAAATCAAAATCATCAAGTCATCCAAAATCACATCATCCAACCTCTACAAACTTCAAATCAAACATCATGAATCCATTCAAAACTGATGCTGATGATAGTCTTGTTGATCAAGATGAATATGAAATTGATATCCTTGATGACATTATCACAAGTAAGTTTACCATCAACTTCCATTGCCCACCTATGGACATGAATGACATCTTTTGGCTAAGAATTGACTAGCACAAGCTATCCCTCTACACTTAATTGTCTACCTTATTGTCATCCTTACAACACCAATGACATGGGAAATCCATTCTATCCCCCATCCATATATCAACCCCCATCTGTATACCAACATTCATCCTTGTATTAGGTCCTCATTTCCTCCACCTCATATCCCTCCTGACCAAATTTGCCATCTCACTATCCACCAATCCAACCACCTAAACCACAATCCAATTCTCCCATTAAATCCAATCATCCTTTTCAAGTTTCCTCCTAGGTGTTATAGCAAAGTACCTCAACCAAAAACATAATAAAAAAGTTGAGAAATTATGTCACCCCACTAATCCAAAATCACCTAAGTGTGTCATTGACCATGTAATCACCCACTCACCACCTATCACACCTATCCATAATCCTATCATACCCATCGAATCCCAAACCCCCAATCATGAACCATCCTCTATCCCTCCATCTATCCCACTAAAAAAGCCTATCCAAATTTTGATTAATTCTAAACACTCCTCCCCTATCACACCACCTAAGAAAATTTGGCTGTGTCAAGAACCTCCTCCAAAGCATGTCAAAACATCCAATCCCCATCCAAACCATGGTCCAAGCATCCTGTGTAATCCCTCTCCCAATCCCTTACCATCTTTTATCAACCCAATCCCACAACCATCACCTTATCCCCTTGGGTCTGACACCTTTATCCATGGTGGTTCTCTCATAGGAGAGGAAGAATTTACATCCACCACCCATCCTCCCCAACCTAATAATGGACCCACATCTTGTTTCTAAAAAAATAAGCATCCCATTGCCCATCACATGATCCAAAACATGATATACCAAGGAAAAGGTTTAGGCCTTCATGAACAAGGTATCTTGGAGCCTATCCATGTCAAAATCCATCCACAATCACATGGCCTTGGTTATGCATCTCAAGGAAGACAATACAAACATGCTGGTACCACCTTCGTAAATCCTAAGAAATATTCTTCCAATCCAAAAATAGTTGCCTCCCATCACTCCTCCAAAATGTTTTCTACCATCCCCCCTTCTCCATCATGTCAATCTAATTTTTTTCCCAAGATCCATCCCCCATCCCATCATCCTTATCCTTCCATCCAAAAACATACTAATCCCTTCATCCATAAACCCCTTAATCCTTCCACCCATAAGTCCACCAATCCCCCCATATACAAATCTTGTGTCCCTAAAACCCCTAATCCCTTGTCCCACAAAATACCTAATCAAGACCAACAAATGCACACATCCTTTGATTTATTTAAAAATGATGAAGCTATAACAAACCTCATGGGATTCAAATATACTACATCTGCATGGGACCACAACATCAAACTTGGAAGCACTTTGGATGCCTCCACACATAAATAAACAAATCCAAAAAATCCTAAGGACTATCATGCCATAGGGCATCAATACACAAAATCCATCAAAAAGGCCACAAAATCCCACCAACCAAACAACAAAAGAAAAAATAATGTGGGTTCCCAAGGGAAAACAAGTAATACATCCAAATGGGGCATCTTAAACCACACTTTCAAAATATCATTCCATCCCCAAATACATGTTCCCCATCCCACAACCAATAAAAAAATTTGAAATTCCTAAGTCCATTTGGGTCCCTAAATATTGAAAATGGTAATCCCAAAACCCCCCATTCTAACCCCATGCTCGAAAATCCAATCCTCCCAAACATCCCAAATCCCATGCATCTAAAATCTCCTGTCACAACCACAAGCTTCAAAATCCACAGTAGTGTGTGTAAATGTTGGTCTTAGTTCCCCTTGGTCCCATGACATTCCCTCATGCCTCTACCACCCCATATTATATCCATTATTCCACATATATCCACCATCGCATCCCTATCATCCATGATTTTGCATAATGAAATTTGTACCTATTGATCTTATAAAAAAACTCTATACTCACACCCTTGGGAATGTCTGCAGTAGCATCTATGGGTTGGGATACATGGTATCAACAATTGACTTGATATAGGAGGTCAAAATATTCACTTGGTCTTCCAATAATTCATTTTCCTTTTCCTTTTCCTCCAACCTAGTAGCCAAAATTTCCACAGAAATCTTAGCATTATGTATATCGCCCTAAATAGAAGGTGGTTCCAAATCCACTTTACTAACATGAAAATCATCCACAAACACATCCCTCATTTCCTTTTCCACCATTGGTTCAACAATTTCCACATATTGGTGTTTGGAGACAGGGTCAACCATAAGACTTGACATTCTTTTGGCTTTCTTGGGGGTTGAGTCTAGCTTCAGTAACCTTGCAACTGCATCAAATTCTGTATCAATGATTTGAGAGTACCTCCTCTTGTTGCCAACCTCATTTTTCAGCCAAGCAGGAGTGGATAGTACTAAACAGTCACCTGTAGTAACATGTGGTATACTATCTATTTTAGGAGTACCATCTACTCCTTGTTTCTGCTGAGAAGGTGGGGAAGTCTAAGATATCCCATCTTGAAAGACACGAGGGGTATGTGCAAATAGTGGAGGAGTTATATTATGAGTGGGTGAGGGTGTTGTCTGCTTGTCTTCTTCCTTATGTAGAAATTGTTCCTACTCTGACAATTTATTAGCATGATGATTCAAACATATTTTAGTCTTCAATTTCCTCTTAGGGGCTTCACTATCCCCTTCACATTGTGCTTTCAACTCAACATTCTTGTTAGGATCTTCTCCACCATCATTCCCATCAGAGACTGGAGATAGTGAGCTTGCATTATGAGTAGTAACAGGTATATTTTAGCTCAAAGGGTTTGCAGAAACATGTTGTTCCCCCATGATCTGCTCCTTGTGAGAAGGAGAACCTACACCATCACCATTCACCTTAGATATTAGCCACCATTGTCTTCTATTCAATACAAAATAAGATATAGTTTTAACATCTGTAACTTCATCTATAGTCCAATCAATGTGAGAAAGGGGTTTGGTAATTCCAATAGAAAAAGTAAGGTCAATCAAATCAGTATAGTCATCCACCAGGTTAAGAAGATTCCAATCAAGCTTTTAGATCCTCATTTAGTCTAGGGTTAACCTTGACCAATCTCTTCTTGTCACTTCATATTCATCTACACCGTCAACCCAAAAATCTTCCAAGTGAGGTTGATGTTCTCTAAGCATGGGGAAATAAAGTTTTTTCTTCACAAAGTCATTACCGTCGATATAACTTTTGGATCCATATACTGACAAATGGAACTTCGCAAGAAGTTTGTCTACATTCTTTGCATTTTTAGTTTTAGTGCAAGTATAATGAGTCAATTTTGATGGAAAAGGATATCCCTTTTTCTTAGAATCATAGTATCTCTTGCTTGCAAGAGATGCTTGTCTGCGTACTTCCAGTAATACAAGATAATCAAAGGCATACCGAGGTAACTTCAGAGGAGGAAACTCAAAACCACCTATTCTGAGATATCTAAATTTATCAAACTAGATAAAATAGCTCCCAAACTTCATCACCCAATTTGTTTATTGAATGGCGATTCTAACCCAAGGGTTCTCATAGATTCTTCTCACCATCAACATGAGGAAAACATTATTGACTCTCCTATAAACTTTATTTCCATGCTCTTCTTGTAACTAAGGGAAATAATCATACACCTGGGTATCTAGGGTCATGGGGCCAGCAATGTTTAATCCTAGCCATACCTATTGAGTTGTAGCTAGTAAATAGATTAAATAAGCACACATATTGAACTTATTTCCTGTCTTTTGAAAATTTACTAACTAATCATGTAAATGTTCGCTAATTATCTGAGACCAGTCTATGTATTACTTCCCAATAAAAATAACAAGTATAAATTGGCACATCCACTGAATGAATTCATTGGAATCCTCACTCCCCACCACTCTGTGTAACAAGGTGATGATATCTAAAATATCATCCTTAAACATAGTTTTGACTATTTTTTTGGGAAGTTATGACCCACCCTTCTTTTCTTTCTTGAGCTAGGTGGTAGAAATGACATCATTACACACCTTTTTACCGCCAATGAATAAATTCCAACTTTTCTCTTGTGAAACCTTTGCATATTCATCCCGTACTGGCAACCCCAATCTATCGTTACTAGTGTCAACATTTATATTAGGATGGTTTTACCACTAACTATCTTGATCTCTCGAGATTTAGCATGGTAATTATTAATACAAGCCATGATTAAGTCCGTGCATTGAACGGTGAGGGGAAAACCACCCATGTGTGCTAACCAACTTTCTAAAGTCTTCTGAGTAATGGGTGTCTTTGGGTTGGCATTCATTCGACCCCAGAATTCTGTAAGGTCAATGTGATCCAAATCTGTGTCTTTGACCCCCAAAAGCTTATTTTCAATTATGAAGGAGATATCTAACCCTTGATATTTATATTTCATCTTGACAAACCCAAGTAACCAATTTCTGAGGTCGTTGACAAGGATGAAGGCCAGGGGGTTTAGGTTTGACAAGAGAGGGTTACGGTTAATAGTTGGGAGAAATGAGGTTTCACAAGTCATGAAAGATGTAGAATTTACAATATGATACCCCCGATAGATGCTAGCACTATATTTCAACTAAAAGTAGAAAAAGGTAGTGCACTCACCTTGGCTGCGACATTTACAGGGAGGAAGAAGTTAAACGGACAGCAACCAAGCTCCAAATCTCACTACCAACAGCAAATATAAATTATACATTAAGAAAATTTTACTTTATAAGGTAAACAAAGTGGGGATAGGGCTACATTAAATGCTCCTTCATAATAAATGTTACCACAACATAATATACCAAACCACTTCATTGGGTATATCAACTTTACATAAACCACTCCCCTTTTACTTGAGATGCTTTATCAGCAAAAATGGCCATCACAAAACTTTAGCCATCAGCAAGCTTGCCACTTCACGAACCCAATTTCAAACTTATGTGTTTATATCGGCAAAAAGTTAATTTCACAAGCCTGATCTCCTTTCGGTTGTATATATTTAAAGCTTTATCGGTAACTTTAGGATTTTGCGAACCATGTGCTTCTTTGATAAACTTTGCTAGATCTCAAAGTTTATAATAATAGTTGGCAAAATGCCCTTTTCACGAACCTTCGAGAAAAAATCCATGACCAAACAAGACTTCCCCTTCATCGGCGAAAAAAACTTGACATGAACCAAATACAAGCTATCGGGTTTTCAGAAAAAACCAAAACTCAAGAACTAGAGACTGATAAGGAATCACGAGTTAAGTTTGTGAGAGGCAAAGAAAGCCGATAAAGGAGATATGACAACATAGTGACAAGAAAAAACCTGAGGGAAGCTTATTGAGAAAGTTGAAGGTTTTCAAACTTGAAATAAATTCCCAGTAGAGTTCGTGAACTCAAATTTTCCAACAAGGTTTGTCGACTGAGAATTTTCTTGATAAGACAAAAAGAAAGGCCAAGTGAGATAACACAAAAATGCCAATAACAAAGGAGAGTTAGAAAGGAAAACTCCAAAAACTTTAAGTTTGAAAAATGAAGATTTTGTTGATAAAGGAGGAGAAAGAGTTAAACTTAAGGGACTCGACACAAGGACAAGGAAGAGATCAAAATAGACTAAGTTTGAGTTGTTTAAGGACAAAGATCAAAATTGGGGCAACATAACCCATGCCCACTCAGTTTGGAATCCTTCTTCTTTGGCTATGGGTAACTGCATTCTTAGTTGTAGATAAAACACCTCCTTTGTTGTGAGTTGACAAATGGTCTCCATTACAGATAACTACATGCTAATGCATAGGGGTTAGTTTCACCATATAATATTTATACATCACAAACTACCATAATTAAGAAAAATTACTATTACATCTTATGAACAATCATTAATCTAAGCATAATCATTCACTAACATATCATGTACTATTCTTAATGCTTTCAGGTCTTAAAGATAATCATAAGCATAGATAATGTATGGGAAAGTGTGGGAATGTCTCTGAAAAGTATGAACTTAAACAAGAGAAACAAAACAAAGTAAATCCTCATCAACAAATACTATTACTTGCATTTGAATAGGAATGATAGTGGGAAATTGTTGTAACAAGAAAGAAGAAGTGGAAGTAGTAGGAGTGGGATGAACAATTGATAAAGGAATGGAAGATTAAATTGGTGGTAAGGGAATAAGAGTTTGAGGAGGAGGAGAATATGGTGGGGAAAATTCACTTGGAGGTGGAGAATGTGAGAAATCATAATTGTAAATGGAAACACCTTCACCTAAATCTACAACAACATCATCTTTTGTCTTTTTCTTCTATTTTTTCAACTAATGACCTTCATCCTCTTTTGGCCCACACTCATTTTTTTTGTTTCCTCTTGTATGCTATCTTGTAGGTGGAGGTTTCTTTGTTTTCCTTATTTTTGATGTGGTAGTGGAAATCTTCTTTCCTTTAGCTTTGCCTTTTGGCAAGCTTTCTTCTTCCTTAGTATCTTCTTCTATTTCAACCTCCTTTTCCTTTTTCTTTAGAGATTCTACATCCATTTTGTTGTGCCTTGCACACATGACCCATCCTTTGCATAAGAAAAATGGTTACCCCTTCTTTTGATTTGAGTCATTTTCTTAGTTCCTATCCCTTCTTATCTTTTCAATTATTTTGTGAGATCCAGGTTTTGAATAGATATCTTGATTTGACTATGGAGTTCTTGATTGATTGCATTAATACATTTGAATGTCCTTCTAGGTCCTAGTTGACTTGCATGCTTTGAATGCTTTCATTTTCTATGATATGTCCTTTTTGAGTCAACTTGATTCTTGTGAGTTCACATGATGGGTCATGGCATGATATTTTCTTGAGGAGTCTTTTTTTGCTTTGTGCTTCATTATTTCACCCAATTTCTTGGTTTGCATGGAGATTCTCTTGATGCTTCTATATCACTTTATCATGCCAATAGTCATCTTGATAGGTTCTTCATTGTTGAGTGTTTGGTTCTTGACGTCTTTAGTGCAAATGAGTTTGTAGGAAGGGTTTGAGTGATGAAGGTAGGCACATTTCATATAGAGTGTTAAGTATTGGTTTTGGAATGTGAGTAAGGATTTATTGGGTTGTTGTAAAAGACAATAAACATTTTTTACTACTTTATTCTTTTGGTAATGACCATGTTAAAATAAGGGCTAAAATTTTATTGTGTCATCCATGATAAATTCTAATATGATTTTAGTTCCATTTCTTCATTTGATGACCTTTCAAGCCCATTCCTTGTCTTTATCCTTATATATAGTATCAAAATGTAGTCTTATAGATTTGTAGAGTCTTAGGAGAGGCCTTTGTTTTGTCACATTTGGTGTGAAATCCTTCCAATAGTCATAATACTATTCAAAACTCTTAAAAATCTCCTTGAAATCAATATTGGGCACCAAAAAGTCAAAGAATAATGAGTTAAATCTAATCTTCTATTACTTTCTAGTTTAAATTTGATGGTTAGATAAGTTTCTAAAACCTACCTTGCATGTCAAAAGGTGTTACCAATTGTTGCATAGGATTTTTCTTAGTTATAACAACTATAAATCTCTTTTTAATGTTCACATGCCTCATTCTAAGGTCCACATGAGTATATGTGTAGACATCTACATTTGACCTTGTCTTTACGACTTCACCTAGACACCATCTTGCAACATCTTGTGACACTTTCATCCTAGGACCCTTTCATTAGCCGATTAATTAAATAAATTATCTTTATTTAGTTAATTAATTTTATTCCATTTTATCCATTTCCTAAATTAATTAAATTTTATTTATTTAATTAATTTGTTTCTCCCACTTTGCCCTATAATTAATTAAATAATTTTATTATTTAATTAATTATTTTTCACCTATCCTAATACTTATACACTTTTACCTATTAGTCTTAGCTAACATCATGAAAATAGGCCCTATCCTTCCCACATCTAAGATCATATAAATATCACTATCAGTCAAGTAATTTCTATTAGCAAGATCAACCTAGAACGCTTGGCTATCACATGAGATTTCAAGTATTGTTATGCTGCTAGTGTGAGTAATCAACATTTATATATTAAATATTATTATCAAATATCAAGGGTAAAAAGGACTACTTTGGTTATATTGTTTCATTTCCTTTCATTAGTTGCTTGCTCTTGATGTGATGTTAAATATGGAATAGGTTCATTGATGCATTTGTTCCTTATATGATTTCCATTTTCTGCATCATACATTTAATGTTGGGTGCCTGCGATCTTAGTTGTTAGTGGCTGGGAACTGCCAACAAATAGCTAATAAACCATCGCATTCACCACAACATTTTTAATAATTTTTCTTGCTAACCGTGACTCCTGGAAAATTTACTATTCCAAGTACAACCACGCTTGTGAACATAGACAACAAACTGCCAGCAGTCAACTAATCACTAGGGGGTACCCCTTCTTCTTCTACTTAGTAAAATAGACATTTTTTTTCTTTTTCTCATAAAATGGTCAAATCGTATCATATTTTTACAAATTTAGAGTCATTGGAAAGATGATTTAGTGTACTTTGCATTGGTGTAGGTATCATCTTCAAATCTAACATGAATTTCTAGGTGCACTTGTTTAAAGATGAATTTTATTTGAAATCTTGAATTGAGCATAACTTTTACATTTTAAATCATAATTCAATGATTTTTTTTGTAATTGCTCAGAAAATCATAAAGAATCTATTGGTAATATTTAATTTTCTATACATAGTCATCTATTTCTAAGTTTTAGTAGATCTATCATTTTGAACAAGTACTTGTTTGCAACATCACATTTGGATTTGGGCATAAAAAGAACTTGTGTTTGCTTTGTTTGGTGAGCTTTATTGTTGCTGGAGGTGTGTGTATGGTCTTCTCTCATATTGCAAAATGATCTTGGGAATCAAAAACACCCTTTGGGCACCTTCGTATTCATATTACACATTTCAATTTCTAAATGTTAATTAACATTGCTTGTGTGGGTCAAGTGTGCGTGTATGCTCTCTCCTCACACTACAAGGTGATCTTGGAGATCAAAAACACCATTTGATTCACTTTTGTCACCCTTTATTAAGAGGCTTTCCTTGGAGACACACCCAATCCAAGGGGACAACCTCAACTCTAGTGTTCCAACAAAGTATAAAAAGTGGGGGGTGAATCGAAATACACACCTCTTGGAAGTTAGAATTTTGTCATTCAGGCTAAGTCCCCAAGAACTTTATACCTTGGGGAAGTGAAGGTGAAGGGTGGGTTACTCTCTTCTTCCATCTGTTTGGCATTGTTTCACTTTCATTTCATGGATTTGGGTCTCACATACATTGTGTATATCAAAGGACTCCCTTAGAGACTTGTACATCCTAGTTTAAGACCTCTTGGCCACACCCAATTGATTAGTATTAGGCTTTTTCATGTGTCTTGCATGTCAAGTCATATATTGTAAAAATTATTTTTATCACTTTTGAAAGTCAAGGTTTCCATTGTGTCTTCTTGTGTGTTTGATAAAATTCTTTCCAAAGCTTCAAAACATAAAAAATCTTCACTAACATTTATGTCATAAGCACATTTGATCCATATCCATACCAAAATCATGTTGGTTGAGTCCAAACCTAGATCTTTCATCCTTATCTTTATCTAGTCTTTGTGCAATCTTGGATACACTTTCTTAGGACTTTACCTACCCCTAAGATTAGTGGACTCCCCCATCATCATCCTAATCATCCTTTGTAATCACAAAAGATCTATCTCTTTACTTGATCCAAATTCTAGTTTTGTCCTCACCTTCTCCTTCATCATTCATAAACCATCCACATTTCATCGCAAACATTGATCCAAAAGTTGAACATTCAAAATTTGCAAAATTCAAACACAACTTCACATCACCATTTTATGCCCCCATAACTAGATCTAAAACCAAGAAGACCATGGATTCTCATGTGATCATTGAAGATATTTCACCTAATAACAACACAAGTGAGCATGAACATTATTTTGAACAACCCAAGCTTTCACTCACATTCATATATTTCATAAAAGGACATAAGGATTTGGTCAATTTGGCAAAACCACAAGAGCCTAATCATCCTAGCTCTTCATCACAAAATGACATTGACACCCCTCAAATAACTAATTCATCACCCATACAAAAAACCTCCAACCTACCTAAGACATCTCATCAACATATCCCTACACTTTTCATGTTGGAAATATGACAGACAACTGAGAGGGGGGGAGGTGAATTAGTTGTCTCAAAACTTTGCATCTTTCTGCAGTTAATTCTTTCTTTTGCTAATTAACAATTCAATAATTTAACAATGAAAATAATCAATCATAAGTGTAAGAGTAGTAACACAATAACACACTTGACACAAGGTTTTTTGATGTGGAAACTCGGTTAAGCGAAAAACCACGGTGGGGGTTAACCCACAAAAATTAATACCCTGTTAAAAGTATTTTACAAATGGGAATGCACATGCATTCGGGCTCACTGCCTAGAGCTGACTACTCAAATGGAGGCTCACTGCCTATAGAAATATTACAAGAGAATAACAAAAGATTTTGAACTAAGGAATAGCATCTACCCATGCAAGAGTTTCAATTCCGGTTAAGTGCAAAAACTGATCTTACACATTTCATCTTTGCTTTGCTTTTCTTATTGCTCTACCTTCATTTGCATCTTAGATTTTTGCTTTTTTCTTCACATACACCTTATTAACATATCTACACACACTAAATCATCCAATTCCATCAGCTGTATATATCCGCAACAAGATCTACAATCATTTTGCTAGTCGGCTTCAAGAACATTTAGAGGTTTGTTGAGTACTTTGCTATGTCGGCTAAATCCATTATTAATATGAGATGTGGACAAAAAATTTCACTTGAAAATCATCAATCATGTCATCTACCATCACTGATCATCACCAATTTCTCAGTAAACAACTTCTATACATCCGGAGTTAAGATCATTCACAAGGTCAACCTATTCTTCTACTGTCTATTCTGTCAAACTGAAACCTGATACTCAGAAGCTAGTATCTTTTGAGCCCTTCATTCCCAGAGGATAAAACTCTGGATTCAGAGTGTCTTGACAATGCTTTTAACTACCTTAGATCCGCAGTAAACCATGTCTTTCCACCAGAGAAATCCAGACCAAGATACCGGACCCTGTTGTTGTTCTGTTCCTAACTGCCTGAACGTAGACAAATTCTAATTTTGACTTCCGATATGAATAAATTGTGTTATGTGGATGATTGGGATGATCTTAGTTTCCATCAATGACAACACCTGTCAATGCAAAGCAGTGTCTCTTGCCAACAATCTCCCCCTTTGACATTGATGGCAACACTTAGTGAAAAATGACTAAGTGTCTAGTGTAGCTCCCCCTTACTATGTATACTTGTGCTTCTTATTAGTTCTGAAGCTCCCCCTTTGCTAGATTCCTCATTTTTCACTACTCTTTACTCCCCCTTTGACATCAATGGCAAAGGGTGGGGTCCAGAAGCCAAAACTCTCCAAAATTTTTGTATACAATGTTGCATTTGTACAAGTAATCATTAAGTTCTATTCACATGAACTTGAGAATGTCTGCAAAGCTGGTTTTTATCTGCACAAGTTCAGAGGCCCAAGTACTCTTCATTCTATCCAAAATTGAGATGTGCCCACTCAACAAAAATGAATATGCTTCTGCCTTTGATAGATCTGATGGATCACTAGTCTAAATTGCAGTCTGAGCTTCAGATAGGACATTATACATTGTCTCTAAATTAGGAGCAATTAATCCCCGGAGCTCACACATTCTCTTCATAATGTTACCCTTTTCTTTAACAAGCCTCTTTATCTCATATGTCAAGCTAATTACTTGACATTTTTGACTTATAGGCGAAACTGTTAGAGGATCAAAATTTTGAGAGAGATTTGACAATTTATGTTCTTGCTCCTTTATCTTTTTCTCAATATCCTCATTAACTTTGGGCCATGATAGATAGAATTTGTACATATCACTTCCATCATTTAGAGCATTCTGAATACTTTTTATACCAATACCAAGTATTCTTCTATCATTTCCTATCACGTTCTTTATTTCAAAAAATTTCTTGTCTAGGAATTCTTTCTAAACTTTTGCCTTCACAGACTTCTCAAAGGACTCAAAATGAGTATTTATAGAACTTACAAGATTTTTTAGATGTTCGGAGGGGGGATCATATGGACTCTTCTGATAGGTAGGCATTGACTTTTCCAAAATCCCTAATGTGAGCCCTAGTAGCTCATTGTACTCCATGTGGAATTTTAACATTTTTTCTCTAGCCTTTACTTGGGTGAATGATGCTATTTTCATCAGTTGAATTGGAGAGAGAGCATATAGATTGGCTAGACCTTGGAGTAGTTTAGATTCATCAAGCTCACTCATCTCTTTTTCAAGAAGACTTTTCACTGCATCTGCAGTGTCTCTTGCAACATTTTTTGAACCATCCTTTTGTTCATCAAATTTCTCAGTAACTGCTTTATGTGCTTCAACATTTGCACCATCTTCTTCTGCTTTATCTTTCTTTTCTCTTTCTTCCTCTATCGTTGTTTTATCTTTCTCTGTGTTCTCTATAGAGGGACTCTTTCCTGTCTATTCATCACTTGCTACCTGATCCGGAGGGCTCTGTGAAGTAGTAACATTATCCTCTTTCCCTAACATATCAGGTGGATTAGGAGTATCTCCTGCATCAACTACTTTATCCAACATTTTTGTATCCTCCTGATTTTCTTGTTTTATTTCTAGAATAGAGGCTTCACCCAACTCAGATTGCTGCTCAATAATGTTCACTTCTTCACCATCTGGAACTTTTTCTGTGACTATGGGAAAATTGTGTTTTTTCAACTCTTTCAAAAGAATTTCTTGAGTTTCTTCAATGATTTCACTTGTTTCTCCAAGCATGAGTTTGTTCATTCTCTTTTTACTTCTAAAGTCATCTTTGACTTCCTTGAATATCATATTTATTTGATCAGGTGAAATCTGAGGACACAAACTTATTAGCTCATGTTCTTTGATCTCCATGTCCTTGCTCTTGGCATTTTCTTTTCTTAACTTCAAAATATTTTCCAAACTTTGTGGCAACTCAGAAGTTATCTCAATCAGTGCCTTGTTGTAGATGTTGAGATATATGATAGTTTCTTCCTCCAACACCCTTTTATCCACATCACTATATTCATCATAGAATTCAATCATGGGTTTTAGATTACCATCTATAGTGACTGACTTTATCACATCCTCCAAGGAAAGTGTGGGCTTCTCAATATATTCCTCATATGTTTCTATCTTGTGCTTTTTTCTAGCCATTTTTCTTCTGGAGGACATTTCTTTGGTTACTTTTGTAGCTTTTGTTCCGGTGGCCTTTAGATCCTTGATTTCAATGTCAGAATATGTATCTTCTTCTTCTTCTCTTATGCTTTCGTAGGTCCAGGATGCTTTTGTTTTCTTCCTTTTCTCCCATTTTCCTGTTGATTTTACCTCTGGTTTTGTAGTCTTCGAAGGAGCAGGGACAGTAGTAGAGCTCCTAGTAGCTCTTGAAGTAGAATAGAGTTCCACCAGATCACCTGTTTGTTTCTTATATTGTTTCTCTTTCTCAGCCTTCTCTAAATTTTCTCACAGCTTCCTTAGTTAGGCCCAGATTTTTAGCTAACTGCTCAACTTCTTTTCTTACTCTCCTATTGTTTTCAGCTTCTCTGAGCTCAGTATGCAATTTTAAACTCAGCTCCTCATAAGTTCCAAATCTTTCAACCATTGTGACTTTGGGCTTGCTCAGAAGATGTTGAGCATACATATTCAAGATCCTTTCATCTACTTCATACCCCATGGGCATGATCCAAACAGTTTTGGGTTCCACTGCTTCCATTAAACACTGATCAGTATGAACCATGAAGCATATTTCATTTTTGTACTTGTCAACAATTGAATTAGGAATTCTTTCCCTTGAGTGCATCATACTCTAAAAATTCTTGAAGTGACCCCATATTGCAATTTTCTGAGCTTTGAAATCACCAATGTCGTGAAGATGATTTCTGATCTGAATGGCAACTAGCTCATCCTTAGTTTAGTGCACACCTTTTACCCCATGTACTTCATTCATAAAGGAAAAGAATAGAAATAGAATCAATGTACCATACTTGAAAGTGTTTTTCTTATCTTTCTTAATTTTGTTTAAATTTTCAATCAGTTGATTATGTAGTAATTCACACAAGTCATAATCAATATTTTCCTTTAGCATCTTGTATGTAGCATATATGGTTGTTCTGGAAACAAAATTTTCTCTGCTCGAGTGGTAAATCTTGTACCCAATCACCATGGAGGTGAATTTGACATTTGGTTCTATAATATCATTAATGGTCATTGCCCTTCTGTCAAACTTGGCACCAGTAGCATCAATCATTGTCTAGTTATTCACAACTTTTAGCATGGGCAACCCACCAGTTGAGTTTAACCTGGTGACAATTTTGATAACATCCTTGGTAATCTTGAATGATTTTAACAACCAAATAAATTCATCATGCATCTGACTTAGAGCATATTGGACCCATTCATCCTCATCAAATGTCAGAAACCCAATGATCTGAATAAAGTGTTTATCCTGTAGTGCCTTATACTCAGGTTTAAGTTCATGATTTTCATCCCTGAGTTGTTTCTCAAACAAGTCTACATACCTTGAATCTCCAAATTCATCTAGGTTTGCATGAATATAAACCCTAATGTCTTCAACATGCAGCACACTATACGGAACACTTGAAAAAGCACCTAACAAATTGACTTCTATTGATTTGTGAGGATGCTTCTTAAATTTGGGTCGAGGTCTTTCAGTAATGTCAACAACATGAGGAGTAGTCATCTCAACAGACTTCAAATTCAAATCTTCACAGAGAAATACCTTTTTTCTTTCACGGGGTTAGGGTTGATCAAATGCCAGTTAAATTCTCTCTTGGTGCGTCAGTCTCTAGATTTGTAGCTTGAATGCTCTTCTTCTTATTTCTTCTGAATGAAAACTGATTAAAATGTGTGACCAAGTGACCTTTTATCTTTTGCAAGACCTAAATTGGCATTGCAATAAATGCTCTTCCCTAACTTTATCTGGTTACTCTATTTTTGACAGTTCTTCATGAATCACTCAACAAGTTTTCATATGAACATCTTTTCTTCCATAGATCCTTCCAAAAGTTCTTAACCAATTCAAAATATCCTCTTTTATTGTGCAAAACTCAGCACCCACTTATTGACCAAGGGAATTTGATGTTCAATGCAGCTCCCCCTAAGCCAGAGCTTCTGACTTAATTACAGGAGGAATTGTCAGCACCAGATTCCGGTGCAGACCCATCACTATTATTTATTATATCTTTCTTTATCCAAATCTTGTTCATTTCACTCCGTATCTCATTCACATCAATTTTCCTTTTACCTCTGTCTTATTTCTGCTCATCCAGTTTTCTGTTACCGAACCTCTTCTTCCATTGTTCCTACTTTTGTAGAATCTTGTAATATGACCAGATTTATTTCAGTTAAAGCATACAACATTTCTTTTCTTATAAACCTGATTTTCTCTTGATCTGTACTGATTAGCCATATGTCCAAACCCATTGCAAACGAAGCAGTAACCATTGAAAGAATTGCTAATTCCTCTATTGTTAGCATTATTCATTATCATATTTCTGCATTCATTTGATTTATGACCATACCTCTTACATTTGAAGCATTGACCAGAGAGGGATGGATCATTTTGATTTACTCTGCTTCTACACTTTGTAGCCTATGACCAAATTTATTGCAATTGAAACAATTTCCATTGAGTGATGGACATCTTTGAGCATTAGGCTGTCTTACCAGAGGTTTTCTAGTTCTATTTCGCCTATTCCTAGGTTGAAAATTTCTCTGCCCAGATTTGGAGCTTTCACCTTTCTCATATCCAAGATTATCCTTTTTCTGCCCTTTAATTAGTGCTTCAAGTTTAGCTGAGCTTATCTTGAACTTCTCCTTATACTCATTTGCAATTTCTAGGTCATGTCTGAGAGTGATAATCTATCTATCAAGTTCTCTCTCATTGTTTCTCCTTTCTTGTAGATTAGATTCTAGAGACCAGCTATCACATCCAATCCGCAACATTCTTCAGTTCTCTCTTTTAGATTTTGATTTATCTCTTCTTCAGCTTTCTTTCTATCTTCAATTTCCTTGGTTAGTCTCGTCACCCCAGTTTCCATCTCATGTTTTAGGACAATAACTTCTTTAGCTAACTTTTCACATTCCTTTGTCTTCTCATTTAGGCCCTTGTCTTCATAATGCTTTCCTAGTTGAAGAGGTTGTTCATTTCCTTTTGTGTTGGATTTGCTCAATTTTTCTTTTAAAATCTCAATGAAGTCTTCAGCCTTTTTGAGGTTATCTTGCAGCTCTTGAACTTCTGACTTGGACTGCTCAAGATCATCTAGGGCAAGATTAAGTTGCCCTTGAAGGTTATATTCATCCATTTTACTACCTTCCTAGATCTTCCTTAAGTTGTTAAACTTTTTCAAAGGAACCTTGCTCTGATACCAATTGTTGGAAATAGGACAGACAACTGAGAGGGGGGTGAATCAGTTGTCTCAAAACTTTGTATCTTTCTATAGTTAATTCTTTCTTTTTCTAATTAACAATTCAATAATTTAACAATGAAAATAATCAATCATAAGTGTAAGAGCAGTAACATAATAACACACTTGACACAAGGATTTTTGACGTGGAAACCCGGTCAAGGGAAAAGCCACGGTGGGGGTTAACCCACAAAAATTAATACGCTATTAAAAAAAAATTACAAATGGGAATGCACATGCATTCGGGCTCATTGCCCAGAGCTCACTGCTCAAATGGAGGCTCACTACCTATAGAAATATTACAAGAGGATAACAAAAGATTTTGAACTAAGGAATAACATCTACCCATGCAAGAGTTTCAGTTTCGGTTAAGTGCAAAAACTGATCTTACACATTTCATCTTTGCTCTGCTTTTCTTACTGCTCTGCCTTCATTCACATCTTAGATTTATGCCTTTTCCTTCACATTCACCTTATTCACATATCTAAACACACTAAATCATCCAATTCCATCAGCTATATATATCCGCAACAAGATTTACAATCATTTTGCTAGTCAGCTTCAAGAACATTCAGAAGTTTGTTGAGTACTCTAATTTGTCAGCTAAATCCATACATAATATGAGATGCGGACCAAAACTTTCACTTGAAATCATCAATCATGTTGGATACCATCACTGATCATCACCAATTGCCCAATAAACAACTTCTATACATCCAGAGTTAAGATCATTCACAAGGTCGACCTGTTCTTCTACTGCCTATTCTGTCAAACTGAAACCTGATACTCACAAGCTAGTATCTTTTGAGTCCTTCATTACTGGAGGATAAAACTCTAGATTCAAAGTGTCTTGACAATGCTTTCAACTACCTTAGATCCACAGCAAACCATGTCTTTCCATCAGAGAAATCCAGACCAAGATATCGGACCTTGTTGCTGTTTTGTTCCTAACTGCCCAGACTTAGACAAATTCTGATTTTGACTTCCGGTATGAACAAATTGTGTTATACGGATGATTGGGATGATCTTAGTTGCCATCAATGACAACACCTA
Source organism: Cunninghamia lanceolata (assembly GCA_027924645.1). NCBI lineage: Eukaryota > Viridiplantae > Streptophyta > Pinopsida > Cupressales > Cupressaceae > Cunninghamia > Cunninghamia lanceolata. The sequence goes on along the minus strand of BSBN01000252.1, from coordinate 21,572,923 downwards.
TCAATGCAAAGAAGTGTCTCTTTCCAACATTTCATTCCATTGCAAACCTCATTTCCATCTCCTTCCATCCCTCAACAAACACTTGCTCTCCCATCCACATCTCATGCTCCATCTCAATCAATCCCTTTGCAACCTATCTCCCATCATGTGGTCATGTCATCACCACTCATTAATCCATCATATCAATATAGCATGTCAATTCCCCAAAGTCACCAATCTATTTATTCAAACATTTCTCTACTCATCTCATCACATATCTCTTACCAACCTAATCCATTGGCCACTCATCCCATGGTGTCATATCAAACTCCACCCCTTGTGAATACTTTGGAACATAAGATGCAAAAGCTAGAGAATGAAGTCCAAAGAATGGAAACAGAAACTCAACGTAACCATTTTAAGTTTGAGGATTTTTTGTCCTTGTCCTCTCGACCAATTTGTTATGATGAGTCTCTTTCCCCTAAACTTTAAAGTTCCTAAGTTTGAAAAATACAAGGGAAAAGAAGACCCTCACGATCACATCAAACAATTTTTCATGGCTTGTCAAGAAGTTTCTCATTATGATGTTTACATATTGAAACTTTTTCCACTAAGTTTGGATGGACAAGCCTTGGATTGGTTTCATCATCTTACTCCTAGTACCATCACAACATTTCCTCAACTTGCTGAAAAATTTGTCACCCATTTCTCCTATAATGTTGAACATGAACTTACTATGTTAGATATTTGCAATACCAAGCAAGAAAATAGAGAAATCTTTGCTTCTTACCTACAAAAGTGGAGAGGGATTACAAGTTGAATCTCATGGGCAATCCCTGAAAAACAATTATTCAATATTTTCATCCAAAACCTTAATCAAGAAATTGCCTTTCATCTCTAAATCCATTGACTTTCCACCTTTGATGATATAATTAAGAAAGGTTTTAATATTGAAAAAAACACTTATCACTAAAGGTTTACTCAAAACCTATACCAAGGACAATAATCAAATGAATGAAAAATTTAAACGTTGGTCTAAGAATAAACATGTGGTTAGTGATGGAGTCACTGATGCAAAAAACATTCAAATAACGCAACCTTCTTAACATATTGTGCAAACTGTTCTTAATGCTAATACCATTTCCCTTCCTGAGAGACAATTTAGGCCACCTTCCAATCCAAGACATCACTTTACTGACTTAGGGGAACCCGTTGAGGAGGTGTTTCTAAAGTTGATGCATGCTAATATGATTACGTTTCTTTTCACTAGACCATATAGTGAAAATGAGTCTAAACCTACATGGTACAATGAGAAGGACTACTGTGGTTATCATTCTGCCCATGGACTTCCTACAAACAAGTGTATGAGGCTCAAACATTACATTCAAGATCTTATTGATGATGGTAAATTAGAGGTAAATGGAACAACCTCATCTAATGACCAATTGGGTATTTATCAAGATCCTTTTCACAAGCACAAACAATCCATTTCGTCTTCTCCTTCCACTTAAAATCAATCCCAAAATAATCATACCATCAATATGTTAGGAAATGTATCTCAACCTTGCAACTACAAAAGGTTTCTATTCTTCCCAATTTTGGTCTTTTCGAATACCTTTTATCTTGAAGAATGGTTTAGAACTTTCAAAGTTTCCAAAAGGGGATAAAAATGGAATGGATTACTATTTTTAGTAACTATACATTTGAGCATGGATGGACCCAAATTTTTCCCAAAAGATGTGGAACTTCCAAGTAAACATCTTGGGCGAGTTTTGACTAAAGATCATACCTAGGTTGCAAGATATTAAATTTTCTATTTTTGAAACTCCTAGAAAAAGTTTTGAACTCAAATTTAAGGCACTTAGAGGTCCCTAAATTCATTGAAAGTTGTCATAACAAATAGAGTAGATTATATCTTGATATATCTCTTCACGATCTTTCCAACGCATCAAACGGTTTGTCAATCAAACACTCGGATCAAAAGTTGTGGTCTCCGGAAGTTGGACCTCATGTTTCACGAAATGTGAAAACCTATTAAACACTTAAAAGAGTTGTAAAGGGGATAGTTACACATGTTGGTGTGTGATTTGGCACATCACAAGGAATCTTTAATTGGAGATAATTTGGGTGCCACTTTTGGGTGGTTTTGACTCATGGTTTTGTAATTAGGTTGATAGTTTATTGTATTGTATCTCCTATATATCAGGGGCTTGAGATGGAGGTTGTATGTAAGAGTCTTATAGATGTTGAGTTACCTCTAGATCTCTAGTTGGTTATACTCCTATGAAATCTTTATCTACAAGTATATCATAATCTTCTTAATTTATGAATAAGATATTGGGTGGCTTTGGAGTGTGGTATTTTTCTCCCGAAAGGGTTTCCCCATGTAATTACTATGTTGTGGTATGATTGCTATTTGTGTTTATTTTTGTAATTGTTGTAAAGATTTGAAAAGTATTCCTTGAGAATGGAAGAGGGTGGATGAATTTTAGATCACCTGGAAGCATTCAATATGTTGGTGGCTCAATTGGCTTCAGTTGGTGTAAAAATGGATGAGGAGGAGAGATGTCAGATCCTTCTTTGTTCTTTGTCTGATTGATGAGATTCTCTTGTTATGACGGTTGGGAATACTTCTGTTGTCTTGAAAGTTGATGATGTTGTGGGTTCTTTACTTTCTGAAGAAATGAGGAGAATGATATCCATTAGTGCCAAAGAAGACCTAAGCGTTCATGGAAGGCCCAAAGAAAAAGGAAAGAAGAGCGAGAAGCATGACAAATCCAAGTCCAAGGGGATATCCAAATCTCCTAAAAAGTCCATAGTTATTTGCTGGAATTGCGGTAAGCCTGGACATTTCCATAAGGAGTGTAAAGAAGAAAATAAGAAATTTGATTATGATTATGAGTTTGAGAAGGAAGATGGTGATGCATTCATTGCATCTTTGGCCACTCGTGTAGGTAATGATGCATGGTTAATTGACTCAGGTGCATCTTTCCATATGACCCCTAATAGAGATTGGTTTTCTAAATATGAATAATTTGATGGAGGTAAGGTGTACTTGGGTGATGATTCTCATTTAAATATTATTGGTCTTGGTAAAGTTAAAATCAGATTTCTTGATGACAGAATAAAAATGATTAATGGTGTGTTTCATATCCCTGGATTAGCACGAAATTTATTATATGTGAGAAAAATAATAGTTGTGGGTGTGTATGTAGTCTTTTATGATTCAAGATGCAAGATGGTAAGAGGTGCTATGGTGATTGCTAGAGGTGTTAGATTTGACACATTGTATAAGATTGATGCATGCATTGTTGAGTGCAATAGTACTTTTGCAGAAAAGAAATATGTGACTACTTCATTGGAAAAAGGAGAGGGTTTCATTTTTTAGTGGATGGTCGTGGCTTCTGGGTACCTAAGGGTGCTCTTTCTTCTGAATCAAAATTGTCTGTAAAGAAGACTTTGTTATGGCACCAGAGATTAGGCCACATAGGAGAAAAGGGTCTAAGGACCTTGAAAAATAAAAACCTTGTTGTCAAAGGGTTCACTGATTGTAATCTTAATTTTGATTTCTATGAACATTGCATTTATGGTAAACAAAACCATATTCAATTTTACCTGAGTCCTCATAAAACTTGTGGTTTATTGGATCTTATTCATTCTTGTTATGTGGAAAAATGGGGATGATCAAAATAGTGTGTTAATTAGATTTAGTCAAACCCTTCTTTCACACATACATTCAAGGACAGAGATCGAGCTAAGTCACAACTGTGATAGGGGACTCAACTATAGGTCTGATGTCACTATGAGATGCTTGGAAAGATAGAATAGATTGATATTTTGTCAAAACCCTAATCTGATTATGCCTAAAACCCTAATTATGCAAAATCACAAACAAACGGATGAATCCTGACAAATGTTCGCATGGGAAGACACTAAATGTAGATTAGAAACATACCAAGATTTTAATTTCAAAAAGCAAAAAATTTGAAGAAAAAAGAGGGATTGTCCTTATCCAAGTTGACACTTTCTCTGTAGACTGGGAGCCAAATATGATGTAGACAGTTCATGCTCAGGGATTTGTGATAGTGATAAATTGAGGAACAAAAGAGGGATCTCCCTTGTCCGTTTAGGGATATTTTCCATAGCTTTCTTCATATTTGGAATCCTTATGTGTTGCAATGATCCTCTGCAACTCTCTGCAAGATTTGACACCTGTCACCTACAATTACAGGAGAGGGGTTGGGGCTTATGGTGTTTAGGAGGCTTCCATGGTCAAGCCCCAGAATTGGCATTCAATCCTTCCAACACCATTGTTAGATAGAGAGTGTGTGTCCTTGGTGGACAGAGGAAAAAGAAAATGATATAATAAATGATTGAACACAAAGTAGATGTCACCTCGGAGGTGAAGCTCTCATGGGGAGATGCAAATCTTTCATGCCATGAGGAGATGGATTGATGAAGACAAATTTACAACAAACAAGTACAAACACAACACAATACTACTCTGAACACAATGAAAGCCTTGAGTATCCTTAACATAAGATCACAAGTTCGCATTATCCATCTAGTTGTAAAATGAAGTCCTAAACATGATTATATATGCATTCCTGCTAAGATTTCATAATTCAAAATTAAGATGCTGACAAGGAAACATTTTTAATGGTCACAAACCGACATTCAAATTTGGTACACTGACAAAATAGGGTAGGACAAGGCGCCCATACCCTTGTCTAGGGACCTATTTTAGGGCCTAATTAAGATTTAGGAGTCACCCCTAGGCCCCAATTGACATGGGTTTCGGGGGATTTTGCTTCGGGATTCATTTTTAACTTACATGATTAAATCTAAGGGACCCAGGAGCTAAACTTAGAAGGTAAAAGTCCTAGGGGGACATTTTACAACATAACATTTAGCCCCCGCTTTAATGTATGTATGATCTTACGACCCATACATGCATTAAAGTACATTCGAAAACACATCACACGTCAGAAACTTAAAGCTAAGGCATACACAAAGATTAAGGAACTATTTCTAGCCCCCAATCTTAGGTAAGCACTAGAAGACACATCACGGACACGTGATACACAATGAAGATAGTAACATGAATGCAAAACAAAGAGAAGATAGTATTGAAGACACGCAAGACATGATGAAGACATGAGAGCAATCACACAAAACACAATAAATACAATGATATAACATTTTCATTTATATATATATATATATATATGGAAATAAAAATTACAACACAAAATCCCAAAATGTAGGAGGAGCTCATCGCGACACCCTTGAAGCTACACCAGGGGGAAAACACGCCATACAAAACATGAGTGTGGGAGGAGCTCATCGCTACACCCTTGAAACCACACACAGGGGAAAACATGCCGTATAAAACCTGAGTGTGGGAGGAGCTCATTGCTACACCCTTGAAACCACACACAAGGGAAAACATGCCAAACAAAGCCCAAGTGTGGGAGAAGCACATCACTACACCCTTGAAACCACACACGGGGAAAAACATGCCATACAAAACCTAAGTGTGGGAGGAGCTCATCACTACACCCTTAAAACCACACACATGGGAAAACACGCCAAACAAAGCTAGAGTGTGGGAGGAGCTCATCCCTACACCCTTGAAACCACACATGGGGCAAAACACATGAAAAACACATGGAATACATGAGTGCCATATAACATGCCAAAGACATACTATACGTCTTAAACATAACGAACAAGGCGATGGAAGAAGCTTATTGCTAAGTCCCACCATCTCAAACACGCTGCAGACACACCTGACAATTGGGCTTATGCTACAACAACCACCAAAAACACGCTTAAGGGAGGATAGTCTCAAGATCCAACCCCACCTCTGCAGAGGACTTTTGAAATAAAAGTATGTGCACTAGCTCAAGAGATACACCATTCTTCCTTCCACAAAAGGGCTTTTGAATAAAAGGATACACACTAGCTCAAGAGATATGTTATCCTACCTTGTGCAGAGGGCCTCTTTGATAAAGGATATGTTATCCTACCTCACAGAGAGGGATTTTTGTTTGCAATATAAATAAAGATGTGTACTCGCACCGGAGAGAAAACATTTCGCCTCATGGAGAGGGCTTACAAACATGCTTTGTTAGTACCAAAATCATCAAACAGATATCATTATATATGCCCCCACTTTAAGGTGGTTGATGTTGTGTACTGATATCAAGCACGTTAAGGTAGAGAGAAGACACACAAGGGAACAAGGGCTTTCACAAAGCCCATGCCCCCAAGGTGACATGTGCTCACAATTCTTGAATGTTCCCACAAACACATTGATAAGATTTGCTTAAGATAACAAGATGGTTAGAAAATCTTACTCTAAGATAACAACCATTGTAGACACCTAAATTTGTCCATGTCTTGCAACACCTAGTCGACACATTACTAGAAACATCTTGTAGCATTTTGTCATAATCCCACTCCTAATCCCATCCTAATCACCTAGACAACTAATTAAATAAATCCCATTTATTTAGTTAATACCCCTTTCACCATGTGTTCCAAATAATTCAACTAAAATATTTGAATTATTCCCTCACCTCTCATCACAATCAAACACATGTCACATGCTACAACTTCCACTTAATACACTTCACATGTCAAACTAATTCAAATAAAATATTTAAATTAGGTCTCTTTTATTCTCCTCCACACACTTGTCACATGACTACAACTCCTCATGGAGTGGGAAAACCTAATCGATCCTAGCCATCCACATTGTTCATTTGAACTTTCAATCTCAACCATCAATTCAAATCAACCTTTTCTATAAATCAAACCTCTCACAAGCCATTTGCAAGTCCAATTTTCAAGTACTGTTATGCTGATGGAATGAGCAACAAACATTCCTCCCACAATCATCCTTCAAAATCTTGCATGCCCATGCGAGGTTGAGAAGAGCAATGGAGATAAATCAAATCTATCGTAGAGATCAGCTTTCTTTGCTTTCTTGTTTTGATTTTCATGCTAGTTTGTACTCTATTGTGCTAGTTAGGGTTTGATATCTTGTTGTTTTAGTTTTAGACCTGATTTTTGCCCTGACGACAAATGGTGAACCCGACGTGAATCATGCAAATCTAACATTTTTTGGTCAATTTTAGGAACTTGACTTTTGCAAGTGACCTCTAGGCCTGAAACGAACCTCGTTGTTGCATCTGGGAGGCCTTGTAGGCGAAGAATGACAGAAAATTTGACCCATTTCACTCACTGTCAAATTTTTTTTTAAAATTTTTTTATTCAACAACTCATACTGTACAGATCCATATCATACGGACAATCCATACTATCTGCACTAAGCCCTGCTTAATTGATAGTTGAAAGTTTTTATCACAGGTTTAATGTCATTTTCTAGTTGTAGGATTAATTTTTTGGGTCGCAGGTGAAGTTTTTGTGTTACAGGATTAATTTTTTGGGTCGCAGGTGAAATTTTTGTGTTGCAAGATTAATTTTTTGGATTGTTAGATCCTAAAAAAACCCTAGCTCTGCATATTCTAGCCACCATAGTCTTACACCACCTCTCAGTCAAACCCTAACACACTACATTGCAATCGCAACCCTAGCTGTTGACTGGTCCAAATCCTATCCTCTGTTGTCTGTGCTTTAAACCCTAAACTGCTCATTGTAAACTAGTTGATGCCTCTGTATCCACTGGTCACCACCCTCCTTTAGTTCTCTACTACTTATCGAGCATCCTGCCACCTACTAACCTCCATTGGTTGCCTCCCCGTCAACAATCCTCTAGTCATAGCCCCGAGATTCAGTCTCCGATCGCAACCCTATGTACTCAGTCGCACCCTTGTATATTTAATCCTCCAGACGATGCCCTGAAGCAACCTCTATCCATTGGTCCAAACTCTCCTAACATCTGCTAAAACCTAGTCACCTCTGCTTTATAGCTCATTCGCCATCACTGTTATTTACTCGGTCGTCTGGGTCGACGTTTTGATCACCATTCTGTGGCAACCTCATCTTTTTTCCCTGCGACCTCGTCTTTATTCCCTCGTCGAAGTTCTGGTCCCTACGGTTGTAGTCCTTAGCATAGTAAGCCCTAAGCACTGGATTCAAACATCCCTTAACCACCTTTAGTGGCTCTTAGTGACTTTAGTGACGAATAGGGGGGCTAGGGGCTAGTGGCCTCCCTCTTATTTGCCTTTGTATTTTTTGCATCTACTAGGCCCCTAGTCACATGGGTGACCAGGGGGCCACTTAAGCCTTAACTACCGAAATCTAACCACAAGTAGCTAACTGCACATGTGATCAAAACTTTGCAAACCACTAGTGGTTTGTACAAATTGTCATGTTATCCTAACACCTCCTACATGCCCTAATAGGGCATTTTTTTCTTTTCCTCATAACTTCGTCATACGGGGTCAAAATATCACACACAAGGACTCATTGGAAAGTTGACTCAGTGAACTATGTAGTGGTGGATATTTTATTAGGTGACTATTGTTTTCATGCCTTTTTTCTCAGTCAAAGTCAGGTCTTATTTTGAACTTCAAATGTGAATATCTTGAGAAAAACTAATCTATTTTTCACAATTTTTTTAAAAAAGTGCTTAGAATTTTGTCTAGATTTTGTTCATGACAATCATTTTTCTGTAGCTCATCATCTTGATCAAATTTTATTATCTTGCTTTATTTTTGCATAATACTCTTGTTTGCAAGTTTACTCACTTTCTTCTTGTTTTCATGGCTTCTAGGTGCATCTAAGGAGCTGTGGAAGAATCAAGATCAGTCACAGAAGCAGATTGGAATGCAAAAAGTTTTAGGTGCACTCGTTTCATCTTTCATCTCTCATTTCTTCATAATCATTGTTTGCAAACACACTTCAATTTGGGCATAAAAAGAACATCTTGTTTGCATTCACATTTGGATTTTAGACTCTTAAAATGAACATTGCTTGTTGTCACACATCAAAAATTGGGCATGAAATGAACAAGTGTCTTCCATCACACATTTGAATTGGGGCTAAAACAAACAAGTGTCCTCATTTCTTGGTGAACTTGAGTGAGGTTAAAGGTGTGTATGCTCTTCTCATGTGCTTCGTACGATCTTGAGAATTAAAAACACCTCTCATCCATTCAATTTCACACCAAATATTTTGTTTCTAAAGGAAAATTAACAAGGGCGAGTGGGTAAGTGCAAAAAGATGGGGGGCCAAAAAGTGGCCAAATGGTTTTAGAAAAAAGATAATACATAACGCGAGCATGTTATAATGCACTCACGTTATGGGTTGGTAATGATGAGCCTAAGGCTTGTCAAAACCAAACCATAACGTGCTCGCGTTATAAGATGAGTGCATTTTGAACTACTATAAATTAAAAAAAGGCTTGTCATTTCATTTCATTTCTATTTTTCTCCTCTATCCCTACGGCTTGCAAACCCTAGGAAGCGTGCTCGCATTTTGGAAAAAAACAATTCAACACCAAAATCTTGCTGATTCATAGCCAAAATGCCGCCACGACGTTGAACACGCCAAAGGAGTGAGTTTTATTTGTTTTTTGTTTGAATTTGCTTCTAAATAGGTAGGTTTGAGTTGTTTTTTGATGTATATTTCGTTAATTGTTAGGAAATGTTAATGCATCTCCTCCTCCTCCTCCTCAAAATCCACAAAATCCTACAGAACAACAACCTCCTCCATTGATTCCTCGACATGCCCCTAGAACACAAGAAAATATAATGGGGCAAATTGAAAACAACAAAAAAGAAATTGAAGATATAATTGCAAGGTTGAAAGATCCTTCCACTTCAACCTTGCATAGGTCCACGCTTGCTGAATCTCTTGAATCTATGTTATCAAATGTAGATTCAATTAGCAAGCAAATAACTAGTTGGACGGACAAGAGGAGAGAGTTTCGAGATTATTATGTAGACAAGCTGTCATACCAAGATGTGAAAAAATTACAAATCACAAAATTAGACTTGTGTTCGATTTTCACAAACCCACAAATAAATCAACCTCCACCCATTACATGCAAGAGGTTCCCTATCCATTAGTGCAACAACCAAGTGATAAGGGATAATTTTGGGCAGAGGTGGTGGATGGTTTTTGACCATCCTCCATGCAATAATAATGAGGTCCCGCAATACTTTTTGAGGAAACTCTACTGCGAGTTTGTCCTCAATAAAGTGCCAAACTATTTTGATATGCAGGACTTCTAGGGTAGAGGTGGGGGGTCAGCACAAGATAGACCAGGGGCACATCTTGACCCACAGTGGGTAGTGAGATGAGTAATCAGCAGACCAGACCATGAGCATGTTTCTATCCCTTCCATTGTGAAGGAGAGTGTTGAGGTCGATACACTTCAGTCCATTAGTGCCTTGACCCAAAGAATCATAGAGCATGCCAGTCCTAGAGCACTGGGTTGGGAGATAGTGCGAGGAGTAGGGTTCCACCCCATGCTTGTCAGGCTTGCGGGTCAGCCTATGTTTATGACCCCATGGATAGTTAGGATGCAGGTGCACAGGTACATCTGCAGCTAAGCAGATAGTGATGACAGATACCCTCTTGAGTGAGACTTTCGGCCTTGATACTTAGGTAAATATTAGCAAGTTTATTGAATTTAATTTATTAAATTTCATTTTTGAAATGCAAGATTAACTAATTTAAATTCATTATTTTAATAAAATTTTAGGGTCACAGCGTCGATGCAATTTTCAGTTGTTCTCCACCTACATTTTACACTAGATCATCTACTGTCGGGGTATGTAACTAGTAAACAATTATAAATATTACATGTGAATAGCATCGTTATATGAATGGTATTCTAATATCTGATTTTAGATGTTGAATAGGTTAATATTGCAGATTTCATGGCAACACCTGCCAGCAGTGGTGGACTTCAAAGCTTTACGGAGGTAATAAAATAAATAGTTTAATGAATGAATTGTACTTACTAGATTTTTGTATGTGACTTGTGTGCTTTATTATGTGTACTTCCATGTTTAGATGAACATGTGTGTATGTTAGGAGCCATTATTTGCATCACTATTATAGTTTTTGTAATTGAATAATGTTGTTTTATTTCCAGATGATGCAGGCTGTGGAGACACCTCCCCATGTTCATAGGGCAATGGAGCATGGTGTGGCCTCTGCGATTCATAGCTCCATGGCATTGACAGGGGTATGAGGCAGATTAATAAATTTCAATTTACATTCATTGTTATAGTTGTCTATTTTTGAACAATCAAAAGATTATTTATTTGAAGTTTAATTTCTATCTGGATGGTTTCTATAGGACATGACATCACCACGGCCTATTCCTGCTACTGAGGCAAGTGAGGAGATAGATTATATGTTAGCGGTAAGTGATTATTTTGTTAAATGTTTCATTTTTTATAATATGTAATTTCTATATATTAATGTCTATACTTTTTATTGTAACAGCTAAAGATGCAGGAAGAACTAAATAGAAGGAGCAGCCCTCGAGTTCGTAGTAGACCACCCACATGCGTGTCTCCATCCCTTAGAAGATCAAAGGCTGCTCATGATCTATTCTCTTCACCAGGAGGGGAATGACTTTTTATTGTTTTCCTTTGTTGTATGCCTATATGGCATTTGTGGACATATATTTTGTATTGTATATAGTTGACATTATATGCCTATATGGCATTCTTGTAAGCCTATATGGCTATTTTGTATATATGTTATACTTATATCGACAGATATTGATGTATGCCTATATGGATATTTGGTTAATACAAATCTTTTTTATTGATGGCGTCCATACTTGCATTATAAATCTACGTTTGAATGGATATTTGTAGATGGCTACTTCAAATATTTAAAGTCCAATTGTATTACATAAGATGTTTGTTGATCCAATAAGCTAGCTATTGTTATTCAAGTATCACCTAAACCTCATTTTGGAACTAAAAGATAAAAGTTGTATTTAAAAAAAATGAATCATCGTGTTGAACAAAAAATATTAATATTCTTTATGAGTAGCATACAATGTCAACTATATGCAATACAAAAAAATGAATCATCATGTTATTCTTTATGTTTGAGATCCTGAAAATGACTAAGTCTGGTAGCCTGATATCCTAAAACACTAGGATGAATATCCAAGTCATTAGGATGATTGCGCCTTGAGAAAAAGTCATTCCCCAAAATCTTGTCAGGCTCGCGTTTTGGAAAAAACAATTCAACACCAAAATCTTGCTGATTCATAGCCAAAATGCCGCCACGACGTTGAACACGCCAAAGGAGTGAGTTTTATTTGTTTTTTGTTTGAATTTGCTTCTAAATAGGTAGGTTTGAGTTGTTTTTTGATGTATATTTCGTTAATTGTTAGGAAATGTTAATGCATCTCCTCCTCCTCCTCCTCAAAATCCACAAAATCCTACAGAACAACAACCTCCTCCATTGATTCCTCGACATGCCCCTAGAACACAAGAAAATATAATGGGGCAAATTGAAAACAACAAAAAAGAAATTGAAGATATAATTGCAAGGTTGAAAGATCCTTCCACTTCAACCTTGCATAGGTCCACGCTTGCTGAATCTCTTGAATCTATGTTATTAAATGTAGATTCAATTAGCAAGCAAATAACTAGTTGGACGGACAAGAGGAGAGAGTTTCGAGATTATTATGTAGACAAGCTGTCATACCAAGATGTGAAAAAATTACAAATCACAAAATTAGACTTGTGTTCGATTTTCACAAACCCACAAATAAATCAACCTCCACCCATTACATGCAAGAGGTTCCCTATCCATTAGTGCAACAACCAAGTGATAAGGGATAATTTTGGGCAGAGGTGGTGGATGGTTTTTGACCATCCTCCATGCAATAATAATGAGGTCCCGCAATACTTTTTGAGGAAACTCTACTGCGAGTTTGTCCTCAATAAAGTGCCAAACTATTTTGATATGCAGGACTTCTAGGGTAGAGGTGGGGGGTCAGCACAAAATAGACCAGGGGCACGTCTTGACCCACAGTGGTTAGTGAGATGAGTAATCAGCAGACCAGCCCATGAGCATGTTTCTATCCCTTCCATTGTGAAGGAGAGTGTTGAGGTCGATACACTTCAGTCCATTAGTGCCTTGACCCAAAGAATCATAGAGCATGCCAGTCCTAGAGCACTGGGTTGGGAGATAGTGCGAGGAGTAGGGTTCCACCCCATGCTTGTCAGGCTTGCGGGTCAGCCTATGTTTATGACCCCATGGATAGTTAGGATGCAGGTGCACAGGTACATCTGCAGCTAAGCAGATAGTGATGACAGATACCCTCTTGAGTGAGACTTTCGGCCTTGATACTTAGGTAAATATTAGCAAGTTTATTGAATTTAATTTATTAAATTTCATTTTTGAAATGCAAGATTAACTAATTTAAATTCATTATTTTAATAAAATTTTAGGGTCACAGCGTCGATGCAATTTTCAGTTGTTCTCCACCTACATTTTACACTAGATCATCTACTGTCGGGGTATGTAACTAGTAAACAATTATAAATATTACATGTGAATAGCATCGTTATATGAATGGTATTCTAATATCTGATTTTAGATGTTGAATAGGTTAATATTGCAGATTTCATGGCAACACCTGCCAGCAGTGGTGGACTTCAAAGCTTTACGGAGGTAATAAAATAAATAGTTTAATGAATGAATTGTACTTACTAGATTTTTGTATGTGACTTGTGTGCTTTATTATGTGTACTTCCATGTTTAGATGAACATGTGTGTATGTTAGGAGCCATTATTTGCATCACTATTATAGTTTTTGTAATTGAATAATGTTGTTTTATTTCCAGATGATGCAGGCTGTGGAGACACCTCCCCATGTTCATAGGGCAATGGAGCATGGTGTGGCCTCTGCGATTCATAGCTCCATGGCATTGACAGGGGTATGAGGCAGATTAATAAATTTCAATTTACATTCATTGTTATAGTTGTCTATTTTTGAACAATCAAAAGATTATTTATTTGAAGTTTAATTTCTATCTGGATGGTTTCTATAGGACATGACATCACCACGGCCTATTCCTGCTACTGAGGCAAGTGAGGAGATAGATTATATGTTAGCGGTAAGTGATTATTTTGTTAAATGTTTCATTTTTTATAATATGTAATTTCTATATATTAATGTCTATACTTTTTATTGTAACAGCTAAAGATGCAGGAAGAACTAAATAGAAGGAGCAGCCCTCGAGTTCGTAGTAGACCACCCACATGCGTGTCTCCATCCCTTAGAAGATCAAAGGCTGCTCATGATCTATTCTCTTCACCAGGAGGGGAATGACTTTTTATTGTTTTCCTTTGTTGTATGCCTATATGGCATTTGTGGACATATATTTTGTATTGTATATAGTTGACATTATATGCCTATATGGCATTCTTGTAAGCCTATATGGCTATTTTGTATATATGTTATACTTATATCGACAGATATTGATGTATGCCTATATGGATATTTGGTTAATACAAATCTTTTTTATTGATGGCGTCCATACTTGCATTATAAATCTACGTTTGAATGGATATTTGTAGATGGCTACTTCAAATATTTAAAGTCCAATTGTATTACATAAGATGTTTGTTGATCCAATAAGCTAGCTATTGTTATTCAAGTATCACCTAAACCTCATTTTGGAACTAAAAGATAAAAGTTGTATTTAAAAAAAATGAATCATCGTGTTGAACAAAAAATATTAATATTCTTTATGAGTAGCATACAATGTCAACTATATGCAATACAAAAAAATGAATCATCATGTTATTCTTTATGTTTGAGATCCTGAAAATGACTAAGTCTGGTAGCCTGATATCCTAAAACACTAGGATGAATATCCAAGTCATTAGGATGATTGCGCCTTGAGAAAAAGTCATTCCCCAAAATCTTGTCAGGCTCGCGTTTTGGAAAAAACAATTCAACACCAAAATCTTGCTGATTCATAGCCAAAATGCCGCCACGACGTTGAACACGCCAAAGGAGTGAGTTTTATTTGTTTTTTGTTTGAATTTGCTTCTAAATAGGTAGGTTTGAGTTGTTTTTTGATGTATATTTCGTTAATTGTTAGGAAATGTTAATGCATCTCCTCCTCCTCCTCCTCAAAATCCACAAAATCCTACAGAACAACAACCTCCTCCATTGATTCCTCGACATGCCCCTAGAACACAAGAAAATATAATGGGGCAAATTGAAAACAACAAAAAAGAAATTGAAGATATAATTGCAAGGTTGAAAGATCCTTCCACTTCAACCTTGCATAGGTCCACGCTTGCTGAATCTCTTGAATCTATGTTATTAAATGTAGATTCAATTAGCAAGCAAATAACTAGTTGGACGGACAAGAGGAGAGAGTTTCGAGATTATTATGTAGACAAGCTGTCATACCAAGATGTGAAAAAATTACAAATCACAAAATTAGACTTGTGTTCGATTTTCACAAACCCACAAATAAATCAACCTCCACCCATTACATGCAAGAGGTTCCCTATCCATTAGTGCAACAACCAAGTGATAAGGGATAATTTTGGGCAGAGGTGGTGGATGGTTTTTGACCATCCTCCATGCAATAATAATGAGGTCCCGCAATACTTTTTGAGGAAACTCTACTGCGAGTTTGTCCTCAATAAAGTGCCAAACTATTTTGATATGCAGGACTTCTAGGGTAGAGGTGGGGGGTCAGCACAAGATAGACCAGGGGCACGTCTTGACCCACAGTGGTTAGTGAGATGAGTAATCAGCAGACCAGCCCATGAGCATGTTTCTATCCCTTCCATTGTGAAGGAGAGTGTTGAGGTCGATACACTTCAGTCCATTAGTGCCTTGACCCAAAGAATCATAGAGCATGCCAGTCCTAGAGCACTGGGTTGGGAGATAGTGCGAGGAGTAGGGTTCCACCCCATGCTTGTCAGGCTTGCGGGTCAGCCTATGTTTATGACCCCATGGATAGTTAGGATGCAGGTGCACAGGTACATCTGCAGCTAAGCAGATAGTGATGACAGATACCCTCTTGAGTGAGACTTTCGGCCTTGATACTTAGGTAAATATTAGCAAGTTTATTGAATTTAATTTATTAAATTTCATTTTTGAAATGCAAGATTAACTAATTTAAATTCATTATTTTAATAAAATTTTAGGGTCACAGCGTCGATGCAATTTTCAGTTGTTCTCCACCTACATTTTACACTAGATCATCTACTGTCGGGGTATGTAACTAGTAAACAATTATAAATATTACATGTGAATAGCATCGTTATATGAATGGTATTCTAATATCTGATTTTAGATGTTGAATAGGTTAATATTGCAGATTTCATGGCAACACCTGCCAGCAGTGGTGGACTTCAAAGCTTTACGGAGGTAATAAAATAAATAGTTTAATGAATGAATTGTACTTACTAGATTTTTGTATGTGACTTGTGTGCTTTATTATGTGTACTTCCATGTTTAGATGAACATGTGTGTATGTTAGGAGCCATTATTTGCATCACTATTATAGTTTTTGTAATTGAATAATGTTGTTTTATTTCCAGATGATGCAGGCTGTGGAGACACCTCCCCATGTTCATAGGGCAATGGAGCATGGTGTGGCCTCTGCGATTCATAGCTCCATGGCATTGACAGGGGTATGAGGCAGATTAATAAATTTCAATTTACATTCATTGTTATAGTTGTCTATTTTTGAACAATCAAAAGATTATTTATTTGAAGTTTAATTTCTATCTGGATGGTTTCTATAGGACATGACATCACCACGGCCTATTCCTGCTACTGAGGCAAGTGAGGAGATAGATTATATGTTAGCGGTAAGTGATTATTTTGTTAAATGTTTCATTTTTTATAATATGTAATTTCTATATATTAATGTCTATACTTTTTATTGTAACAGCTAAAGATGCAGGAAGAACTAAATAGAAGGAGCAGCCCTCGAGTTCGTAGTAGACCACCCACATGCGTGTCTCCATCCCTTAGAAGATCAAAGGCTGCTCATGATCTATTCTCTTCACCAGGAGGGGAATGACTTTTTATTGTTTTCCTTTGTTGTATGCCTATATGGCATTTGTGGACATATATTTTGTATTGTATATAGTTGACATTATATGCCTATATGGCATTCTTGTAAGCCTATATGGCTATTTTGTATATATGTTATACTTATATCGACAGATATTGATGTATGCCTATATGGATATTTGGTTAATACAAATCTTTTTTATTGATGGCGTCCATACTTGCATTATAAATCTACGTTTGAATGGATATTTGTAGATGGCTACTTCAAATATTTAAAGTCCAATTGTATTACATAAGATGTTTGTTGATCCAATAAGCTAGCTATTGTTATTCAAGTATCACCTAAACCTCATTTTGGAACTAAAAGATAAAAGTTGTATTTAAAAAAAATGAATCATCGTGTTGAACAAAAAATATTAATATTCTTTATGAGTAGCATACAATGTCAACTATATGCAATACAAAAAAATGAATCATCATGTTATTCTTTATGTTTGAGATCCTGAAAATGACTAAGTCTGGTAGCCTGATATCCTAAAACACTAGGATGAATATCCAAGTCATTAGGATGATTGCGCCTTGAGAAAAAGTCATTAAGATGAGCGCCTAAAGGAGACTTTCTTAAACATTCAAACATTGAGCAACAAGCATGAAGGGTTAAGGCGCAATTTGCAACTCATAAGCCTCAAAAGGGTGCCCAACTTGGAGAGAGCATTCATTTAAGACAAGGAGCCCATTGACACCTATTCCAACATAAAAGTGCACCTAAGGTGGAAGGAGAACAAGCCTCTAGTAAGTGAAGCGCACCTATTGTCTAAACCACTTCATTATGGCACCCTAGCATGAGGAGGAGTATATAAGTCAATAGGAAATGGTACCTATAATGCAAATGAAGGACTAAGTGGCATTTTCAATAAGCATCAATTCACCTTGAGCTTTCAATAAATACATAAAATTGAGCCCCATAAGCCTAGGCGCCCTTTGCCTTCAAAAGAACATTGTATTGGCACCTTGGAGGAAATCAACTTACAATGACAAGTCTTGGAGGTTTCTCATTTTGGATGATGTCTTTTGAGACTAACTACAATGATTGAAAGTTAAGATGAGTGGAAAGAAAACCTATCTTAAACCTTAGGCACCCTTCATGTAATTTCCCACCATCATGAGCACCTAGATCTAAGGAGTGAATGAAGGATCTTAACATCAAGAAGCATGTTATCAATCAACTTGTAGAAGTCTTTGACAATAATTATGATGAATTGAGTACATGGAAGTAAAGGAAGTACATATCAACTCCAAAGTGTGCCTAATGATCAATAAGAAATTCTTCCAAAGCAAAGGCGCTCATTGTGAATTTTCCTACTAGTTTGGCGCCTTGAAGTCTAAGTGCATGAAAATCATGAGGATGAGCGCTGAGGGATGAGATAGTCTTCATAAGAGTTTAAATAAGAACATCATCAAAATGCGCCTTGGTAGAGAGACTTGAGACCATCATCAAATAAGCCAAAATATCTATCTCCAATCTAGGCACAAATTCTAGTTCCTCCCAACTCGAAGTCAACTTTCATCTATACAACCCTCAAATTGTGCCTTGATTGAGGAAGGGATGTGAACCTCAAAATTTAATCATCTCAAGACAAAAGCTTCCTTAGACACTTGGCATTTGATTGAAATCATTGAGAATTAGAAAGAACCACCTAAGGATGTAAGGTGCACTTATCACCCATACAAGCCTAAAATCATGCCTAAGGGAAATAACTTGATTTCATATCAATAGGTGAGTGCCTTGAGAAAAAGGATCACTCTAGGTCATTTTCAATTGTTGAAAGCACAAAAATGATAAAGATAAAGGCAATTGAGTTAGGCGCACTTTAGCCTCTGAGGACACCTCAATGAGTGCCTTGGGTGAAATTGCATGAGATGACCTTTTGGAGTGAGCGCTTGAAAGATAGAATTCATTATAAGACATGTCTCATCATTTAGAATTACAAAATTGCAAATATAAAGACATTTAAATCTAGGTGCACTCTCCATCAGTACAAACCTATTCTAGCGCCTAAGGGAGAAATTGCATTGAAAGACACCTTTTGAATGAATCTCTTAAGGGAGATTGACCTCTTTAAGCCATTACAATTGTTTGAAATCATTTAAAGTGATAAATATGGACCAACTTGTGTTAGGCACCCTTTGCTCTTCATTTTACCTATATATGTGCCTAGATTTGTAGTAAGATTATTCCATGTTTAAAGAGGATTCCTTTGTGTTATAAAATGTTTATCATGAGGATTAATGTGTTTCTTGGTTTGTATTGTAGGAAGATTGAAGGAAAAGGTAGGAGCAAGAGCTTGGAGTCACCTAGAGTCATCATGTAGCTGCTCCAAAGGAGCCTTTCACATTCATTCATGCCAGAGAGTTAAGATGGAAGTAATCACTGCCAAGGAAACACCACTTCAAGAGGTAGTTGCTCCAAGAGGTCACAACAAGATATATTTCAAGTCTTCTTCATCAACGACATCACCAGTTGCATCATGTTCGAAGACTTCCATCTATCACTTCAAGTTCCATTCATCTTCAAGTATCAATTAGATTCTTCATCAATCATCGCTTCAAGATCAGCATGTAGCCACTCCAAAGGAACTTCTCATCATCATCAAGCATTCCAAAGACATCCATTCAATTTCAATTCCCTCTGATACATTCAAGCCTCCTTGAGAAGTCATCTACTTCACATATAAGGGAAAGTGTTATCATCAATATCTATACTTCAAAGGACCTTTCAAGTTGGAACACTTCTTCATCAAACATTCAAAGACATCCATCCAAGATTCAAGTTCTTTCACAATCTTCAAGTCTAGGAGAAATTGCATCTAGTGAACTCATTAATTGGCGCCTAGGAGGAAAAGACCTTAAACTTACATTATTGAGTTAGCACTTTAGAAATTGAGCCATTCCTAGTCAATTGGAGTCATAAAATATCAAATACAAAGTCAAATTGGACTTAGGCGCCCCTTCATGTAATTTCCCACCATCATGAGTGCCTAGATCTAGGAAGATCATCCAATTGCGCCTAGGAATAAGATACAAGTCCACGACCTCAAATTTGAGTTCCTAGAAGTGTGATGGATTGAAGAAGCTACATTGGCACCTAAGGGTAAGTTGTATCTAATGACATTACCTAATTGAGCGCCTAGGAGGTATAAAGCTTAACATTGACATGAGGACAAGCGCTTAGTAAAGGAGAGTTTCTCAAACATTTAAACATGTGAATGAAGTCATAGAAATGCACTAAGTCATCTAGGCACCATTTTCCCCTTGTGTACCCTTACATTTGTGCCTAAGAAGAAGTTGCTTCAGTTCATTGAAGTGTTTAAGTATTGAGGATTTCTTAGCAATGCTTTGCAACTTTACACTGCCTCCTTCTGACGATTTTTAGGGCAGCAGAAAACCTTTCACCACAGGCAAAACACCTTAGAGATATAAAAAATTGAGAGAGTTTATTGTAGAGGCACTCTACATGATCGCGTTGCCTTAGACAGAATGTTTCTAAGTGACACAGTTTTTGAGTAACATCTCGTCAAAGATTGCTGCCTTTTTGCACTTTGGACTCTTCAGGGATATCATCGATACAATGTAGTTCGGACTGTTTCAACATGTTTGGGTGAAAAATAGGACCATGCCTAGCGTAAATCTATCCATCCAGACATGTTGGAATAGTCAGTTTGGTTGCATCAGGAGTAGGATGAAAGTTATACCCCTTTGCAACTTTACACTGCCTCCTTCTGACGATTTTTGGGGCAGCAGAAAACATTTCACCACGGGCAAATGTCTCAGAGATATAAAAAATTGAGAGAGGTTATTGTAGAGGCACTCTACATGATCTCTTTGCCTCAGATGGAATGTTTCTAAGTTACATGGTTTTTGAGTAACATCTCGTCAAAGATTGCTGCCTTTTTGCACTTTGGACTCTTCAGGGATATCGTCGGTACAATGTAGCTCGAACTGTTTCGACATGTTTGGGTGAAAAATAGGACCGTGCCTAGTGTAAATGTACCCATCCAGACGCGTTGGAATAGTCATTTTAGTTGCATCAGGAGTAGGATGAAAGTTACACCCCTTTGCAACTTTACACTGCCTCCTTCTGACGATTTTTGGGGCAGCAAAAAACCTTTGACCACGGGCAAATGCCTCAGAGATATAAAAAATTGAGAGAGGTTATTGTAGAGCACTCTATGTGATTGCATTGCCTCAGACATAATGTTTCTAAGTGACACAGTTTTCAAGTAACATCTCGTCAAAGATTGCTGCCTTTTTGCACTTTGGACTCTTCAGGGATATCGTCAGTACAATGTAGCTCGGACTATTTTGACATGTTTGGATGAAAAATAGGACCATGCCTAGCATAAATGTACCCATCCAGATGCATTGGAATAGTCAGTTTGGTCACATCAAGAGCAGGATGAAAGTTACACCCCTTTGCTACTTTACACTGCCTCCTTCTGACAATTTTTGGGGCAGCAGAGAACCTTTCACCATGGGCAAATACCTCAGAGATATAAAAAATCAAGAGAGGTTATTGTAGAGGCACTCTATGTGATCGCGTTGCCTTAGATGGAATGTTTCTAAGTGACACAATTTTTAAGTAACATCTCATCAAAGATTGCTGCCTTTTTGCACTTTGGACTCTTCAGGGATATCATCGGCACAATGTAGGTCGGACTGTTTCGACATGTTTGGGTGAAAAATATAACCATGCATAGCCTAGACGTACCCATCTGGATGCGTTGGAACTGTCAGTTTGGTCGCATCAGGAGTAGGACACCAAAAATACAAAAGTTTCTTTGTGCAACTTGACAACATTGACACTTTTTTGCAACATGACTCAAAGACTCAAACTGACCCCAAATGACTCAAAGTGACTTAAAATCACCTTGATTTTGGCACCCAATGTACATTATAGAGGTCTAGGCACTCCTTATCATTCAAAAATCTTAGATGAGCGCCTAGGAAAGGAAAAAACTCTAAGTTTCATTATCATGAGCGCCTAATATCAAGAGACTTTAATGGCTCAAACCTTAGCATGGAGTCCTAAGGCGCATTTCATGTCTCCTTTCATCCATTTTGGGCCCTTATGTAGATTTTTCAACTTGATTTGGCGCCTTGTATGTGAAGGAAGATCTAAAGGCATGAAAGTGGATGTCGTTTTGCAAGAGTTTGGATCATCAAAATTGAAAGAAATAAGTCTATTAAGCTTGGGCGCCCTTGGTCTTCTTTTCATTCATTATGAGTGCCTTGGGAGAATGATATATAGGTCATCATCATGATTGGGTGCCCTGGATCTAGAGTGTTGGAGGAGATCATCAAATGGTGTCTGGAGGAAGTAGGGTGAGTTATGAGTATGGTTGCATCAGGAGCAGGACACCAAAAATGCATAACATGATGATGTAAAAATGTGTATATGTGTAAAAATGCAGGAGGAAATAAAAAAAAGACAAACCTTACAAATTAATGTGCATACTTACAACTCAATGTAACATGACTTTACAAAATTAATGTGAATACTTACAAATTAATCCAATGAACCATCCGGGTCTGCTCTACTCTTTATTGTGTCAAATATTGCTTCATGGTCAGACTCACACACCTTCCACAAGATTTTGTTCAAAGGTGTACCTCGATACTTTATCAAATGAACATTGGATGCCACAACAAGTTCAAGTAATGAAGAATCTTCCGATGCGTGTCAAAGTCCTGAAATAGCCAAATATTAACACTCTTATGTGGGTACCTTCTAAGCCATGTTCTAGTAATAACCACTGAGCCTGTAGGGTATTCGATGTTTTCTCCATCTGTAACAGGGGCCTCCAATTTCTTTTTGGCCTCAACACAACGACATAAGTAATAATCTATTCCCTCTTCATTATCTTCATCTGCAATAACTACATATACGTGCCCTACATTGATATGTGTAGCAAATTAGATGAAATTAGTCAACATTACAAAAATATTACAAAGTAAGATGACATTACCTGGTTGAACTAGATGAAATTAGATGCATATACGTGCCCTATATTACCTGGTTGAACTAAATCTGATATGTGGTCAAAGTCAACTGATGATTCCATCTGTGTTAGTTCCAGTGCCGTCGGGGGTCGATACGTGTCAAGTGGGCTAAGATAACTTAACTGTCATTTGTCAACCCACTCCTTTAGCTCGCACTCATCCCAGATTTGAATTATACAGGAAGAACAAAAGCATGACATCTTTCGCATATGGATACTCCATGAACCTGCAATTGAGCTTCTGAAAGAGTGCATCTCATTTGATCCTGTCAGTGTAAAATAGTCCTCATATAGTGCAATGTTAGTATCATCTATCAACTAAACAAATCTACGAACTGAAGACTTACCTTCATTACCTGGACCCATGGAAGCATTACAACACTCGACAATCAATTTTGCATCTGTCAACTTTGCATTGTCTTTATACTTTAACTCTTCTCGTGCTATGGCTCTTTTGATACATGCTCATGCACCATCATGCTCCCCCTTTCCATGCCCAGCCTCACAAAAGTTTCACATATGCTGAATACTTGTAAAATTATGCCTCCTACTCAGCCAATAGAAATTTCATGAGTTCTTGAATTATGATGCACAGTTATCCAACCATATGATATGCTGACTGAACGATATGCCCCTTCTAGCCAAATCATTGTAGAACACCTAAAAGCAACCTTGCATGAACTCTATAGAATGTGTGTGATCATCACTAATATAGAAATTATACTCCCTTATGATCTTTCTGTCATCCTCTGTACTATCATTTGCATAAATGAATGTGATGTGCACAAATATAGAAACCTGTGTGGAGTTGTAATATTGCGATTACACCTCATGCTGTGGCTGTAGACTGTAGTTCTCTGCAAAGTCGACGATTAAAAAAATGCTACCAACCAAAAATGTGTCCTTGCATAAATTGAATTGCAAGTCCAACCATCGAGCTCTATGGGCATGTCTTGCATACTCATACACTATGCTGTCATGAAATATAGGCATAAACTGGTACACTGGAATCTTTTCAATAACCAATTCACACCTCTTTGCTTCTTTACCATCTTTTGTATTGTATGCCACTATATTATACTTGCCAAACTCTACTAGTTCGTTTCCAACTGCATGTGTTCTTTCCATATGTTCACATATTGGCAAATGTTGCAAGCCACTGCAATGATGACATGTGCCATCCAAGCATAATTTCTTGTAGAATATTTGACCTTCCTCTCTTTCACATAAAATTCTTGATATGAAGTTTCTTGAAGATGTTGGTGGGGCACATATGACACAACCCTGCAAATCATTGTTAGTATGTATATCTAAACATATAGACCTATAAGCATCAAGATGATTAGAAAATTCAATATGTAATCTACAACAAGAAGTAGTGCATGTGTGATTTATCTTGACATAGAAAGGTTTTAGAATTTCAAAATATCTTTGACAAATTTTAATTTGAGGATACTTCTCTAGAAATTTACCATAAAACTGTGTTTGAGTCTCATCCAAAAAATGCTTTGGATGTGGCTCACGGTTCTGACTACCGATTCTCCTTCTTACCACATCCCTTTGATTCAGAGATACCCTTGTGTAATTCTTCCAAAAGTCTTCAACTAGTGATCTCAATGCTTCAACAATTGGTTTATCTTTTCGTGGTAGTCTCCTTGAGAACGTTCATAATTCATTGGCATTAGTGTCCTCAATTCTTTGGCATCTTCCAACGGCTCTTGATAAAGTTTTCCTATTAATTCTCAATTCTTGACTCGTCTTTCTAATTAGATGAGCTTTCCTCATTTGACTACTTACTATAGTCGATGTAATCACACGCCGTGTTGTATTACTATCTTTTATGCGTGAGGTGTTACCCACACTCTGATACGCACTCATTAGATTCTTGAAAATAGATTTTTCACTTGAAGCCTCTGATGTTCTCAACCCAAGAATCTTCATGATGGACCTATACTTTATACTTCGCATCATTTCAATGAATAGTTGACATCTTGCAGTCTCATTTAACTTTTCAAAGAACAATCTCCAAATCTTATGAGCATATCTTCTACAAGTGCATTTTCGAATCTTACCTTCCATTGGCTGCAAAATATTCTCATCAATATCAATCAAATACTTTGGCTTTCTATGCAAAATTCTAAGTGGTGTTAAGTTAGGTAAATACATCTCAACATTAGGAATTTCATCAATATTCAAATGAGATGGGCTAGATGGCATACCTTCGATCAAAGATGAAATAGATGACATACCTTGAGGTTGAGGTGGGAACGATGGCGTACCTCCTTCATCACATGTGAGTGATGATGTACTCTCAACTTGAGATGTGGTAGATGGTGTCCCTACATGTTGACTTGCGGTAGAGGATGTGCTTCCAACTATGGTATTCAAATCTCTTGTACCACGAAGTTTTTGCATTCGTTCTCTTTGTGCCACCGATACATATCTCTTTGTGATGGTTGTGGTTCCTCTTCAATTGGTATGTCTTCATTTATCGTGTGCAATTTCCTCTTCTCACGAAGTTCCCTCATAGCCACTGCTTTCTTTGCATTCTTAGCTTCTATCTCTTCATGTGTTGGTTTAATTCTTGATCATTTCCTCGGCATAACGGAGAATTTGTTTGTAGCATGATAAAGAGACCAATATTACTTCCTAAGAAATGAATACAAGATAATAGTGGGATTGTATTTTTATTATGTTGTAAGGATTTATTCTTGTATAGTTTGACATCATGGTATGTTAAGGTTTGTTGATTACACATAATTATTAAAGAGCCCAAGTGTAGAAAATATACATGGCATCATGTGAGATTGTAGGCTGCTTTCTTGATTGGGAATGTGTCTATTTTAAACATGTATGATAAAGCATGATAAAGTAACTCAATCTGAATTAAGAAAAATGTAAAGAACATGCATGTAAAGACTTGACATACCTAAAACGCGAAGATTCGAATGGAGAGAGTACCCAATTATGTAGTGTTTTTTTCTTCTTGCATCAAACTCCTCAACAATTTGAGTTTTTCACCACTTGCTTCCTTTTCAATGCTAAATTGAATAACACTCAAATATAATTACTAACAACAATACTATTAGCCAATCTATAATGTTAAATTCCTAAAATTGAATCACAATTAACATTGCAACACTACAAAAATTGAAACTTGAATAGATATATATCAAACTTGGTGTGAAAACTATGTTATTTCCTCCTTCTCAAGTTGGCAAAGCAGAAAAGGTGGTGGAAAGATCATGCAAAGGTGGTACAATGTGTCAAATGTGCATGTGAACTTCCCAACAGCATGAAAGCACTTCTTTTTTATCGGACCACGTGCAAAATTAGTATGAAAATAGAGAATGTGGGCCTATCACGGGGGTCAACACTTTTTACCATTTCTATAGCAAGAAAAAATGTGAGCGCATTATAACGTGCTCGCGTTTTGTCATGCTATAGATTGATCACATCCTGTGCATTATCTTCCTTAACACAAGTAGGGATGACCACATCCTATGCTTCATCAACTGACACTTCCAAGCCTTACAATTCCTCTTAAATATGGGAGGATCCATGACTGGAAGAGCCAAGCCACTTCATCCTGCCTTGCTGAAGGATGACATTATGGGAGAATTAGGAGATTTTCCTTTGTAGATCATATAATCTTTAAATGATTTACAGCTCTGCATCAGAGAAAAACCACTGATGGTGTCTGAGAAATAAGTAATTCTTCATCTCTTTGGTGATCCATTTCTCTTTCCAAACCTTCCCCGTCAGACTTGAATGACCACAAGGTTTTTTTGGGAAATCTTTTCCTGTTTCTTGCAAGAGCTTACCAGATGCTCCGCCATATGATAGGCATAACAATGAAGGGGCAAGCCCTCATAATCAAGTTCTTGATAGAAAATGCCCATCGAGGAAGAAAGACAGATCTTCTTTGGAAGCAAAAGTTCTAGTTTGTGACAAATCCTTATCCAAGCATAAATAGCAGGGGTTATGTTAAGCGATTACTAATCCACTTCCACAAAGTCTCCTGAAGACTTCCTGATTGATTCCAAAACATCCACACCCCAAAACTAGAGAGGCAATCAATATAATCGAACCCATAAATCTACATTTGACGATAGAAACCCTCAACACTATACCTTAAATCCTAATCCCTGAACCCTCAACCCTAAACCTTATCCCTAAACCCTAATCCCTCAACCCTCAACCCTAATCCGTCATCCCTCAATTCTAATCCCTCATCCCTAAACCCTAAATGCTATCCCTATTCCTAAACCCTCAACAGACTCGATACTATACCTTAAACCATAATCCCTTATCCCTAAACCCTCCAACCCTATCCCTAATCCTTATACCTTCCACACTCTACTTTAACCCTAATCCCTCAACCCTCAACCCTATCCCTAAACCCTTGACCCTTGAACCTCAACCCTCAACCCTCAACATCAAACCCTAATCCCTCAACCCTTAACTATGATCCCTCGACCCTCAACCCTATCCCTAAACCCTAAAGCCTCAACCCTCAACCCTCAATGTTAAATCCTAATCCCTCGACCCTTCACTCTAATCCCTTAACCCTAAACCCTATCCCTAAACCCTCAACACTATACCTTAAACCCTAATCCATCAACCCTCAACACTAATCCGTCATCCCTAAACTCTAATCCCTCATCCCTAATCCCTTATCCCTAAACCCTCCAACCCTATCCCTAATCCTTATACCCTCCACACTCTACTTTAACCCTAATCCCTCGACCCTCAACCCTATCCCTAAATGCTTGACCCTTGAACCTCAATCCTCAACCCTCAATGTCAAACCCTAATCCCTCAACCCTTAACTATAATCCCTCGACCCTCAACCCTATCCCTAAACCCTAAACCCTAAAGCCTCAACCCTCAACCCTCAACATCAAATCCTAATCCCTCAACCCTTCACTCTAATCCCTCAACCCTAAACCCTATCCCTAAACCCTTAACACTATACCTTAAACCCTAATCCCTCAACCCTCAACCCTAAACCTTATCCCTAAACCCTAATCCCTCAACCCTCAACCCTAATCTGTCATCCCTCAACTCTAATCCCTCATCCCTAAACCCTAAATGCTATCCCTATTCCTAAACCCTCAACAGTCTCGATACTTTACCTTAAACCCTAATCCCTTATCCCTAAACCCTCCAACCCTATCCCTAATCCTTATACCCTCCACACTCTACTTTAACCCTAATCCCTTGACTCTCAACCCTTAATGTCAAACCCTAATCCCTCAACCCTATCCCTAAACCCTAAACCCTAAACCCTATCCCTAAACCCTAAACCCTAAACCCTCAACCCTCAACCCTCAATGTCAAATCCTAATCCCTCGACCCTTCACTCTAATTCCTCAACCCTAAACCCTATCTCTAAACCCTCAACACTATACCTTAAACCCTAATCCCTCAACCCTTAACCCTAAACCTTATCCTTAAACCCTAATCCCTCAATCCTCAACCCTAATTTGTCATCCCTCAACTCTAATCCCTCATCCCTAAACCCTAAATGCTATCCCTATTCCTAAACCCTCAACAGACTCGATACTATACCTTAAACCCTAATCCTTTATCCCTAAACCCTCCAACCCTATCCCTAATCCTTATACCCTCCACACTCTACTTTAACCCTAATCCCTCGACCCTCAACCCTATCCCTAACCCCTTGACCCTCAAACCTCAACCCTTAACTATGATCCCTCAACCCTCAACCCTATCCCTAAACCCTAAACCCTAAAGCCTCAACCCTCAACCCTCAACGTCAAATCCTAATCCCTCGACCCTTCACTCTAATCCCTCAACCCTAATCCATCATCCCTCAACTCTAATCCCTCATCCCTAAACCCTAAATGTTATCTCTATTCCTAAACCCTCAACAGACTTGATACTATACCTTAAACCCTAATCCCTTATCCCTAAACCCTCCAACCCTATCCCTAATCTTTATACCCTCCACACTCTACTTTAACCCTAATCCCTCGACCCTCAACCGTATCCTTAAACCCTTACACCTCAAACCTCAACCCTCAACCCTAAACATCAAACCCTAATCCTTCAACCCTTAACTATGATCCCTCGACCCTCAACCCTATCCCTAAACCCTAAACCCTAAAGCCTCAACCCTCAACCCTCAACGTCAAATCCTAATCCCTCAACCCTTCACTCTAATCCCTCAACCCAAAACCCTATCCCTAAACCCTCAACACTATACCTTAAACCATAATCCCTCAACCCTCAACCCTAAACCTTATCCCTAAACCCTAATCCCTTAACCCTCAACCGTAATCCGTCATCCCTCAACTCTAATCCCTCATCCCTAAACCCTAAATGCTATCCCTATTCCTAAACCCTCAACAGACTCGATACTATACCTTAAACCCTAATCCCTTATCCCTAAACCCTCCAACCCTATCCCTAATCCTTATACCGTCCACACTCTACTTTAACCCTAATCCCTTGACCCTCAACCCTATCCCTAAACCCTTGACCCTCAAACCTCAACCCTCAACCCTCAACGTCAAACCCTAATCCCTCAACCCTTAACTATAATCCCTCGACCCTCAACCTTATCCCTAAACCCTAAACCCTAAAGCCTCAACCCTCAACATCAAATCCTAATCCCTCAACCCTTCACTCTAATCCATCAACCCTAAACCCTATCCCTAAACCCTCAACACTATACCTTAAACCCTAATCTCTCAACCCTAAACCTTATCCCTAAAACCTAATCCCTCAACCCTCAACCCTAATCCATCATCCCTCAACTCTAATCCCTCATCCCTAAACCCTAAATGCTATCCCTATTCCTAGACCCTCAATGGGCTCGATACTGTACCTTAAACCCTAATCCCTTATCCCTAAACTCTCCAACCCTATCCCTTAACCCTAATCTCTCAACCCTCAACCCTATCCCGAAACCCTTAACCCTCGAACCTCAATGTACTCAACCCTCAATGTCAAACCATAATCCCTCAACCCTTAACTCTAATCCCTCGACCCTTAACCCTTAAAAATTGAACCCTAAAACCTATCCGTACACGCTCGACACTCGACACTATATCTTAAACCCTAATCCCTTAACCGTCATCCCTAAAGCGTCAACCCTAAATCATTAAACCTTCGACCCTAAACCCTATCCCTAATCCCTCTACCCTCGACACTCTTATTTAACCCTAATTCCTTGACCATTAACCCTATCCCTCAACCCTCAACCCTCAACCCTCAACCCTCAACCCTCAACTCTCAACATTAAACCCTAATTCATCAACCCTAAACCCTAATCCCTCAAACCTAAACCCTATCCCTAAACCATCAACCCTCAACACTATACATTAAACCCTAATCCATATCCCTCAACCCTTAACCCTTAAAACTTAAACCCTATCCCTACACCCTCAACACTTGACACTATATCTTAAGCCTTAAACCCTCATCCCTAAAGCCTCAACCCTCAACTCTCAACATTAAACCCTAATTCATCAACCCTAAACCCTAATCCCTCAAACCTAAACCCTATCCCTAAACCATCAACCCTCAACACTATACCTTAAACCCTAATCCCTATCCTGCAACCCTTAACCCTTAAAACTTAAACCCTATCCCTACACCCTCAACACTTGACACTATATCTTAAGCCTTAAACCCTCATCCCTAAAGCCTCAACCCTCAATCCTTAAACCTTCAACCCTAAACCCTATCCCTAATCTCTCTACCCTCGACACTCTAACCCTAACCTTGACATTAAATGCTAATCTGTCAACCCTAAACCCTAATCCGTCAACCCTAAACCCTATCCCTAAACCCTCAACCCTCAACACTATACCTTAAACCCTAATCCATCAACCCTAAAACCTAATCCCTCAACCCTCAACCCTAAACACTATCAATAAACCCTCAACCCTCGACACTATACCTTAAACCCTATGAGAAAAGCTTTGTGTATGGTACATCCACAGTGAGTAATTAACAGTTGAAATCAAAAGGATGATCATTATGAGAAAAGATTTGCATTAGGGTACATCTATGTTTCTTGTTGTCCACACCACACTTAGGGAAGGTATATTTTTATGAAACAGGCAAATAATCTCCCATTGTTTACTGGCTCTATCCACAAGAACTACTAAACTATACCTTAAACCCTAATCCCTCAACCCTAAGCTTTCAACCCTAAACCCTATCCCTAATCCCTCTACCCTCAACACTCTACCTTAAACCTAATCCCTCGACCCTAAACCCTAAACGCTATCCCTAAAGCCTCAACCCTAAACCCTAATCCCTCAAGGTCCTAAACTCTAATCCCTTATCCCTAAACTTTAAATCCTATCCCTAAACGCTCAACCCTCAACCTTAAACTTTAATCACTCAATCCTTATCCACCCCTCTCCTCCCCTATCTGGCTCACTCCCATCTCTACCCTCCTCTGCCCTCAACACTATACATACATACATATAGGCATACATAGATACATACATACATATAGGCATACATAGATACATTCATACATACATACATATAGGCATACATAGATACATGCATACATACATATAGCCATACATACATACATACATGATTAATAGCCTTGAACATAAAAAAATTTAAGGGCAACATAACGCGAATGCGTTATAACGCGCTCACATTATGTTAAACATGACAAACAACATAGACTTTTGCGGAAAAGGAAAAATGCAAAGCAAAACATAACGCGAGCGCATTATAACGCACTTGCATTATGTCTTGCTTTGGGAATCCCAAGCCTTGGGCTTGGGATTTGCTTTGGATTTCCAACCCAAAGGCTTGGAGTACCTTTTGAATAGTCATAGACGTGTTTTTCTATATTCTTCAAGATTTCACATAATTTCGTTTGTGCTAACCCTCAGATTTGCACGTGTTTCAAGGTCGAACAAATCAAACACCTGGGTAATGTTAGTCTTTCTCTTAGCTATTTGACGATGTGATTTTTTCACATTTTAACAATGTTAAGCCTTTCATCTTTAATTTCTTTTGTTTGTGTCTGTTTTTGGGCAAAAACCACTGTTTGGTCTTTTTTTCATTGTAAATTAACTATTCATTGAAATTTCCAAAAAATTACATATTTAGAAACTAGACTCCATTCTACAAATATTAAAAAAAGAAAAAAATGATTTTCACTTAGTTTTGAAAATTTATAGGGGTAGCACGACCAAAATTCTATTTTTTAGGATGTGTCTACTTTGAAAATTAGTAAAAAATCAAATATTCATCAAAAAATTATCAGAAAAATTGGGCATAAACTACATGCTATTAGCTAATTTCTCACTGAAGCGATTTTAAAAATACCAAAAAAAAGTTGACCTTTTGAGGGAGCCACAAAACATGCTATGTTATGTTTTTTTGACAGAAACAACACCAATTTCTGTGGCTCCCGCTTTTGAACCCCTTAATCTATGCCATTTAAAAAAAAAATAGTAGTTTAGAAAGTAGACTCGAAGCACTACGAACATTGTTTTGGTTGCATCTCCAAATTTTGAGTGTAACTATGCTCAATTTCTCATCCAAGGCCAGTATTTCTTGATTTCAGAAAAAAAAATTGGCCACTTAAGACCCCTTTTTGGCCCCCCATCTTTTTGCACTTACCCGAGTGTAAATCAAGTGTGCATGTGTATGCTCTCTCCTTGCACTATAAGGTGATCTTGGAGATGAAAAACACCCATTTGATTTGCTTTTGTCATACCCTTCCTAGGAGGCCTACTTGGAGACACACCACTCCAAAGGATGACCTCAACTCTAGCATTCTAATGGAGTATAAAAAGTGAGGTGTGAATCAAAAGACACCCTCTTTGGAAGTCAAAATCTTGTCACTCTTAGCTAATCTCCAAAGAACTTTATACCTTTAGGAAGTGAAGGTGAAGGGTGGGTTACCCCTTTCTCTTGGTTGTGTGGCACTATTTCACTTTCATTTCACAGAATTGGGCCCCCCGTACCTTGAGTATATTGGGGACTTCCTTAGTCAACTTGTGCATCCTAGAGTAGGACCTAATTGGCCATACCTACCTGACTAGTCATAGGCTTGTTGATGTGTCTTCTTCACATGCTTTCTTAATCATCACATCCTTCAAATTTTAAAAGTCAAACTTGCTTATGTGTCTTGCATTTGTGATTCATGTGTGTACATGTGTAATCATTTGTTTACAAATTGCCAAATCAAGCTATAAACACAAACACATAAACAAGTCATTCTAAACATTCTCTCCAACACATTCATTCTAGGCATTTCATCCTAATTCAAACCCTAATCATCCTAATCAAATTCATCCTAATCATTCTTAATCATCCAATCACTCATTCCAAATCATTCCACATCATCCTAGTCCTAATCAACACTAATCAAAATGGTCCTAATCCTAAGAAAGCCTATTCCTAATCTAAAGCCCAAGCTCATACTTAGAGGAGGCCCTCCCTCTAATCCTAATCGTGAGAACAATCTAAGACCTAAACTGGTGTAGGGCACCTAGGAGCAGTTTGACACCTCAAGCATTTGGATGCATTTTTGATAAGTTATGGTTTTTGTTCAATGTTTTTGGTAATAAGGCTTTTAGCCATTATTGTAAGGTCCTTCTGTATGGTCAAGGGCTTGGGGTAATCATATAAACCTCAAGACACTCTTAGTCCATTTGGACCCTTGTTGTGCCAATTAGGCCTAGAAGGTCTAAGGATTGGTTTTTGAGTCTTTTGGTTTTCTTTTAGTGTTTTAGTATGTTGGAAGGAGTGTGTTGGTCATTTGGACTCCATTGGACAAGCAAAACAAATTGCCATCCTTGTGTAAATGCAAAAATACCATAGTGTCCAATGTTGTCAATGGTGTCAATGACACATTGACCAGTTGCAACTCCATTTTGGTTGTTGAAACTACTTGTAGAAGTTAGATATTGACTTGGAGGGGTTGATATGGTGGACATCTGACTCTAGTAAAGGTGAGGAGCTTCTGTACAGAATTTTGAGCATTGAAATCAAGAAATTAGACTATTGTTCCCTGTTTTCTTACTGTTGTATGGCCTGTATGGATTGGCCAGGTGAGCAAATATTGTTTTTTTGAAAGCACTTGGAGTCAGGGTTCGAATGCAATAGGTTTGAGGTCTTGAAGTGGTCGGAGTCAAAATTTATTGAATTTTCTTTCAAAACTGGTCTAGAAACCCTGTTTTCTAGGGTTTGTCATATAAATCTGGCCCTAGAATGCATTCCCACCAGTGAAAATTCATGTAAACTAGTGAAATGCAGGCTAGGGATGTACTCTACAGGATTGAAAAAGCATTTGGTGGGGAAAGGCTGTTTTCAAATTTTAAGGTGATGCCCTAGGTCAAGTATTACCATGTATTTGGCCTATTTTATGTAATTTGCTGTTGTAGAAGACAAAATCCTGATAGGGTGAGTGAATAGATGGTGGTTTTGTGTTGTTTGGGCATGGTAGGAGTGTTCCAAATTCCTGTCCCTGATCTATGCACCCAAAATTGATCACTTACTTTGTAAGCTAGCCCTAAACTGATCAATTAGGCCTAGAGACCTAGTGAGTGTTCTGAGTTGCTGGAGTAGAGTTGGAACAAGAGACTTGGAAGTTTGATAGGGTCCCTTAAAGGGTATCTAAAACCATCATTTACTTGCCTGGTCATTTGGGATTTTGTCAAGTTGTGTTGATAAAACTAGGTTTGGAGGGCTAGTAGCTTTCCTAGTCAAAGTAGAGGTTAGAGCGTTGTGTGAAGTTAAGGATCAAACCAACTGTTGGTAAAGTGTTTGCAGACCTACCTCATGATGTGGGAGAAGCCTTGAAGGTTGAATATCAGTCTAGACAACAAATCCATAATATGCCCTTGAATGTGACTTGTGTTGGATTGGAGAAGTGAAGTGGGTGAGTGGGCAAAGGAGAATAGAAAACCCTTGTTTTGCTGCTTCCCTTGTACACCTCTGCATCAGGTGGTATCAGAGCCATCAAAGAGATGGGAGATAGAGAAGAAGAGGAGGAAATTCCTTCAAAGGTGAGAAATGCCGAATTGGTAAAGATAGTGAGAGAGCAAGCAGCCAAGAACAAAAGGATGGAGGCTAAGATAGAAAAGTTGAAGAAAGACAAGGACAAGAAGAAGAAGCCAGAAGTCATCTTAGATTTAGATGAAGAGGATCAAGATGAAGAAGAAGGAGTGCCTATGGAAGAGCCACAAGGAGGCATGTCAGAAAGACAATTCCCAGATACACTTGGAAAGTTCAGTAGGAAGGACACTAAGGTGGACTTACCTATGTTTCCTGGTAAGATGAATCCAGAGGAGTGCCTTGATTGGATAGAGGCAATGGAGAACTATTTTGAATGTGAAGAAGTGGTAGAAAATCAAAAAGTGAGGATTGCCAAATCAAGAATGAAAGGGCCAGCCTTGAGTTGGTGGGACTTCATTCAAAATGAGAGGATAGAGGATGATAGAAACCCTATCTCTACATGGAGGAAGATGGTACTTGAAATCAAGAAGCAATTTGTCCCTGAGGATTATGAAGTCAACTTGAACAAGAAGTTGCACAACTTGAGACAGAAGGACATGGACGTGAGCACCTACACAAAGGAGTTTCACAAGATGACATTGAAAGCCAAGATGCCTAAGAATGAAAAATAGAAGCTTGCAAGGTATCTCAATGGCCTTAAGTTCTCCATTCAAGATGAATTAACCCTCTTTAACCTAGAGACAGTCCATAAGTGCTTTCAAATGGCACTGAGGATTGAGGATAAGCAGAGGAGAAAAGGTGATTCAAGTAGCAGGGGCAGAGGCAATCTAAATTTCAGAGGCAGGGGCAGATTTCAAAATAGAGACAACTTTCCTAGATACCAAGAAGGCAAATCACAAGAAGGCAGCCAAGGACAGGCTAACAGAAACAGTGCTGATAAGGGTCAGTTTAGAGGGAGAGGTAATGGCAGAGGAAGAAGTGGGGGCAGAGGTCCCAATGTGTTTACTAGAAGGTGTTTCTCTTGCAATCAGATAGGACATCAGTCCTTTAGGTGCCCGGAGAAGTTGGGAAACACTGCTGCAAATTAGAAAGATAGAAGCACGCAACTCCTTCAAGAAGAGGACTGTCAAAGCACCACAAGTTATCAAATAGCCTCTTCCAAGTCTGCAGCACAAGAGAGTGGAGAATGCATCATGTTTAACAGGTCCCTCATCATGTCAGCCACCAAGGAGCAGCCCCAAAGGAACAACTTGTTCAGAACCACTTGCAAGGTGAAAGGAAAAGTTTGCAAGCTAATAGTTGATTCAGGTTCTTCTGAAAATTTGGCTTCTAATGAAATGGTGACTAAGTTAGGATTTGAAAGGATACCCCATCCTAACCCCTATAGAGTCTTTTGGCTAACCAAGGAAGAACAAATTGTGGTGAAAGAGCAATGTTGGGTTGAATTCAAGATAGGTGAATATCATGATAGGATTCTTTGTGAGATAGTGGATATGGATGCATGCCACCTTCTTCTTGGAAGGCCTTGGCAACATGACACAAGTGCCCAACATGATGGTAAGCAAAATGTGATTCATTTGTCCAAAAATGGTGAAAATTTCACAATGACTCCTTTGATTGATGATTGCAAAGAGAAGGTCATTTCTAGTTCAGTTATGTTGGTAGGTGAAAAAGAGTTTTTGGCTAACCTCAAGGAAGAGAAAGTGCCATGTTTTGTAGTAGTCATCAAGCCCAAGGATGTAAATCCCAAGAAGGTCAAAGTGCAGCAACCTCTTAGGAGGATTGGACCAAAGGAAGTGGAAGAACTATTGGAAAGGTTCCATGATGTGATAGCCGATGAGAGTAAGGACGCCCTTCCACCAAAGAGGGAGATTAGTCATTGCATTGATCTCATCCCTGGATCTACCCTACCAAACCAAGTAGCCTACAAGTTGACTCCAGAGCAAAATGTAGAAGTGGCAAGACAAATCCAAGACTTGTTGGATAGAGGACTTATAAGGAGGAGTATTAGTCCATGTGTAGTACCTGTAGTACTTGCACCCAAGAAGGAAGGTACATGGAGACTATGCACTGAATCCAGGGCCATTAATAAGATCACTATCAGGTATAGATTTCCAATGCCTAGAATAGAAGATTTAATGGATTGCTTGGGTAGGGCTAAGTATTTTACCAAGATAGATCTAAAAAGTGGTTATCACCAAATCAGGATAAGGGAGGGGGATGAGTGGAAAACTACCTTCAAAACCAATGAAGGACTATTTGAATGGGTTGTCATGCCTTTTGGCTTATCAAATGCACCAAGCACCTTCATGAGATTGATGAATGAGGTGCTAAAACCTTTCCTTAACAAGTTTATTGTTGTGTATTTGGATGATATATTGGTTTTTAGTGACAGCAAGGAAGACCACATAAGGCATATCCATCAAGTGCTCAGGAGGCTTCAAGAGGAGAAGTTGAGAATCAACCTTGACAAATGTGTCTTCCTACAAGAAGAGTTGATATTCTTGGGGTTTGTCATCTCTAAGGGCAGCCTAAAAATGGATCCAAGCAAGGTGGAAGCCATTCTTAATTGGCCAACACCTACAACAGCCTCTGAGGTAAGGAGTTTCCATGGTTTGTGTAGCTTTTATAGAAAGTTAATTAGAGGGTTTAGTGGTATTTGTGCTCCACTTGTTGACACCATAAAAGGGGGCAAGAAATGTGTCTTTGTGTGGATAAATGAGGCCAATCAAGCCTTTGAACTATTAAAGAAAAAAATATCAGAACAACCGGTCCTTGTTCTTCCTGATTTTGACAAGGTCTTTGTGGTAGAGTGTGATGCAAGTAAGAGGGTTGTTGGGGGAGTCCTAAGTCAAGATGGGAGACCTGTAGCCTTCTTTAGTGAGAAGTTAAATGAGGCAAAATAGAACTACTCCACCTATGATCTAGAATTATATGCCATGGTTCAGTCATTGAGGAAGTGGAGACACTATTTATTGCCTAAGGAATTTATAGTTTTTACTGATAACCATGCATTGAGCTTCTTGAACAGGCAGCAGAAGTTAAACCACAGACATGTCAAGTGGATGGAGTACATCCAAGCATACACCTTCTCAATAAAACACAAGAAAGGAGTGGCCAATAAGGTAGCCGATGCCTTAAGTAGGAGAAATCTTGTTGTGCAGACCATTCAGTTGGAAAGTATAGGTATTCATGCCATCAAAGATTAGTATGTAGTAGATGAAGACTTCAAAGAACCTTACCTATCTTGCAAAGCCATGACAGGAAGGTATAACACTGATTTTTCTGATTTTTTGATACAAGATGGATATCTTTTCAAGGGTAGCATGTTGTGTATCCCAAGAGGGTCTGTTAGAGAGAATATTATCAAGGAAAAGCACTGTGGCAGCATGTCAGGCCACTTTGGCATTGATAAGACCCTAGAATTGGTTAGGAAATACTATTTTTGGCCAAAGTTGCCAACCGATGTAAGAAAGTTTGTTGAAACTTGTCAAATTTGCCAAAGAGCAAAGGGGCATACATCAAATGTAGGTTTATACACTCCACTACCTATTCCTTCAAAGCCTTGGGATTCCATAAGCATGGACTTTGTACTTGGTTTACCTAGGACCAAGAATGGACATGATAGCATCTTTGTGGTTGTTGATAGGTTCTCAAAAATGGCTCACTTCATCCCATGTAAAACCACACATGATGCCTCACACATAGCAGGTCTTTTCTTCAAGGAAATAGTCAAATTACATGGTTTACCTTTGTCCATAATCTCTGACAGAGACCCCAAGTTCATAGGACACTTCTAGAGGACACTTTGGAAAAGACTAGGTGCAAACTTGTCATTATCATCAGCCTATCATCCTCAGTCTGATGGTCAAATAGGTGTGATTAATAGGTCACTTGGCAACCTCCTAAGATGCCTAACAAAGGAGCAGGGTGCTAGTTGGGATTCAGTTTTGGCTCAGGAAGAGTTCTCATACAATGACATTGTCAATAGAAGCACCAGACTGTCTCCTTTCCAAATTATTTATGGCACTCACCCAAGGGGTATTTTGGAACTTAGAGAGGTTAGAGGACTAGAAAACAATAATGCCTTGGCTGAAGACTTTGTTCAAGTGATGAGAGATGTCCATGAACAAGTAAAACAGAAATTGCAGTCCACTTCTCAGAAGTATAAACAGTTTGCTGACAGAAAGAGAAGGGATCTGCAGTTCAAGGAAGGAGATTTGGTTATGGTCCACCTTAAGAAGGAGAGACTCCCTGTAGGTAAATATACCAAGTTGCTTATGAAGAAGATTGGGCCTTGTGAAGTGCTCAAGAAATGTGGAGAAAATGCATATAAAATCAGACTTCCGGATGGCATTGCTTTCTCTCCAATTTTTAATGTTTCAGACCTTTATCCCTATAAAGGATCTGATCCTCAGAGTGTTCATGAAGGAAACCAAACTGATCAGACACTCCAAGAACTGATTCCTTCATCTCCTGATCAGATTGAGTGCATTTTGGATAAGAGGATTGCAAAACAGACTAGGAGGCACACATACTATGAATACTTGGTGAAGTGGCTCAATAAACCTCAGGAGGATGCCACTTGGATGAGTAAAGCAGACATTGAGAAGGTAGGTTTCACATTTGATAACATTCCTAACTCAAGAGACTTGAGTTCTGTTTGACAGTGGGTGTATGGTGCAGGGCACCTAGGAGCAGTTTGACACCTCAAGCATTTGGATGCATTTTTGATAAGTTATAGTTTTTGTTCAATGTGTTTGGTAATAAGGCTTTTAGCCATTATTGTAAGGTCCTTCTCTATGGTCAAGAGGCTTGGGGTAATCATATAAACCTTAAGACACTCTTAGTCCATTTGGACCCTTGTTGTGCCAATTAGGCCTAGAAGGTCTAAGGATTGGTTTTTGAGTCTTTTGGTTGGTTTTTAGTGTTTTAGTATGATGGAAGGAGTGTGTTGGTCATTTGGACTCCATTGGACAACCAAAACAAATTGCCATCCTTGTGTAAATGCAAAAATACCATAGTGTCCAATGTTGTCAATGGTGTCAATGACACATTGACCGGTTGCAACTCCATTTTGGTTGTTGAAACTGCTTGTAGAAGTTAGATACTAACCTGGAGGGGTTGATATGGTGGACATCTAACTCCAGTAAAGGAGAGGAGGTTCTATACGGAATTTTGAGCATTGAAATCAAGAAATTAGACTATTTTTCCTTATTTTCTTGCTGTTGTACGGCCTATACAGATCGGCCAGGTGAGCAAATGTTGTTTTTCTGAAAGCACTTGGAGTCAGGGTTCAAATGCAATACATTTGAGGTCTTGAAGTGGTCGAAGTCAAAATTTATTGAATTTTCTTTCAAAACTGGTCTAGAAACTCTGTTTTCTAGGGTTTGTCATATAAATCCAGCCCTAGAATGCATTCCCACTAGTGAAAATTCATGTAAACTGGTGAAATGTAG
Source organism: Cunninghamia lanceolata (assembly GCA_027924645.1). Lineage (NCBI taxonomy): Eukaryota > Viridiplantae > Streptophyta > Pinopsida > Cupressales > Cupressaceae > Cunninghamia > Cunninghamia lanceolata. Next base: position 21,532,436 of record BSBN01000252.1, on the reverse strand, counting down.
GCTAGGGATGTACTCTACAGGATTCCAAAAGCATTTGGTGGGGAAAGGTTGTTTTTGAATTTTAAGGTGATGCCCTAGGTCAAGTATTACCATGTATTTGGCCTATTTTATGCAATTTGCTGTTGTAGAAGACAAAATCTTGATAGGGTGTGTGAATAGATGGTGGTTTTGTGTTGTTTGGGCATGGTAGGAGTGTTCCAAATTCTTGTCCCTAATCTATGCACCCAAAATTGATCACTTACTTTGTAACCTAGCCCTAAACTAATCAATTAGGCCTAGAGACCTAGTGAGTGTTCTGAGTTGCTGGAGTAGAGTTGGAACAGGAGACTTGGAGGTTTGATAGGGTCCCTTAAAGGGTATCTAAAACCATCATTTACTTGCCTGGTTATTTGGGATTTTGTCAAGTTGTGTTGAGAAAACTAGGTTTGGAGGGCTAGTAGCTTTCCTAGTCAAAGTAGAGGTTAGAGCGTTGTGTGAAGTTAAGGATCAAACCAACTGTTGGTAAAGTGTTTGCAGACCTACCTCATGATGTGGGAGAAGCCTTGAAGGTTGAATAGTAGTCTAGACAACAAATCCATAATATGCCCTTGAATGTGACTTGTGTTGGATTGGAGAAGTGAAGTGGGTGAATGGGCAAAGGAGAATAGAAAACCCTTGTTTTGTTGCTTCCCTTGTGCACCTCTGCATCATAAACTCATACTTCAAGGGGCCCCTCCTCCTACTTCCAATGATGACAAGAACTATGTTGCATACCTTGAGGAATACGCTGACATGCAAAGACTTAGACTCATGTGTAACACCATGCCGACATTTGAGAACAAGGTCCTAGCACCGCAACTCCAAGATCTCATTCAAACACTTCACCAAATGTCACAATCCCTAGACCACCAAACCATGCAATGAATTCAAGCCCTCTTTCAAATATTTCAACAAATCCAATCACCTCAAATACAACACCTCCTAGTCCAATCCCAACAATTCATAGCCACTTGTCAAACCCAACAACCACAACCACACATTCCACCTCAATCCTATGTGTCATCCCCCTCCACTTCATACCAATCTAATCCATCCACCTATCATGTCAATCCCACATCAACCTATAAATTCATTCTACAACAAGAATATGTGAGCCTAAGTCACTCTTTGCAACAAAATCAAATGCCTTTGGGTCCTAATGCCACCATTGACAAGGGGAACACTAGTCTAGCTTATCCCTACTATAAGTATATTATACTGCCATCCAATCAAAGGCCTCTCCTAAAGAAACCGTGTCCTAGTCCTAATCCATTGGTCCCCACACCTTCCAACTCATCAAACCCTTCATTACCCCCACCATGCCCTAAATTCAAACATTTCAAAAGTAAACCTATGGAGTTACCCAAATCTACCCATCCATTACATCATTCATCTACCAATACACCTACAAAGGATATGATCCAAGGGCTACTAGCGAGGAGTCAACCATGTCATCAAAATCCTATCCTTGAGCCTACTATGGAACCTTCCAACACCATGTCCATTCCTACAACCTTGTCATATGGTCCACAACCCCTTGAGCCCATTCAAGAGTCTCCCCCATTGAGTCCAAGTCAACCTCCATCATGCCCTCACATGGTTGACCATCAAGAACATGTCAAGCCTCTCCAAGAGCCTTCCTCTTCCACTCCCATTCAAGAAAGTCAAGAGTTATGTCAAGGGTATAATCCTAAACATGTAGAAACATCAAGCCCTCATCCTAATCAAGATCAAATCACTTTCATTCAACCTATCCATAACATATATCTTTTCCATGATCAAGATATTTTCCATGATGAAGAACCTATCCATGAGCAACTTGATCCTATTCATACCCACACACCCATTCATGACCAAGAGACCCAAGATCCACATACTCCATCCAATGAAAGTCTTGTTAAACTACTTGAGCATTCACCATGTTTCATGGCCTTCCTTCAAAGAAAAGAAACTTCTTCCTCACCCCATGATCCAGTAACATCCACTTGTCATGATGAGACACATTCCTCTCAAGAAAACATAGAAGATCAAAAGAATAGCTTGGATCTTAATCAACATAATCAAGATCCTAATGATCCTAATGATCCTTCCACATCCACTATCAACCCAATTTCAAGTCCACAATGATATCCTATTGTTCTATCCACCTTCATTTATGAATTTTATCCCTTAGGAAAATGACAACCGTTATCTTCCACCTCACCTTCTCCATACAATAATGAACTCAAGTCTAGTGTCCAAACTACACCTAGTACCATAGTCCATCGCATACTCCAAAACATGAACTATCAAGGCAAAGGCTTAGGCCTTCATGAACAAGGAATTTTGGAGCCTATCCATGTCAAAGTCCCTCCACGCTCATATGGCCTTGGATATACACCCCAAGGTAAACAATCCCAAGATGTTGGTAATTCCTCCATTCCTCCTAACTCCACCACTTTCCACTACAAATCCTATCATGTACCCAAAACATATGTTGCCATTCCACCTCCATCATCCTACAAATGTCAAAAGCATGTGACCATACACCTTCCACCATCAAATTTACCTCCACTTCTTCCAACTCCTAATATCCCTCCATCCTCTTTATCTCCACTTCTCCCAATCTATATTCCTAATAATGATCAACAAATGCACACATTATCTAATCAAGAAGCTTCCACTTGCCACATGGGATTCAAAAATAAAAATTTGGATGCCTCTACCTATAAAGCCAAAAATACGATAGATCCTAATGCCTTAGGGTACGAATGCAAAAAATCAAAGCAAAGTGCATCCAAAAAGATATCCAAGCCCATACCTCCAAAAGAAATGTCCAAAAGAAAAATGGTTTGGGTCCCTAAGAAAAAAGCAAACAAGTCAAATGAGGCATCCACATCTCAAAAATCCCAACCATCCACTTCCATCCAAATATTCCATTCCATTCAAAATTTTTAAAAATCCCACAAGCAAAACAAAAATCATAAGTCTATGTGGGTACCTAAATCATTAAATCAACCATCTCCTAGGAGAACATCAGCATTGCTTCCTACACCACCTCCAAGTCAAAAACTTCAATGTTTATCATGGTGTGTGCAACCGTTGTTCATGATTCCTTTCCATTCGACAATATTTCCACATACCTCCATCTCCCCATCCTTTATCCATTATCTTACCTATTTCGCCCATCACCTTCCTATGGTCCATGCTTTTGCATAAGCCTTTCATACATTCCTACATAATCCACATCATAATCCACTATCTTCCCTACATAATCCACATCATAATCCACTATCATTCCCTCCATAATTCACTATCCACATACCTCCATCTCACTCTCATGTAATCTCCCTTACCAACATCTATGAGCATGATGACACTTGACATGGTCCATGTGATGACATCCCTCTCTAATGGGATACTATCACCTTTCATGGAACTAGATGCTTGATTCCCTCATATCCATATTCACCTTCTCCCATCAAAAAATTAAAAAAAAAAGTTAAAAAAAATCAAAAAAGTAAAGAGAAATCCCTCGTCCAACGGTGAAAACCACCCTTGGTGGTGCCTTGGATAAGTACCATGATGAAAACCTAGCAAACATGCATCATGTGTAGGTTGATCTTCTATGTCACTTACAATTGGGGGCACGTTGTATCATCCAACTTATCATTTTCCAACATATCATTTCACATCCTATAATATCCATCCTACCTACCATCCTTAGCCATTATACCCACATACTTATCCTATTTGGGTCCATTCATCTTCCCTTCCCCTTTTGATCTTGATAAAGATTGGGGGCACAATGTTGAAACATGCTTTGTATATCTCTTGGTGTACTTCATCCTTTCCATTCATCCATTCAAACAATCCTATCATCATAAGCTTTGTCATGAAAAATCCTAAGCATTACACCTAGAATGGGGCATGTTATTCCTATGCGACATAGTCTTTGGAGATCACATCCTAGCTCTTTTATGATGCCTTCATCCATTCCATGGCCTATCGCCCACCCTCTTATCCATCTAGTTAATCCCACCATTATCCTTGCATCTAGACTTGGTTTTCCCTTGTCATTGGTATCTAGCAAAAAGGCTACCCAAATTGTAATCCATTGACATTCTAAAACATTTTCAAAAATCCAAAAAAATCAAAACATTTCAAAAACCCAAAAAAAACCAAAACATTTCAAAAATCCAAAAAAACCAAAACATTTCAAAAAATCTAAAAAATCAAAACATTTTCCAAAAACACAAAAAAATCAAATATTCCAACAAAAATACAAGCAATAAGATTCACTCAATCCAATCATCAATCATTCCATTCAAATCAATTCATCCAATCAAATCATTCAAATCTCATCAAATCACTTCTTCTAATCAATCCAATCATCAAATCAATCAATTCATCATCATCCTCACATCATTCATTCAAATCAAGTCAAATCCAATCATTCCAATCAAATTCAAATCCAATCAAATCAATTCAAACCATTCAAATCAAATCATTCCAATCAAAATCAAATCAATTCAAACTATTCAAATCAATTCAAACCATTCATCAAATCACATTCAGTCAAATCATTCAATTCAATTCATTTAATCTCATCATCAAGTCATCCAAGAAATAATCCAAATGCAAGTCATCCTTAATCCATTCCAATCAAGCTAATCAATCCTGCCAAATTATCTAATCACATCAATGGTCTTGATCCTAATCTTGATGTAAACCAAATCATGTAATCAATCAATCATTAATCGAATCCTGGTGTTGATTCGCATGGCCAACAACACTAGTATCAATCACTCAAATCAACTGTCTTATACATGATGTTACATTGTCAAAATCAGACTAGGTGTCTTTTAAGACATGTTTCATTTCTTGAAACCAGACATGTCATCAATCATCAATCAAACAATCAATCATTGGTTTATAGCTTGACAGGGGTAATACCTTGTTTGTTTTTGTATCATTTGTGCATGCTTACTTGCTTGCTTTTGTGTGTTATCATTTTATCTTGCACTTGCATTAAATCTAAATCATTCCAGCTAATATTCATATCTTGTATCTAGACAAGGTTGTATTATGCTAGGGCCCAAGACACGTCACCCTGGTCCTTATACCTTGGTGCATAACATCTAGTTCTACATCAAACTCCATGGTTTCTCACCTTCATTGCAGCATAACGTGTCATTCACTTCTTCTATACATTCCCTTATCTTTCTTTCTTGACCAATCCCTTTCATTTCGAGAGCCTACCCGTGTTTGTCCAACCCACCTATCCTCTCGAGGGGGATTCATCATCCTATCCTTACATCATCATCCTTTTCCTCTATCCATACCTTAGCTTCTTTGAAATGATGTTACTCGACATAAATATCATCATCTTAAACATCATCTTAAAGAGGGGCAAAATGTAGACACCTAAATTTGTCCATGTCTTGCAACACCTAGTCAACACATTACTAGAAACATCTTGTAGAATTTTGTTCTAATCCCACTCCTAACCCCATCCTAATCACCTAGACAACTAATTAAATAAATCCCATTTATTTAGTTAATACCCCTTTCACATGTTCCAAATAATTCAAATAAAATATTTGAATTATTCCCTCACCTCTCATCACAATCAAACACATGTCACATGCTACAAATTCCACTTAATACACTTCACATGTCAAACTAATTCAAATGAAATATTTGAATTAGGTCTCCTTTATTCTCTTCCACACACTTGTCACATGACTACAACTCCTCATGGATTGGGAAAACTTGATCAATCCTAGCTGTCCACATCATTCATTTGAACTTTCAATCTCAACCATCAATTTAAATCAACCTTTTCTATAAATCAAACCTCTCACAAGTCATTTGCAAGTCCAATTTTCAAGTACTATTATGCTGCTAGAATGAGCAACCAACATTCCTCCCACAATCATCCTTTGAAATCTTGCATGCCTATGCAAGGTTGAGAAGAGCAATGAAGATAAATCAAATCTAGCTTGGAGATCAGTTTTCTTTCCTTTCTTGTTTTGATTTTCATGCTAGTTTGTACTCTATTGTGCTAGTTAGGGTTTATATTTTGTTGTTTTAGTTTCAAACCTATTTTTTGCCCTGACGACAAATGGTGAACCCAATGTGAATCATGCAAATCTAACATTTTTTGGTTGGTTTTAGAAACTTGACTTTTGTAGGTGATCTCTAGGCCTGAAACAGACCTCGCCGTTGTATCTGGGAGGCCTCGTAGGCAAAGAATGACATAAAATTCAACCCATTTCGCTCACTGTCAATTTTTTTTTGAATTTTTTTATTCGACAACTCATACTGTATGGATCCATATTGTACAGACCATATGTACTATCTTCACTGAGCCCCACTTAATCGATAGTCGAAGGTTTTGATTGCAGGTTTAATGTCATTTTCTAATTGGAGGATTAATTTTTTGCGTCGCAGGTGAAATTTTTGTGTTGCAGGAATAATTTTTTGGGTCACTGTATCCTAAAAATCCTAGCTCTACATATTCCAGCCACCACAATCTTCCACTACCTCTCGGTCAAGCCCTAACACACTACACTGTAGTCTCAACCCTAGCTGTTGACTGGTCCAAATCCTATCCTTTGCCGCCAGTGCTTTAAACCTTAAACTGCTCATTGCAAACTAGTAGATGCCTCCGTATCCACTGGTTGCCACCCTCCTTTAATTCTCTACTACTTGTCGAGCATCCCACCACCTGCTAACCTCCATTGGTCGCCTCCCTATCACCAATCCTCTAGTCGTAGCCCTGAGATTCAATCTTTGGTCACAACCTTGTATAATCAATCTTCCAGTCGATGCCCTGAAGCAATCTCCATCCACCGGTCCAAAATCCCCTAACGCCTGCTAAAACCTTGACGCCTCCCCTTTACAGCTCGTTCACCACCACTGTTGTTAGCTTGGTCATCTAGGTCGAAGTTCTGGTCAGCATTCTATGGCAACCTCATTTTTTTTCCCTACGACCTTGTCTTTATTCCCTCGTCAAAGGTCTAGTCTCTATGGTTGCAGTCCTCAGCATAGTAAACCCTAACCACTAGATTCAAACATCCCTTAACCACCTTTAATGGCTCTCAATCACTTTAGTGACCAGCAGGGGGGCCAGGGGCTAGCGGCCTCCCTCTTGTTTGCCTTTTTTTTTGCATCTGCCAGGAGCTAGGTCACATGGGTGACCAGGGGGCTACTTAAGCTTTGACTATAGAAATCTAACCACAGGTAGCTAATTGCGCATGTGATCAAAAATTTGCAAACCGCTAAAGGTTTGTATAAACTGTCAAGTTATCCTATCACCTCCTACATGCCCTAATAGGGCATTTTTTTCTTTTCCTCATAACTTCGTCATACGGGGTCAAAAATTCACACACAAGGAATTGTTGGAAAAATGACTCAGTTAACTATGCAGTGGTGGAGATTTTATTAGGTTACTATACCATTTTCATGTCTTTTTTATCAGTCAAAGTCAGCTGTTATTTTGAACTTCAAATGCAAATATCTTGAGCAAAATTGATTTGTTTTCCACGAATTTTTTTTAAAGTGCTTAGAATTTCATCTAGATTATGTTCATGAGATTCATATTTCTGTAGCTCATCATCTTCATAAGATTTTATCATCTTTCTTTATTTTTGCATAATACTCTTGTTTGCAAGTTTACTCACTTGCTTCTTGTTTTCATGGCTTCTAGGTGCATCCAAGGAGCTGTGGAAGGATCAAGATCAGTCACAGAAGCATATTGGAAAGCAAAAATTTTTAGGTGCACTCATTTCGTCTTTCATCTCTCATTTCTTCATAATCATTGTTTGCAAACACACTTCAATTTGGGCATAAAAAGAACATCTTGTTTGCATACACATTTGGATTTTAGACTCTTAAAATGAGCATTGCTTATTGTCACACATCAAAAATTGGGCATGAAATGAACAAGTGTCTTCTATCACACATTTGACTTGGGGTTAAAACAAACAAGTTGTTGGCAAGAGACACTGCTCTGATGAATGATTGAATGTTGTCATTGATGGAAACAAAGAAAGGAGATTCTACCGGCATGGCAAAGAGACTTTACTCTGGAAGGATAAATGGTTAAGTATGGGCATTATACATTATATAGTGTAAATGATAGTGTTTGTGTCAGTATGCCTCCATAGTTGAAGATCATTATACATAATTTAGGTATGTGGCTCATACCTATTTGATGATCATATATTCAAATGTTCAAGTCTTGACATCCTCCGGAAGTCATATTGTAAAATATCTAAGTCTGGGTGAACAAAGTTAAGTCAGGAACAATACACAGTACCAGAGTAAAAGGGTCTGCATTCCTCCGCTGTTGCATATTTTGTCCTGCGGTTCTGATGGTATAATAAGAATTCTAGAATGAATGTTGGTTATTAATCTTTGAGTATCACATGGTCCGTAATGAGAGTTATGATGTGACAGATAAATTGGTCAAGTGTGTTCTTAAGGGACAAGACAACAGGCATATTAGATCTCTATGTGGAGAAGATATATTGTTTGAACAATCAACCTAAGTGGTTGAATGATTGGTTTTGACCTATATGAAGACTATTGAATGATTTTTTGGGTCTGCATTGTAGATTTTGCACAAGTTCAAGCCGACAAGATATAACATTTGTATACATGGTTCATGTTTGGCTTGCTAACCTAATTATGAGACAAATCTTGTAGCAAATATATATACTCGATGGAGTTTGGTGTTGAAGGTGTGGAATAATAAATGATGTGTGCGAATTCAATGTATATGCGATCTAAAGTAGAGTTGTGACTAGAAAAAGATAGTAAGGGCAGAAGAGTAGAGTTTATGTAAAGCATAACAGAAAAAGTGGAGTAGACATTATGAAGACATTTGAGTTTGTATACTAAGCTATAAATGAAACTGTACCCCAGTATTCTATAGATGCATTTGTAGCAGTTATCTCCTGGCAGTGAGCCAATCCTTCTTCTATCTTCTTTTCTATTCTCTTGGCAGTGAGCCTATTACACTAAGCACTTCTTGGACCATGAGTCCCAGGTTAGTGAGCCCTAAGGCAGTGAGCCTTCATGTAATTTGGTATTGTCATTGTAATATATTGTGAGCTAACACTCACCGTGGTTTTTCCCTTTTTGGGGTTTCCACGTAAAAATCCTAGTGTCTATGTGTTATGTCTTTATGGTTGATGTTTTCATGTCTATTCTACTTTCATGTTATTAATTTTGGTAATTGGATTAATGAAGTGTTAAAAAAGTGGTTTTGCAGAATACTGATTCACCCCCCTCTCAGTTTTCCTTATAATTAACAATTGGTATCAGAGCAAGGTTCCTTGGAAGAAGCCTAACATCTTGAGGAAGATCTGGGATAGTAAACTCATGGCAGCTAGGAGATTTGGAAATTTCTCATTTGAAAACAATGTTGAACTGGAGGCAGCTCTTATTGATCTTGAAAAATTTGAAGCATAAATTAGGGATCTGAAGGATAACATACAAGAAGTTGATGAATGCATTCTAAAGGTAAAAGAACAAGTCAAGAAGTTTAAAGAAAAATACAAAGAGGTTAGTGAACAATTGATATCAGTAAATGAAACCCTGGATGATTAGAAATTGGAAGTTGTAGAAAGAGCTAAAGTAGAAGAAGATCTAAAAATGTTGGTGAAAAGCGAATTAGAAGAATGTGATAAACTTGAAAAAGAAGTTGTAAGCCTGAAATCAAATTTGGAGAAAGCTAAGAGCTATGAAGAAAAGTTCAAGATAAGTTCTGCTAAGCTTGATGAAATGATTGCTAATCAAAAGAGTTCAGATGACAAGAAAGGGTTGGGATTTGAAAAATGATAAAGTTCTAATTCAAGCCAAGAAAACCTTGAGATAAAGAAAAACAAAGGCAACTAGTTCCAAAATCAAAGAAGAAGACCTAGAAAACCTCTGGTCAGGCAAGCAAATGCTCAAAGGTACCTATATTTCAATTGCTATTGTTTTAATTACAATAAGTTTGGTCATAAGGCTACTCAATGTAGAAGTAGAATGAATCAAAATGTACCATCATTCTCTGGTCAATGTTTCAATTGCAAAAAAATTAGTCGTAGATCAAATGAATGCATAAGTCTAGTAAGAAATGGTTTTTACAATGCAAGGAATACTCAATAATTCAATGGAAAGTGTTTTGCATGCAATAGATTTGGACATATGGTTAATCAATGCAGATCAAGAACAAATTCAATCAATAGAAGGAATCAAAGACAAAGAAATGTGGTATGCTACAATTGCAATAATTTTGGACATGTTACAAGATTTTGTAGAAGCAAGAATGAGAAGAGAGATGATCCTACAGAGAAGACGAAAATAGGGTAGAGAGAAGATAAAGGCAAGAACAAGATTGATCCAGTGGAAATCAAGAAGGAAATGAGCAAGGTTTGGATTAAGAAGGATATAAATGAGGTTGGGAATGAATCCGCACCAATTTCTGGTACAGATACTTCCTCAGGGAAGTAGATGCATGGGTTAAGCTTATTCTATGCAGAATTCATGATGAGTTTCTATGGCTTTATGAACCTTATATGATAACTAAAGAAGCTATCAAAGCTATAACTAGTATGAGCTCCTCCGGAAGGGTTCCAGGTGTAAAGAAAATGAAGAATAATGTGGCAATACAACTAATAGGAGCCAAATTTGATAAGAATGCCCTTACGGTAAATGATATTAAGAATCTGGTTGTCAGATTTGCATCAATGATTATTGGATACAAAATATACTATTCCAATAAGGAAAATTATGTGTCTGCACCAGCCATATACATAGCATATGAAATGATAAAAAACAATATGAATTATAACCTATGTGAATTTATCTGAAGTGAAATAATAAAGAACTTGAAAAGAACAAAAGAGACTAATCATCCTCTCAAATATGGAACATTGATTACTTGTCTACTCTTCTACTTCTTGACAGAGCTACCCGGTTTAGGAAATATTGTCTGGATTGATCACACACCAATAGCCACTCAAGTAAGAAATCACTTGTAGAGTTTGGGTAATGCAGACAAGTAGAACGAAATCTTACGGGAATATTTCAAGAACTTTCAAAAGAAAATGTTATGTAGAATCCAGATACCTGAAAATGTAGTGATAAAGTATGAAAAGGACATTGTATTCATGGTAGACAAAGACAAATGCTTCATGGATGCATTAAGATATGAAGTTGTAGAGGATGTTTTGACTGAATTAGCTAATGTACTACTAAGCAAACCTAATGATCACAAAGAGGGGAGATTTCAGACATTCTTAGAATTATCTTCCAGAATGTCTATAGAACTTGAGCAATCAGAGAAAACATCAGATGAACAAATAAGTAAGGAAAAAACCAAAGCAGAAGGATTAAAGTCCATAAGTGCTCTGGTAGAATGGACATCAAGTATGCCAAAAAGGAAAGATGAGAGATCTGAAATGGAAAAACCAACATCTAGCCCCAGGAAAAAAAAAAAAAAAGGACTTCATCCATTACAGAAGCCACAACTGAAGTAGAGAAAGAAAAGGAAATAGAAGAGAAGAAAAGAAAGAAAGTTTCACTTGGTGAAGAAAAAGTGGCAAGAGACACTGCTGCAATTTTTTTGGAAAAGTGACAAAGTGCACAGATCCTAGACTTACCTGAGTTTCTATTGTTGCAAATATGTGCCTAATCATTGTTGTCATTGATGTCAACATATCCTTGTTACCATTGGTGTCAACTGTATCCTATTTTTGCTACCTATTTAGAAGACTGGAATGTTGAGGATATTGAGAAAATTAATCAAAGTATGCAGACCATATGGTTGGGTAGAGGATTGTTTGAAGAAGCTCTAGTTAAGACTTGAAGGGTTCGCATGAAGATTTGAAGAAGCTAGGACCTTCTAAGTAAAACTAGTTTTGCAGTGTTTAGAAGAGAGAAAGTGACAGGAAAGAGGTCCGAATTGTTCCAGAAATGTACAATGATGATCTGTGGATCTAGAGGCATGTTTGGGAAGTCAGTGTGTATCATCAACTCAAGTGGTTGTGGTTTGGAGGCCCGCAAGCAATCTTTCTAGTGTGATAGTCACGACAGATAGTGTTCTTGAGGTTCTAGATGAAGATACAAGTGATTTTGATGATTTGAAGGAGTACAGATGTTCTTGTTGAATTTAATGTGCTTGTGGAGGTCTCTGGATAGTGTGACTACTATGTTAGAGATCTACATTGAAGTTTGAGCTTGTCAATGAAGATTTCCTTCTTGGTGTTCTTCTTCTCAGTCTTGGCTGACCAGATGATTCAAGTATGTTGCAGATGATCTAAGAAAAATTCTTTGGAGCGTGGCATGTTGTTGAAGATAGATTTAAGTCTTAGATATGTTTGGCTGACAGCATAGTGATCTGATTCAAGATTAGCCAACATTGATGTTCATTCCAAGGTTGATGAAGCACATAAATACTTGTTGATGAGTTGTGGAAAATCATCCTTGTGTGAAAATAATATAATCCAAAGAAAGGATCAAAGGTAGAACAGAGCAGAAGAGAAGTAGAAGAACAAAAGTTGTTTTAATGAAGAGTTAGAGAGAAGAAGTATTTGGGGCAAAGTAGAAGTTTTATGAGAATTCAATGAAACTAAACCAGGCATGTGCCTTCTCTTTTTCTTCTAAGTACTTTTAATAGGGTGCGAATCTTGTGGGTTAACACCCACTGTGGTTTTCCCTTAACCAGGTTTTCATGTCTATTCTGCTTTAATGTTTTCATGTCTAAGAGCAATTCTCTGAAGCGTGGCATGTTGTTGAAGATAGATTCAAGTCTCAGATATGTTTGGTCGACAGCATAGTGATCCAAGTCAATTTTAGCTGACCTTGATGTTCACTCCAAGGTTGATGAAGCATATAAATACTTGTTGATGAGTTATGGAAAATCATCCTTGTGCAAAAAAAATATAATCCGAAGAAAGGATCAAAGGCAAAACAGAGCAGAGGAGAACTAGAAGAACAAAAGTTGTTTTGATGAAGAGTTAGATAGAAGAAGTATTTAGGGCAGAGCAGAAGTTTTATGAGCATTCATTGAAACTAAACTAGGCATGAAGAAGATGCTATTTATCAGTTAATTCTTTCTGTATTAAACATAAATTCTCTCTTTCTTCTAAGTACTTTTGACAGTGTTTGTGTCAATATGCCTCCGCAATTGAAGATCATTATACACAATTTAGGTATGTGGCTCATAGCTATTTAATGATCATATATTCAAATGTTCAAGTCTTGACTTCCTCCGAAAGTCATATTGCAAAATATCTAAGTCTGGGTGAACAGAGTTAAGTCAGGAACAATGCACAGTACCAGAGTAAAAGGTTCTGCATTCCTCTGTTGTTGCATATTTTGTCCTGCGGTTCTAAAGGTATAATAAGAAGTCCAGAATGAATGTTGTTTATGAATCTTTGAGTCTCACATGGTTTGCAGTGAGAGTTATAATGTGATAGATAAATTGGTCAAGCATGTTCTTAAGGGACAAGCCAACAGGCATATTAGATCTCTATGCAAAGAAGATATATTGTTTGAACAATCAACCTAAGTGGTTGAATGATTGGTTCTGACCTATGTGAATACTATTGAATGATTTTTTGGGTCTGCAATGTAGATTGTGCATAAGTTCAAGCCAGCAAGATAAAACATTTGTATACATGGTTCATGGTTGGCTTGCTGACCTAATTATGAGACAAATCTTGTAGTGAATATATATACTCGATGGATTTCAATGTTGAAGGTGTGAAATAATTTTTGATGTGTGTGAATTCAATGTATATGTGATCTAAAGTAGCATTGTGACTAGGAAAATATAGTAAGGGTAGAAGAGTAGAGTTTATGTAAAGAAGAATAGAAAAAGCAGAGAATACATTTAAGTCTATATACTGAGTTGTAAATGAAATTGCACCCCAACATTCTATAGATGCATTTGTAGCAGTCATCTCCTGGCAGTGAGCCAATCCTTCTTCTATCTTCTTTTCTATTCTCTTGGCAGTAAGCCTATTGCATTGAGCACTTCTCAGATAGTGAGTCCCAGGGCAGTGAGCCTTCATGTAATTTAGTATTGTTATCATAATATATTGTGAGCTAACACTCACCGTGGTTTTTCCCTTTTTGGGTTTTCCACATAAAAATCTTGGTGCCTATCTGTTATGTCTTTATGGTTGATGTTTTCATGTCTATTCTACTTTGATGTTTTCATGTCTAAGAGCAATTCTCTAGAGCGTGGCATGTTGTTAAAGATAGATTCAAGTCTCAGATATGTTTGGCCGACAGCATAGTAATCTGATTCAAGTTTAACCAACCTTGATGTTCATTCCAAGGTTGATGAAGCATATAAATACTTCTTGATGAGTTGTGGAAAATCATCCTTGTGCAAAAATAATATAATCTGAAGAAATGATCAAAGGCATAGCAGAGTAGAGGAGAATTAGGAGAACAAAATTTGTTTTGATGAAGAGTCAGAGAGAAGAAGTATTTGGGGTAGAGCAGAAGCTTTATGAGCATTCAATCAAACTAAATTATACATGAAAAAGATGCTATTTATCAGTTAATTCTTTCTGTATTAAACATAAATTCTATAGGCAGTGAGCTCTGGGTAGTGAGCCCGAAGGCATGTGCCTTCTCTTTTTCTTCTAAGTACTTTTAACAGCGTACGAATCTTGTGGGTTAACCCCCACCATGGTTTTCCCTTAACTAGGTTCCACGTAAAAATTATGGTGTTATGTGTGCTTAATTTATTTCCGCTCTTGTGTTATTGATTCATGCTTTAATGTTTATCTGATTGAAAGTTGTTAAAGAAGATTAAAAGCAGAAAGAGTAATAATTTTGAGACAACTGATTCACCCCCCCTCTTAGTTGTCTGGACTAATTCCAACAATTGGTATCAGAGCCAAGTTCCTCTAAAAGAATCTTAACTGCTCGAGGAGATCCAAGATGTTGACTTACAAGAAGGATAGTCTGAGATTTGATGGAACAAATTACTCTGTTTGGAAGAGTCGCATGGAGTGCCATTTGCAATGCATGGGTGATTCTTATTGGGTAATAACCAATGATGAGTATGAACCTCCAGAGAAAGGTCCTTCAACTCCAGATCAAATCAAAGATGCTAAAAATAACCTTCGAGCTAAATAAGTCTTGTTGAGTGCCTTGACTGATTCAAAAATGACAAATGTCTTTGGACTAAAAACTGCTCATGAAATTTAGAAGAGGTTGGAGAATCTTTATGAAGGTGATGAATATGTCAAATGTGCCAAGCTACAAAGTCTGCGAGGAAAATTTGAAAATCTAAGGATGAGTGAAGATGAAAACATCACAATCTACATGCAAAAGATAAATGAACTTGTGTGTGGTATCAGATGTGCTGGTGGAACTTTGGAAGAATCAAAAGTTGTGGAAAAAGTACTCAGATCTTTACCTGATTCATACAAACATAAAGTTACTGCTATAGAGGAGATTATGACTGTCTCAAAAGTTACAAGAGATCAACTGGTTGGCAAAATTTTATCTTTTGAATTAAGTGAGTTTGGTGATTCTCTTCCTAAGTCTGAATCTTCTTTTAAGGCTAGTGTATATGGAAAACAAAGATATGATCCAAGTCAAAGCTCTTCTTCAAGATCAAACAGATTTGCTAAGGCAAGGAAGGATTTTGAAGATGGTGAAATTGAGTCTACAAAACTTGAAGCTCTTATTGCCAAAAGAATGCCAAGACGATTCAATAAGTATGAAGGAAAGTAGTCATTCAAATGTTTTTCTTGTAATAAGATTGGTCATTTTGCCTCAAGATGTCCAGAGAAATTTTCAAAGCCAAACCCTAACAGATATAAAGGTTAAAAGAAATGTTACTATGTCTAAGAATCTGGAGAAGGAGTCACAGATGATGAATCTGATCATGGAGGTGCCATTGAAGATGATTGGGTGTTCATTACTATCAAAGAAGAAGATCCAGTGTCTACTGAATTTGCTAGTTGCATGCAAATGTGGAAAGTGCCTTGGCTGCTCAGGTTGTTGAAAATGATGAATGGGTGATTGATAGTGGATGTTCTCATCATATGACTAGTGATAAAAGTAAGTTTATAAACTTTGAAAAATATGAAGGTGGAATTGTAAAATTTAGAGACAACTCAGCTGGTAGAATCCATGGCAGAGGATCCATCTTTTTTGATGGTAAGAATAACACAAATGATGTTCTGTATGTGGAAGGGCTGAAGCATAATCTTCTCAGTGTTGGACAGTTAGTTGACAAGGGTTATGATCTCTGACTCAAGGATGGTAAATGCAGAATCTTGGAAAGTTGTGAAACTAAAATTGCATCTGGTACACAAGCTAGAGGTAACATCTTTTAATTAAGTAGTTTTGGTAAAAGTTGTTTGATTGCACAGACAGAACAAAGTTGGTTGTGGCATAGGAGAATGTGTCATGTGAATTTTGATAAAATTGTCAAGATAAGTTCTACTCAGGCTGTGAGAGATCTTCCAAGACTTGTGAAACCTGATAGCATGTGTAGAGAATGTTAATTGGGTAAACAGAACAAATTTTCATTCAAAAGTAAAGAACAATTTTCAAGTGGGTGATTGGAACTTGTGCATATTGATCTATGTGGTCTTGCTAGAATTAGGAGTGTGCAAGGAGATAGATATTTTATGTTGCTGATTGATGATTACTCCTGGATGATGTGGGTAACTTTCTTTAAAAGAAAAATCAAAAGCTCTTGACAAATTCAAAGTGTTCAAAATTATGGTGGAAAATGAGATTGGTGTGAAGATAAAGTGTCTGAGATTCGACAGAGGTGGAGAGTTTACCTCCAGTGAGTTTGATACATTCTATGAAAAGCATGGAATAAAAAGACAGTTATCTGCTCCTAGGACTCCTCAGCAAAATTGAGTTGTGGAAAGAAAGAACCAGACCATTCAAGAAGCTGCCAAGACCATGATGATGGAAACAAATGTTCCACAAGTTTATTCAAGAGAAGTTGTGAGTACTGTTGTCTACACTTTTAACCGAGTGTAGATCAAAGGCAATTTTGCTAAGACTCCTTATGAACTCTAGTTTGGTCATCCTCCTACTGTAAGATATTTCAAAGTTTTTGGTAGTAAATGCTATATCAAAAGAGATGAGGATCTAGGCAAGTTTGAAGCAAGAAGTGATGAAGGAATTTTTCTAGGTTACTCTACTCTTGAAGCAAAGCATACCAGTGATTTAACAAGAGGTTGAAAAAGATTGTTGAATGTGCTAATGTCAAAGTTGATGAGAGCAAAGAAGGACATTCTATGTCTTGCAGATATGATTTAGATGATCAAGATGAAAATCCAAGTCAAGAAATGCAAGTGCAAACTCAGATTCAGATCAAGATTGATCCAAAAAATCTAGTGACTCAAGAGGATAATGCAGAAGTTGAGGAACAAGTTCAATAAATAGAAGTTCAAGCAAATCCCAAAACTCTTAGGTATGTAAGGATAAATCATCCTAAAAATTAGATCATAGGAGATATAAATAAAGGCGTTTGAACTAAGAGAAGAATTGTTGAAGATCAAGACAAGATTTGTTTGATTTCAAAGATTGAACCAAAATTAGTAAGTGAAGCCTACAATGATGAAAACTGGGTAAAAGCAATGGAGGAAGAACTAATTCAAATTGAAAAGAATCACACTTGGGATCTTGTTTCCAGACCTAATGACAAAAATGTGATTGGAACTAAATGGGTCTTCCGGAACAAACTAAATGAAGATGGTGAAGTTGTAAGAAACAAAGCAAGGTTGGTATGCAAAGGATATTCTCAAGTGGAAGGAATTGATTTTGAAGAAATTTTTTCTCCGGTGACAAGAATAGAGGCAGTCAAATTATTTCTTGTATTTGTTGCTTATAAATATTTCAAGATCTATCAGATGGATGTCAAATCAACATTCCTAAACAGAGAGTTAGAAGAAGTCTACATTGAGCAACCGAAAGGATATCAATTGTCTGATCAAAAAGACATGGTCTAAAGATTGAGGAAAATATTATATGGACTCAAACAAATCCAAGAGCCTGGTATGCAAGATTAGATAAGTATCTGCTAAAGCTAGGATATAACAAAGGCACTGCTAACAGTAATCTTTACTTCAAGATTGATCATGAGAATATTCAGATTGTTGAGGTATTTGTTGATGATATCATTTTTGGTGGAAATGAGAGCATGTGAAAAACATTTTCTGATCAGATGCAAAGTGAATTTGAGATGTCCATGTTTGGTGAGATGAATTTCTTCTTAGGTCTACAAATCACTCAGTCAGATAAAGGTATCTTTATATCTCAGTCTAAGTATGTGAAAGAATTGTTGAAGAAGTTTGGAATGAAAGATTCAAAGCTAGTAGGTATGCTTATGATAACTAGATGTAAGTTGAGTAAAGATGATGACTCCCCTAAGGCAAATCAAAAAAGGTATAGATCAATGATTGGAGGACTGCTCTATCTAACTTAGACCTAATATCATGAATGTAGTTGGGCTTGTTGCTAGATTCCAAGTTGATCCTAAAGAATCCCATGTTGTAGCAATCAAAAGAATCTTTAGATATCTCAAAGGAACACTTGACTATGGCTCGTGGTATCCAAAAGATAATGACTTCACTCTTCATGCATATACAGATGTTGATTGGGTAGGAGATGTGGATAACAGGAAAAGTACTAGTGGTGGTGCATTCTTCTTGGGAAGTAGATTGGTTTCTTGGCTACGAAAAAAGTAGGAGGCAATATCCCTATCTATAGTAGAGGCAGACTATATAGCAACAACAAACAATTGAACTCAAGTCCTATGGATGAAGCAAATGTTGAAGGACATCAGAATTGTGTTTGAGGAGCCTGTCACAATCTTCTATGATAATTCGAGTGCAATAAGCATCTCAAAGAATCTAGTGTTGCATTCAAAGACAAAGCACATATCCATCAAGTTTCATTTCTTGAGAGAGAAGGTAAATGAGAATGAAGTCAAGTTGGAGTTTGTGTCTTCAAAGGATCAGATTGCAGACATTTTCACTAAGCCTCTTTCCAAGGATACTTTTGAGTATCTCAAAGAGAAGTTAGGGGCTATTACCCCTCCTGATCAGAATTAAGATGCACTAGAGTGCATTAGTCCGATGGAATTCATAGTCATATCTTGTGATCCAAATTGATGTTAAGGAGGTAATACTTAGGGGGAGTAGTCAGTATGCAAGTTTTAAGATTTGTCTTAAAAAAAAGGAGAAAAGACTACAAATATCTGCTCTTTTCCATTGATGTCAAAGGGGGAGACAAGTCATGTGAAAAACTAGTTGCTGATGAAAGGGGGAGCAGTGAAGATAGTGGTTGCAGAAATGATAAGAGAAAGGGGGCGAAATTCTTGTCTTGATGGTTGAATCAATTTTTCACATCATATGTTGACATCAATGACAAAGGGGGAGATTGTTGCAAATATGTGCCTAATCAATGTTGTCATTGATGTCAACATATCCTTGTTGCCATTGATGTCAACTGTATCCTCCTTTTGCTGCCTGTTTAGAAGAATGGAATGTTGAGGATATTGAGAAAATTAATCAAAGTATGCGGACCATATGATTGAGTAGAGGATTTTCTGAAGAAGCTCTAGTTAAGACTTGAAGGGTTTGTATGAAGATTTGAAGAAGCTATGACCTTCTAAGTAAAACTGGTTTTGCAGTGTTCAAAAGAGATAGAGTGATAGGAAAGAGGTCCAGATTATTCTGGAAATGTACAATGATGATCTATAGATCTAGAGGCATGTTTGGGAAGTCAGTGTGTATCATCAACTCAAGTGGTTCATGGTTTGGAGGTCCGCAAGCAATCTTTCTAGTGTGACAGTCACAGCAGAAGTGTTCTTGAGGTTCCGGATGAAGATGCAAGTGATTCTGATGATTTGAAGGAGTGTGGATATTCTTTTTGAATTCAATGTGCTTGTGGAGATCTCTGGATCGTGTGACTGCTATGTTGGGGGTTCATATTGAAGTTTGAGCTTGTCGATGAAGATTTCCTTCTTGTTGTTACTATTCTTCCCAGTCTTGGCAGACCGGATGATTCAAGTGTGTTGCAAATGATCTAAGAGCAATTCTCTGGAGTGTGGCATGTTGTTGAAGATAGATTCAAGTCTTAGATATGTTTGGCTGACAGCATAGTGATCCGAGTCAAGTTTAGCTGACCTTGATGTTCATTGCAAGGTTGATGAAGCATATAAATACTTGTTGATGAGTTGTGGAAAATCATCCTTGTGTGAAAATAATATAATCCGAAGAAAGGATCAAAGGTAGAGCATAGCAGAAGAACAAAATTTATTTTGATGAAGAGTTAGAGAGAAGAAGTATTTGGGGCAGAGCAGAAGTTTTATGAGCATTCAATGAAACTAAACTAGGCATGAAGAAGATGCTATTTATCAATTAATTCTTTATGTATTAAACATAAATTCTGTAGGCAGTGAGCCTCCCTTGAGCAGTGAGCCCGAAGGCATGTTCCTTCTCTTTTTCTTCTAAGTACTTTTAATAGGGTACGAATCTTGTGGGTTAATCCCCACCATGGTTTTCCCTTAACCGGGTTTCCACGTAAAAATTTTGGTGTTATGTGTGCTCAATTTATTTTCACTCTTGTGTTATTGATTCATGCTTTAATGTTTATCTGATTGAAAGTTGTTAAAGAAGATTAAAAGCATAAAAATTTAATAATTGTGGGACAATTGATTCACCCCCCCTCTCAGTTGTCCGGACTAATTCCAACATCTACAAGGACCAATAAATCTGAATTCTTTGTCTCCAGTACAGAAATTCAAATTGGTATCAGTTGTACAAGCCAATGCTCAAGAAGAAATGCTAAAAATTTATATACAGAACAATAAACTCATTAGTAAAGCATCCGGTATCCTAGAGAAGTTGATGCCCTCATACCAAAAGGACACATCACAGCTACCAACTGATCAACTCAAAGGCCTAATCAAATCTATAAGTTCACACTTTGAATCTTTTGAGAAGTCTGCAGAGACAAAAGTTAGAAAAGAATTTGATGAAATGAGGCTAGCTGAGTTGAGGATCATGTTAGAGGAAAAGATCAAAGATCAGGAATTGTAGTTGGTAAATATCTCCAAATCATTTGATCCGACAGATGAGTCAACAAGTAGCAAAGAGATATAGGTCATTAGTATTCATGATAACATAAGTAACCTAATAAATAGGAGGGACCAAATAAAGAGCAGATTGTGTCAATTAAGAGGGCTAATAAGTCCTAAGCTAGACTCAATGTCAAATCTTGCAGCAGAAGCATTGAATGTAAGTACAATAATTGGCACACCCTTTGATGTACAAAAGGTAGAGAAAGTAATCTTCCTAATAAATGGCCACATTCAAATTTTGGAAAGTGCAAAGAAAAGTTGGGATGGAGAGCTAGCTCAAATCAAGACTATTTTCAATGACATCTTGCAATGCACAACAAATTAAGTTGAAGATTGTACCTGTACATATGCGGCAGAATATGACAGTTTTTGTAGTTTTGCTATCTTAACAGAATATTGACTCATACACATTTTTCATTGATGTCAAAGGGGGAGAAGAAGACTAGTGAAAAATAGGCAAACATCTAAGGGGGAGAAGAAAAACATGGTATATTTAGAAAGGGGGAGCAGACAAGCATTTTTCACTAAGTGTTGCCATCAATGCCAAAGGGGGAGATTGTTGGCAAGAGACATTGCTTTGATGAATGATTGAATTTTGTCATTCATGGCAACAAAGAAAAGTGATTCCACTGGCATGGCAAAGAGACTTTACTCTGGAAGGATAAATGGCTAACTATGGGCATTATACATTTTATAGTGTAAATGATAATGTTTGTGTCAGTATGCCTCCGCAGTTGAAGATCATTATACACAACTTAGGTATGTGGCTCATAGCTATTTGATGATCATATATTCAAATGTTCAAGTCTTGACTTCGGCTGGAAGTCATATTGAAAAATATCTAAGTTTGGGTTAACAGAGTTAAGTTAGGAACAATGCACAATACCAGAGTAAAAGGGTCTGCATTCCTCTGTTGTTGCATATTTTGTCCTGCAGTTCTGAAGGTATAATAAGAAGTCTAGAATGAATATTGGTTATGAATCTTTGAGTCTCACATGGTCCGCAGTGAGAGTTATAATGTGACAGATAAATTGGTCAAGCATGTTCTTAAGGGACAAGCCAACAGGCATATTAGATCTCTATGCGGAGAAGATATATTGTTTGAACAATCAACCTAAGTGGTTGAATGATTAGTTCCAACCTATATGAAGACTATTGAATGATTTTTTGGGTCTGCATTGTAGATTGTGCACAAGTTCAAGCTAGCAAGATATAACATTTGTATACATGGTTCATGTTTAGCTTGCTGACCTAATTATGAGACAAATCTTGTAGCGAATATATATACTCCATGGATTTTGGTGTTGAAGTTGTGGAATAATATGTGATGTGTGCAAATTCAATGTATATGTGATCTAAAGCAGAGTTGTGACCGGAAAAAGATAGTAAGGGCAAAAGAGTAGAGTTTATGTAAAGCAGAATAGAAAAAGAAAAGCAGACATTATGAAGACATTTGAGTCTGTATACTGAGTTGTAAATCAAACTGCACCCCAGCATTCTATAGATGCATTTGTAACAGTCATCTCCTGGCAGTGAGCCAATCCTTCTTCTATCTTCTTTTCCATTCTCTTGGCAGTAAGCCTATTGCACTAAGCACTTCTTGGATAGTGAGTCCCACGGTAGTGAGTCTTCATGTAATTTAGTATTGTTATCATAATATATTGTGAGCTAACACTCACCATGGTTTTTCCCTTTTTGGGTTTTCCACGTAAAAATCTTGGTGCCTATGTGTTATGTATTTATGGTTGATCTTTTCATGTCTATTTTGCTTTGATGTTATTAATTTTTGTAATTGGATTAACAAAGTATTGAAAAAGTGGTTTTGCAGAATACTAATTCACCCCCCTCTTAGTATTCCTTATAATTAACAATAGTGTCTTCATTGTTTGGTGAACTTGAGTGAGGTTAAAGGTGTGTATGCTCTTCTCATTTTCTTTGTGTGATCTTGAGAATCAAAAACACCTTTCATCCATTCAATTTCACACCACACATTTCATTTCTAAAGGGAAATTAACAAGTGCGAGTGTGAATCAAGTGTGCGTATGTATGCTCTTTCCTCGCACTGCAAGGAGATCTTGGAGATCAAAAACACCCACTTGGTTTTCTTTTATCATACCCTTCCTAGGAGGTCTACTTGGAGACACACCACTCAAGGGACAACCTCAACTCTAGCAATCCAATGGAGTATAAAGAGCGAGGTGTGAATCGAAAGACACCCTCTTTGGTAGTTGAAAACTTGTCACTCTTGGCTAAGCTCCAAAGAACTTCATACCTTTCGGAAGTGAAGGTGAAGGGTGGGTTACCCCTTTCTCTTAGTTGTGTGGCACTATTTCACTTTCATTTCACAGAATTGGGCCCCCCATACCTTGAGTATATTGTGGATTTTCTTAGTCAACTTGTGCATCCTAGAGTAGGAACTAATTGGACATACCTACTTGAGTAGTCATAGGCTTGTTGATTTGTCTTCTTCACGTGCTTGTTTAATCATCACATTCTTCAAATTTCAAAAGTCAAACTTGCTTATGTGTCGAGTGTGTGATTCATGTGTGTACATGTGTAATCATTTGTTTGCAAATTGCCAAATCAAGCTATAAACACAAACACATAAACAAGTCATTCTAAACATTCTCTCCAACACATTCATCCTAGTCATTTCATCCTAATTCAAACCCTAATCATCCTAATCATTATCCTAATTACTCTATCCTAATCATTCTTAATCATCCAATCACTCATTCCAAATCATTCCACATCATCCTAGTCCTAATCAGCACTAGTCAAAATGGTCCAAATCCTTAGCAAGCCTATGCCTAATCCAAAGCCCAGGCTCATACTTAGAGGAAGCCCTCCTTCTAATCCTAATCATGAGAACAATCTAAGACCTAAACTCATACTTCGAGGGGCCCCTCCTCCTAATTCCAATGATGACAAGAATTATGTTGCATACCTTGAGGAACAAGCTAGCATGTAAAGACTTAGACTCATGTGTGACACCATGCCAACATTTGAGAACAAGGTCCTAGCACCAGAACTCCAAGATCTCATTCAAACACTTCACCAAATGCCTCAACCCCTAGACCACCAAACCATGCAATGAATTCAAGCCCTCTTTCAAAAATGTCAACAAATCCAATCACCCCAAATACAACACCTCCTAGTCCAGGCCCAACAATTCATAGCCACTTGTCACATCCAACAACCACAACCATGCATTCCACCTCAATCCTATGTGTCATCCCCCTCCACTTCATACCAATCTAATCCATCCACCTATCATGTCAATCCCACATCAACCTATAAATTCATTCCACAACAAGAACATGTGAGCCTAAGTTATTCTTTGCAACAAAATCAAATGCCTTTGGGTCCTAATGCCACCATTGACAAGGGGAACACTATTCTAGCTTACCCCTCCTATAAGTATATTATACCACCATCCAATCAAAGGTCTAACCTAAAGACACCATGTCCTAGTCCTAATCCATTGGTCCCTACACCTTGTTGGCAAGAGACACTATATGGATTCATGTATGTTTTCATTGATGGAAACAAAGGTTATCCCACACATCCGCAAGACATGATGAGTCTCTACCAGAAGTCAGACTGAAGAAGTGTTATGATCCGGTAAGCAAGAACAGAGCAGTCAGCAAGGTCCGACAGTCAGGTCCGGATCTCTCAGAGGAAATATCTCAGTGAAGTGCAAATTTGGGGAAGTCAAGAGGAGTACCTTGACTAATAGATTCCAAGGATTTAGCCTATGGTGATGGAAGGGTGAAAAGATATGAGCACTTGAGTGTTGGGTTCCTATTTGGTAGAGTAGACAAAGGAAGAACTGTACTGACAGAGTGTTAGACCTAAATCTGAAAGAGTTATTGCTGATGACTAAGTTTCTTGAGGTATCATTCATGATTGGCTGACATGATTGATGACTTCTTCAAGCATCTCCTAGATCCGCATCACTTGGTAAGCAAGGATCCAGTCGACAAATCAAAGCTTGGGAAAATATTGACTATTCCGGATACTGACTAGAAAGGTGGTGAGATTACTTGTATGGATATATATACCAGATGAATTTAGATATGAAGGTGTGTGGTGTGAATGTGTAATTGTGCAAATAAAAGCAGAAGAGTAGTGTGAAGGCAGTAAGACAGGTCCGGAATGTGACAGGACAGCTGAACCAAAAGAAAGTAAGAATGAAGTGCAGTAGATCAGTTTATTGAGCTCAACCGAAACTGAATCTTAGCATGTGTGGATGCTTCTCATCAGTTCAAACATTGTGTTATCTTCCTCTCTTGTAGGCAGTGAGCCTCTTGTGAGCAGTATGCTCAGGCAGTGAGCCCTAAATTGGCAGGTACCATTTTGTACTTCTATTCTTCTAATAGAGAATACATTCTTAGGTTAATCACCCCGTGGTTTTTCCCTTAACCAGGTTTTCCACATCAAAATCATTGTGTTATGTGTATTGACTTTGTTTCTACTTTCATGCTTGTTTGCTTTGATGTTGCACTAATTATTAAAGAAGAATAGAAAGTTGAATAAATTAAGATAACTGATTCACCCCCCCTCTCAGTTATCAATAATTGGTATCAGAGCCAAGTTCCTCCAAACAAGAGCCTAACAGCTTGAGGAAGATCTGGGAATTAAAATGGATGTGTATTGTATGAGGGAACAATTTCAGTCTGCCCTAGATGATCTTGAGCAATCTAATTCTGAAGTCAATGAATTGAAGGAAAGACTCAAACAAGCTGATGATTTCATAAATGAACTAAAAGGGAAACTAAGTCTCTCTACGAAAAAGAGAAAGGATCTACTTCAGCAATTGGCAAATCAAAATGAAGCAAATGATACAAATGGAGATCTGAAGGAGAAAACCAAGTTATGTGAAAAAATATCAAAAGAGATCATTATGGTAAGACATGAAATGGAATCAGGAGTTATGAAGTTTACCCAAGAAATTGAAGAGAAAAGAAAGACTGAAGATAATCTAAGACAATCTCTCAAGGAGAAATTAGAAGACTGCTACAAGATGGATAGAGTAATCAGACATCTTGAATCTAATCTTGAAGATGCTAAAGATAATGAAGAAAAACTTGAGGATCAAATTGTCTCTCTTAAAAGGGATCTTTGAACAACAAATGAATACAAAGAGAAATTCAAGATAAGTTTGGCTCAACTTGAAGTTCTTCTTGAAATCCAAAAGAGGGTAGATGACAAGCGTGGCTTGGGATATGAAAAAGGTGAAAGCTCTGGATTTGGTCAGAAGAATTTTGGATCATAAAATCCAAGGAACAAGCCTAGAAGACCTCCGGTAAGGCAACCTAATGCTCAAAAATATCCATCCTTCAATGGATACTGCCACAATTGCAATAACTTTGGTCACAAAGCTAATTAGTGTAGAAAGAGAATGAATCAGACTAATACATCCTTCTCTGGATAGTGTTTTAATTGCAAAAGGTATGGTCACAAATCTCATGAATGCAGAAATATGCAAATGAACAATTCATTCAATGGTAGATGCTTTGCATGCAATAGAATGGGTCATATGGCTTATCAATGCAGATCAAGAGGACATCAATCAAATATGCAAAGAAATGTTGTTTGCCACAATTGCAATAGATCTGGTCATATTGCCAAATTCTGTAGAAGCAAGAATCAGGACAAAAGAGGTCTGGTACATCATAACCAGAATCAAGACAAGGGAAAAGGAAAAGTGAATGTGGATGAAGTTCAAAGTGAGATGAACAAGATTTGGGTGAAGAATAGTACAGAAAATGTAAGGGATGGATCCAAACCAGAATATGGTGCTGATATTCCTTCTAGAAATTAAAAAGTGAGCTTTGGCTCAGGGGGAGACACAAGGAAAAACTTTTTCCCCTAGCCAGTAAATTGGTGCTGGAATTGGCACAAGGAAGGTTGCGGATTAAAGGGTTCTCAGAGAATCATCTAATATTCTGTGGTTAAGATATGAAAGATCTGCAAGATGTCTAGAACAAGATTGATCTGGTTCATCAAGTCATCTGAATAAGGAAAACAAGGCAAACTGAAATGACTTAAGTTGAGCATTTATTGCAACTTGGTATTAGGGTTTGCAGAGTAATATAAGGGTTCTTCTTATTAAACATTTGTTCTTTCTGCATTCAAGAAGAAGCAAAAAGGAGCTCTATAACAAATTTCCTCAAGCCCATCAAAGATCATTTGCAGAAGTCGATTAATCCAGCAATCGATCCGGCTCATTCCGTGAAACCTAAAGGCACAAAAGGTATTTTCCGTTCTTAAATATCTCTCTGCAAATCTTTTTAAAGATGACTACTCCAAATATTGTGAAGATCACTGATAGGCCTCGCCCCAAATTCAAGAAACATCCCTACAAATCCTTGGAAGTAGATCCCCTAGGAGCATTTTCCAGTGTTCTACATGGTGTCTTGCATACAGAAGATATTAGGGTTTACATTCACACAAACATTGAAGAATTCAGAGAGTTTAAATTAAGGCATATCTACCACAAACTAATAGATGATTCATTTGAGCTCGAACCCCAATACAAGGCCCTCCGAGACAAGCACTTTGCACAATGTATACATTTCCCCTGCTTTGCTGAGGATGAATGGGTCTGGTATGTCTTGAGCAGAATACATGACAACTTCATGTGGTTGAATGGACCATTCAAGATCACAAAAGATGTCATTAGGGCAGTTACCGGTTTGCACTCATCTAGTGGGATACCTACTCTCAAATCTGTCAAGAATCAGACTGTAAGTGAGGCTACCAGATCTAGGTTTGACAAAAGAGCAATAACAATAGAAGATATCACTGATCCGGATATCAAGTTCACCTCCATGATCATCAGATACAAGATATATCATTCTAGTAGGGAGAATTCAGTACCTGGAACTGCTATCTACACTGCTTATGAAATGTTAAGAAAGAATTCAGACTATGACCTTTGTCAGCTCCTTCTAAACCAACTCTTGGACAATCTGTAGAAAATAAAGAAAGATAAAAAGAATTCATTTAAGTATGGTGGGTTAATATTGTGCTTATTCTTCTACTTTATGAATGAGCTACCCAGATCCAGTGGATGGGTATGGCAGAATGACAGACCGGTTGCTATACAAATCAGGGATTATTTGCATGGACTTGGTGATGACAAAGCACAAAACACAGCTCTCTGGGGTTTCTTCAAAAACTTCCAGAACATGATGCAAGCTAGAGAGAGAATTCCCCAATCTCTAGTTGAGAAATACAAAGACACAGTATGCTTTATGGTAGAGACAGATCAGTGTCTAATGGAGGCAGTGGAACCAAGAACAGTATGGATCATGCCAATGGGGTATGAGGTGGATGAGAAAATCGTAGAGCTGCATGTTCAGCACAAGCTGAGTCAACCAAAGGATCCCAAGGCAGAAAGGTTTAGAACCTTTGAAGAATTGAGTGTGAAGATCCATGTTGAGCTAAGGCAGCCAGAGATGAAAATAAAGGCAAGAAAAGAAGTAGAAAACATTTCCAAAAGCTTTGGCATCTCAAAAGAGGGACTTGATGCCAACAGGGAAAAGAAGGAAAGGATTGAGAAAGAGAAGAAAGAGGTAGAAAAGCAAAGTGTTATGGTAGAATCCTCCTCCCGGACCAGATCTTCTAGGATCTCTGCACCTACCACTGATAAGAGCTCAAATAAATCAAAACTGGAAGCAAAATCATCCGGTAAAGCAGAGAAAAGAACTAAGACAAAGGCCACAAGGTCTTAGATCAGTCAGAAGGATGATGAAGAGACTGAGTCAGATGAGGAGGTAAGGAAAATGAGGAAAAAGAAGAAAGTATCTGGTGAACCCTCTACCGGTGAAGACAAGGAAGAGATGGTAGAAGATTTTGTTGAAAAGCCCACTCTATCATTAGATGATGTCATCAAATCAGTTACTATGGATGGAAACCTTCAACCAATGGCTGAATTCTATGATCATTATAATGAGGCTGACCAAAAGATCTTGCAAGAAGCAGCAATCAAGTATCTGAATATCTACAATAAGGCTTTTATTGACATTATATCTCTTATTCCCAAAAGCCTAGAGAAAGAGTTAGAAATAAGAAAGGATAATGCTATGGCAAAAGATCTTGAGATCCGAGAATAGATAGCCATTCAGCTATATCCTTCAATTGATTCAAAGCAAATGAATATGATCTTCAAAGATTGCAAGGATGAGTTCCGGAGCAAAGAAAGAATGAATCAACTTATGCTCAGAGAAACTGACAAAATAGCAAAAGAGGCAGAAGAGATCCTCCAAAATGCATACTCAAGATTCAACATTCCTATTATAGAGGACTTGGGTGTTGATCCCTCGGCTACAAGTGTTGGAAAAGAATCTACTGAGGCAATGACAGAAGAAGTAATGGACACCGGTGAAGAAAAAGATAAGGACTTGGAATCCTCTACTCCGGAAGAGGTGGCCCGTGAATAAACAAACATCACTCCTCTGGTTTCCCCTGCTAACTTCGGATCCAAAGGAGAAGAAAGAATAGAGGATAAAGAAAAAGGAGTGAAGGAAAAAGAAGATGACAGTACTAAGGTTGCAGAAGGAATGAAGACTTCAACAGAGAAGACCACAACTGTTAGTGGTAAGAGTGTAGAAGGAGAGAAAGCTCCAAGAGACATCTCTAAGATTGCAGAAGAGAAGAAGAATCTGTCTCTGGCAAGAGACACTACAGAAACTGTCAAAGAATTATTAAACAAAGAGACAATGGAGATTGATGAACCAAAACTTCTACAAGGGCCATTTGATTTTGATTCTCTTTCCCCGGTACAAACAATGAAGATAGCTTCATTTGCTAATGCAAAGGCTAAAGAAAAACTCCTGAAGTCTCACATGAAAGACTATGAGTTAATAGAAGTTGCATCTGGAGTATTAGAAAAGATCATGCCATCTTTTCAGAAGGATACCTCAGCCTCCTCATCCGGTAATCTCAAATCTCTAGTCAATAGTGTTAGCACACATTTTGATTCCCTAGAGAAGTCAGTAGAAGATAAGGTCTGGAAGGAATTTTTGGCAAAAAGATTATCACAGGTACAAGGGTTAATAACTAATGATAGGAGGAATATGAATATTGGGATAAAGAACTTAGAAAATGCTCTTAAAGATGGCGGGGAAATAGACAAATTTTGTTTATCATGGTCCAAAGTAACATTGGATATTGAGAAGAAAGTGAAAGAACAGGAGGACAAACTGACAAAATTCTCTAAGAATTTTGATCCTCTCTCCTCTTCCATAATAAATCAAGAATGTCATACTATTGCAGTCTTGAATGAAATCAAGAAGCTTGAGAAGGAAAAGAAAAATAGAATAAGCAGGTTGGGTGAACTTAGAGGGATAATTATCCCTAAGTTAGAGGCCATGCATGAGGCCATAAAAGAAGCTCAGATCATAGCTCAGACCAGTGATCCGACAGATCTAAAAAAGGCAGACATGTTTGCATTCTTGTTGAGTGGTCACATCTCAATTTTGGATAGGATGAAGCAAAGTTGGGCAACAAAATTCGTCCAATTAAAGACAACTTTTGTAGACATACTTCAGTATATGTAAGTATGCTATATATATATATATATATATATATATATATATATATATATATATATATATATATATATATATTTATACGGCTAAGTATAGTTGACATTTTGAGAATTTTGGTGTGCGGACCCTACCCTTTGCCATTGATGTCAAAGGGGGAGTGAGGAGGAATGAAAAATGAGGAATCCAGCTAAGGGGGAGCTCCAGAAAATATATATAAAAATAGAGCATCAGCCAAGGGGGAGTATAGTGTGACACTTAGTCATTTTTCACTAAGTGTTGCCATCAATGCCAAAGGGGGAGATTGTTGGCAAGAGACACTATATGGATTCATGTATGTTGTCATTGATGGCAACAAAGGTTATCCCACACATCTGCAAGACATGAGGAGTCTCTACCGGAAGTCAGATTGAAGAAGTGTTATGATCCGGTAAGCAAGAACAGAGCAGTCAGCAAGGTCCGACAGTCAGGTCTGGATCTCTCAGAGGAAGTATCTCAGTGAAGTGTGGATTTGGGAAAGTCAAGAGGAGTACCTTGACTAATAGATTCCAAGGATTTAGCCTCCAGTGAGGGAAGGGTGAAAAGATATGAGCACTTGAGTGTTGGGTTCCTGTTTGGCAGAGTAGACAGAGGAAGAACTGTACCGACAGAGTGTCAGACCCAAATCCGGAAGAGATATTGCTGATGACTAAGTTTCTTGAGGTATCATTCATGATTGGCCAACATGATTGATGACTTCTTCAAGCATCTCCTAGATCTACATCACTTGGTAAGCAAGGATCCAGCCAACAGATCAAAGCTTGGGAAAATATTGACTATTCCGGATGTCGACTAGAAAGGTGGTGAGATTACTTGTACGGATATATATACCAGATGAATTTAGATATGAAGGTGTGTGGTGTGAATGTGTAATTGTGCGAATAAAAGCAGAAGAGTAGTGTGAAGGCAGTAAGATAGGTCTGGAATGTGATAGGATAGCTGAACCAAAAGAAAGTAAGAATGAAGTGCAACAGATCAGTTTATTGAGCTCAACCGGAACTGAATCTTAGCATGTGTGGATGCTTCTCATTAGTTCAAACATTGTGTTATCTTCCTCTCTTGTAGGCAGTGAGCCTCTTGTGAGTAGTATGCTCAGGTAGTGAGCCCGAAATTGGTAGGTGCCATTTTGTACTTCTATTCTTCTAACAGAGAATACATTCTTGGGTTAATCACCCCATGATTTTTTCCTTAACCGGGTTTTCCACGTCAAAATCATTGTGTTATTTGTATTGACTTTGTTTCTACTTTCATGCTTGTTTGCTTTGATGTTGCACTAATTATTAAAGAAGGATATAAAGTTGAATAAATTAAGATAACTAATTCACCCCCCTCTCAATTATCAACACACCTTCTAACCCATCAAACCCTTCATTACCCCCACCATTATCTAATCCTCCATCAACCACATGCCCTAAATTCAAACATTTCAAAAGTAAACCTATGGAGTTACCCAAATCCACCCATCCATTACATCATTCATCTACCAATACACCTACAAGGGATGTGATCCAAGGGCTACTAGCAAGGAGTCAACCATGTCATCAAAATCCTATCCTTGAGCCTACTAAGGAACCTTCCAACACCATGTCCATTCCTACAACCCCTTAAGCCCATTCAAGAATCTCCCCCCTTGAGTCCATGTCAACCTCCATCAAGAACATGTCAAGCCTCTCCAAGATCCTTCCCCTTCCACTCCCATTCAAGAAAGTCAAGAGTTATGTCAAGGGTATAATCCTAAACATGCAGAAACATCAAGCCCTCATCCTAATCAAAAATCACTTTTATTCAACCTATCCATAACATATATCTTTTCCATGATCAAGATATTTTCCATGATGAAGAACCTATTCATGAGCAACTTGATCCTATTCATACCCCCACAACCATTCATGAGCAAGACACCCAAGATCCACATACTCCATCCAATGAAAGTCTTATTGACCTAATTGAGCATTCACCCTGTTTCATGGCCTTCCTTCAAAGCAAAGAAACTTCTCCCTCACCCCATGATCCAATAACATCCACTTGTCATGATGAGACATATTTCTCCTAAGAAAACATAGAAGATCAAACGAATAGCTTGGATCTTAATGAACATAATCAAGATCCTAATGATCCTTTCACATCCCCTATCAACCCAATTTTAAGTCCACCATCACATCCTATTGGTCTATCCACCTTCATTCATGAATGTTCTCCCTTACGAAAACAACCATTATCTTCCACCTCACCTTCTCCATCCAATAATGAACTCAAGTCTAGTGTCCAAACTACACCTGGTCCCATAGTCCATCGTATACTCCAAAACATGAACTATTAAGGCAAAGGCTTAGGCCTTCATGAACAAGGTATTTTGGAGCCTATCCATGTGAAAATCCCTCCACGCTTACATGGCCTTGGATATACACCCCAAGGTAAACAATCCCAAAATGTTGGTAAATCCTCCATTCCTCCTAAGTCCCACTTTCTAGCACAAATCCTATCATGTACCCAAAACATATGTACATTGCCCCCACATAGTCATGTACTCTATTGTGCTAGTTAGGGTTTGATATCTTTCTATTTTAGTTTCAGACCTGATTTTTTCCATGACGACAACCATATCACATGATAAAAGCTATGCATGAAAACAATCACATAAAGGACCAAGGCTATACTACAAGTTTCAAACTGAGTATAACTATTGGACTATACTATAGATACCTCAGAACCAAGTGTAGCAACAAGGTGAGATACCAATCAAAGTGTACAAGAGTAGATTGAGTGGATTGTAAAATGTTAGTCACAAGAAATGCCACAAGATGATACATCACATGGAGTGATTCTACTAGTAAAGCGTCAGACATATATATGTATCAACCCCATCGTCATGTATGGACTAGCTCCATTTTTTATTTGCTCACTGAAGGGACACACAGTTCATATCAGTACTTATTTATTTTCATCATTCACTAACTAGGTAGAATCACTAGAAGAAGATAAACAAGAAAATGAGAGAGGAGAACAAGTACGTTAGGAACACCACATAGGAGGATGGCCTGAGGTAATCAACCACAATGCTATGCCCCTAAGGCATGACACACAAGAATAAAAATTGAGGAGAGGAACAATAGAAGAATGGTCACAACAGAAGCGGTCTCCTAGTATCCTTGACCTTACAGAGTATCAAGGGTCATCCACGGAGGCCTAAACAACACATAACACATCACGGGGGGAACACACACACACACACAGATACATACATACATACATACATATATATATGTATATATGTATACATATATATGTATATATGTATACATATATACATATATATGTATACATATATACATATATATGTATATATGTATATATATATATACATACATATATATATACATATATGTATGTATATATATATATATGTGTGTGTGTGTGTATATATATCTTTTTGCATTTTATATAAGAAGAGTTTGAACTTGTGAGCATCTTAGAAAGGTTCTCCATCAAGTTTTGTACAAAGTGTGAGTAGTTCGTACCTAATTGATTCTCATTTCTAGTACGGCCATGCGGTGCTTGTTTCTCAAATCCCTGTTTATTTGAAATCTTTTGTTGCTTGTGAGGAGGGGAATCATTGCTATTTCCCACTGATGATAACTGCCTTGTTCTTTTCTAATCTTTTGCTTTCTTATTTTGATGAATAAACCTTTCATGGTGGAATGGGACACTTTCCACTATGGCAACCTTTCCTTGTATCATAATATCTTGTTGCAGTTGTTCAATTTGTGAATCTAGTACATTTTGGTTGACTCTCGATCCTTGAAGGGATAACAATGGAGGAACCTTAGCATAAATGCCTTTTCCTCATGGATGAGGTGAGTCCTCAATTTTCTCCTTATCCACTTCTATCATACCAACTATTTCAGCATAATCAAGATAGTCATCTTCTTGCTCTATTATATTCTACTCTACCATATTGTTGTCACTATGCTTAGGGAATGGATTAGTAAAAATTTGTAAATTTTGATTTAGAGGGGTAACCGACTTATTTCTATTGTCATTCACACCAGTTACCTATATCAAATTCGAGTCGATGAGGTCTTGACTTTCATGTTTAAGACGCATACATCGTTCAGTGTAATGTACTTGTTGTTGATGATAATGACAGAAAGCATTAGCATCAAAGTGAGGTCCTTTCATTCTATTACTATCCAATGGTTTGATTGGAGGAAGCTTCAAGAGATTATTGCTCACTGCTTGATTCATAATATAATGTAGTGAATAAGATATTGGAGTAAACTGTCTTTGTTGTTGCCAAAACTGAAATGGTGTCGTCTTTGGATTATTAATAGAAGACACCTATGATTGAAAATTGTTTGAATTTTTCCCATTTACTTTATCAAAACTCTTGTTATTCCTCTTAAAATTGTTCTATGAAGGTCTAGCCATGGATTGACCAACTTGAGCCGATGAGTTTTGATTTTCATATTGATTAGACGAAAGTTGGTAATCACAAAGGGTTATGCATAAATGTTGAAAATAGCTATACTTCATCAAGAGGATCTTAGGATGGATGTTAGGTTGTAGAGTTGTAATAAACACCTTCTAAACATCCTCATCATTCATCTGGTATTGAATCTATGCATATAGAGCTTGATATCGACTGATAAACTCATTTAGCTTCTCTTTCAGACCTTGCTTGCAATGAACTAAATCAATCGATGAGACTTGAGGTACAATGTTTGCTTGAAAATGTTGTAAGAATTGATCAATGAGTTGTGAGAAAGAATATATTGAATTCGGAGGCAAAGAGGAAAATCATTCCAAAGCAGTATCTTTGAGAGATCATGGGAAGAGTTTAGCTAACAAGTCCTCTTCTAAGAAGAAACAACTACACATAGACATGGATGTTGCCACATGAGTATTAGGATCACCTTTTCCACCATATTTTTCAAAGTGAGGAGTCTCAAACTTATCAGACATAGGAGTTATTAGGATTGTAAAAGATAAAGGACTATGAGCATGATATGTTGGTATACTAGGTTGAGAAGAATTTGTCAAGCTTGTCACCTTTTGTTGTAAGGAAGTCATGCTTTGCAAGACTTGATTTAAGAGGGCATCATTAGGAGATGTAGTTTGAGAATTAGAAGCTGTGGTCATGAAATTTTGAAGTGAATGATTTTGAGTGGTAACGACAGGTGGTTGGGAATAATTGTGAGTGGAAGGTGGTTGAGGATAAATGGAATAGAGGCATGGTTGAGAGTGATTACTCATATAAGAGGTCACCCTAGGTGCTAGGTTTTGATAATTAAATCCCACAGCCTTGTAATTTTGTGAATCAATGCAATTAGATACTCCAACACTAGTGCTAGCATTACTACAAGCTTGTGTATTGGTAGTAAGGATTGATGATGTAAAAGTAGACATTCTAGTAGCCGGTATAGGTGATGATACTTGTGTATGAATCGGTGGTGACATATTAATAGTATTTGCACATTCAGTCACCGTCATAATGTTGTTATGTACTATATGGGCTAGTCTACATAGTGTATTAACACCATCTTGTCCTTCTTTTAACAACTCTCTTAAATTATGAATAATAGGTATAGCCTCTTCAGCTATCCTTACTTTTTCCACTGACGCTTGAAAATCAGATAGTTCCTTATAAAGTTTGTTTATTTGATCATCAGGTACATGTGTTATCACATAAATAGGATCATTAAAATCATGAAATGTTTGTTCTTCCATTGTAGTTGTAGGAGGTATAATATCTTGCAAAGTTTGTGTTTCTCCTTTTGTAAAGAAGGAGTTTAATGGATATTCCAATGTAGGAACACCATTGCTATTAGGAGCACTAGAACCCATTAATATAAGACTTCTCCTTAGAGGGATATTTCTATTAGGGTTGTGGGTTATAAGACTCATGCACAAGCATACAACACTCAATCCACAAACTAATAGAACAAACCCAAGGAGCAAGATATACTTGTTGAAATACACAATGTGTAAATGCAAAATTTGAAATGTAGATGCATCAACACACTATGATGAAACACTATAATATAAAATTAGATTTGAATGAGTGTTAAAATGAGTAGTAAAATCTGAAACAAGATTTTAGCTACAAACCCTAGGTTTTGGAATTACTAGGTTATATGAAAATGCAAAATTTCAAGCAAACCCTAGCAAATAAAGTATGTAAATGCAAGGTAAATGTTACTAAATTATGTTCACACCTAATTTAGCAAGGCCTAAACATCAGTTGTTTAGAGGGAATACATTTTTTTTCTTATACAGGATCATCCAGTCAATGTCTGATGTCTTAACAAAAGACAAGTGCAAAATCACTTATCAAAATCATGTAATAGCTCAAACTGAGTTGTTACATCATCCTGGTAAGGGAAATCATCTATAAAAAATAAAAAAGACATTCAAAGAATGAAGAGAATTGATGGATATCATGTTTTAGTTGTTGATTATTAATTATGTTTCAGTGCAAGTAAAAGAGGTATTTATAAACATATGTTTTATACATATATTTCAAAGAAAGTTCAGTTGTTTTAAGCTATGTATTTGACACATAAAGAAAAATATACATAAGTCATTGCATAGAATGAAATAGCTGATTAGATTCAAAAGAATGTATAAAAGTGTCCCACACAAACTGTGGGAGTAACTAAAGTATGCAACATAAAAGTAAATTTTACTTTTGAAGAACAAGAAATGCATAAGAAAAGAGGAGGGACCCGTCATTGCCTGAGAATGATGAATCCCATGGTTGAGCTAGTTTCTATCTCCCTCCATCTGGTTGAGCTCCAATATACCTGGAAAACAACTTTTGTTAGAGCTCAGGGTACCAAGTCTTTTCATACAAATCAGAACTTCAAAAAAGTACAACACACTTTTATGCAGCAGCAGTAATGAATAATCAGATATTAACATAAGAGAAGTCAGAATGAACAGATACAAGCGCCATATCAGAAAGCTATAAATCCATTGAAAGTGACTCCACATCATGAATCAAAGAAACAACATGTCCTGTATCCAAGACGTGTTTTTATGTTCTAACTCATTTGTTCACTGTGTAGGTATAGGAGAAATCATGTTGCTGATTCATTTTTGATAAATAGCATGTAGAGGAAATGTGGCTCCCACAAGGGTTGAGCCCAACATGCTACCTTCTTGATGTTTTCAAAGGGAAAGAGACATAACAATCTAGTCATATACCTGTGAGAATGGAGCAGCAGTCAAACAAAGGAGACAAAGCATTATACATATGCTGCAAGAGATTAAAGACAGTCATCAATGGAGATCAATCATATGCCTTGGGGAAGTCTTAAGACATGACAAAATAGTCATAGACATGAAAAGGGTAGCAGAGTACAATGAAGGCAAGTAAGTCATGTTGAAAGTGAACAGATAGATTAAGATGTCAATAGCACAATGCAGCACTGTAGCAGTCAAGAAGAGCCAATGATACAATATACAAAGTGCAAAGAGTAGTGCCATATTATTAGTATTGGTGCAGTCTTTTGTAAGTGTTGCATTAAATACATGAAGATACAGTCATGCAAGTAAGATGCCACATATGTAACAAAGAGCAGCAGTGAAAAGAATATGAGCTGCCTTGATCAACTGAACCTCTACATTATGCCATAAGACCACCATGATAGAAAGTGAATGACAAGTCTTATAAATGAAGTTATCATAAGAAGAGAAAGCTAAGGAGACAGTCTCATTGTTGTTATATGGAGCCTAATCAAACTCAGAGGTTAAATTTACCCCACTTTTATCGGTGTGGTTTCCCCCCAAATTCCTACAGGGTTAAGGGGCAGCGCCCCTTGCAGGGGTTTGGGGACAATGCCCCCAAGACGGGGTCAAGGGAGTTATTTTTTAAAGACAGTTTTATTTATTTATTTATTAAGGCATCGAGAGTTATTTTTTCATTGGCCAACATAATAAAACCCTATTTTGTAACTGACAAAAGTCATGATAAAAGTGGCTAAGGATTAGGGTTTCTGTTAATATTGTATTATAGCATTTTGTAGCGGTATTGAGTTGTAGGGATTGCTGGTTGTAATCGGTTTTGATTTATTGGATAATAATATTGGACTCTCTATTGGTGGATGTAGCATGAGTTTGGGTGAACCATGTTAAAACTTGTCTCTCGATGTTATTATTTCTGTGTATTTTTCATTCCTCTGTTTAATCTTTAATTGCATTTAATTGATATCTTCTATCGGCTAACCCTAACACTCATTTGCCAAAAGGCAGTCATAAATATCAAGTTATTATAGGTATGATGGAGCTGCATATAGGACATAGCATCTTTCATATACACTGGAGTTGCTTGACAGTCATAACATCGATAGAATCAACCCCTAATGCATAACAACAGTGAGGATATGAGCTTCATGCAATGGATGCATCATAGAAATAGTCAGAGCATTTAATGAAACAACATATTCCCTGAATAAAGATAAGTGCATAGAAAATGAAATAGAGTCTTCATTGTTTTCTGGTTCAATATAAGCAATAGAGCAGATATCAAAACTAAAATTATATGGGACAGTCAGAGTGCAAGAAGGAGATACTCATCATAAGAAGACAAACAACTACAGCCACAAGAGTATGAAGATACTAGGAGTAGTAGCATGTAGTCCATCATCATCAAGGACATCAAGATCATAGAAGCCAATGCATCAAAAGATAAGCAATGAACCTACACAAGGACATTATGAGGAGAGGATACTGTGCAAGAAGTCATTATGCATCAAATCAGTCATATCATGAGAGTCAACAAAGGGCAATGGTGACTTCCAGAGTCAAAGAATATACAAAGTTTCATCACATGTGACAGAAGAGGGTATATATCTACAAGTTTCAAACTCAGAAGGTGCTTTGGAGTCTATAAATCCTTATTCAAAACCATTCATGTTACCATCATAGGAGCATACAGAAGGACCAGCAAAGGCATATAATCTTTGGTCTGTCATAAGTAAGATCATAAGAGTATTG
Source organism: Cunninghamia lanceolata (assembly GCA_027924645.1). Taxonomy (NCBI): domain Eukaryota; kingdom Viridiplantae; phylum Streptophyta; class Pinopsida; order Cupressales; family Cupressaceae; genus Cunninghamia; species Cunninghamia lanceolata. The sequence goes on along the minus strand of BSBN01000252.1, from coordinate 21,492,704 downwards.
CAAATGGAAAAGACTTAAACTCCATAATATTTTCCTTCAAGTCAAGATCATGGAGCATACAAAAGGACAAAAAGAAGACCATGGGACAACAAAAAGCATATACCTTGTTTTAGCTACAAAAAAGGGCAAATAAGAACAACAGGAGACTTCATAAACTCTTTATTTTTACCTTTATCAATGAATAAATGCATACAGAGTACATCAGAGTCAAGGTATAACAGCTACAAAGTAGAAGAGTTCTCAGAGAACTTATAATTCTATCAAAATAAAGATATAATACAGTATGTATGCCTAATATACAAGTGGAGCAGTAGTGGTAGTATCATAACTGTCACCAGAAAATCATTGAGTATGCAAGGTGAAATGAGAATGTAGAGTGGAGAAAACCCTAGTAGGGTTTTGTAGACAAATAAAAGAGAGGATCTCTTTTTATCATCATCACAATGAAGATACATGCTTTCCCTTGTTACAACCTTGCCATGAAGGCCAAACCAAGAGGATGTAGTGTCAAAGAATAGTCAATAGAAGGAGCAAAGATACATGGCTACCATGATAGAGAAAGAAAAATGGAGAGTTTGTTCACAAACCCTAATAAGGTTTTCTACAGAGAAGATTCAGGAAAAGGCACAAAAAATGAAAGGACTGGTTTCTTTTACCTCTTTTTCTTGCTACAGAGGGTCCATTTTTAGATTTACAACCACAGAGGAAGAAATAGAGTGTTCCTTGTTCACAAACCCTAGGAGGGTTAGATGATAAATAAAACTTTTTACCTTTCTCAAATACATTTTTTTTGTCAATAATCATGCCATGGCAAAAAGAATCAAAGCATTTATGGAGAAATACAAGCTACAATTTCCTTTTTTCAGGAGTTTTTTACAAAACCCTCATGACCGTTTTTGCATTATGGTCCAACCAGAGCAAAATACAAAGTATATAATGAGAAAACCAGTGCAAACAAACTGTCATTCTTTCCTTTCTATTATGCCAGAACAGAGAAAAAATGGAGTATATACAAGAGAAAATGGAAGAGTTAACTTTCATTGTTGTCACTATGTAAAAAACCAGAATGAATGCAGCTACAAGAGTAGCAAAGTGATGCATTTTTCCCACTTTTCTTGCAAGTATGAAAAATATACAAAGAGAAGGCATACCCAGGCATAAGAATGTTGAAAATAGATGAATGAACAGCAAGATAAACCTTAAAAATGCCTCCAAAGATAGCTTGAAACCCTTGCATGGTGGTGGGTATGGAGTAGCAGAAAGAATGTCAAGTGAAAATGATAAAGATTTTAGGTTTTCTTCTCATTTTGGGTCGCTACCCTAGCTCAACTATGAGCTATTTTGACTTTGTTTTTAAGAAACATTGTTATCCATAGCAAACCGTGGTCAAAGACTTACATTCATCATACCTAATGCTTAAGTGAGGGGATTATGAATCCCGTGGGGGTCATGTTGTTATTATTTCTTTTTGATTTCCTTCAAAGTCAATAAAGATAATAATACAAAGGTAAGGTATGCAACATATGTGGTAATCACAAAGTGGTTTGAAAAATACTTAAGGCAAAGTAATGCAATGTAGCATGAGGGTGAGATGGATGCATAATTAAAGGTTTTAGCATGTGCCTCATGGATGAATGTATTAATGCATGGAAGGTATCCTATTTGTGCATGATAAAAGGGGAGATATAAGGAGTTGTTATTTGTTTTAAAACCTTTTGAAGACAACCACCCTCATTTTTGCATGACTTTGCAACTTATAAACAATGTAAACAAATAATAAAGTAATATAATTATAAGTTACTTTATTATTTGTCACCAAGTTGTAAAGTCAAAAACTAGAACAAATTTGTAACACATAGTAAAGCAAGTCACCTAGGTTACTTTATTATTTGCTCACATTGCTTTTACTCATGCCCAAGTCATGCAAAATTAGAAGATGGAGTTAACTGAGCTATTTTGGAGTTCTTTGCATGATTTTTGGTCAAACTGAAGGGATTTGAGGTTTTGCATGGTCAAACTGAGTGTGAGGGGCAGTTTGGAGCTATTTTAGCTCAAATTGGATCAGTTATAGCCCTTCTTTTTAGGGATTTTTATGCTTGCTCGTGAATCAATCTTGGAGGTATTATTTTTAGAGGTAGTTGACTGCATTTGACCTTTTAGGTCTTCTTTGTGAGAAGATTATATATTGAGAGAAAAACTTATGTTTTTCTAGTTCTTGCCTTTATTCTCTCTTATACATTACAGAGAGAAAGAGTGTTTGTAACTCAAATTTTGCAAATTAATACATTACAACAGGTTATAGGTTCTATTTTTTGCCATTTTTATGCAAAGTGTTCCTTTATTTTCAATTGAATCAAGCATCTACCTTCTCATTTTTGTTGTTTTATGAATGATTTGATGAGATTTTATTGTGTTTAGAATCAGAAACTTTAAAATCATTGTCTCATTTATACTTGCATGCATTGAACAACAGTAAAAATCACAGGTCTTAGGTTGTGCAATTGGAATAGTTTTTCTTTCATGCTGTGAGAACCCAATTTTTCTCCAAAAAAGAAAGTTATTCAAGCCCTCCTTAGAATCAATTTTGTGATCATATTGCCAAGGTGATTTGTGTGGATAGATTTTCTGAAATTTATTGTGAATTAGAGTTGTAGTTTTCTATCAAATTAGGTGCATCACCACACTTTTAAGTTACGGTTTTAGTACTTTTAGGAGGTCTTTTTCAACCCTTTCCTTACAAATTCATTAAGCCATTAGAAAATTATAAGGGAATCAGCCCATAATCTAGAGGTTCAATCTCACCATAGGTCACCCACAGCCTGAGTTTGATCACATGTTACACAAGATTGCTGAGCTTCACAACTTTGCATAACAGGTGCAATCCTCCATGATAACAGTTTTTGGCACACCCAGTGGGGCATTTTGAACTAATTTTTAGTTCAAAAAGAACTTATTTTTCTACTATTTTGGTATGATCAGCAACTATGACATCCTTTCAGAGGTTTTATTTCAAGTACCTAGCGACTCTTAGTTTCTGGTTTGATAGATCATATTATTTTAGCCTATGAGAAAGATTCAAACAAGATCAAGTGCAGATCCTAAGAAGCATATTCAACTTTCACTACCAAAAAAGAGGGTTAAGGCAACAAATAGAGCGGTAAAGCCACCAAGTGCAGCAATACCAAATCTTCCAAATTCTCATCCAAAATTTGTGAATCATAGGAATCCATTGTTTACAGGTTCTTCATCGAGTTCTTCATCACAAGAACCTGGTAATTCTCAACCAACAAGTTCTGTAGCACAAATACCTATTTTTTAGGTAATACAAGTACCTGTAGTACAAGTACTTGTTGTTCAGATGGCAACTCTAAGACCACCTAGAAATCAGCCATTTGTGACTTTTAATGGGGGCATCCCATTAAATCTACAGTAGCATGATGATATACCAGTAACTACACTCAAAAGTCTACCTAGTTTCACTGGTGAAGATGGAGCTACACCAATAGAACACATCAAAGATATAGATTCACTTTGTGGGGTTCATCATGTCACAGAAGAGAATGTAGCAATAAGGCTGCTAGCATCATCATTCAAAGGCAAAGCTCTTCAGTGGTTCTAAAATCTAACTGTTAACTCTATTACATCGTGGGATGAATTAGGAAGTGCTTTGTGTTGGTGCCTGATTTCACTATCAGTTTCTGCGCAATTTTCATGCAGGCACCTTCCCAAAAAAATCCAAAAAAGTTCTAAGTCTTTGGGCCTCCTCAGCATGTTTTAACATCAGCATCATATTTTCTTTGGAGGAGGTCATCATCATCATGTTTCCAGACATCACCCTGATGTTGCTTACGAGGGTCATCATATTTTCTGTCAGCATGATCTTTCGCGGGGTGATATTTTAACATCGGGTGATCTTTGTTAAGATCATCCTGATGATGTTGTTGTAAAGTTCTAAGTGTGACCTGATATTCATCATGATCATCATATTCTGAACGTCAGGATGATCTTAGTCAATATCATCCTGATGTTGTTGTATCACTTCATGTTCGTTGTTTTATCATCCTGATGATGCTGATATCAGGGAGATATCCGCCTGTCGGCTTCGTGCATTATCCAGTGGGGGGTGATCATTTCAAATATCTGTCATATTCATATATCACCCCGATCTTATAGCGGAGCTACAGTGTAGCATGATATTTCTGCATCAGGATGATATTTCCAAATATCCGATTATCTTCTGAATATCATCCTGATGCCGACATGTGGTGGTGACGTCATCAAGGTCCGGGGGGTCATATTTCTAACATTACTCATCTTATGAAGATCCCCCAATGTTGCGAATATGACGATGATGTCATCCGAATATGAGGAGGTGCGTAGTAGGCAGATATGCTTATGACATCAGCAGGATATGACGGTGACGTCATCAGGATGTTCATCAGCCAGACATTTGGTATCGGCTAAGCAGGAGGATCTTCCTCCGATGCATCAGGTTGTGCCGATGAAGGCGATTATCATGTAGGTGATATTGCGATGATGATGCTGACGTCAGGGTGATATTTCAAGCAACAGGATATCATGCTGCTGGAGGATGATGATGAAGGTTTATACTAGTGTCATCGGCAGCAAAAGCACCGACATCATATATGCTCGCGACCTAGTATATAAGGTGATTAGGAGGTTGCTGCGGGGTGCATGTGGGATAATTCGACCCTGCATATTTTCAAATATCATGACGATGTATCTTGGCGGGAAACGGTTGCGACGCACAGTATTCTACATTTCCCAAGGCCGCGGGTTGGTGCGCCATTAATGGCGATTGTTGCAGAGGTATGGGCGATGGTGTGGACGGATCTAGTACCCGATTGAAGATGTGGATCCCTAGGCGGCGGCGCAAGGCTTGAGATTTCTTCCTGTCTCCTCTCCCACCTGCTGCATTCATGTTTGAGCGCCAATCTGGTAATGCGTTGAGCGCCATTTTTCTGATACTGTGTATCTGGCGGGATTTTTGGTCAACCATGTAATTAATTGCTGAGGTACACTTTCTAGCCAATATAGGCAGACTGTGTTACCATTGCTTAGGTTGTTGAAAACTGGACATTTTGGCTCTGTAATAAGATACAACTAATTTTGGTTGCTCTGTGCAGCAAAACTTGTGAGTTTGTGTATCTCCTGTTGTACGATTTGGCATGAATCCACTGATTTCATGGTTAATCTTATATGAATAATGCTGTGTTTGCATGTGTTATGCTGATTCTGTCTCCAGTTTTGCATGTATCTTTCTTACTACAATAGGGATGCCATAAGTATAGACAGCTTAACACTTTTATTGGGAGATATCTGTAAGGCAGATATCATGTGTATCCCCCTGAAATCTAGTTTTAGCTATTCATGCTGATCATTCACAGGTGTATGTCTACCGACTCCAAGCCCTGGATAGGCACCAATCTAGCTCTGTGTTGAGGTTATACACCATGTCCAGCTTTGCATCCAAACACCATTTCAAACCATCTCTCCCTTCCATCTGTTAGTTGTAGGATTAGGAGTAGGAAACCCTTACATGCTCTCATCCCTAACCAGACATATATGTCCAAGAACGTTGCCCACCTTGTGATCTATCATACAGATCTTGGTCCATACATGAGAGTATTCTGCCTGTTGTTGTCAAGTTAGATCTTTCTATCTTTGAGCTAGTCAAGGTTACATCTTGAGTTATAGGGATACCCCCCTTGGTGCGGTAGAACCAGAAGTGAAGGGGAGGAGCTCACGCAACCTCCTGTATTAGTTGGCTGAATCTGCCTATGCATTAGAAGTGGCAAACCCTAATGCTGATTCAGAAGAAAAACCAACACTTTGAATAGGCAGTTTCAAGACAAATCAGATCATCTATCACTTGTTGAGTAGATGACAACCATCAAGAGGGCTCCACAAGAGCAGATGTTAGATTTCAATTCCTGGTTCCAAAGGACTTGGAATAGAATTCCAGCAATGGTAAGACCTACACCTGAACATGCATTTTTGTATTATCTTAGAGCATTAAACAGTGATATAGTTGTTATGATTCAGTCAATGGGTGGGGTAACTTTACTAGGAGCATTTGATATAGCTATTAGAGTTGAAAATAGTCTAATTCAGGCTGGCAAAATTGCACCAAGGCCTCCTATTCCTATTTTTCCTAACATTCAACCACTAATGCCAATTTTAGTGCCTCCTATTGCATCAATACCTACCATCCCAACTTTTGGCTATCAAATAGCTCCCCAAAATAATGTTGTTTCATTGCAATCAGAAATACAAGAACTCAAAGGCAGTCAACAAGAAATAGCAAAATTATTGTAGATAATTAGCAATGATTTAGTGAGCCTAAAGAAACAACAAAAACTAAATAATAGACCATACCAGGCCCCATTCCAAGCAAACATGCCTCCTTATCAGGAAGATTACCAAGGACAAAGAAGAAATAATTATAACAATAGGCCTAATCAGCAATATAATCCCAATGTTGTCAGCTCATCAAAAGAGCTTGTACCTATGCAAAATAACATGGCCCAAGATTATGTATGGTGCTACACATGTAATAAGCCTCATAACTAGGCTACTTGCATGAATGGAGTGTCAGTCAAGCACTTATGGTTCAGAATAAGTATGTTGCTTCTGAAAACATAGCACATGATGCTAATGATCCGCCAGATTCCCAAACTCAGCATAATAATCCTGGTGTTGCTTTAATGAACTGGCAAGTTAATGATTTTTGTGGAGTAAACCAATTACCAAGGTAGAAATAGTCTTTTACCAACATTGCAACCAATACCAGATCAAAGAAAACAGTTGTTGAGTTACAACAGCAAGCTGATATTAGCAAACAATGGGTTGATAAAGTACAACAATAGCCTAATAAAGGCAAAAATCAAGCTTCTATAGGTCAACAAAGTCAACCTGAGGCTTCTACTTCTCATAATGTTCATATTCTACCAAGAGGACAGCAAATAGCTAATAAAAGATAGCTAGAAGCTCAACCACAGCCAGCAAAAGTACATCTAGATGTTGTTGTTCCTAAAATATAGCAAAAGGTTAGTGGTCCTTCTTTAAATATTGTTGATCATATGAAGAAAGCCATTGTTAGCATATCAATATTGGATGCATTACACATCCCTGGGTAGAAAGATTTATTGCAAGATGCCTTAGCTCAGTTATCTTTGTCCAATGAGTCTCAAACAAGTCAGCCCAGGTTGTGCTTACTAATGATGCACAAAATCATAGTGAACAGCCAAAATAAGTTGTTAAGCCACCTCCATTCTATGTAACTCTCATTGTTGGCAATTATTTGGTCCATAACTGTATGATTGACTTAGGAGCTAGTAGCTCAGTGATGCCCAAGTAGTTGGCTGATAAACTTGGTTTGAATTATGAACTTGTTGCTAGGGGAGTTATCTAATTAGATGGCACAAAAGTTAACACAGTTGGAATGTTAAAGAATCTAGGTCTTATCTTACATGCATGCCCCAACTTTGTGATCCATGAGGACATTCATGTTATTGATTTACCACCACATTTTTCTATTTGTCTATCCAGAGACTTCACTACAAAACTAGGAGGCTATCTATCTTCTGATTGGACCCATTTATTTTTCAGAACCAGATATGGAACTAAGGTTACCATAAAATCAGAGCCATTAGCAAATGATCATCTTGAACCATATATCCCTAGTCCCATAAATGCCAATCTTTCAATCTTTGATCAAGAAGAACAAGCCACTGTCCAAGACCCAAATACACCTACTGAACACATACCTGATGTAAATTTAGATCAATGGGCAACAAATAATCATGAGACAAATCCTTTTGATCAAATGGATAAAATAGGTCTTGGTGTTTATATGATTCAAGAGAAAGATGCTCCTGTTCCAAACCTATTAAAAGGTAAAAATCAGTAAAGTAAACAATCTGATAATGATATCTGGCAGCTATATTTTGATGGTTCTAGAAGCAAAATTGGTGTTGGTGGAGGAGTTGTTTTAGTTTCTCCCATAGGTGAAAAGTATTATTCATCTTTTCATTTTTCTTTTAGTTGTTCAAATAACTCAGCTGAGTATGAGACACTAGTGCATGGATTGGAATGGGCTAGAAAAAGAAATATTAAATGCCTTAAAGTGTATGGGGCTAGTGAACTAGTGGTAAAACAAGTGAGGAATATTGCTGCCACCAAAAATAATTTGTTGAAACTGTACAAGCACAAAGTTTGGGATATGATAGATGAATTTGATGCTTTTAATTTGATGTCTATACCAAGGATTGATAATAAATAGGATGATAAATTAGCTGCTATTGGTGTTGAGTATGATATTCCATTAGAAATGAAGAATGTTCATACTCCTCTTTATGTTAAAATTGATGTCAAACCATCAGTGCCAGACAATAATACAAGTTGGCAAGTCTTTGATAGTGATGAGCAAATAGTTAATTTTCTGATGGAAGAAGCTGAGTTTGCTGCGGGAAATCAACAGAAATGGTTGTAGCAATATGATGACCAGATATTACAATTAAAGTCAAATAAGTTGCCTAAGGGTTTGGTAACCTTAGAGTCAATATTTAACACTGATGATCAGGTTAGAAGAGATAAACCTAGCTTATCTGTGAAACAAGAGCATTCTGAGCCTATTGAGATATTCAAGGACAAGCTGCTTAAGCTTGGAAAAGTGTGCACAAAAGAAGAACAACAAGCTTTTATTCAGCTGTGTCAAGAATTTAGTGATGTATTTTCTTGGGAATATGGAGATCTAAAGGGTTTTAACTCTGAGTTAACTCAACACACTATTGAGCTGGAACCCAAGGCCAAACTAGTTAGACAAAAACATAGATCATTAAACCCAAAGTTGGAAGTACTCATGAAGACTGAATTGAACAAGCTAATAGGAGGTAACATAATCTTTCCAATAAGGCATACATCTTAGGTTTCTAACTTTGTACCTATTAGAAAGAAAAATGGTGAAATTAGGCTATGTGTTGATTTATGTGATCTGAATAGAGCCTCTCTTAAGGACCACTACCCACTGCCCTCAATGGAGCAGATTCTACAGGTTGTCTCAGGGTCAGAAAGGTTCTCTTTATTGGATGGTTATTCTGGATACAATCATATTTTAGTGAAAGAGGAAGACCAGTACAAGATTGCCTTCACTACCAAGTGGGGCACAATGGCTTACAAAAAAATGCCATTTGGATTGTCCAATGCAGGGGCAACATTTCAAAGAGCCATGGACATGGCTTTTCAAGGCCTCATAAATAAATTTGTACTTGTATATTTAGATGATGTAACTATTTTTTCAAAGAAAGTTGACGAACATTTTGATCATCTTAGGCAGATCTTTGAAAGGTGTAGAGAATTTGGGGTTTCACTCAACCCAAAGAAGAGCATTTTTTCTATTCATGAAGGAAAGCTTTTGGGACACATAGTGTCAAAGGATGGAATATCCATAGATCCAAAAAGGATTTCAGAAATCCTAGCATTACCTCTTCCAACTCATAAGAAAGGCTTACAAAGCTTTCTTGGAAGAATCAAATTTGTAAGGAGGTTCATACCTAACATAGCAGCATTGTTGCAGCCCCTTACAACCATGCTCAGAAAGAATATTCCTTTCAGCTGGACAAAGGAGGGTAAGCAAAGTTTTGAAGAAATAAAAGAGGCACTTGTTGCAGCCCCAACACTCATTAATCCAAACTTTGATAAATATTTCATCTTGTATGCATTTGGGAGTGTTGATATAATTTCAGCAATGCTCTGTCAACAGAATGAGGAAGGATTAGAGAAGCTTGTGGCTTTCTTTAGCCAAATCCTTCATGATTATGAGGTAAGATATTCATTTATTGAGAAACATGTATTGGCTATAATAAGAATCCTTAAAAAGTTTAAACACATGCTTTCTAACAATAGAATACAGCTAATGGTTGCCCATCCAACAATTAAAGAATTCTTGCATAGCAAAGATCTCAATGATAAAAGGGCAAGATGGATTACCAAAGTGGAGTATGACATTCAGATCAAGGTCACCAAGCTTGTCCGAGGTAAGGGTTTATGTGAGTAGCTTGCAGGGAATGAAGAAAACAACATTAAACTTGCAGAAGATGATGAGACAATGCTACAAAACAAAGAGCAAGCAGCTATCTCGGCCCCACCTACAAGTTGGGTGCAACAAATGGTTCATTATCTACATACTGGGGACTATCCTGAAGGTCTAGACAGGTCAAAAAGAAGGTACTATAGGCTGCAATCCATACCCTATGCTGTAATTGATGGAGTTTTGTATAAAAGGGATTTTAATAATGTTTTGCTAAGATGTGTAGAACCAGAATAGATTTAGAAAATACTTGAAGAATTTCATGATGGGCTTTCTGGAGGCCATTTTGCACCAAGAACAACTCTAAAAATCATGAGAGCTGGTTATTATTAGCCAGAATTGTTTAAAGATGCACATGATTGGGTGAAGAAATGTAATAAATGTTCAGTGTTTGCAGGAAAGCAGAAGCTTGCATCCATGCCTCTACATCCAATTCAGGTAGAATAGCCATTTGGTAAGTGGGGATTGCATTTCATTGGTCCCATCAATCCACCTTTAAGTCAAGGACATAAATGGATATTAACTACAACAAATTACTTCACAAAGTGGACAGAAGTAGTTGCATTGAAGGAGGCAAATGAGACTTCTATTCTAAACTTCTACCAAGACTTAGTTTCCAGGTTTGGCACTCCTGATTTAATCATTTTTTATAATGCTTTAGCATTCATTGGTTTAAGAGTTTCTAATTGGTCTATAAAGAACAATATATTTTTTAATACTTTGTCCAACTACTACCCTCAGGGTAATGGACAAGCTAAATCAACCAATAAGAACCTAATTAAGATAATTAAGAAAACAATTGATGATAATCAGAGATCTTGGCATGATAAGTTGAAATTAGCCCTTTGGGCTGATAGGATAACTCTAAAGAGAGCTACATGTAATTCACCTTATGTTCTAACTTATGGGAAATAAGCCAAATTGCCCATTTCAGTTGAGCTACCAACTCTAAGTTATGTCAAGGAACTTAAACTATTAGAAGAACACCCAATGAAAGTTAGGCTTGTACAACTAATGGAGCTGGAAGAAACCAAAAAAGAAGCATTAAGAACCCTGACGATACATCAAGCTCAAATGAAGAGGACCTTTGACAGAAAGACAGTTCCAAGAATCGTCAAGGAAGGAGATCTAGTGTTCAAGTGGGATGAGCTTAAAAGAAAACCTGGTAAACAAACCAAGTTTGATGCCATGTGGGATGGCCCATATATCATAACAGAATGCAAGCAACATAATGCATTTCATCTTACAAAGTTAGATGGAGAGGTCTTGCCAATCCCTGTCAATGGGATTCACCTCAAACAATGCTACTAGAAGAGCAGCTATGCTGCAAATAAGTGCTTTTAGCACATTTCATTTCACTTTTGTTTTTTGTTTTCCAAGAAGTGCACATGCACATTTTGCTAGCCATGTCCTAAACAGGGTCAGATTAGTTTAAATTTCAGTATTGTTTTGCTACTGTATTTTTCTATCAGTTTGAGTTGGAGTGAAAGTTTTCAAGGTTTCAGGCAAGAAAAGACTCATATGCTCAATGGATTTGCAAGGCTACTAGTTCTGTTTTGTTTAGCAGGAAAACACCCCTGAGTGGTCACCAAAAATGTTACTAAAATATGTTCACACCTAATTTAGCAAGGCATAAACATCAGTTGTTTAGAGGGGGTACAAATTTTTATTTTGCTTATGCATGATCATCCAGTCAATGTCTAATGTCCTGACAAAAGACAAGTGAAAAATCACTTATCAAAATCATGTAACAGCTCAAGCAGAGCTATTACATCATCTTGGTAAGGGAAATCATCTACGGACAAGAAAACAGACATTCAAAGGATGAAGAGAATTGATGGATTTCATGTTTCAGTGCAAGTAAAAGAGGTATTTATAAACTGTCAAATTATACATCATGTTTTATACATATGTTTCAAATAAAGATTAGTTGTTTTATGCTATGCATTTGATTAAGAAAGAGAAATATACATAAGTCATTGCATAGAATGAAATAGCTGATTAGATTCAAAAGAATGTATAAAAGTGTTCCACACAAGCCATGGGAGTAATTGAAGTATGCAACATAAAAGTAAATTTTACTTTTGAAGAACAAGAAATGCATAAGAAAAGAGGAGGGGCCCCGTCATTGCCTAAGAATGATGAATCCCATGGTTGAGCTAGTTTATATCTCCCTCCATCCGATTGAGCTCCAGTATACTTGGAAAACAAGTTTTGTTAGAGCTCAGGGTACCAAGTCTTTTCATACACAATCAGAACTTCAAAAATGTACAACACACTTTTATGCAGTAGCAGTAATCAGATATCAGCATAAGAGAAGTCAAAATGAACAGATACAAGTGCCATATCAAAAAGACATAAATCCATGCAAGTGACCCCACATCATGAATCAAAGAAACATCATGTCCTATATCCAAGATGTGTTTTTATGTTCTAACTCATTTGTTCATTGTATAGGTATAGGAGAAATCATGTTGCTAATTCATTTTTGATAAATAGCATGTGGAGGAAATGTGGCTCCCACAAGGGTTGAGCCCAACATGCTACCTTCTTGATGTTTTCAGAGGGAAAGAGACATAACAATCTAGTCATATACTTGTGAGAATGGAGCAACAGTCAAACAAAGGAGATAGAGCATTATACATATGCTACAAGAGATTAAAGACAATCATCAATAAAGATCAATCATATGCCTTGGGGCAGTCTTAAGACATGACAAAATAGTCATAGACATGAAAAGGGAAGCAGAGTATAGTGAAGGCAAGTAAGTCATGTTGAAAGTGAACAGACAAATTAAGATGTCAATAGTACAATGCAGCATTGTAGCAGTCAAGAAGAGCCAATGATACAATATACAAAGTGCACAGAGCAGTGTCATATTATTAGTATTGGTGCAGTCCTTTGTAAGTGTTGCATTAAATACATGAAGATACAATCATGCAAGTAAGATGCCATAGATGTAACAAAGAGCAGCAATGAAAAGAATATGAGTTGCCTTGATCAACTGAACCTCTACATTATGCCATAAGACCACCATGATAGCAAGTGAATGACAAGTCTTATAAATGAAGTTATCATAAGAAGAGAAAGATAAGAAGATAGTCTCATTTGCCAAAGGCAATCATAAATATCAAGGTATTACAGCCATGATGGAGCTGCATATAGGACAGAGCATCTTGTATATACACTAGAGTTGCTTGACAATCATAACATCGATAGAAGCGGTCTCTAATGCATAACAGCGGTGAGGATATGAGCTTCATGCAATGGATGCATCATAGAAATAGCCAAAGCATTTAATTGAACAACATATTCCCTGAATAAAGATAAGTGCATAGAAAATGAAATAGAGTCTTCATTGTTTTCTGGTTCAATATAAGCAATAGAGCAAATATCAAAACTGAAATTGTATGGGACAGTCAGAGTACAAGAAGGAGATACTCATCATAAGAAGACAAACAGCTACAGCCACAAGAGTATGAAGATACTAGGAGTATTAGCATGTAGTCCATCATCATCAAGGACATCAAGATCATAGAAGCCAATGCATCAAAAGATAAGCAATGAACCTACACAAGGACATTATGAGGAGAGGATACTGTGCAAGAAGGTATTATGCATCAAATCAATCATATCATGAGAGTCAACAAAGGGCAGTGGTGACTTCTAGAGTTAAAGAATATACAAAGTTTCATCACATGTGATAGAAGAGGGTATATATCTACAAGTTTCAAACTCAGAAGGTGTTTTGGAGTCTATAAAGCCTTGTTCATAACCATTCATGTTACCATCATAGGAACATACAGAAGGAGCAACAAAGGCATATAATCTTTGGTCTGTCATAAATAAGATCATAAGAGTGTTGCAAATGGAAACAACTTAAACTCCATAATCGTTTCCTTCAAGTCAAGATCATGGAGCATACAAAATGACAAAAAGAAGATCATGGGATAGCAAAAGGCATATACCTTGTTTTATCTATAGAAAAGGGCAAATGAGAACAACAGGAGACTTCATAAACTCTTTATTTTTACCTTTATTAATGAATAAATTCATACAGAGTACATCAGAGTCAAGGTATAATAGCTACAAAGTAGAACAGTTCTCAGAGAACTTATAATGCTATCAAAATAAAGATACAATACAGTATATATGCCTAATATACAAGTCGAGTAGTAGTGGTAGTATCATAACTGTCACCAAAAAATCATTGAGTATGCAAGGTGAAATGACAATGCAGAGTGGAGAAAACCCTAGTAAGGTTTTGTAGACAAATAAAAGAGAGGATCTATTTTTATCACCATCACAATGAAGATACATGCTTGGCCTTGTTACAACCTTGTGATGAAGGCCAAAGTAGGAGGATGTAGTGACAAAGAACAGTCAACAGAAGGATCAAAGATACATGGCTTCCATGATAGAGAAAGAAAAATAGAAAGTTTGTTCACAAACCCTACTAGGGTTTTCTATAGAGAAGATTCAGGAAAAAGCACAAAAAATGAAAGGTCTGGTTTCTTTTACCTCTTTTTCTTGCTACAGAGGGTCCATTTTTGGATTTACTGCCACAAAAGAAGAAATAGAGTGTTCCCTGTTCACAAACCCTAGGAGGGTTTACATGATAAATAAAACTTTTTACCTTTCTCAGATATATTTTTTTTGTCAATAATCATGCCATGGTGAAAAGAATCAAAGCATTTGAGGAGAAATACAAGCTACAGTTTCCTTTTTTTAGGAGTTTTTTACAAAACCCTCACGGCCTTTTTTGCATTATGACAGCCAGAACAAAATACAAAGTATATAATGAGAAAACCAGTGCAAACAAATCATCATTCTTCCCTTTCTATTATGCCAAAATAGAGCAAGAATGGAGTATATACAAGAGAAAATGGATGAGGTAACTTTCATTATTGTCACTATGTAAAAAACCAGAACGAATGTAGCTACAGGAGCAACAAAGTGATGCATTTTTGCACTTTTCTTACAAGTATAGAAAATATACAAAGAGAAGGCTTACTCGGCCATAAGAATGTTGAAAATAGCTCAATGAACAGTAAGATAAACCTCAAAAATGCCTCCAAAGATAGCTTGAAACCCTTGGATGGCGGCGGGTATGGAGCAGCAGAAAGAATGCAAAGTGAAAATGATAAATATTTTAGGTTTTCTTCTCCTTTTGGGTCGCTGCCCTAGCTCAACTATGAGCTATTTTGACTTTGTTTTTGAGAATCATTGTTATCCATAGCAAACCATGGTCAAAGACTTACATTCATCATACCTAATGCTCGAGTGAGGAGATTATGAAGCCCATGGGGGTCATGTTATTATTTCTTTTTGATTTCCTTCAAAGTCAATAAAGATAATAATACAAAGGTAAGGTATGCAACATATGTGGTAATCATGAAGTGGTTTGAAAAAGACTTAAGGAAAAGTAATGCAACATAGAATGAGGGTGAGATGGATGCATAATTACATAAGGAGTCATAAGGGTTTTAGCATGTGCCTCATGGATGAATGTATTAATGCATGGAAGGGATCCTAATTGTGCATGATAAAAGGGGAGATATAAAGAGTTGTTATTTGTTTTAAAACCTTTTGAAGACAATCACCCTCATTTTTGCATGACTTTGCAACTTATAAACAATGTAAACAAATAATAAAGTAATATAATTATAAGTTACTTTATTATTTGTCACCAAGTTGTAAAGTCAAAAAATAGAACAAATTTGTAACACATAGTAAAGTAAGTCACCTAGATTACTTTATTATTTGTTCACATTGCTTTTACTCATGCCCAAGTCATGCAAAATTAGGAGATGGAGTTAACTAAGCTATTTTGGAGTTCTTTACATGAGTTTTGGTCAAACTGGAGGGACTTGAAGTTCTGCATGGTCAAACTAAGTGTGAGGGGTAGTTTGCAGCTATTTTAGCTCAAATTGGATCAGTTATAGGCCTTCTTTTTAGGGATTTTTATGCTTACTCGTGAATCTATCTTGGAGGTATTATTTTTAGATGTAGTTGATTGCAGTTGACCTTTTAGGTCTTCTTTGTGAGAAAATTATATATTGAGAGAAAACTTATGTTTTTCTAGTTCTTGCCTTTTTGCTCTCTTATACATTGCAGAGAGAAAGAACGTTTGTAACTCAAATTTTGCAAATTAATACATTACAATAGGTTACAGGTTCTATTTTTTGCCATTTTTATGGAAAGTGTTCCTTTATCTTCAATTGAATCAAGCATCTACCTTCTCATTTGTGTTTTTTATGAATGACTTGATGAGATTTTATTGTGTTTAGAATCAGAACCTTTAAAATCATTGTCTCATTTATACTTGCATGGATTGAACAACAGTAAAAATCATAGGTCTTAGGTTGTGCAATTGGAATAGTTTTCTTTTCATGCTGTGAGAACCCAATTTTCCTCCAAAAAAGAAAGTTATTCAAGCCTTCCTTAGAATCAATTTTGTGATCATATTGCCAAGGTGATTTGTGTAGATGGATTTTCTAAAATTTATTGTGAATTAGAGTTGTAGTTTTCTATCAAATTAGGTGCATCACCACACTTTTAAGTTCTAGTTTTAGTACCTTTAGGAGGTCTTTTTCAACCCTTTCCCTGAAAAGTCATTAACTAATTAGAAAATTATAATGAAACCATCTCATAATCTGGAGGTTCAAGCTCACCATAGGTCACCCACGGCCTAAGTTTGATCCCATGTTACACATGATTGCTGAGCTTCACAGCTTTGCATAACGGGTGCAATCATGCACGATAATAGTAAATGATTATGAAATGATGTATTGATGTAATTTATTTCAGATCTGATGTAAATATCAGAGATTTAAATGGTTTAGATGAAATGCAATAAAAATAGTACAAACTATGCCTAAATGCAAGCCTAGGATGCTTGATTTTTTTAAATGTTTTAATTTTTATGCAAGAATTTTTGAATGTAGAATGATGAATATGATATGTATGAATGTAAATCTAATTGACAATAGCCAACAAGATGCAATGTTCAGAAAAACATAGGTTCACCAAAATGTTATGTGGAAAAATGGGGATAAAAGTAGTGTGTTAATTAGATTCAATCAAACCCTTCTTTCACACATACATTCAAGGACATAGATTGAGATAAGTCACAACTATGATAGAGGACTCAGATACATGTCTAATGTCACTATGAGATCCTTGGAAAGATAGAATAGATTGATGTTTTGTCAAAACCCTATGCAAAATTGTAAACAAATGAACGAATCCCAATAAATGCTCGCATAGGAAGGAACTAAATGCAGATTAGAAACATACCAGGATTTTAATTTTGGAAAGAGGAAACTTCAGGGACAAAAGAGGGATCTCCCTTGTCCAAGGTGGCACTTTTTCTACAGACCGGGAGCCAAATATGATGTAGATTTTTCCTGCTCAGGGATTTCTGACAATGATAAATGAGGGACAAAAGAGGGATCACCCTTGTCCTTTTAGGGATATTTTTTGTACCTTTCTTCAAATCTAGAATCCTTATGTTCTACAATGATCCTATACAACTCTTTGCAAGATCTGACACCTATCACATGTAATCACAAGAGAGGGGTTGGGGGTTGTGGTGTTCAGGAGCTTGCCTCGGTCAAGCCTTGGAATGGCATTCAAGCCTTCCAACACCATTGTTAGATAGAGAGTGTGTGTCCTTGGTGGATAGAGGCGAAATCAAATGATATGATAAATGATTGAAACACAAAGTAGATGTCACGTCAGAGGTGAAGCTCTTATGGGGAGATGAAGATCTTTCATGCCATGAGGAGATGGATTGATGAAGACAAATTTACAACAAACAAGTATAAACACAACACAATACTACTCTGTAACACAATGAAAGCCTTGAGTATCCTTAACATAAGATCACAAGTTTGTATTATCCATCTAGTTGTAAAATGAAGTCCTAAACATGATTATATATACATTCCCACTAAGATTTCATAATTCAAACTTAAGATGCCAACAAGGAAACCTTTTTAAGGGTCACAAACTGACATTCAAATTTGGGAACCCGACAAAAAAGGGCAAGACAAGGGCACAGGTGCCCTTTTCCAAGGACCTATTTTAGGGTCTGATTAAGATTTAGGATTCACCCCTAGGCCTTATTTGACATGGGTTTCAGGGGATTTTTCTTCAGGATTCATTTTTAACTTGCATGATTAAATCTAAGGGACCTAGGAGCTAAACTTTGAAGGTAAAAGTTTGAGGGGGACATTTTATGACATAACAATTTTGATTTGTTTGGTCCTATAGATGTTCCCTCCATTGTGAAATATACATATTATGTTTCATTTATTGATGATTATAGCAGAAGGAAATGGGTATATATTCTAAAGAATAAATCTAAAGTTTTTAGTCGATTTAAAGTATTTAAAGCAATGATTGAGTTGCAGACTAGAAAGAAAATAAAATATTTGAGGACTAACAATGGTGGCAATTTTTTCTCTAATGATTTTGATAGACTCTATAAATATTGTGGAATTTGAAGACAAAAGAAAACTATGTATTCTCCACAACAAAATAAAGTTACAAAAAGAATGAACAAGATACTGATGGAGAAGGCTAGGAGTATGTTAGCAATAGAGTCAAGAGACACTGATGGCATGATGGAGACTTGATGTTTTCATTGATGGCAACAATCAGACATGACTTAGAACAACTCCTGTGACAAAGTTGTGCATAGCCTTTTGGTTTGGAAAGACTAACTTAGCCAAAATTGACTAAGTACTAACAGGGTATCAAGACAATGATAGAAATTCAGTTGATACTCCTTTGCAATTAAAGATCATGTTATGCGGTTTTGGTATGTTACTCACAAGTATGGGGCAATGTCATGATTCAGTGTTCAAGTTCTGATTTCCTCTAGAAGTTCCATGGTGAAATATCTAAGTCTGGGAAACAGAGTTAAGTCAAAAATAGTGTAGAGTACAAGAGTAATTTGGTCCACAGTCCTCCGCTGGTGAATATTTTGATTTGTAGTTCTAAGGTAATGTAGACACATGTCATAAGCATCTAAATCTAGATTTGTAGCACTTGAAGTTCATTAGATCATATTCGACAAGTTCTCTAGTATCGACTTCCAGTTTCACAGTATTTCTCTGTGACAGAACAACAATTATGAGATCAGTATTCTTCTATGAAAGATTATTATGCTCTGCGGTTCTAAAGGTATGACAAGAGATCTATAATGGATGTTGGCTATATTTTTTAGAGTCTCATATGGTCCAAGGTTATGGTATGACAGTTGAATTAGTCAAGTGTGCACTTAAGGGATAAGCCGACAGTCATGTTAGATCAATATGCGGTGAAGGTATATGATTGGAATCATTACTCTAAGTGGTTCTATGATAGATCCTAACCTATATGAAGACTCTTGCTTATTTATTTTGGTCCGCATTGTTATTTGGGTAGAATAATAGGTCGACAAGGTATAACTTGAATATACAAGCTTTGTCTTTTGCATGCTGACCTAGTTTGAGAAAATTCATGATGCGAATATATATATTCAATAGATCTCTTCATTGAAAAGTAGTAGACATGCGAATAAATGTGAATTTGATGTGTGCATGATCTAAGGCAATTTTTTGATTAGATAAGGACAGTAAGAGCAGAAGAATAGAGTATATGTGAAGTAGAGTAGAAAAAGTAGGGCAGATATAATGAAGACATTTGAATCTGTATACTGAGCTATCAATGAAGATACACTTTAGCATTCTGTAGATGCATCTGTAGTATTCATCTCTTGGCAGTGAGCCTATTGCAATTAGCACTTCTTTGGATAGTGATTCCTTGGGTAGTGAGCCCTAAGGCAGTGAGCCTTCATGTAATCTGGTTTTGATATAATAATATTTTGTGAGCTAACACTCACCATGGTTTTTCTCTTTTTGGGTTTTCCATGTAAAATCCCATTGTCTATGTGTTATGACTTTGTGGCTACTCTTCTTGTGTTTACTTTGCTTTCATGTTATTGAATTTGGTAAATGGATTAATGAATATATGTGAAAGAAAAGTTTTTCAGAATACTGATTCACCCCCCCTCGTAGTATTCTTTGTGATCAACAATTGGTATCAGAGCAAGGTTCCTTGGAAGAAGCTTAACAACTTGAGGAAGATTTGGGAAGGCGTACACATGGTAGAAAAAAGATATCTCACTTCTCCATAAGAAAGTCATCTAGGTACCATTAAAATTGGTGATTGTATATATGTTAACAATGAACAACTACAAGCTTCTCTTGAAGTTCTTGACAAGTCTGAAGCAGATATCAAAGATTTGATGGAAAATTTCAAAGAAGTTGATGATTGTATTTTGAAACTAAAGGAGCAAGTCAAGAAGTCTCAAGAAAGAAGAAAAGAGTTAAGTGAGAAACTAAAAAAAGCACATGAATCCATAAACAATCTATCAAGGCTAGTTGATGAAAAAATAAAGTTGAGGAGTATCTAAATTAGGTTGTGAAGGATAAGTCTAAGGAATGTGAAAATTTGGGAAAAGATGTGTTACTTTTGAAATATGATCTGGAAGCATCTAATAGCTATGAAGAAAAATTCAAAATAAGCTCTGCAAAGCTTGAAGAGTTGATTGAAAGTCAAAAGAACTTACAGATGACAAGCAAGGCTTGGGATTTGAAAAAGGAGGAAGTTCAAATTAAGGACAAGTCAATACTAGGAAGAAGAAAGACAAAGGCAACCAGACCTAGAATCAGAGATACAGACCTAGAAGACCTCTAGTAAGACAACCAAATGCTCAGAGGTACCCATCTTTCAATGGCTATTGTTTCAAGTGTAATAAGTTTGGTCATAGGGCTACTTAGTGTAGGAGTAGAATGAATCAAAATGTTCCATCTTTCTCTAGTCAATGTTTCAATTGAAAAAGAATTGGTCACATGGCAAGTGAATGTACGAGTGCAATAAGGAATTATTTTAACAATGTAAGGAACACACAATCCTTCAATGGAAGATGCTTTGCATGTAATAGATTTGGGCATATGGCTAACCAACGTAGATCAAGGATAAATCCAATCAATGGAAGGAATCAAGGATAGAGGAATATTGTGTGTTACAATTGCAACAAACCTAGACATGTGGCAAAATTCTGTAGAAGAAAGAATGTGAAAAGGAACTGCTATGCAGAAGAGAAGAAAATAGAGCAGATGGGAGATAAGGAAAGAATAAAGTTGATCTGGTTGAAACCAAGAAAGAGATGGGCAAGATCTAGATTAAGAAAGATGTGATTGAGGTCAAGAAGGGGTCCATACCAGCTTCTGGTGCAGATACTTCCTTCGAGAAGTAAATTGTGAGATGTAGTGCATAGGGAGTTATCTTGAAAATCATAATCCCCTAGCCAGATTGATTGTGCTAAGATCTAGCACTAAAGGATGAGTTAAAATAGTATTGGATGAATCATTTGGAGAAAGAACTAGTAAAAAAAGACTTAATGCGGCACATTGTGGAGCAATCCTAATCAATTGTATTCTATAGTGAAGAGTTTCACAGCTTTTGGAGAACAAGCATTTATGACAACAAGGTTATCATAATAAGGGTTAAAAAGGAGCTCATTTGACAGACAATTCACTTTGTATTCAAGCTATCAAGTGTCTAAGAGAAACTAAAGAAGAATTCTAAGCGATATCAATGATTTCTAGAGATTCAAAGCAAATCAGAGTGATTCAAGTAAAGAAAACCCTAGTTTGACATAAAAGGGTATTTACATTTGAAACCCTATTGTGATTTTGTTTAAATCTTTGCAAAAATGGCAACTCCACAAGTTGTTGATATCACTGAGCGAGCTCGACCGAAATTCAAGAAACATCCCTTCAAATAAATAGAAGTCGATCCAATAGGCACATTTTCAGATATACCACATAGAGTAATGCATGTAGAGGATGTTAGGGCTTACATTCATGTTTCCCTAGAGGAGCATGGAGATAACAGGTTCTCAGATTTATATCTAAAACATCTAAGTGGTGACAAATTTGAGTTCAAGGAAGAATGCAAGGCTTTGGAAGAAAAGAAATTCATTCAGTATATAGACTTCCCAACATTTGTGCAAGATGAATGGGTTTGGTACATGTTAAGCAGGATCCACGATGAATTCATGTGGCTCGAGAAGCCCTTTATGATTACTAAGGATGCGATTAGGGTTGTGACATGACTGAATTCTACCAGCAATGTGCCCTTGTTAAAAGCTATGAAAAATAACACTGTAATAGAAGCAACCAGAGCCCAATTTGACAAGAGGGCATTAACAGTCAATTACATTATAGACCATGCAGTGACGTTTGCATCAATGGTAATTGGATGTAAGATCTATTTCACCAACCGGGAGAACTCTGTCTCTGGTACTACTATATACATTGCTTATCAGTTATTAAAGAGAATGCTGACTATGACCTATGTGAATTGCTACAACAATAATTAATGGAAAACCTAAAGAAGACAAAAGAGAGAAAATATCCCTTTAAATTTGGTACATTGATCATCTGCTTATTTTTCTACCTCATGCATCAATTATCAAGAATGAAGAACTTGTTCTAGTTAAATAGTCAACCAGTTGCAGTATAGACTAGAGATCATCTAAGTAGTATAGGAAACTATGATGAATAGAATACAACCCTATGGAGCTATTTCAAGAATTTCTAGAAAAATATGCAATCTAGGGAAAGGATTCCCAAAGCAATTGTTAAAAAATATAAGAATGACATATGCTTCATTGTAACTAAAGACCAGTGCATGATGGAGGTTGTTGAGCCTAGAACAGTCTAGGTTCTACCCATGGGGTATGAAGTGGATGGAAAAATACTAGATAATTATGCTCAACACATGTTGAGCAAACCTAGGGACCCTAAAGAAGAAATATTTGGGACCTATGAGGAGCTATCAACAAAAGTTCATTTTGAACTAAGAAAGCCAAAATTTTTTAAGAAGGCCCAGAAGATGGCAGAGGATTATGCCCTGAAAAAGGGTTTTACCAAAGAAAAAATTAGAGAAACAAGAACAAGGGCTAAAGCAGAAAGGGAAGCCAAAGGAAAGCAAGATGAACCTATGAAGACTCCCGAAGAGCTTGAGAAATCAAAAGAGCCTACAGAAACAAAGAAAAGAACAAGAGCCTCTAGTTCTCAAAATGCATCTACTAGAACAACCTCTGCAACTACAACTGAATCCTATGTTCCTACTCCTTTTGCAGAAACACCTACAAATAAAACTACTAAAAGACAAAAGACAAAAGGACATAGAATGTATGTTAGTGTAAGCAAAGATGATGATGAGGAAACAAAATCAGATGAAGAGGTTAAGAAGATGAAAGCTAAATCAGCTAAAGCCCCTAGCACTAGTCAAGATAAGCCCTCTAGAAAGGGGAAAGGAAGAAAGAAGGAGAAGAAGGAAGAGCCCGTGAAAATACAAGCTACATAAGTTTAGAGGAAGCCTTGAAGGCCATTATAGTTGATGACAATCTAAAACCTATTGCCCAATTGTATGATGATTATGACGATGCAGACAAAAGCATCATTGAGACTGTTGTCATCAAATACTTGGACATATACAATAAAGCTCTTATTGAGATAATTACTAACCTCTCAGACAGTTTGGGGAGTATAATGTCTGCAAGAAAAGAAGCTACAATGGCCAAGGACATTGAACTTCGAGAACATACACTAATAAAACTATGTCCTGAGATCACCCCAGAAGAAAAGGGAAAAGTCTCCAAAGTGCTTAGTGGAGAATTTAGAACAAAGAGAAGGATGAACACTCTCATGTCAAATGGCATTGAGAAGGTAGTTAATGAAACTGAGAAAATCACTTTGAGAATGTTGAAGGATTTTCATCTCCCAACCATATATGATAATGAAGAAACAAGTGTTGGAGATGACACATCTACTCCAGATGTCAGTATGGACCAGAGTCTGGAAAAAAATAATGAAGATATAAAGGAGAAAAAATATCAAGCCCCTACTATTGGTGGTCTAAATACAACTGACAAGGATCAAACTAAGACAAGTCCTCCAGAACATCAAGCTGATGATCAAGCAAACAAGGAGAAGACTAATGAGCTAAAAAAAGTTGATAATCAAGAACAGGAACAAGCTGAGAAAAGTCCTTCACCAGAGAAAAACATTGATCAACAAGAGGATATGGATCTGGAACCTCTTGAGCAGAACAAAGAAGAAGAATTCTATGATATGGCAAAAGACACTGCTGCCTTATAGAATCCAGTAGATTTTGTCAAAGAATTTTTGGAAAAGCAACAAGTTTTGGATGAGCCTGATTTCCTGCAAGGACCAATAAATTTGGCCTCAATGTCTCCTATGCAAAAATTTAAACTTGTATCAATTGTTCAAGAAAAATCTCAGAAAGAGATTCTAAAATCACATGTACAGGATAGTGAACTCATTGGTGAAGCATCTGACATTTTGGATAAATTGATGCCTTCATACCAAAAGGACACATCAGTGCCACCAACTGATCAACTCAAAGGCCTGATAAAATTAGTAAGTACTCATTTTGAATCTTTTGAGAAGTCTACAGAAATAAAGATTAGAAAAGAATATAATGAGAAAAGGTTAACTGAATTAAAGATCATGGTGGATAATGATAAAATTATGCTAGACAATAGAATCAAAAGTATAGAGAAGGCTATTAAGGAATCATATGATATATACAAATTTTGCTTATCATGGCTAGAAGTTACAAAGGAGTTAGAAGAAAAAATCAAGGATCTAGAACTCCAATTGCTAAATATCTCTAAGTCATATGATCTAGCAATTGAATCAATAAGTAGTAAAGAGATATAAGTTGTAAATATCCACAATGACTTAAGCAATCTAATGACTAAGAGAGAAGAAGTTAAAAACAAGTTGTGCCAGTTAAGAGGGCTGCTAAGTCCTAAAATAGATTCAATGACTAATCTTGCAAAAGAAGATTTGCAAGTAAAAGTAATAATTGATACACCCTCAGATGTGCAGAAGGCAGAAAAATTAGTTTTTCTAATAAATGGTCACATTCAAATTTTGGAAAGAGCCAAGAATAGATGGGATGGAGAGTTAACACAATTAAAGATTGTCTACAATGATATCCTTTCTCCCACAACTAACTGAATTGAAAGATTGTATCTGTACATAAGCGGCAGAGTATGACAGTTTTTGCAGTTTTGACACAATTTTAACTTTTCTACATACACCTTTGCCATCGATGTCAAAGGGGGAGAAGAATAACTAGTGAAAAATGTCCAAACATCTAAAGAAGAAGAAAATTAGAGTAAGGGGGAGCAACACAAGCATTTTTCACTAAGTGTTGCCATTAATGCCAAAGGGGAATATTGTTGGCAACAGAGTCAAGAGACACTGCTAGAATGATGGAGACTTGATGTTGTCATTGATGGAATCAATTAGACTTGACTTAGAATAGCTCCTGTGACAAAGTTGTGCATAGTCTTTTGGTCTAGAAAGACTAACTTAGCCAAAATTGACTAAGTATTGACTGGATATCAAGATATTGATAGAAATTTAGTTGATACTATTCCGCAGTTGAAGATCATGTTATGTGGTTTTGGTATGTTACTCACAGCTATGTGGTGATGTCATGATTTAGTGTTCAAGTCTTGATTTCCTCTAGAAGTTCCATGGTGAAATATGTAAGTCTGGGAAACATAGTTAAGTCAGAAACAGTGCAGAGTACCAAAGTAATTTGGTCCGCATTCCTCCACTGGTGAATATTTTGATTTGTGGTTCTAAGGTAATGTAGACACATGTCATAAGCATCTAAATCTAGATTTGTAGCACTTGAAGTTCATTAGATCATATTCAACAAGTTCTCCAGTATTGACTTCTAGTTTGACAGTATTTCTTTGTGACAGAACAACAGTTCTGAGATCCGCATTCTTCTATGAAAGATTATTATGCTCTCCAGTTCTAAAGGTATGACAAGAGATCTATAATGGATTTTGGCTATATTTTTTAGAGTCTCATATGGTCTGCATCGAAGGTTATGGTATGACAGTTGAATTAGTCAAGTGTTCACTTAAGGGATAAGCCGACAATCATGTTAGATTGATATGCAGTGAAGGTATATGATTAGAATCATTACTCTAAGTGGTTCTATGATAGGTCCTAACCTATATGAATACTCTTTCTTATTTATTTGGGTCCGCGTTGTTATTTGGGTACAGTAACAGGCCGACAAGGTATAACTTGAATATACAAGCTTTGTCTTTTGCATGCCGACCTAATTTGAGAAAAATCATGATGCGAATATATATTTGATAGATCTCTTCATTGAAAAGTAGTAGACATGCAAATAAAATGTGAATTTGATGTGTGTGCGATCTAAGGCAGTTTTGTGGTTAGATAAGGACAGTAAGAGCAGAAGAATAGAGTATATGTGAAGTAGAGCAGAAAAAGTAGGGCAGATATAATGAAGACATTTGAATCTGTATAGTGAGCTATCAATGAAGCTACACTTCAACATTATGTAGATGCATCTATAGTAGTCATCTCTTGGCAGTGAGCCAATCCTTCTTCTATCTTCTCTTCTATTCTCTTGGTAGTGAGCCTATTGCAGTGAGGACTTCTTTAGATAGTGAGTCCTTGGGCAGTGAGCCTTAATGTAATCTAGTTTTGATATAATAATATTTTGTGAGCTAACACTCACCATGGTTTTTCCCTTTTGGGTTTTCTATGTAAAATCCTAGTGTCTATGTGTTATGACTTTGTGGCTTCTCTTCTTGTCTTTACTTTGCTTTCATGTTATTGAATTTGGGAAATAGATTAATTAATATGTGAAAGAAAAGTTTTTCAAAATACTGATTCACCCCCCTCTCAGTATTCTTTGTGATCAACAAAATATGCTCAGTAGATGTTGGTCTAGAACAAAGGTTTTGGGTTGAATTTGTTGCTACTGCTTTCTACCTGATTAACAGGTCTCTTACATCAATGCTTGTTAATAAAACACCTATGGAAGTGTGGTTAGGGAACAAGCCTTCACTGTGACATCTTAAGTTTTTGGTTATGAGGCATATGCACATGTGCCAAAGGAGATGTGAACAAGACTGTGAAATGTATCTTCATCGGGTATAGTTATGGTGTGAAAAGATACAAGCTTTGGGACCTTGTTGCACATAAGGTAAAATATAGTAGAAGTGTTATTTTTAGAGAAACTAAGCCTTCTTTTGTTACATTGCAGCCAGAACAAAGTGAATAGAGAGATGTGATTCATCTCTCTTCTACACTTGATAAAGTTGAATCGAGGCCCCTAGATAGACATGAAGTTGATGAGAACCCATATAGCTCTAAATCTTCAGAAGAGGAGGAAGAACCTCCAATTCAACTTGTTCGAAGGTCTACAAGGCATAGACAACCACTCTAGGTCTTTTTCCAATCTTCGAAATAGCTTTCAACATCTTCACTTGATTTAATTCTTCTTCTTCTAGGGTTTCTTCATTTTGATCAATGGATTGAAAATCTTCATCATCACTCTCAACATCAAGTCTAGGGGTTATTCCTCTTCTTCTATCTTCCTCAACATCATCCAGTTTAACTTTCATTTTTTTCGTCATCTCCATCATTTTGTCCATTCTTCTAGCCATAGTGCCTACAACGGGTATCCTCCTCAATGACATCTCTTCCTAGGATCTGGTGCAACTACCTCAATTCAACGATCTGACTACAAGGTAGCAACTCCCTCACACTCGGTGATCTGTTGACAAACACAAGTGGACTTCCTCAAGTCAGTGATCATTTCACCATAGGATCTTTTGCAATGCCTTCACTTCAAACTTCACTCCCAAAGGATTCAAAACTTTCCTTTGATACCACTTGGTGAAGTCACGGTAGGAGGGTTTGCAGAATGAACTATCCAAGCTGTGTAGGAAGAGTAAACACAACAAAAATAACACAAATATAGAATGCAATGGAATATTCAAAATTCTCATTATATCATATATTCAAAATGCTTATATGCTTGCAACATGTAGGCTACAATCACAAGGCCTCACAAGCCCGATCTCAAGGCTACAATAGAAATGCAAGATATGGCAATGAAGTGCCTGCCTTAAAAAGAATCAATTATCAAAATATGAATTTAGCTATCTAAAAACTACTAACTTTCTAATACATCCTAAATATTTATATATATCATCTCCAAGTGCAAGAAATCCTCTACATCAGCCAAGAAAGGTTACAAACTCCAATGAAGGAATGTAACATGTAGAAATAAATAGGTCGTGCCTAAACATCTGGTAATGCTCTGTGAATGCATGAATCAAGGTACAGACCTCAAGGAAGGTCTATCTAATCATTACATGTCATGTGACATGTTTCATTTAGCTCTGCAAGTCATGAAAGTGCTCTGTAAACCTTCTCCTTCAACTGGTTGTCTGTATGCTCTGCTCTATGAAAATAGGTGATTTTCTGATAGCAATAAATTATAGTAGACAAGTCCAAATGATCTAAAATTTGGATATGATGTAGATGATGATGTGTAGATGCTAAGTCTGAATCTGTGAGTTTTGACCTCAAGATGCGACAAAATGCAGTACAAAATGCTGAAACTATAACTGACTAACCTGAACTAAAGAAAAGAAAGAATGCAAAATGTTTTTTTGGTTGATGCAAGATTGCTCTGCAACCTAGCAGTCTCTTGCATCAGTATTCATTGTGTTATCATGCTAATTTGATAAGATACATGCATTCCCTTGATATTCATGATTATGTGGATTTTGACTGGGTAGGTGATGTTGATAGCATATGATCCACCAGTGCTTATGTATTTACTTTATTTGGTGGTGCAATTAGTTGGATGAGTAAGAAATAGGCTATGGTTGTTTTGTCCACTACTAAAGCTAAGTATATGGTATCTACTCATGCTTGTAAAGAATCCATTTGGCTTAAGAGACTAAGTTTAGATATTAGAATAAACAAGGTGCAGTGATATTTAAAGTGTGATCTTCCTAGCTAAGAACCCAACATTTCATGCCAGGACCAAGCACATTGATGTATAATATTATTTTGTTAGAGATATGATAGAGGATGGCAAGGTGAAGCTAGTTAAGGTAGAGACTTTGATGAATGTTGTAGATTCATTAACTAATCTTGTGAGCATAGAGAAGTTTAGATGGTGTTCAGAGTCTATGGCCCTCTCAACCCCTACAAATTAAATCATGTTGTTGATACTCCATTTTCTCTTGAAAGGTGTTTGACAAGTGGGAGAATGTTAGGAAAGGTATCTCAACCTTGCAACTACAAAAGGTTTCTATTCTTCCCAATCTTGGTCTTGTTGAATACCCTTTATCTTAAAGAATGTTTTAGAACTTTCGAAGTTTCCAAAAGGGGCTAAAAATGGTCAAGCTTACTATTTTTAGTAACTCTATATTTGAGCATGGATGGACCTAGAATTTTCTCAAAATGTGTGGAACTACCAAGTAAACATCTTGGGTGAGTTTCTACTCAATATCATACCTAGATTGCAAGATATTAAAGTTTATGTTTTTTGAAACTCCCAGAAAATGTTTTGAACTCAAATTTGAGGCACTTAGAGCTCCCTAAATGCCCTGAAAGTTGTCATAACCAAAAAAATTCAGTTATAGCTTGATAGATCTCTTCACAAGCTTTCCAATGCATTAAACGGTTCATCAATCGAACACTCGAATCAAAAGTTATAGCCTCCAGAAGTTGGACCTCCTATTTTGGGAAATGTGAAAATGTGTTGGAGACTTAAAAGAGTTGCAAAGGGGAGAGTTACACATGTTTGTGTGTGATTTGGTGCATCACAAATCATATTTTATTGGAGATGGTTTGGGTGCCACTTTTGGGTGGTTTTGGCTCATGGTTTTGTAATTACCGTTGACAGTTTACTATCTAGTATCTCTTATATATCAAAAGCTTGAGATGGAGGTTGTGGGTAAGAGACCTATAGATGTTGAGTTGCCTTCAGATATCTAGTTGGTTATACTCCTGTGAAATCTTGCTCTGCAAGTATATTGTAATCTTCTTGATTCCTAAATAATATATTGGGCAGCTTTGGAGTGTGGGGTTTTTCTCCCAAAAGGGTTTCCCCACATAAATTATTATGTTGTGCTATGATTTCTATATGCATTTATTTCTATAACTATTGTAAAGATCTAAAATGTTTTTCATATCCCTCCCCTCAAGATTAGTGTAGGAAGTTGTTTCGCTACCTTAGCTTTCTTACACAATATCCACTATAATAGGGTCCCTTACACCTATGACTCCATTGTAGGGTGTATTGACTATGATCCTTCACAAGTTGCCACCATCACAATAAAAGACAATTCCTCTAAATGTGTTGTCACTACTCGATGTGGAATGGTTACCATCTAAGAAACCTCCCTGCCTACCCTAATAGAAGACCTATATCAAGATCTTGTCCAAGAGCATGATCAACCATATCCCCAACTAAATCAGATCAAAACATCCCAATTAATTCTACCCAAACTCAATATGACATTATCCATGATAATCTGAATCTCTATGATCAAGATATTATATATGATCAAAATACTATCCATGAGAAAAAAATACAAATTCATCCTATCCAAGCTCAATATCACATTATCCATAATAATCTCCTCTATGATCAAGATATTATCTATGATCAAGATCCTATCCATGAGAAAGAAATCCAAACTCATCCTATCTAAACTCAGTATCACATTATCCATGATAATCCCCTCTATGAACAAGATATTATCTATGATCAAGATCCTATACATGTTGAAGGCATCTAACTAGCCCTATCTATTATACAATAACATCCCATAATGAGACACTTGATCCCCATGAACACACAGACAATCAAAAAACAACATTGATCATATCATACCACATTTCCATGACAATTCTATCCTCACCATTGGAACCTCATCACCATATCTTGATTCCATTATTTAGGATGAAT
This sequence comes from Cunninghamia lanceolata, assembly GCA_027924645.1. Lineage (NCBI taxonomy): Eukaryota > Viridiplantae > Streptophyta > Pinopsida > Cupressales > Cupressaceae > Cunninghamia > Cunninghamia lanceolata. Next base: position 21,461,665 of record BSBN01000252.1, on the reverse strand, counting down.
AAAATCGAAGACCTACAAATACAAAAGCCCAAAAACAAAAATTAGAAAAGTATTGGACTTAAAAGAGAAAAATTATACTATAACTATACTGGGGGCATCAAAAGTCAAAGAAAAATCCATCTTGCCCCTAGCATCACATGAGCATTTCCTTGAAGTAAATAAAATCAATATGAAAATAAAAGGAAAGTAAAAAACTCCATAAAAGTGAGCTTGTTCGCCCCCCATCATCTTCCTTCCATGACACCTTCACCATCTTCCATGATCAAATTATTTCCTCCCACTTATCTCACAATTGCCACAAGTCTATTTTCCACCATACCTCTCATTCCACTATCGCCACTCCTTCACCCATCCAATCCCATACAACCATCCCATAACATGTCAAAAATCCAAAAAAAATCAAAATATGTCCAAAATCCAAAAAAATCAAAATATACAAAAGTACAAACAATAAACCAAATGCAATCCAAGCCTTAATCCATACTAATCTAGTCAAGCAATCTAGCCAAATCATCCAAAAGCATACCTTGTTTTTGTTTCCTACCTTTGTGTCAACCTCATCAACTCAATCAATCATCACCAGTCATCATCTTTGGGATATATCATTCCCTATCATTGTGTTGTTCTAGGGATATATCATTCCCTGCAATGACAACACTATTCTTATCTAGTCAATCAATCATTAGGTTTCAGTTTGGCAAGGGTAACACCTTGTTTGTCTTTGTGTGGTTTTGTGCATGCTTACTTTCTTGGTTGTGTTTTATCATTTTACTTGCATTTGTATCAATCCTTGCAACATATTATCACAATGACATCATGGTATTCCATATCATGGTGCTCAATGACATAAGTTTTCTTGTCTACATCATCATTTTATCTTTCTTTTGCATCATCGTTTAATCTTGATTTTACTTGCATCTACATTATCATTTTATCTTGCATCATCACTTTGCATTTGTATTATCATTTTATCTTGCATCTACATCAGTCCTTGTAACCTACCTACCACAACAATATCATGGTCTTTGATATCATTGTGCTATACGGCATAGGGTTACTGGTGACCTTATTGGTTGTCTCATCAATACCCACTAAGGTTGTCAAATGCCTTGTGATGTACTAGGGCATCCTTTTACACACAAGACACATGATCACCTTGGTCTTTATTGAAAAGAAGGAAGGTATGTGGAAACACTTCCTACACTAATCTACTGAGGAAACATTTATGCAAATTTTAACTTTTACAGTTATAGATTAAGATGTACATTAACATAAAGGTAATAGAAAACATCCAAAATCAAGTACAAAGCTCACAACACAAGATATACGTAGGGAAAACCCTTTTGGGTGAAAAACCCCACACTCCAAAATCTACACAATGTATTGTCAAATCTAAAGAAGATTACAACACACTTGCAATGCAAGTTCTTTCAGGAGTTCACAAATGTCAAATACTAGAGTAATTCTGATAGCATAACGGTACTTGTAAATGAACCATACATCTCCAAATCCAAGCACCTATATATAGAAATACCAAGATGGAGGTAGCTTCTAGAGCAAGCCACAAAAGAATCTCGTCCAAATCCACATGGTCCAAATTCTAAGGCCATAAAGCAAGAAAAATACACTTGTCAAAGATTCCCTTTCATCCCATACAACCCCCATACTTGGGTGCCCCAAATTTTCCCAAAATAGGTATGACAGATGCTCTTACACCATCATAAAATCTGTCATATATGAGAACACTTACAGTTGTAATAGAATATGTCATAAATGACTATTAATAAATGATTCTCTTACAACTTGTCATAGTAAAACTTGGGTGCCTATTTTCTCCATGCAAAGATGTTTCTTGACGCTTGTCACACCTATCATAGAATCTCTATTTTTGTCTCTTACGTGTCATAGAATCCATCATATGTCATAATCTCTTACACAACCCACAAGATGCCAACACATGGAAACAATACCACCTCAAAATGGGACACCTACATTTTCAAATGTTAAATTGACCGTCCAAGTCACCTTCCAAGTGGGATTACATGTCAACATGCCACCTCACACTAAATGACAAAACTAGATGACCAATATTAAATACAATATAGGCAATTAAATAAATATACAATCAAATAATAAATGCTAGGAAATTGTAAAGGTTGAGACACCTTACTTCCCAACATTCTCCCACTTGTTGAATATTTTGCAAGACCAATAGAATGATAGGATTTAACTGCTAGGGACCGAGAGGCCCATAGACTCCAAACACATCTAAACTTCTCCATGCTCACAGGTTTTGTCAAGGAATCTACAACATTTGTCAAAGTATCAACTTTTTCCAAATTCAGCTTCCCATCCTCTACCATGTCATGAACAAAATGGTACTAGACATCAATATGCTTTGTTCTTGTGTGGCAAGTAGGGTTCTTCGCCAAACATATGGAACTCTAACTATCACAACAAATGGTAATCTTCCCTGCATCAAACCCAACATCATAACACAATCTCTTAAGCCAAATGGCTTCTTTACAAGCATGAGTTGCTTCGATATACTCTGCTTCAGTAGTGGACAAAGTGACCATAGAATGCCTCTTACTCATCCAAATAATACCACCATCGAACATAGTGAACACATAAGCACTAGTGGATCTCATGTTGTCAATGTCACCTGCCCAATCTGAATCCACAAAACCTTGAATACAAAGTGAATTCTGATCCCTTGTAGGATAACCATGATAACATAAGTAATACTCAAAAGTACCCCACAAGTATCTAAACACTCTCTTCACTGCATCACAATGTTCTTGACCAGGATTATCCATGAATCCACTAAGGACTCCCACTACTTGGGCAATGTCTGATCTTATACAAACCATAGCATACAACAAGCTACAAACTGCACTAGCATAGGGAACTTTGCTCCAACCACACTATCCTAAGGAACTCTACTCATATCCTTCATCTCAGAGGGAGACTTCAGACAATCTGCAATATATAAATTTGTCCCCAACATAATAGGAACAGTCAACGGTCTACAAGTTGTCATGTTGAATCTGTCCAACACAGTGTTCACATAGTTACTCTGGCCTAACCAAAGTTTTTGTTAACTTTATCTCTTTTGATTTTCATTCCAAGAATGTACCTGGCTGTCCCTAGATCTTTCATCTCAAACCGTACTAACAACTGAGACTTCAAATCAAAAATTAAAATTTTACCATTCCCAATGAACATCATATCATAAACATATATTACAACAATGAGAATGCAATCATTATCTATTTCATAATAAGCATAATGATCTAATTTCAATCTCATAAATCCCAAACTCAACACAAAGGCATCAAATCTCTGGTACGACATCCTAAAAGATTGTTTCAAACCATAAAAAGACCTTTTTAACTCACAAACCAGATTTTCTTTACCTTTTACCATGTAGTGCTCTGGTTGTGACATACAGATTTCTTCCTCCAAGTCACCATGAAGGAAAGTTGTCTTTACATCCATTTTTTCAAATTCTAAATTATATGATGCAATAAGTGATAACAAGAATCTAATAGATGTCAGCTTTGTAACGGGAGAAAAAATCTCACCATAATCTATTCCCTCAAACTAGGAATAACCCTTCATGACCAACCTTGCCTTAAACTTCTCAACACTTCCATGTAAACCAAACTTCTTCTTGAACACCCATTTGCATCCAACATGTTTACACCCATTAGGAAAGGGCACCAGATCCCAAGTATTGTTTTTCTTCAAGGAAACCATCTCTTCTTCCCTGGCCTCTTTCCAAGAATTTGCATCACTGATACCAATAACCTCCCTTACGTTCCTAGGCTCATCAATGTTAAAAATCTAAGAAAAAATACAACTAGAATCATGTAATGAATAACCAAACCCATTAGGTTTCCACATTATCCACATGAACCTCCTCAATAATTGAGTTTGAGGTTCTTCATCTTCTTCTGAACTTTTAGAGCTACTAGAGATCTCCTCATCATCAAGTCTAACAGATATCTTCGATTCAACTTTCTCAGGAGTGGAAGGAAGTTGAACCACATCCTCTTTCTTCTCTTCTTGTTCTATCTATAGAGCAACAAAGAAGGATTGAGCTCTCAAAAGATCACACTTTTTCTAGATAGAACTCTCTTGACTACTAGATCCCAAAGCTTGTACCCTTTCACTATGATTCCATAACCAATGAAGATACACTTCACATCCTTGTTATCCAACTTAGACCTCTTCTCCTTAGGCACATGTGCATATGCTTCACAAAAAATGCTTGAATGTGTCTCAATGAAGGATTTTTACTAGACCACACCTCCATGAGTGTCTTATTAATGAGTATCAATGTAGGGGACCTCTTAACCAAGTAACAAGCAATAGCAAAAGCTTTAGCCCAGAACTTTTGTTCAAGGCTAGCTCCACTTAGCATAATCCTAGCCCTCTCCATCAACATTCTATTCATTCTCTCTGTATCTCCATTCTGTTGAGGGATATACAAATTTTTCTTGTGCCTCTCAATACCATGTTCTTTATAGAACTTGTCAAAATCTGCTCAACAAAACTCACCACCATTGTCAGTCCTCAAACACTTAATCTTTTTATCCTTTTAATTCTCTACAAGAGCTTTGAACTCTTTAAATCTACTAGAGAATTTAGATTTGCTTCTAAGGAAATACACCCATGTCCTATTGTAATCATCAATGAATGAAACAAAGTAAATAGATTTTGAAATCGAAGGAACATTAACAGGACCAAATACATCAAAATGAATCAAGTCCAACACCTTAGAAGATTTGTGAGAATTGGAATGAAATTAAACATGATTTTATTTTCCATAAATGTACTGTTCACAAAAATCAAACTCAAGGTTATAGTCATTCATACCCTCAACAAGGTTTTTATTTTTCAGGGTCCTCAAACCCTTTTCACCAATGTGACCAAGCCTTTGGTGCCATAAAATTGTATTCTCAGATAGAAGTTTTATCTCTATACAATGAGCACCCTTAGGTACCCAGAAAGCACGACCATCAGAAGTAGATGCAGCAATCCTCTTTGATGTTGGTTCCAATGGTGAGGATGAAGACTTTAAAGTTCTCTTCATTGAAACAGACAAATTATTGCATTGAACCATGCATGCATCCTCTAATCATCTTGCATCCTCCATTTGAGAAAACAACCTGTACACCCACATCATTTAGATTACTTATAGATAATGTTCCATGCCAAACCAGGGATATGTAGAACACCATTTATCCCCTTTACTTGTCCATTAGGGAATCGAATCAAGACTCTTCCATGACCAACAATCTTTAGGTGAGAGTCATCAACCAAGTACACCTTCCCACCATCATATTCTTCATACTTCAAAAACTAACCCTGATGAGAGGTCATGTGAAAATATGTACCAGAGTCAATAATCCACACATCTTCCAATGCATGCATTGCCAAGGTAGTCAAAAATGCTTCTCCGTCATTCTGAGAGGACTTGTCAAAATATGAATCATAGTTATTCTTCTTTTTCTTGTTCTCCTCCTTATAGTCCTTGCAGAAGTGACCAAGTTTTCTGCAATTCTAGCATATAGCCTTGGACTTTCCAAGAGACTTGGATCTCCCACAGGATTTGGATCTTCCCTTTTCTCCTTTCTTCTTATCATTTTTCTTTCCCTTCTTTTTAGATCTACCAGAAACTGCAAGAGCCTCCTTAGCTAACTTAGAAGACATTCTCCACATCTCTTCAGATAATAATGATGAAACCACTTCATCTATATTGAAGGTGGTAGTGGTACTCCCAATGGCCATAACAAGGTGGTCCCACAAGTCTACTAAGGAACACAGTAATGGCATACATTGGTCCTCCTCATCCATCTTCACACCAACATAGGTCATCTAAGCAACAAACATATTTAATGTATTCATGTGATCAGCGACAGATCCTCCATCTTCCATCCTCAAAGAATACAATTTATTTCATAGGAATAACTTGTTGACCAGGGATTTACCTTGATATACATCTCCAAGTTTCTCCCAAATATCTTTTGCACTCTTCTCTTCATGGATATTTAGGAGCACTAAATCAACCAAGCAAAGTCTTATCTGACCCTTGGCCTTCTGATCAATCAGATCCTAATCTTCTTATTTCATGCCCGATTTTGCATGGTTCTAGATACTGTGAGCCATAGATCTCTATCCACCAATAAGTCCTCTATCTTGAGTCTCCACAACTTAAAATTGTCTCCATTAAACTTATCTATATCAAACCTCCTAGATGTGCTCACCATCTCTTTCGTCTAACAAATATTTCAAAATACTCTACACAAGCTTCCACTCAAATGAAGATCAGCTGAAAAAACCCTCTACCCAACAACTAAAACCAAAGGTGATCAAGCTTTGTTACCAACTGAAAGGAAGCAATGTATGCAGAAATGCTTCCTACTCCAATTTACTATGGAAAGATTTATGCAAATTTTAACATTTACAGTTATAGATTAAGATGCACATTAACAGAAAGGTAATAGAAAACATCCAAAAGCAAGTACAAATCTCACAACACAAGATATATGTGGGGAAAACCCTTTCGGGCATTAAAAACCCCACACTCCAAAACCTACATAATGCATAATCAAATCCAAAGAAGATTACACTTGCAATACAAGTTCTTTCAAGATTTCATAAATGTTGAATACTGGAGTAATTTTGGTAACATAATGGTACCTACAAACGAACCATACATATCCAAATCCAAGCACCTGTATATATAGAGAAATACCAACATGGAAGTAGCTTCTAGAGCAAGCAACAAAAGAATCTCATCCAAATCCACATGGCCCAAATTCCAAGGCCATAAAGCATGCAAAAGACACTTGTCGAAGATTTCCTTTCATCCCTTACAACCCTCATACTTGGGCACCCCAAATTTGCCCAAAATAGGTATGAAGATGCTCTTACATCGTCATAAAATCTGTCATATATGACAACACTTGTATAGTTGTAAGAGAATATGTCATAATTGACTATTAATAAATGATTCTCTTACAACTTTTCATATTTAAACTTGGGTGCTTATTTTCTCCATGTAAAAATGCTTCTTGACACTTGTCACACATGTCATAAAATCTTTGTTTCCGGCTCTTACATGTCATAAAATCTGTCATGTGTCATAACCTCTTACACAACCCACAAGATGCCGACACATGGCAATAATGCCACCTCAAAATAGGATGCCTACATTTTTAAATACTAACTTGACCATCCAAGTCACCTTCCCAGTGGGATGACATGCTAACATGCTATCTCACACTAAATGACAAAACTAGATGACCAATATTAAATACAATATAGGTAATTAAATAAATATATAATCAAATAATAAATGCTAATAAATTGCAAAGGTTGAGACACCTTAATTCCCAACATTCTCTCACTTGTCAAACACCTTGTAAGATCCAATAGAATGACAAGATTTAACTGCTAGGGATGAGAGGCCCATAGACTCTGAACACCATCTAAACTTCTTCGTGCTCACATGTTTTGTCAAGGAATCTACAACATTTGTCAAAGTGTCAACTTTCTCCAAACTCACCTTCCCATCAGGTCTACCATGTCACAAACAAAATGGTACTGGACATCAATATGATTTGTTCTCGCATGGAAAGTATGATTCTTCACTAAACATATGGCACTCTGACTATCACAACAAATGGTAACCTTCCCTATAGCAAACCCAACATTAGAACACAATCTCTTAAGATAAATGGCTTCTTTACATGCATGAGTTGCTGCCATGTACTTTGCCTCAATAGTGGACAAACCGACCACAGGTTGCTACTTACTAATCCAACTAATAGCACCACCAAACATAGTGAACACATAAGCACTGGTGGATCTCTTGCTGTCAATGTCACCTGCCCAATATGAATCCACAAATCCTCTAATACAAAGTGAATTTTGATCTCTTGTAGGATAAACATGATAACATAAGGAATACTTAGAAGTACCCCACAAGTATCTAAACACTCTATACATTGCATCCTAATGTACTTGACCAAGATTAGTCATGAATCAACTAAGGACTCCCACTGCTTGAGCAATGTCTGGTCTTTTATAGACCATAGCATACATCAAGCTACTAGCTGCACTAGCATAAGGAACTCTACTCATATCCTTTGTCTCAAATGGAGACTTCAGACAATCTACAAGAGATAACTTTGTCCCCAACATAACAAGAATAGTCAACAATCTACAAGATTCCATGCTGAATCTCTCCAACATGGTGTTCTCATACTTAATCTAGCCTATCCAAAGTTTCATATTAGCTCTGTCTCTTCTTATTTCCATTCCAAGAATGTACCTGGCTGCCCCTAGAGCTTTCATCTCAAACTGTGTTGACAACTAAGACTTCAAATTAGAAATCAAACTTTTACGATTCCCAATGAACAACATATCATCAACATATAATGCAATAATGAGAATATGATTATTATCCATTGTTGGTGTTAAGAACCTCCCAAGAGCACAACCTACTGGATAAACCTTCACAATATGAGAGAAGCAAAGCTATTTCACTAGAATGATAAAAAATTATTAATGAGAGGCAAAATAATGTACAGAACCTTGCTTATAAAGGCAAGAAGAAATCTAGTAAAAATATAACCGACAACTACGAAATAATAAACTAATATGCACCTAATAATGTATTATGATACCTAAGTAAAACTTAAGCAAACGTAAATGGTAAAAACCCATTTACTCCAACACCCCCCTTAAGTACAACTTACGGAGTTATTATGCAATATGAGCAAGATGCAATAGGGATCCCAACTTCACAACCATGTTAGGTACCCATTTACAATGCAAGTGCAATGAAACGCAATCTCTTACAAGTGGAGAAAAGGAGAAAACCATGTGGGACAAAACTCCTCTCCAAAAGAGAGAAAAGAAAACAAGATGATACATGGAGGACTCACTAGTACCCTCCAAGGACTACATACATCATGTATATACAATCAATGATCCCTCCATAGGAAATAAAAAGAGAGAAATTATATCCCCCCATAATGAAGAAGCTCCAATACTGATGAAGTATGCCTGGAAACAAAAAATGATCCAATGCCTGCAGACAACACCTCTCCCCTTAGGAAGAAACAAGTCAACCAAATGATGAAGAAGCCACTCCATGTCCAACTGAAGGAAGGAGGAAGGAAGTCTCTAAATAGTAATCTATGAAGAGTGAGGAGTCTCCAAGCATGAATAATCCACCACATAATCATGATCAAAAAAACCAAGAAATGTGATAAATCAAGTGAAGGAGAAAACCCATCAATGTCAATCTCTAAAGAAGATGTAGATGAATCAACAGCCATGCTGGAACTGTTATCAAAGATGAGAGAAATTCCCTCAAGTATGTCTCCCAAATCTGCAAGATGAAACTCTACAAACAAGTCTGAAATACCTGCCAAATACTCATCCAATAAAGTAAGATCTAAAAAACTATGATCAACCTGCTCAAGAGTAGGACTCAAATCTGAAGAAGCTAGAGATGGAGGAGGAGGAAGCTAAACACTAGTCTCTAGAACTCCAAGGTTCAAGTGACCAAACTTCTCCTCACAAACATGATTCACCCTTGATGGAAGGGTGTGAACATCAGGCAAAGGAATATCATCATCAGGAGCAAAATGAGAAAAAGAATACAAGCAAGATGCATGATCCACAACCCCTGTAGTAATGATCTCTCTAGTCTCTATGTATCTAATGTAAATATGATCAGGAGTGAACTTGATTGTCTTACCTTGTGTACCATGAGTAATTTGATAATCTGAAAGGAGATTAGTGGTCAAGGAGGGTACACAAAAAACATCATTGAAAAATCTTCACCCATATCAATAGAACCTTTCCCACAAACCTTCATGTATGTATTTTTACCCATCAAAATATTAGATGAACTACAAGGCTCAAAAGAAGAGAACATATCCAAAGAAGATGTCATGTGATGAGATGCACCTGAATCAAGAAGCCATCTCCCATTTTCAGGAATAGTGGAAGCCAAGAGTGCTTTACCTTTCATCCCATTAGCAAATCCTGCATTCCCTAACTGTGTAGATGAAGATGATGTCAAATGAGAAGTAGAAGAAGAAGAAGGAGACTCTGATGAGGGAAACAGGATGTTATTACTCTAAAGAAGGTGAGTAAGCTCATCAATCTTCTTAGTATAATGCCTATGCTCATCATGTCTAGATTTCTTGCAATAAACACATTTGATCTTCTTCTTTTTTGATGGTTCCTCTTTAGAAGAGGTCTTGGTCTTAGGAGTAGGCTATGAAGGAGGATCCTTAACTTCTCTTTAGACTTAGAATCCTTATTCTGCTTCTTGTCCTTGCCACTTGAAGCCTTAGGATCTTTTGCAAGAAGTGCTTGAGACATTGTAAGTGTCAATGTGCCCATTTGTACCAAATTTTTGTGTTCCCTTGTGAGTTGCACTGCAAAACCATCAAGAGAATGTATTTTGTGTGCACTACCTAGAGCATCCATGGTAGTATAAAATGCAAAAACAAATATAGAATAATCAGGACCTAACTTAGAGAGAGTAGATAGAATCAACTGTTCATCATCCTTTTTAACCCCACATTCAGACAACTATAATCTAAGAGAATTAAGCTTGGTGAAAAAGTCTTGGATATTATCAAAATGTCTAGGATCTAGATTCATTTGTTCATTCTCCAAATGAAATTTCTTCATCTTATCTGGCTTACCAAAAAGATTCTCTAAGGTAGTTCAAATATCATTAGGATGCTTACAAGATAACACATGATATCTCAAATCAGGAGAAATGGACATAATGAGAGTACGAAGAGCTTCATCTCTTTGATCAAACCATTTCCTTTTTCTACAGCACTAGTGGGTTTAGGATCTTGGCCAAAAGTAATCCTTTGCAATTTCAACTTTAACAAGAAAATCTCCATGTCGGATTTCCACTTAAGATAATTTTTTGTAGTTAGAAGTTCTACTTTAAGCAAATCCATAATGAAATAAGAGAATGCAACAAATATTCTTCACAGTATAAACAACCAACCCCTTTGTTCACAAGAATTGAGCAAAACCAATATCAAACTTCAATGGAGTAAAAGCACCATTAAATACCAAAATATGAGAGAAATACCTCAACCAATGTGAAGGTAACAAAAAGAGCTTTCCATTGATATCTAGTTTGTGGAAAATGGCCTCCATATGCAAAAAATATGCAAAAATGAAAAAAAGGCCTATAAAGGCACTTTGACAGCAGTAGCAAGCCCTTGGTTATGCCATGTGACCACCACAAGCACGGGGGTGAGAATTTTGGGCCTCTAGGATGAAGTGAATCTTGATATTCAAATTATGTGGCGGGTTCTTGTGCCATGTGAAAGCCAAGTCAGCCAAGCCAAATCACCACTTGCACAAGCTGATCATATAAGTCACCAAGCAGCACGCGCGAGAGAGAGTCAAAACTGAGCCTTGTGAGCCTTGTTCACGTTAGTAGAGTGGGAGTGAAAGGCTATTGTAATAGCCATAAATCATGTTACTCGGGCAATGTGAGACTAAATTACCTTGTTCACTTCAAAACAACACCCAAACAAGGCACATTTAGTGGGCCCACTTGCTTCTCTACGCCATAGATTTGAAACCCCATATAATATTTGTTGCAAACTTTATAATGCATAAAGTCTAATCAATAGAATTGGCCAATCAGTGGTTTGTTGCTGTGAATGGTGTAATAACAGGGCTGCAAAATGCCTCCAATTGCCTCTCTACAAACAATAACACACCCTTCTCCCTGTATATATGCCTTTCTATCACCACGCTTGTGCTGGATCCTGTGCCCCACCCTTTCTCACCCAAATCGCCCAAAATGGGCCTCCAAAGTATTGTTTGATCCACCAAATTGGGCATACCAATTGACCAAACAGATCGGCCAAAACGAGCTTTAGTGGGTAGCATCCAATTCAGGCCTGCAATTCGACCACAAAACACACAGATTTTGCATGCACAGAGAATCAATTTAATCAAACCATGTTTTAAATTAAACTATGCAAAATTACCCAACCATCAAATGAACCAGTTCAGCTCTGCCAGGTATGTATACTGGCCAATGCCCCACAATCCTGGCTTCAAAAAAGGATCTTGGCAAATAATAGGTGAAAAAGAAATTTTTTTAAAAAATCAAACGCCAAAAATCTCTATCCACCAAAAAATTGCAAGCAAATCATAACGATCTCAACAATTCACTGATGAAAACTCTCAACCAAAGGAAAATACAAATAGTCGGCTCTGATACCATGTTGGTGTCAAGCACCTCCCAGGAGCACAACATGTTGGATAAACCTTCACAATACGAGAGAAGCAAAGCTATTTCACTAGAATGATGAAAAATATTAATGAGATGCAAAATAATGTACATAACCTTGCTTATAAAGGAAAGGAGAAAGCCGGTAAAAATATAACCAACAACTACTGAATAATAAACTAATATGCACCTAATAATGCATTATGATGCCTAAGTAAAACTTAAGAAAACGTAAATGGTAAAAACACATTTACTCCAACATCTATTTTTTAATAAACACAATGATCTAATTTCGATCTCAAAAATCCCAAACTCAACACAAAGGCATCAAATTTTTGGTACCACATCCTAGGAGATTGCTTCAAACCATACAAAGACTTTTTCAACTTGCAAACTAGATTTTCTTTACCTTTTACCATATAGTGCTCGTGTTGTGACATATTATTTTCTTCCACCAAGTCACCATGAATTAAAGTTATCTTCACATCCATCTATTCAACTTCTAAATCGTATGTTAGAGTAAGTGATAACAAGAATCTGATAGATGTCAACTTTGTAGTGTGATAGAAAATCTAACCATAATCTAATCCCTCAACCTGGGAATAACCCTTCACAACCAACCTTGCCTTAAACTTCTCAACACTACCATCTAAACCAAACTTCTTCTTGAACACCCATTTGCATCCAATAGGTTTACATCCATCCGAAAATGGCACCAAATCCCAAATATTGTTTTTCTTCAAGGAAACCATCTCATCTTCAATGGTCTCTTTCTAGGAATCTGCATCACTCGTACCCATAGCTCCCTTATGGTCCTAGGCTCATCAATGTTAGAAATCAAATAAAAACATAATTGGAATCATGCAATGAATAACCAAACCTATCAGGTTTCTATCTTATCAACATGGACCTCCTCAATAATTGAGGTTGATGTTCTTCGTCTTCTTCTAAACATTCAGAGCTACTAGAGATCTCCTCATCATTAGGTCCAATAAATGTCTTCAGTTCAACTCTCTCATGGGTGGAAGGAATTTGAACCACATCCTCTTTCTTCTCTTCTTTCTCTAGCTATAGAGAAACAGAAGAAGGATTGAGCTCTCTAAAGATCACACTTCTGCTATTCAGAACTCTCTTAGCCACTAGATCCCAAAGCTTGTACCCTTTCACTCTAATTCCATAACCAATAAAGATACACTTCATAGCCTTGTTCTCCAACTTATACCTTTTCTCCTCAAGCACATATCCATATGCCTCACAACCAAATACTTGAATGTGTCTCAATGAAGGATTTTTACCAGACCACACCTCCATCAGTGTCTTATTAACAAGTACCAATGTAGGGGACCAATTAACCAGGTAACAAGCAGTAGTAAAAGCTTCAACCCAGAATTTTTGTTCAAGGTTGGCTCCACTTAGCATAATCCTAGCCCTCTCTATCAATGTTTTGTTCATCCTCTCTGTAATTCCATTCTACTGAGGGGTATATAGAGTTGTTTTGTGCTCTTCATACCATGTTATTTATAGAACTTGTTGAAATCTACTGAACAAAACTCACCACCATTGTCAATCCTCAAACACTTTATCTTTCTATCCTTCTTATTCTCTACAAGAGCTTTGAACTCTTTGAATCTACTAAAGACTTCAAATTTTCTTCTAAGGAACTACACCCATGTCCTTCTACTATAATCATTAATGAATGAAACAAAGTAAACAGAGTTTGAAATCAAAGGAACATTAACATGACCAAATACATCAGAATGAATCAAGTCCAACACCTCAGAAGATTTGTGAGAATTGGAATAAAATTGAACACGGTTTTGTTTTCCATAAATGCAATGTTCGCAAAAATTAAACTCAAGGTTACATTCATTCATACCCTCAATGAGTTTTTATTTTTCAGGGTCCTCAAACCCTTTTTACCAATGTGACCAAACCTTTGGTGCCATAACATTGTCTTCTCAGATGGAAGTTTCATCTGCATAGAATGAGCATCCTTAGGTACTCAGAAAGAATGACCATCAAAATTAGATGCAACAGTTCTCTTTGCTATTGGTTCCAATGGTGAGGATGAAGACTCTGAAGTTCTCTTCTTTGAAACAGAGGCAATATTGCACTGAACCATGTATGCATTAAGCTAAAATAGAGTGCTAATCCGAACACCCTTATCTAGTACCATAGCTCCTCTAGTCATCTTGCATCCTCCATTCAAGAAAACAACCTACACACCCACATCATTTAACTTACAAAAAATAGGTTTCATTCCAAACCAAGGATATGAAGAACAACATTGATCCCATTCACTTGTCCATCAAGGAATCGAATCAAGACTCTTCCATGGCCAATAATCTTCAGGTGAGAGTTGTCAACCAAGTACACCTTCCCATCGTCATATTCTTCATACTTCAAAAACTAACCCCGATGAGAGGTTATGTGAAAAGATGCACCAAATTCATTAAGCCACACATCTTATGATGCATGTGTTGCCAAGGCAGCGACAAACACTTCTCCATCATCCTGAGAGGACTTGTCAGAATCTAAATCATAGTTCTTCTTCTTTTTCTTCTCCTCCTTGTAGTCCTTATGGAAGTGATTATGTTTTCCACAATTCCAGCATAGAGCCTTGGACTTTCCAAGAGACTTGAATCTCACACATGATTTGGATCTTCCTTTTTCTTTTTTCTTCTTATTATTTTTCTATCCCCTCTCTTTAGATTTACTAGGAACCGCAAGAGCCTCCTTAGTTGACTCAGAAGACTTTCTCTGCATCTCTTCAAACAACAATGAAGAAACCACTTCATCCATCTTGAAGGTGGTAGTGGTACTCCCAATGGCCATAACCAACCCTCCTAGTAAACCCTAGGGTTGGATCCCGAAATGGAAACCAACCCTCCTAGCATCGCTCCTTACGACACATACCCCCTTAGTGGCTATCACCTCGTAGGGATGGTGAACTAAGTTTGCATTATCCCATTTTGGATTGACTTCCCCGCCTTCATGTGATGTGCCTAATGTAGGTTGCAGACACAACTACATTACATGCATGTGTCATCGAGCATGCTTGATGCGCATGAGGGGGTTTTTAGAGTCGGGTGGAAAAGTTTTTGATAATTCATGTCATGACCACATGACAGATGTGGTCATGACATGTGGTTATCGTGTCATAACCACATGGCGAATGTGGGCATGACAAATTTTGTCCTGATTTTTTGATTGATGATCTGAATTTTTTATTAAGGGTTCTTAATAGTTTCAAGGGTTTTTATATGTCTTTCAATGCTCAAATGTTTTTCCAATGTTCTGTTATCAAAGAAGAACAATTTGATGCATGAAATAAAATAGAGAGATGACTGAAATTATAAATCATATCATTGATACAAATAGGAAAACAAACTAGATTGTTTCAAATTAAAGATTTGAAGGATTTACATCGTAATTTCACATATCTAATTGAGCAAGGTATAAAATAATCCCATACAAGATGGATAGGCAGCTGAAACAAATAGTTATGATGTTGATGTTCACATAATGAAATCTAATCTGCAAAATGCCAAGAATTTACTTCCAAATATAGCACTAAAAACCTCCAAACCCTAGCACTAACTCTCCAAACACTAGTAGTCAATAGATGACCAAGAATGACATCAAAACCCTAGCTGCCAGGTTTAATATTTTTGATAGAAAATTCAAATTTGTAGACTAATGATTGAAATCCACTTCCAATAATTTAAATTCTCCTCCAAAAAGGCAGTGAATTAGCCTAATGATGGAGTGCTTGCATCTAGGTGACATTCAATGATGAAATTGCCACAAACTCTTGAAGAATCAAGTATGAAATTTTCTATAGAAGTCTAATGCAATTTTATAAATGCAAAATGATTTCAACAATGAATGCAAACTCTCCCAATAGAAACACCAATCATGTCAAAAACCTAGGCGATGAATCGCTGATGAAAATATGACACATAAATCCTATGATCTGCATATAATCGCTAATAAGCTACACAAAAGCTTTAAACCCTAGATGATATGATGATCTCCTTTCAAACACTAGCTAATATGAAGTAAAACCTACAGTTATGCCCAATGATGAACTCCTGATGGATCCACCTCACAAAGTGGAATGATTTTTCATCCAAACCATGAATTCTAAGGGTTTTCATCCTTAGAAACTAGCTGAAACACAGTTACAACCAAGAGAAAATCTTCAAGTTTCAAATGACAATTTTGCAAGATGATGAAAATGACTCCCAAATGCCATATTTTATAACCCACAACTTGGGCACCCAATTCCACTACATTTTACCTTATTTTCAAGTCCGCCGTCATAAAATAATGTTTTATTTTAATTTTCTTTATTTTTCCTCAATTTGGGTTGGCCCACATGGAGAAATAAAATAATAATATTTTATTATTTTCCCACTAAACTTGGGCGGTCACTTTATGGGCAAATATAATAATATTTTAATAAATAAAATATTATTTTTAATTGTCATTTGCTTATTTCCACTTTTTCTCCCTTTTCTCATTTTTCCACTCTCCAAGTGGTTCGCTCCTACCCTTGGCAATTTATTTTAATATTTTTTACTTCTCCAAAAATAACACAAAAATACTCCAAGTCATTTGCTAACTTCGTTTTACCAAGGAAAAATCATTATTTGCCAATTTTCCAAATATCTAGTCATTTTGGATCAATGGCTCAAAAAAGGACATTACAAGTCCTCCTACCTTGAGAATGCTTGCCCTCACGCAATCACATGCATTAAATCTGCATTAGACTCAAACATACCAACCAATTCCAGGATCGCAAACTAATCTAGGACCTTTGTATGCTACAATACATATGTAGAATGAACTCTTTGGAACCTTCTTCTTAGAAGAACAATAATTTACCGCATGTATTCAATTAGTTTCCCAAAATCCTTCAATGTTTCATCATGCTTTCACTGATTCATGTTGACAAAAACTGAAAAGTCCACATAGATACTATCCCTTTGCATACTTAGAATCCATGAATCATAGCTATGTATTTGTGAAGACATGCTATCCCAAAGTAAACCATTGGAATCATTAGAGAGTGAACTATTGTTCAAAGATATTTAATCAACATTTACATCATGTCTTCCCTCTTCATGTGTAGATATAACACTAGTGGCTAATCCACTAAGTGCATGCTCAACTATTCCATCCTCATCTATGACTTGAGCCTTCAAGGGGCTCTCAATTAGAGGTAACTCATGACCCTCATGATGCAAATTAGGAATACAAACAATTTTTTTTGAATCATTACCTATTCTCTTTTTCACACAAATCTACATGTTCCTCTTGCTTGCTCACCTCAAAAGGCTTATCCCTTACATTCTCAACCTCTACACATTCTTCCCTTTGAAGAAATAGTGACCTAAGGTGTGACTCCCTTTGTTGCCTTGCATGATCTAGCTGATTGTAACATTCCTTGACCTCATGTAGGTGTTGTCTTTCTTGGGCAACCAACAACTTTGCCTTCCTAGCTCTTTGTAACCATCCATCACACATATCTTGAGTCTTCTTGACATCCTCTATGGTATGATGTACAAAATTATAATTGTTGTGGCTTGAATCTTCAACATACTCCTCATGCCTAACACCCAAAACTTGAGTGCCAACCTTGGGAGAATCTTCACCTCATTTTCCTCATGTGAAGTGGCTACTATCTCATGATTATATGAGGAAATAGAAATACTATCACAAAACAAAAAATCAGACTTGTTGTCATACCTTCATGTGATGCCCTCTAGACCCTCAAACACTTCTTCCTTTGTTGAATGTTCTCCCACAAGTGCAAATCCAAAAGGTGACTCCAACTGAAAATCACATGCATCCAACTTGAACCGAGCCTCCAAACCTTGCAATGCTAAAGGTCCATGATCAATTTCATTAAAGTGATTTGGGTTTCGACACAACACATTTTCTAATTTTCCTTCATTTTTCGGCACAACATCATCATGAAAGTAAACAACCTCATTAGTTGTTTCTTGGCAATCTTCATGTATGAATGATGGGACAACATTGTGATCAAGCAAACTATCAACACAATAGTCCATCCTTTCATTACACACATCAGTTTGTATGTATCTTTGTTCATCCAATAACAAAATTTCAGTTTTGTCTTCATATGTATGAACAATGTCTCTTTTCAAGACAACCAGCTCACTACGTGATTCCTTGCAATCATTATGCAAAGATGGTGAAACAATGTTATGCTCAACACTTGTGGTCCTTCTTTTCCTTTGGTGCCTTATAAATTTGTTGATGGATAAGTGCTCTCTAACACATGGTGAAAGAGACTTGTATTCATCATGAAGTAAGACTTTTTCTTGTACCTTTGGCTCTTCTTCTTTCTCTTCTTGTTGTGCAAGTAACTCAATGGTTGTCATGAAGTGTTGTTGGGTTGTCATGAAGTGTTGTTGACACTTTAGCAATTTATTCATACCATTCATAAGCTCTTTCATATGTCGATCATTCAGAGTCAAACTATCTTGTCTATCCTTCCTTAATGATCTTGAACCACCTCTATTCATTGTTGCAACATGTTTACACCCTGTTGTATGTGGCTAAAATAAACTGATTTGAAAACTAATTTCTACCCTCCACGCTGGCAAGATACATTGCTATGATACCACAGTAAGAACCCCTTCTAATTTTGTCATGATTTTCTACTTACTGATCTGAATTTCTGATTAGGGTTTCTTCATAGTTTTAAGGGTTTTTATGTGTCTTTCAATGCTCAAATGGTTTTCCAATATTTTGCTATCAAATAAGAATAATTTGATACATGAAACAAAATAGAGAGATGACTGAAATTATAAATTAGATCACTGATACAAATAGGAACAACAAACTCGATTGTTTCAAATTAAAGATTTGAAGGATTTACATTGCAATTTCACATACTCGATTGAGCAAGGTACAAAATAATCCCATACAAGATGGATAGGCAGCCGAAACAAATAGTTATGATGTTGATGTTCACAAAATGAAATCTAATCTACAAAATGCCAAGAATTCACCTCCAAAATATAGCGCTAAAAACCTCCAAACCCTAGCGCTAACTCTCCAAAGCCTAACGCAGTCAATAGATGACCAGGAATGACATCAAAATCCTAGTTGCCATGTCTAATATATCTGATATAAAATTCATATTTGTCTGATGACTGAAATCCACTTCCAATACTTTGAATTCTCCTCCAAAAAGGTAGTGAATTACCCTTATGATAGAGTGCTTGCACCTAGGTGACATTCAATGATGAAATTACCACAAACGCTTGAAGAATCAAGTCTGAAATATTCTACAAAAGTCTGATGCAATTTTTTGAATGCAAATTGATGTCAACAATGAACACAAACTCTCCCAATAGAAGCACCAATCATGTCAAAACCCTAGGTGATCAATTGTTGATGAAAATATGACACATAAATCCTCTAATCTGCATACAATTACCAATAATATGCACAAAAGCTTCAAACCCTAGCTAATATGATGATCTCCTTTCAAACCCTAGCCAATATGAAGTTCCAATATGAAGAAAAACCTATAATTATGCCTAATGATGAACCCCGGATGGATCCACCTCACAAAGTGGAATGGGTTTTTGTCCAAACCACAAATTCTAAGGGTTTTCTTCCTTAGAAGCTAGTTGAAACACGGTTATAGCCAAGAGAAAATCTCCAAGTTTCAAATGACAAATTCACAAGATGATGAAAATGACTCCCATATGCCATATTTTATAACCCACAACTTGGGTGCCCAATTCCACTACCTTTTACTTTATTTTCAAGTCCACTATCATAAAATAATATTTTATTTTAATTTTCTTTATTTTTCCTCAAGTTGGGCAGCCCACATGGAGAAATAAAATAATAATATTTTATTATTTTTCCCACTAAACTTGGGCAGACACTTTATGGACAAATATAATAATATTTTAATAAATAAAATATTACTTATAATTGCCATTTGCGCATTTCCACTTTTTCTCTTTTTTTCTTATTTTTCCACTCTCCAAGTGGTTCGCTCTTACCCTTGGCAATTTATTTTAATATTTTTGACTTCTCCAAAAATAACACAAAAATACTCAAAGTCATTTGTCGACTTCGTTTTGGCAAGGAAAAATCATTATTTTCCAATTTTCCAAATATCTAGTCATTTTGCATCAATGGCTCAAAAAGGAACATTACACCATTTTAGTCATCATCATGTCATCACTTGATCATTCTTCTATAATTAATTGAATAAGTCTCATTTATTTGATTAATTATCCCAATTTCTCCTCCAATATTTAAATATATTTTATTAATTAATTAATAAATTTACTATTCCTCCAAGCATTAATTAAATAAACTAGGACTATTTATTTAATTAATCAATCCTTCATCTATAGTCCAACCTTAGATAAATAAATCTAATTATTTATTTATCTAAGTTCATCATTCCCATCTCCAAAATTAAATAAATTCTCAAATTTATTTAATTCCATATTTTATCTGCTTTTCATTAATTGTCAAAATTAAATCATTAACCTTCCATAATCATTTGCACATTCCAAAACATGATTAATCAAAGTAAATCTTGCACAAGTTCATAAAGTGTACACATGGGTCAAAAGTATGGCCTTGATTTGTACATGCTTGGTACCTAGGCATGGGCAAGGATTTGTACATCCATCCAAAAATCTACTTTTTGTATCTCCACCATCCACTTTCTCCAAGAAGATTCTCCACCCTTGATCTCCCTTGAATCTTCGAACCTCCTTTGACCACCTCTCAAAAGGTGACACTTGGAAGCTCCTCATCACTCCAATCCTCTCAACAATCTTCAACCATTGATCTTGCCAATCAATCCTAGCCCTTCATCCATTCATCCAAAAATCTATAAATAGCACCCCTCACTAGCCATTTTCAATAATAAGTCTTCAATGTAATGTTATGCTACTAAATTAAGCACTAACATATCTTCTCAATCACAACTATCCTTGGACACAACCACCATAGCTTTGTGCAACAAGGGAGCTTGTGGGTGAGAATTATATTTGTATTTTCATCCTCTTTCTACAAGTCTTCTTATTGTCTAATCTAGAGGTTGCATGTATGTGTGAATAGAATAGGTTTGTCTTAGCTTAGCTTGTTTATGTATATTTGCATTTATTTGTACACAAGAATATCAACAACTTTCCATACAAAATAATTACAAAAATGACAAAAAGACCCTTGAATGTGAAAGGTCATGGGCTAGCCCTTCACATTCAACTCCTCCCTCCAATGCTACTTCATCTTCTTTACTCATTTCAAAGCGATTTATACATTTCAATACTCAAAACAATTTACAATTTTGAGCCGCAATTTTATTTTACACATGGTTGATCAGCACTACCTCACCTCCTATATTCTGGGATATGGATTGGATTGGGTTTTTCTTAGAAATGAATCACTTTTATTACCCAATATTGAAGTTTATGAAAATATTTCTCGTAGCGAGAATGGATTCTCAAATCCATCAAGAGGCCACTCCTTGGTGTGCATCAAATCGACACTCATTCCCCTTTTTGTAGATGTCATAGACCTAATTTTTGATATATCTTGTTTGAGTTCCTAGATTTGCCCTTCACATGTAACTGCAAACATAAAACTCTATTCCTTAACTAAGCAAGCATCATTGAAGATCCTCAACTTTGTTGTGTGACCCAAAATATCCAAAGCACCAATAAGATGGTTATGCATATCATTGAAAATGTTATTAAGCTCAATGGACCTCTCTAGAGACCATTGTTTATACAAACATGAGCACTACTTAAGCATAAAAATGGCTTCTCTAACATGGAATTTTCTTGGAAAGCCATGATCTGTAATTCCTTTCTATACATCTAGAACTATTCTTCAGGCATATTTGTGAAGCCAAATTTATTTATCCAGAAAGACTTCGCTTCCTTAGCAAATATTTCCATACACAATGTCAGATAGTTGTGCACAATCTGAGTGAAAGGTCCTTGGACAGCCACCAAAATAGGGGCATGACCTTTATGCACCTTGTCAATGCTTCCAAAATACCTCTTAAGTCAATATCTCACATGCTCCAAATTTTCATTACACTCAACAAAGTCCACATACTTTGTCTTTAGTCGATACAATTTTATCTCTTTTATCTGTTGAATCCTTTGTCAAACGATTCAAATGCCTTTGTCATTCTCTCCCATTATAATTATGTCAAACAATTCATATAGTTTTCTTTACCAAATTAAATCTTCACATGGCCTTTCATCTTCTTTTGGCATTTTGTTAAACAATTCACCTGCTTTGTAATGCGTCCCACCTTAGTTGAAGTCTCTTTGAGTCATTATATCAAACAACTCGAGTGCTTTGTCTATGCTTTCACTAAACAGGTCGTGACCTCTTCACCATTTTCTATTCACATTTCTTTGTTGTGGCGTCTCCATAAAGTATTTTATCAAATGTTTCACATATTTGGACGACAATCCTCAATAGCTACATAGTTTTATGTATTTTCTTGAAAGTTTCTAAAGACTTAATAAACAAATCCATTCTGTGTGAATAGTGCAATCATTGCATTCTATGAAATGACATCATCGTTGAGACACTTCAGCAGATAGTTCACATGCTTTGTCTACTAATCGCAGCCTTAGGTGCTGTCATATTTTATGTCAACTACTTTACTTGCATGTTGCTTCCACCTGTTTATCAAATTCTTCAATAAACTGTATAAATTCAATGTTGGGCAGGTATGTGAATGAAGTTCCACTATCAACCATGCTTTTGAAACCCAGAATTTTTAGAGATTTTGAACCAATCTGAATCCCTTCTACTCCAACAAAGTATCCTTGTCCATACTTCCACAATAATTTCTTTTGGTTTCACTCACTACACTTTTAATTGTTTTGGCAAATATTTCATGTGCTTTGTCTTAGTTGTGGGTTGTGATGTTCTTCATATATTCCTTAGAAATATTTTCAACAAACAATTGACATGTTTGTTGTATGGTCATGATTTTTCATATTCTTAGGAGGCATTTTGTCGAACAATTGGTATGCTTCACATTTCTGAAATACAATTTGTATTTGGCGTGTTGATTTACAAATTTTCCTAAAAGCCAAGTTTTTACCTGAAAAAATGCAAAAGAAACATTAGTAATTCAGCATTTAAATCATATCCTCACATCTTCGAATTTTAAATCAAAATCGAAACATTTCAAATCAAATTTCAATTTCAATTCATGTTTAAATGTTAAATTGATTAAATATCAAATCGATTCAAAATTAAATTTCAATTTCAATTAAAATTTGAATATTAAAATAAATATATATTTTAATACTTAATCACAAATATTTCGCATTGAAATTGAAATGTCTAGAATAATTCAATATTTTTAGAATTTAAACACAAAATGATTAAAATATTTCATTTGTTTAAATTTGAAATGCCAATTTTAAAATCATGCTCAAACTGCAACAAGTAAAATCATGCATTTGTTACATGCAACGCATTAGGCAACACCATATAGGAATGTGAATGTAAACAAACAAAGATTGCAACATAATCATAGTATGCAATAAAATGCTAAAGTGTAATGCGGCAAGAAGGACAAAATGCGATAAGAAAAATAACATGACAGGCAAAATGTGACAACTACGACAAGCAACAAAGTGGGACAAAATGCCAAGGCAACAAAATACCATTTCATCTAGACAATTAGTCACATATGACTAGGAGTTGTGCCAAGAACATAATGCAACTCAATAAGACTTTAAAAGAAAGGTCCCCAATTTGACAAAGATAAGGGCATGTTGTGAGGGGTCACAACATGTCCCACCTTCCGAGATATGAGAGGAACCACATGGGAGGGAAAGCATGTCTGTCATGGAAGATGACCCACCTTTCTACAAGTGATCAACAATTCAAGGACAATCATGTGCAAAACCAGTCATTTGAAAAAATTAAAAAATTAAAATTTAAAATTTAAAAAATTAAATTTAAATTTAAAAAATAAATAGATAAAAATAAAAAGTTTTTTTAAATATTTTTTTTAATTTAAAAAATAATAATAAAATTAAAAATTAATAAAAAATGAGAAATGACATTGAAAACTATTATCATCATCATTGTAGTCCTTTTGTCTTGTGAGATGACAGGCTAAATTAAAATGAAAATTACTTCTACTATCAAAGGATTCATCTTGTGTGAAAAATTACTTATAGTTGTTATAATTTCCCATTATATCTACTATAGATGACAAATATTGATTTTATGTTACTATATCTACGTATCTTATTCAAATATTAATTCAAGACTAAAATTTCAACTCTATTAATTATCCATAATCAGTTGAAATGGCATTAACAATTAATCAAAAGATATATTTGTATCTATTGGTGGTACAATTAATTATCCATAATTAATAAATTTTATTTCAAACTTCCTAATATGTCTGACATAAGCAATAGCATAAGTGTTGTCTTACAATGCAATTTGGTTCTATAATTTCTTGATCTCACTTTTGCATTTTAGAGAGGTTGTTGAGACTAGGCTTGAAGAATAAGCCCATTAGCCTCTCCACATCTAATGGCATGTCATTGTCCTTGCTCTCCAGCATTGGCATGACCTCCTCCAACTCAGGTATCAAATTCAACTCCTTGTCTCAGAGTGTTTTTGGCATGTAAATTTATATTATAAATTTACAACTCGATTAAACTTGTCTAAATCAAATGAATTGTGTTTTTACCCTCCAAATATATTACAAACTACTTAATAATTACATTTTAGCCTAGTGTTGACATGTGAGTTTCTAGGGTTTATAACATATATACGGCAAGAGGTTTTGAAAGTAATAATTGTAGGCAAATTTTCAAGCACATTGCAAAAATAGAGATTGACTATTAGCAATAATTACTATTATTTCTAATTTCTACTTTCAAACATTTTACAACTACGTGACACTTGTTAGTTCTTATTGACACGGAAGTCAATTATGCATTCATGCAATTCTAATATGTTACATCATGAATTAACTAAAATAAAAAATAAAATAATTTTGTCTAAGATGTCTAATGTTCTAACTTGAAATTTATTTTTTAAATTATAAATAATCAATTTAAATGCTTTCTAATTGGTTGATATACTTCTTTTTCAAATGAATAGTTCTATTGTATGTTCACTTTTTCTATTTGACAAGATATTTTTCATTGAAAATGGACACCTCATTTCTAAAGTACCTCCATAAATGATACTAAAGAAAAATTGAATAATTTGTCATCCTTTCATTTTCATGTGCAATGTTTCACCTCAATACAAATAATGAGCATTTAAAACTTTCTTATCACATCCAAATCTATAAGGATGTCATTTAAATGTGTAAGCTACTCATCACTTTAATGATGTGATGCTAGGCAAATATCAAATAATTTTCTCCTAATATTATCTATGGTGGCACATCTCCTAAAATGTATGGATTAAAATATGAAAATATATTTTACCCACATTAAATTTTCTGTAACTCAATTAACTTTTCTTCATCTATGTGAATTTAAGAAGTGGTTAAATATTATATTGGTAATGTGGAATTATATATATATGAATAAAGATGCTATGGACATGGGAAATAAATATTTTAGAAGAGTACATTACATGTCATTGATTAGAAGCGTACAATAAAGATGCTATGGACATGGGAAATAAATATTTTAGAAGAGTACATTACATGTCATTGATTAGAAGCGTACAAACGACGGAGTTAGGGTAGTGATGTAGTCAATGGTTTATCAAAAAAAAAAATCCAAGTTATCTAAGTATACAACTCCAAATTTGAATGAATAAGTCATTACACTATGTAACAATTTTTTCATGGATTTTAGAAAGACTCGTTTCTCTAATTACATTTGTACATATTTAGCAATTGAGACACAAAAGATGACAACTAAACTTGACTAGCTCTATTATCACTATACGAATGTATATCAACATTATATAAACAACATTGCCACACTCTATTAAAAGGACGTCAGCAATTTCTAAAGAGACACAAAATATATATATCAAAAGATACAAAGCAAATTTCATTAAAAAACTTTGAATCAATTTATTCAAAATTAAATAAAATTAATCTACTCTGCTAAATAATAATCATATTAATATAATATGATATTGTGATGGCCACAACCACATATGCTGGCTTACATTTTCTCTACATTTTTAAAATTTAAATAGCAGCCTCATTGTGCTGTCGCCTTGAGAGACCAGCCATTTTGTGTAGAGGGAAAAGCGTGAAGGATTACGATAACTCTAGTGCCAATTAGGGGTCGGAAACACACGCATAAAAAATGAATCTTGCTTTACTCCACCACTATTGGTGGAGATGGACATCTGAGTGGACAAAATCTTGAAAAAATAGGTAAGTGGGTTAAGATTTGTGCGTGCCAACACATTATTCTTTGTAAAGCCTTGCAATGCATGGAATAATTCTCGACCACTCCACATGTTCTCATTATGTAATGTTTTCTTATTGGTTATTAATGTGTTTGTTTGATTTGTGGACGACCCCATATTGACACTTTTTTTTCCTTGTAAAATACAATGGTTTTGCTTTAAACTTGAAAAAGGAAATAAGGAACCTTTTCTAAACATTTTAGGGTAAAGAAATAATTTAAGTTATAATCACTAAATATTTAAAATTAATAAGGGGATTAACGACCTTATTGGAATGAATGTTCGATTCTTTTTTTAATGATGAATAGAGCTATATTTTTACTTTATTAAAACAAAAATATAATATATTGTTCACATAACAGTGGGTAGAATGGAATCACACTCAAAAATGTAAGTTGGAAACAAAAACATTACAAGCAATCAAATCGCTAGGCTACTATGGTTATATGAACAGGAAGGGGGGAAGGGGGTTCCTAATCAAAAGGAGAGCCCCAACCATCCAAGAGATCCTAGCCATTAGGAACGGGCTTCCAACCCATAATGGTATCATCTAAGTCTTTATCTTCTTCATGAGTAGGATCAACACACATAGGAGAAATTGCAAGGTCTAGGTAGGGAAATTTCCCACTATTAGACTAGCTAGTATGACGACACTAGATGGAAGAAATCCATGTGGTAAGAAAGACTGGCCACATCATATGTGATGGGGAGAGCCCTGTGAGCCACCTCTAGAGCTATGGTTGCAACCATGATGGTGCTAATGTGGTGGAGAGGCACGCCCTCATGGCAAAGAGGCATACCTACTAGTAAGAGAAGGTGGCACACAAGCAACCATATAAGGGCCATTAACCCAATGCTCAGTAAAAGCCTGCATGTGGGAAACTTCCAAAGCCATATTATTAGTGTGGACATGTATCTATAACATGACATTAGAAAAAAGGCTGCAAATCTTGCACCATATGCACTCTGCTAGGGTTTTTGGATTTTCTAGGATTTTTCTCTTCTGCTTTTCATGTGCAGCTTGGGGATGGATGGTGCTACAGTCGGCAGTACCTCTATTCCCCTACCCGTTTCAGACACTGCCAGGCCTGCAAACTAGAAAACAATTTTGACGGGATAGGTGGAATCTCCTAAGAATGGACAAGCAATGGTTTGTCACCATAATGAGACGACTGAAGGGTATTCCCTTGTGGTTCCTGACAATCTGGTGGATACGATTGTCGCTTCTATAGATCTTGCCCTGGTCGGCAAGTTTTTCACTCTTTGTCCCAGCATTGAGATGGTCTGCAAATGGGTCTCCAAACGTTGGCGTGTTAAAGGCAATGTGACTGTCGTGGGTATGGCACAAGGGCTATTCCTTTTTTGTTTTACCAGCAAAGAAGACATGCTAGATATCTTATCTGGAGGACCATGGTTTTATGGTACACATTTGCTTTCTTTGGGTTGTTGGAAACTAGGGTTTGACCCTAGTACTGATCTTAATAAAATTGCCCCAATTTGGGTACTTCTACTTGGCTTTCCCTTAGTATACTGGGATGAATCTATTTTTAGTTCTATTGCTAATACTTTTGGTAATTTTGTTACCCTTGATAACTCCACACGCACTAAATCTCGCTTTGTTTATGCAAGACTCTATGTTAATGTGGAAATCAATAAGACTCTACCCATGTTCATTGACATTAGCTCAAAATTTGGCATCTGGAGGTAGCCCATTTCATATGAGAATTCCACAATTTACTGTTAGAAATGTAAGAGGAAGGGGCATCTCATCTCGCATTGTAAGTTCAAGAAAGCTGAGGAAAATATTAATAAGGAAATCGTTGTGGAGAATAAGGAGGTGACCTTGGTTAATGCTGAGCACTCAAAAGAAGATTTTGATCTTAATACTTCACAAGATTATGATCCGGAGAAGGATCAGAACCTCCACTCTCAAGAGATTCCACAACCAACCCTGGAAGAAGGTGAGATTTTGAACCAAGTTAAGAATATTTAGTTAGAGGTTGGTAATCTTGAAGAGCCCCATATTGAAACTAATAAAGTTAAGGAGACCCAGATGGGTTTTGATGGAGTTGAGAAGGCACATATGGGACATGATCAAGTCAAGGAGACCTAGTTGGGATATGACAGAGTTGAGGGGACCTAGATGGGATATGACAGAGTTGAGGAGACCCAGATGGGTTTTGACAGAATTGAGGAGACCCACATGGGAGATGACAAAGTTAAGGAAACCCAGATGAGATTTGAAAAAGAGGTAGAGTCACAGATGGGATTTGATAAAACTAAGGAGACCCAGATGGGATTTGACAGAGTGGTGAAGACTCAGGATGATGAGGTAAAGTTTGTGACTTTATAGTCTTCAACCCAAAAAAAGTCTCACCCTTCTCCGAGGAAACTCACTTCGGGTTTTCTCAAAGGAGGGCTATTTCCTCCTTCTCCAAATAAGCATTCTAATTAGTCTATAGCTTCTCCAGGCGTAGCTACTACTTCATTGAGTGACCATGAAGAGTGGACATCTCAAAAGAAAAAGAGTCGCAAACCAAAAAAGATTGTTGATGTTGGTTTAGATCCTTTGAAGGGTAGAGCTTCATTGAGAGAAACTAGACAAAGAGAAGCAGCTAGGGAGATTACCAGTGGAAAGCAGAAGACACTGGAGAATCATTCCAGAAAGTTATTTAAATGAAAATTATTTCATGGAATATGAGGGGTCTTAATAATCCCTCAAAACAATTTGAGGTCAAAAACTATATTTTTTATCACAAAGTGGATATTCTTTTACTTCAGGAAGTTAAAATGTCTGAAGAAGGTTTCAAATTGATTATTGATAGGATTTGGCCTAATGCTTCCTTCTACATAAGCCCTGTTGTTGGTGCCTATGGGGGAATTGTGACTATGTGGAATGCTTCCAGATTTCATGGTAAACTTTCTTTCTTTAACAAAAATTACTTGGTGATTGAATTCTCTTTGCCTTCCTTTTGATGGAGTCTGATTAATGTTTATGCCCCTAACACTAGGGTCTTAAGGAAAAATCTTTGGGAGGATTTGGCTAATCAACTCTCTTCTTATCCTGATTCGTATTGGATGCTGGAGAGATTTTAATACCCCTCTTTATCCTTCTAAAAAGTTTGGGGGAGTTTTGGACTACTCTGATAGTATGTTGGACTTTGTTGATTTGATTAATACTTTTGGGCTTATTGATACTGATTTGATGAACCAAAATTTTACTTGGACAAATAGGATGAAAGGGGACCAAATGATTCAAGTGAAGCTTGATCGATTTCTTATTTCCAATAATTGGCCAAACATTGCCTCCCTTAAATTGGCTGCTCTGCCTAGGACTGTTTCTGATCACAATCCTCTCATTCTGGAATGGGCTAATGAGAAGAGAAAAGGTCCTTTTCCTTTTAGATTTGAGGCTATGTGGATTAAACATCATGATTTCAGGAATCTTCTTTCTAGATGGTGGCAAATTTAGGTTGTGGGCACTCCTATGTTCAGACAAAAAGTTGATGCATGTTAAGAGAGAAGTTTATGGTTGGAACAAATACAGTTTTGGAAAGATTTTTTCTCAAAAAAAGATCTTATCCAATAAGCTGGCAGATATTCAATATAAGATTGCTCAAGGAGATACTTCTGATATTTCTTTCCAATTAGAAAATGACTTAATTAGAGATTGGAAGAATTTAATGAATAGAGAAGAGTTATTCTGGAAGCAAAAATCTAGAGTTCAATGGCTTAAAGAAGGTGACCGTAATATTGCTTTCTTTCATGTTTCTGCTTTAAAGCATAGAAAATCTAACTCTATTTCTAGAATAAGATTGCAGGATGGTAGTATGATTACTAATGATGAGGAGATTAGAGATCATGTTGTTAGCTTCTTTCACAATTTGTTGTCTGAACAAGGACCGAGTGCTGATAACTCACAAGTTGTGATTCAGCTTCTGAACAATATCCCTTCTCTGATTTCTGAGGAAGAGAATGCTAATATTTTAAAGCCTATTTATGAGGAAGAGGTTCGTACAATGGTCTTTTCTATGGGCCCTTTCAAAGCTCCAAGGCCGGATGGTTTTCCCCCCTTTTTCTTCCAAGAATTTTGGGACATTATAGGATATGATGTCACTGCTGCTATCAAAGATTTTTTTAGAACTGGTAAACTTTTGAAACAACTCAACAATACCTTTATTGCCCTTGTTCTTAAGAAGCCCAACCCGGAGATGCTCATTGACTTCAGGCCTATTAGTCTTTGTATTACTATTTACAAAATTTGTACCAAGCTTCTGGTGGTCAGAATCCAACCTTTTCTAGATAAAATTATATCTCCCTCACAAAAAAGTTTTGTTCTAGGGAGACAGATCTTAGATGCTGTGATAACTACTCATGAAACTATTCACTCGATGGATAAGAGTCACATCCCAGGTATGGTTTTCAAACTTGATATTTCTAAAGCATATGATAGGGTTTCATGGTAATTTTTATTTAAAATCATTCAAAAGCTTGGGTTCAATGATAAGGTTTCTCTTCTCATTAAGGAAGTTGTTACTATTGCTAAATACTCAGTCCTTGTTAATGGAGCTCCAAGGGGTTTCTTTTCTCCTTCTAGGGGAATAAGACAGAGAGATCCCTTGTCCCCCTATCTTTTTATCATGATAGTTGAAGTTCTTGGTAAATATGTTCACAGCAAGATCAACTCTAAAGATCTAATTGGGATTAAACCTGCTTCTTCTCTGTCTCCTATGCCTATCCAGCAGTTTGTTGATGATACCATTCTTTTTTGGCATCTCCTCTGTTTTAGAAGCCTCCATATGGAAATCTTTACTGAATGATTATGCTATGGCTTCTGGTCAGCATATTAATTTTCAAAAAACAATGTTTTCTTTTTCAATACCCCAGGGGATCTTCAAAGAAAAATCATTAATATCCTTGGTTGTGCAGCTGCTAACCTTCCTTCAGTCTATCTTGGTCTCCCTTTGACTACTAAGGAAGTTTCTCTGGGTTTTTGGAATAATATCTGTAATGTGTCGTACCTGTTTGTATTTTTTAATGATCCTTTATGTGTGATTTTTATTAGATTTTTGTGTGTTCTTTCAGATAGACAGAAGATGCAGAAGGGGGTTTTATGTTTTCCTACAGATGTAGTGCCAGAGCACACAATGTATTGCATATAATAGAAAACCCAGAAAAAGTACAATGAATTTGCTTAAACGAACAATAACCTAGATAGCAAAATAGCCAATAATGAATTACTGCGACATACCCATGTTCAGATTTGCAACTTCATATTTTAGATGTTGCCGGACCAGCAAATGGACATAGCCAGAAATCACTCCAAACTCCAAAGAATACAAAGATGAACGTACAAATGATAACAGCAATAAATAAGGCTCTAGATGCCTCATTCAATACAGAATAGAAGCTGTCCGCAAAGAGAAATGAAGCTCAAACCCCCAACCTCATGCCTGGATGTGTACGGCCATGGCTGGAAGTGTATATCAGCAACAAGAATGATCAATAGCCTCTAAAATATCTCTGTTAGGAACTGATTGTAGTCTACAAGGCTAGGCGACAAAGTATGAAGAAGTTTGCTGCTCCCAAATGCTCCAAAAATCACTCAACTGTGGTATGGCCTTATGCAAATATGTACGACCAGCAAGAAGGTTTTACATAGTAGCAATAACTCACCTCAACCACAATAAAATCTTCCTTTAAAAACAATCCTTCCAATCTGCACACATAAATCTCCATTAAACTGCAAAAGATGTATCAAGAATTGCATCAAACCTTCAATCCGTCAACTCCATTGAAGCACATTTGTGAACACTGAATGTATCCACCATAGAAGGCACTGTTGGGTGATCTTTCACACCTGTGGGATACCGCTACTCAAGGAGGTTTCTGTCTCTAAGAGCCTCTGGTTTGAATCCTCAAACCCTAGAGCCAAAGCTCCAAAACCCTAGCAAGGGAAATCTCAACGAGAGAAGAAAATAATAATCCAAGCCTATCCAAATGAGAGCTCTTTTCCTTCTTTTATACTTTTTCAATTGGGAGTCTCTAAAATCCTCTTGCATATGGGATAAAACATGAGAGGGAAAATACATTATAATTCTCTTTAATTCTTTTCTCAACATCACCCTTAAAGTCCCTTCTTTTAAAACAACATTAAGTTGTTGAGCCTAGGCACCAAGGTCCAATATTAAATAATAATGTTTAATTTACAGACTTTAAAACGGAGGCCAAGATGATGTCGGAAACCAATGAACTATAGCTCGTTGGAAAGGTCTTGACAAGACGAATCCAACCCCACTCTCAAAATCCCGTTCCGGTGCCAATCCTGAATTTACTAAAAATAGTAAGTAATGGCCATAAGCAAACTAAGCCAACTCTGAGGGTGCCAACTGGATCCCCAAACCATTTGATAGCTCCGAGCTCAATGCAATGTCTATGAGAGCCAACAACCGACTGCCAAGTCACCCAAACAGCGCCAAACTGCCACTTACTAAAAATAGCAGTGAACATCAGGGACCAAAGAGAACAAACCCAGAAAAACCCAGAAAGATTAATGACATGCAAGCACTTACTATAAATAGTAAGTACGGACAAGTTGTCCAAAATCCCTCTGAAAAGTGTCAACCATCTCCATTGGATCACCCGAACACCTTGGTGACATCGAAATATTCCTCTGATTATGCTATCACCAACCCAGAAAGTCAGCTCTAATTGATCTGCAAGAGAATCAAAAAATGGGGACATTACAATATCCTTGAAAGAACTCAAAAGAAATTGTTGGGATGGAAAGGAAAACTTTTAAGTAGTGCAAGAAAATTGCAGCTTCTAAGGGCCTCTCTTTAGGGTATACCTACCTACTTTTTATCCTTATTTAAAATTCCCAAATATTTGGCTGATAAACTGGAGCAAATTCAGAGAACTTTCTTGTGGACTGGAACTGAAGAAAAAAGAGAATTTCCTTGGTTAAATGGGATAAAGTCTGCCTTCCTAAGTCTCATGGTGGCTTAACATTAGAACCATTCAAAATATGAATAATGCTCTGATGTCCAAGATTATTTGGAACTTCTTAAATAGGGATATTGATTAGGGACTTATTATAAAGGCTAAATACTTAAGGGACACTGACAAATATTCTTTTCTTAATCAGGAGGGCCTTCCTCAAGGATTTGTTATTTGGAATAAAATTATAAAATCCAGAAGTCTTGTCAACAAGGTTATCAAATAGAAACTTGGTGATGGATCTCTTATAAATTTTTGGGAAGATCCTTGGTTGGATGAGGGTCCTCTCTTTAAACAGATGGGCAATGAAGCTCTTAGTGTTCTTGCTAAACAATTTTTTGGCAACAAAGTTAGTCATTACATTCATCAAGATCATGGTGTTAGAAGTTGGAAAAATCTACTGGAGTGTTGTACCAATAATCTGAATCTCATTTACAGGGCTAATAAAATACAACAAATTCTTCTTAATACCAAGATTCCTCTTTTCTCTAGAAATGATCAACTTTTTTGGTCTGCTGACAAAAAAGGGTTTTTTTCCAGTCAAATCTGCTTACCATTTGTTGATCAAGGAGGAATTTAAGGATGATGTCTGGAGGAAGGTCTAGAATTGTAAACTCCTTCCAAAGGTTGACTTTTTCTGGTGGACTGTTGTTCATAATAAGATTTTGACTCAGGACAATCTTAAACGAAGGGGTATGCAACTGGTTAATAGATGTGTTATGTGCTTGAAAGAAGAAGAATCTATCTCTCATCTTATCCTACATTGTGAATTTGCAACTGAGATATGGAGTAAAGTCCTTTTGAATTTTGGCTTACAATAGGTCTGCAATAAGGAAATAAAAGATCTCATTCTTAATTGGATCCCTCCTCTAGCCCATCCTTGGTTAGTGAAATTATGGACTCAAACTCTTCCTTTTGTTGCTTGGTTCCTTTGGAAAGAAAGAAATAATAGAATCTTTAGAGAAACAGTTAGAAATTCTTCATAGGTTTTCTATTCTTTTTCTAAAGCTCTCTTGGAAAATGTTTCTAATTCCAACATCAAAATTGTTGATAAACCTCTTACTCAGCATGAAGTCCTTGTGGCTTCCAACTGGGGGATTGTGAATCATATTCTAGTTTTTGATGATTCTAAATGCATTAAAAGATTAAACACTATTTGGACTCCCCCTGACCCAGGTTGGTTCAAATTGAATTTTGATGGAGCTGCGAAGTCTAATGGCAAGGCTAGTGGTGGAGGAGTTATAAGGAATGAGAGAGGAGCTCTAATTGCTTCTTATGTTGGAGGAATTGGTATTCACCAGCTTCATATTTAGGGTGATTCCAAAATTATTATTGAGGTTGTTTCTAAAGCTTCGAAGTGTGGATGGAAACTTAAGGATATAGTTCTTGATATTCAAACTCTTTCACAGGCTATTCCTGTCATTTTCTTCTCTCATATTTATAGAGAGGGAAACACTGTTGCTGACGGCCTAGCAAATTTTGGTAAGCAATTTCAAAACTGGCGTTGTTGGTGCCAACTCCATAATATCCCATGTCAGATTGGGGATATCATTCAAAAATAACAAGTTACTATATGATGATTACACATCATTTCACTTGGCTTATCTACGCGGCCAATTCTTTAATTCAGGGCATGCTGATTAGACACTCTATTAATGATGAGAGTGAGCTTAGACAGCTTTGCATGCATGTGGAAGATAGCCGATTAATTTGGAAAGATTATGTAAGGACCTTGGGTTATCATCATAATGATTGCCCTAAGTCTGATCGTGTCCTCTTTATTGCCTTTTATACTCATTGCACTATGATCAAAGTCTCTCAATTTTCTCATAGTATTGATAGAAGTTTTCTAGAAAACAACTTTGCCTATTCCTTCTCCAGGCTTCTTTAGTTTCACTGGTTTTTCATCATGGGTGGCGATAGGATTAGAACTGAACCCAACAACTACGGAGAATTTAAGGAGAATGCCTTGGTCTGGCATTACTGTAAAGAGGGAGGAGTCACCCCATTCCTTGAATGTTTGAATGGACATGATGAAAACCTATCTATTCAATTTGCTCAGTCTTGGGATAATTGCAAGGTGCAAATTGGGAATGTCAGTTTTGTGGTTTCAGAGAATGAAATTGCTATGGCTACAGGTCTTTCTCCAAAGGGTATGAAGATGCAGAAAAAGTCTAGGGTTTCAGATGCTCATAATCAAAAACTATTTCTTGGTGAAGGTGAGGAGTTGGTGCCATACCAAGGTGGTTTTGAGAGAGCCTATCTTCCTGAACTATGGGCTGACATGTGCTATATGGTGATGAAGTATTTCACCCTTGAGGGTCATTTTACCAAGTTTTATCACTATCATCTCCCTTTGTTAAATCATTTCAGAAGGAATGCCACTATTACTTTCCCTTTCTACTTGCTTTCTTCTCTTGAGCACTCTGTGCAACATGTTAAGAAGACTCTTCTAAAGAAGCCTGATGGGAAGCCTATTCCCTTACATCAAGGGCTCATTCATAGATTATACCAGTTTCACTTAGCTCTATCTCTGCCTTCTTCTCTTCAGCCCTCTGGTCAAGATACCCCTACTGTCTCTATAAAAACTGGTCTTGCTACTCCTAAACGGCTTCCCAAAGGTGATCCTTGTTCTGGGACTTCCAAGTCTATAACCAAGAATGTTCAAAACCCTCCTTCCAGATTCAAATTGAAATCTAAAAGACATCTCTCAGATGTTGACACAGAGTCTAACCCTTTGAAAGAAGATATTGGGGATTCTGGGACCCAGTATGAGCAGAATTAGGGTAGGGAGGGACCCTCACAGAATTTCAAAAAAGTTAAACTGGAGGGTAAATTTGTTGTTGTTAGGTGGTCTGGTCGTATTGCTGGCAAACGGGCTCCCAAGATGAAGCTGATTGACTGTTTTGAAAGCAATTCTGAAGCCTCTACCCATGAGGAGGAAGATAATCCTAAGAGTGATGTTCAGGAGATTGTTATTGAAGATTTTGATGGTGAAGAAGAAATCGATGGGCAGGACATTCCTGTGGAGGCCTTTGATACTGAAGATAATATAGGGGTTCATAATTCTGTCCCCATTGGTGACTGTGTGGATGTGGGAGATATTACTACTCAGGTGGAGGTGACTGATACTGTTGATAACACTGGGAAAGATTCCCACTCTGTTCCTACTGTTGTTCCTGTTGATCCTAATCTATTTCAGGAGGATGGTAATAGTGCTCAAGATGGTAGGGAAGACGACAATATTTAGGAAGTAAATTATGCTGATGATCTATCTTAGCTGAAGGAGAGGGTGGAATTCCTGGAAAAAGGGGTCTTTTCTCTTAGAAATTTCATTACTAGCATGTTATGCAAGATTGCTAGGGCCAATCTATCTTTGCTGCAGGAACATGAGGTCCTCATTCATGGTGATGATAATGACAGGGTTAAAGAATTTGACAAAATGTTGGAGTTTCTTTCTAAGGGAGACGAGAACATCCCTTCCTAGTCTTTCTATGCTTTCCGTTAGCTGGCTTTTTACTGTTAGTATCTTTTTGTTGTATATCGGCTGTATGTAAGCTGTTTGTGGTGGTTCTGGCTCCTTTTGTTTTCTGAGCCTTTTTTGCCCTTTTTGGGTTCTGCTTTGTATGGGATCGGCCCCTAGTTTGCCACCTTATAATATCAAAAACATGACATTAGAGCATATAATAGCTTTAGTATACACAAAAAATGCTTGTCCATAGAAAAAATAGAGAAGCCAACATAATTTCTTCTTTCCAAATAGAAAAAGAATTTCCACTCTAAAACATGGTTAGAGTGTATCTTGCTAGCATTTTGGACTAGTCGCCGAATAGGATCATATGTAAGAAAAAAGTCTCTAACCTAAAGGGATTAAAAATTCATGAATCCATCTCCATGTAGCTTTGGCTTGTGGGAAAAACTAGAACAAATGCTTAAGAGTTTCCATATATCCACAAAAGGAATAGAGAGGAATAGGATCACCCAAGTGGATAAGACAAGATCTAATGGGGAGACCCTAATATAGGAGACAACCAGCAAAATGAGCTAGCTTGGGTTCAACAAGAGTGGACCAAACTGTTGGAAATGTATCACCATTGAAGGGTAGTGGACTAGAGATTCCACTTTCCATTGAACTTTGAAACCATTCGCAAATAGGGAGAAAGAGAATAATATCCCTTAAAGGGTTTATAATTCCTAAAATGAGTATCTAGATACCATTTCCAATCCTTCCACCATGGCTTCATGTAATGGATTCTGACCTTATGAATTATATTAGGAGGAATCAATTCCAAAATGGTGTTGAAATATTCTAGATCTTGGTTAACAAGCTTGTATTTGTCTTTGACTTCAAACCAAGAAAGCCAAGTCTTAGTGACTCTAGAAAAAGGTCTAAAATGGTATAAATCCCATGTTTGTATAACTTTAAATTGTGGACCCAGGGAACTTTAGCAAGGGTTCTATCCTAGCAATAAATCATAGGAGACCACCAAAGAGAATGTTGATTGATATAAATCCCAATTTTAAATCCATTCACATTCCAAA
Organism: Cunninghamia lanceolata; assembly: GCA_027924645.1. Lineage (NCBI taxonomy): Eukaryota > Viridiplantae > Streptophyta > Pinopsida > Cupressales > Cupressaceae > Cunninghamia > Cunninghamia lanceolata. The sequence goes on along the minus strand of BSBN01000252.1, from coordinate 21,423,345 downwards.
AAATCCATGACTTGATAGCTTCTTAGGCACCCCAGATACTTTTGTCATTAAAAGTACCTTGAATTTGCACTAGTTCCTACATGATGAGGATTGTGTGAAATACAGATTCATGCCAAGCTTTACATCCCTAAGAGATTCTAGAAGTAATGCAATGCCTAAGGAGAATTTTTTAGGATTCATTACCTTCCAAGGCCTAGATAATCCACTTAGCACACAAAGACAACCCCTATATGTAAGTGTTAATTAAGCCAATACCACTAGAGTTAGGGGGGAGGCAACAAAACTCTCAAGCACCTCTATGAAATCATTTTCCTTGCTTCAAAGAGGCCTAGAGAATATCTTTAAGTGCAATCATTCTATCTTCTAATAAGAGAATTTGGAAAGGGCCCAAAATGAAGAGTAGTAAACATGAGTAGCAATGAGCACTTTGGAGCAAATCTAAAAATTCCTAGCAAGGGAAAGAGGTTTGGCAACCCAAAAGTGTAATTTCTTTTCAATACATAAGAGCACAACTTGCCAAAGAGTCATATAAGATGATTGAACAACAAAGGGGATTCTAGGAAACCTAAACACCAACACCTCCCCATAACAATCCTTTTCTTTCCATAAGAATCAAGCCAAGTAGGTTTGGGCATGAAATATTAGTGATAACACTACATTTTTTCCACTGACTGCTAGAGCCAAAAGAAAGGCAAAATGTATTTAAAAACTACAAAGCCTAGCTCACATTATCTTGCTCCCCCAAGAGAGTGAGGAAGGAATCATTAGAAAAATGTCCATTAACAAGTTGGAGAGGAGAGTTAGGAAGAGATACATTTCACACACTACTAGGAGATTGCATTCGCAAGCAAATAGCTAAATCCTTCAGCGGACATGACATAAAGGGTTGGCACCAAAGGATAACATTATTGAATGGAGAAGAAAATCCCAAAAGATGAACATTGGTGACCATTAATGGTGAGGCAAGTAGAGGCATCTACAAAAATAATTTGAATAGACTAGAGAAAATTGGGGCAAAAGTTGAGGGCCTTGAGCATGGGGAGGATGAAGGGCCATCCTATTTAGCCATAAGCCTTTGCAAAATCAATTTTTATGAATATGGATTGTTGTTGAAATTACCTAGCCTATTCCATGCCTTCCCAAATAACTTAATAATGTTTTCAAGGATATAACTAATTTAAATCAATAAAAATAATGATATATAGCTATAAATTTGATCAATATTTTTTGTGATAGATGTTGATAATTTATTTGTGCTTTAGAAATGATTAAATGAATGACTTTGTGATTGATTTTCCTATCTAATGTTTTAGTCTAGTTTTGTATTATGGAACTAAATGTTGCACCTGTGAATCTAAACTTTTCTCATGAATCTAAACCTTACACAGAAATGATCTATATAAAAAATGATGTTTGAAACCTACTCACCTTGATGTCTAAAATTTGCTACTAGAAAGGGGTGGTGTCGATAAACAACATTAAGGAAATTTCTAAGGAATGTTCTCCTTTGGTCAAGCCCTTGTTGTTGATTCAATGATTTGGCACAAATAATCAGACATCAAGCAAAAATATAATGATGCCTAAGATGTTGATCTAAGCTAATGTTGCAATTGTTGGTGTTATAATAGATACTTTGTGATGTTCTCTATGTTCTAGATGGATCTTTTATGGTCTTGGGATGTATGCAAATTAATTTAGGGCTTTCCTTTTAAATACAAGACCCTATCACACAAGTTAATAAATTCAACTCTCAAGTTGGCACGTAACAACTAGTTGGAGGGAGTCGACTTATGACTAAACTTTAAATTTAAATTTGAAGTTTTGGGGTTATTGTTGCACCATGGAACTAAACTAGCCCATAGATTTGAAGTAGGATAATGAACAAATAAACTAAAGATTAGGATCGGTCCCTGGGAATGTGTGAAGATGGAAGTGGATTAGGTTCAAGTCAATTGTCAACTTTTATGTCAAAATGTGCCACTTGTACACTAGTCATTGCATTAGGGACAACCTAGTCAAAGCGAGTCTGAAATGAAGGGGAAAAATATAGAGTACACACTTTTCACCATTACATTTTCCCCCCACTTTGACTTGCTTGTGAAATACTTATGAAGAATCATGTCAAAGTAAACAAGAAGTCAACATGAAAGTAAATATTCTTCATAAAAAGAATACAGATCAAATATTAATTTTGTATATTCTCCTCACAAAGAGTGCTCCATCTTGAAGCTTGAAAAAAGTTGATAGAGAAGCATCTATCAAGAATTTAAAATAGGTGCTAAGTACAATTTCTTAAAACATCAATGATCAAAAAGTAAAAAGGATAAGGGATTCCACCTAGAATGGAAATATGACTCTACTTGGAGAAAAAGCAATGTGATTCCAAAAGGAATGGAGGTGATCATGATCTACTCACTATAACCAAACTCATCAAAGGAACATTAATTTCATTATATTTCCCCTCTAATTGGTTGTTTGCAATGGATGCAAGGAATTGTAAGAGATGATAAAAACACATGATCATGTAAAACCACCTAAGCATATAAATATATCATCGTGTGAAAAACATGTAATGACATAATAAGATGTGATCATTAAAACATGTGTGAAATAGGAAGCAAGGTGCCCCCAATGTTTCCCCAATAGGGAAAATAATAAAATCTAATAGATAATTTCATGGAAGCATAGGTAAATGTAAATAGATCATTAAAAGCATGCATAAGGGGGCAAATAGGTTCCCCCAATAAGAAAAAGAAACAAATTTAAGTGTATGATGTAACCTTGATAAGCATTAATTTCACATGTGAGCATGTAATTATAATACAAGCATGTAAATATAAGTTAAGCATGATGTCATAAAATATAAACATGAGAAGTATAAGTGAAGATGTAAACTTTTATAAGCATGTAACATGTAAGTATGTAAGCATGATATCATAAGATATAAACTTTATAAACATATGATCCATTTGGTAAACATGAGTAGAACATTAGCAATGTATAACTTAAAACAACTACCATAAAGAGGATTCCCTCAAGTGGGGAAAATAAGGCATATCAAGAACATAGAACAAGACATTAAACATAATATGTAAGGTGAAATGAGAATGAAAGACATAAGAATAGGAGACAAATAACAAACATGCATAATCAAAAGGACAAAGTGAAAATCAGACATAAGATAATGGAACGTGTAAGGAAGGAGGCTTGCAACAAATATGATATAATCAAAAGTCCAAATAAAAACATAAAGAAAACAAGCTATCTTTTTTTTAACACGATGAGAGTGGTCCTCAATCACTACATACTTTGCATCATCCCAAACCCATAGGAAGCAACACAAAAGAAAAAAAACATGCACAACACACAAGAGAAGTGACATGAACCACACAACACATGTTCAAAGTCACTTGTGTCAACATGCATCACTAAAGGTGTCCTTGTATAATCCACTTGTTTTGTGTGGTTCATGTCATTTATCTTGTGTGTTGTGCATTTTTTTTTCTTTTCTGTGTCAACATGCATCACTAAAGGTGTCCTTGTATCATCCACATGCTAACTAAAAATATGAAAATAAAAAAATATGGAAGGAAAGACTAATGTAGATAAATAGACATGTATAAATGAAGCTTAAATGCTCAAAGTCTCATCCAATAATGTGGGAAGATTCCTTCCTCCAATAAATCATCCTCATCCCAATATTTTCCAATCTCTATATCCTCAAGTAAATGGATCTCATTATTATATGAATTAGTGGTGTTAGTGAAAATACTCAAAAGAGTTGTCGTGCTGCTTTTTACCCCTTAACACATTTCTCTTGTTTCTTTGGAGGTGGCTCCATATGTTTACTTTATGCTTTCTTAGCATTTGAATCTTACTTTGGTACCCATATAGTGAAAGCATGCTTATAAGATGGAGTAATTGTGTTGTTCATATTTCTCTATTTATTTTTCTCTTTTCTAAGCACACATGGAAGATAGGGATCTCTTGTACAATGAAGAGGCTAACAACTATTCAAAACCGTCAATCCTAGGAGTTACATGATGTGCAACTTGAAGTCTTTTAGGCTTCAACTCTTTAGTTTCTTGTGATGCTTTAGTTAATGGGGGCAAAGAAGAATGGTGTGTCTATTCCTTTTCACATTGCCTCATAATTATATATTATTCCCTTCTAAATGTAAATGATAAAATTCATGAACCAAATCTTGGTGCCCATATGGTGATTTCTTAGGGATTCTTATATATGTATCCAATGTAAAATGACTCAATTTTGATACCAAATCATATGAATTTATTTTAAATTTGACCACTCTACCCTCATGAACATATTTCACACATTGATGCACCATAAAAGGATCTACTCTTAATTGTTCAAGCCATGGCCTACTAAGTGAAATAGAAGATCTATTCAAAGTAGGAATAACATGACATAAAACATGTACCTCTTTAAGACCACTTATAAGGGTAAAATAATGCAACTCACTTAATAAGTATGACATTATTCATCTTCAAATAAACTCTTGAATGTGCATAGCTACTTTGGTGAAGGTGATGATTATACAAGAACTCTTCAATGCATACATTAAATTGATTAGCAAAATCAATGAGAATACTATCACATGAATGACCACATACACTACCTACAGATATAATGGACCATAATAGTTATTATGAGGGATCTCCTCATCATAAAATGAAATCACTCGAGTCTAATGAGAACAATTATCTCTATCGTGAAGCATGCCCACAAAAGAATCCGGATATATGAATGTGAATGAAAACCAATATGATGCTCACCCATATCATCTAGATATCCATATGCTTATATGCCATGTCACAATTATCCATATCCTTATGTACCTAGTGAAAGCTTGTGTTATTAACTTGACTATGTGATATAAAAGAATTTATATAAATCTAAAAACAATACTAGGAGCCACAAAAAGATTACCTCCATCATTAACACCCACTATATGCCATATTATTATCAATCAAATCGTGTACCTTATGTTTCAACATCATGCCACTTTGTGCATGATGTCCATTAACTCTATGATAATTACAAAATGCATGTTCTCATTATATCCCTTAGGGAGCCCTCTAGATGGATCCAATGGATGAATATGAGGAAGAGCAATCATATTAGCATGAAGTAAACTTTGAAGAACATTGTCCAAGGGCTCACTTAATTTTACAAACTTTTTAAATTTAAGGCTTAAAAGTAATAACATTAGAAGTATTAGCCACATGATGGGTACTAAGATTATTCTCTTTGTTATCACTACCCTTTTTAAAATTACTTTTCTTTTATAACTTTGAAAGATAGGAAGGAATAGAAGGCACACGAGGAGAACCATATTTAATTAATGTTTGGAAGCCAACATTTTTAATTCCACATTTTTCACATGAGCATATAAATCAATAAAGGAGGAATAATTTTTTAAGTACACGATATCCTTAATTGGTAACAACAATCCTTGAATAAAAATAGTGTACAATTCATCATGAGGAAGGTGGTGCATCATCTTAGCACATGAAATATTAAATATATAATCACATAATCATTGATCCTTTCATCAGGCCCTTATGCACACTTAAACAAATATGAGACTATGATCTTCAAAGCCCATATTCATAAAGTGGCTAAGATTTGTTTTTTCTAAATCGAAGAATGAAAGAATGGACCAATAAGGTAAAGAATAAAACCACTATGTAGCATAGTTCATCAATGCACATGGAAAACATTTGTCCAATTATTTATCTTCATACAAATAATCTAAACATGCAATTTGGAAAGATTTCAAATGTGTATTTGGGTCACGTTTTTCTTTATACATATCAAAGTGTGGTGCAACAAAGTCAACTAGTAATGGATAAGTCACTATCTCAAAATATACTTTGGCATTTTCCTTTCTTCCTTTACCAATTACCTTAAATTGATCGGCTCTCTTCTTTTGCCAATAAATTTAAGGGGGACCATATCATATACACATTATCTATTTGATGTTATCACAACTTTATCACTTGGTTTGCCTATCCTCTTTGACCATTGGGGTGGTAACTACATAAAGTTATGTGGTAACCACATGACCATTATCATTTTCTATTATGTGTCATTTTGGCCTAACCTAGCCTCTTTGACCATTTGGATGGCAACTATATGTAGCCAAGTGGTAACCACATAACCATCATCATTTACCATTTTATTTTATTTTTGTCTTGGCCTATCATTTGGTGGCAACAACATAGCCAATCCTACCACATCTCCCTTACATATCTTTCTTACATTTAGGTGGCCATGACATAGTGAAACTTTTCCAAGTTCCCACTCTACTAGGTGGTTCATTTGTAGACTTCTCTTTTACTATGTGATCCTCTATGGATCTTCTCATTCTCCTTCTCTCTCTATTGATGTTACGTTAGCCATATAAATTATTGAGAGTTATGTGTGCATTTTATGCTCATATTATATGTTAGTGTTTATTTTCATGTAATGTTTCATTTTTATTTAGTACATTATTATGTTTAATGTTTCTATATGTGTTTAAGGTTTTGCTTCCATTTAGTGTTTCTATTTAGGTGTAATATTTCATTTATGTTATTGTTCCATTTCATGTTTTGTAGCATTGCTTTCTTTATCATATAATAACTATATTTCTTTTTTTATGCATTGTAGGATAGCTTCTTATGTGTGGAAGTAAAGGAAAATTTTGTAGAGAAGATCAAGGGAATAACCTCTCCCCTTTATATTCTTTTTACTTATCCTTTGCAAAATTTTAAATTATTATGTGTAATGTATTCTATTTTAATTTGTTGTACTTTACTTTAGCATGTTTTTCACTTAGTGTCATCAATCTGTTAAAGTGGGGTCAAATGTTAAGGTAAAAAATTACCCACTTTGTAATCCTAGCCATACATTTCTATACCCATTTTGGTGCCAACTCCTCTAGTGTGATTTTAGGTCCATTTCACTTGATTCTAGCATCTCCCAAAAAGGATAATTCAAGTTTACCCCAACCTTAGAAATATGTTATTCTAGATAGCCCTAGAAATTTAAACTCTTGATTATGCAAAACACCTATGTTGGTTGGGTGTTAGTGTCTAGACACTTGTGTTGGGTGGGCATTAGTGCCCAAAGTCAAACTTCAAAAAGTGACTTTACTTGCCTATTTATGCTTTAAACCTTACTGCATTTTCAATGGTAACCTCCTTAAAAAATTAGTATATTTTGTTTAAATCATTTTCCCTTCCAACACTCTGTTATGTACCTAGGGATATGATATTATAATGTATTTAGGTGGATAGAGATGTTGATTGAGGACAATAAAATGATAAGAGGAAAATAGTAGAAAGATGATGCAATAAACATAACCTTTCACCTCAAATCATGAGTCCTTTCTCCTCTGATAGAGTGGGAATAGAGTGCACCCTCAATCCACTAGCTATGCTCTTAATATTGATATGTTGATTGCTCACTTTGACAACATAACTTTAATTGAAATCTCATGATCCAAATGGATTGATTAATGTTTTATTTATAGATAATTGGATGATATGATGAATGGCTAGGATTAAGAGGTGCAATGGATGGTTAGGATTTGATGAGACAACATTAGGGTAAGGATGGAGGCTTCTAGGGCATATCCTTATGTGAACAGTTGAGATCTGGAGATGTATGAAATGGATGGTTGAGATGTAAAGCTAGTTTGACTTTTGTACAATTGTCCAGGTTCAATGAATCTAGCTAACTAACTTTAGCTAGACATGTGACTCTCAATAATTAATCAAATAATAAAATTAGTTAATAAATTATTAGAGGAGGGTGATGATGTGGAAAATTTTAATTAATTAATTAAATAAAATTTATTTAATTAAGTGGCTAAAGGGGAAAATGGATTAAAATTAATTAAATAAATATAATTTATTTAATTAATTTGAGAACTATGGTAAAATAGGTTAATTAATTAAATATAATTTATTTAATTAATTGGATGGTGGAAGGGGACATGAAAGGGTCCTAGGACAAATGTGTCACAAGGGGTCAAAAGTGGGGTTAGGAGGTGTCGTAAGATGGATATCTAGGTGATGTAAGGATATGGTCAATTTCAGGTGTCTACATTTTGCCCCTCCTTAAGATGATGTTGCAACTGAAAGAAGTAACATCATTTCAAAGAAGATAAGGTATGAAAATAAAATGGATGCCCTAGCCACTTAGAGGAATGACAAGGAGGAACGATTTAAGGATGGGATGTGGGGTGCCTCCTCAAGAGGATAGGTGGGTTAGAAGAACACAAGTATGCTCTCAAAATGGGTGAAATGGATTGGTTAAGGAGATGGAGGAAACATAAGGGATGGATGAAATGGATGAATGATATATTATGTTGCATTGGACGAGAAACTATATAATTTGATATAGCACTTGACATTATGCACCAAAGTATAAAGACCAGGGTGACGATGTGTCTCATGCATAAAGGACAGACTCAAAAAAGAAAAAGTCACAAGCAAACATATGTCATTGGGCACCATGATATGGAAGACCATGATGTCATTGTGATAGTATGCTATAAGGAATGATACAAATGCAAGTAAAATGATAACACACACAAGCAAGCAAGCAATCATGCACAAATGATTCAAAAACAAACAAGGTTGGTGCCCTTGTCAAGCTGAAAATTGATGATTGATTGATTGATTGACTGGATTGATTGGTTGATTGATAAGGATAGTTTTGTTGGACTGAGAACAACACCAGGATTGGGAATGATATATCTCAATGATAATGATGATGATGATTATTTGAGTTAATCAGGTTTGCAGTGAGGCTGGGAACAAAACTAGTGGATGCTTTTGGATAATTGGCTAGATTGACATGGATTAATGATTGTTTGCACTTGAATTTATTGCTTGAATCTTTATGAGATGGTTGCATTAGATTGTGTGGGTTTTGATGGATACAAATGACAAGGGAACACTAAGTCTAGGGACAAGGACGAAGCTAGGAGTGGATGGATGGATAAAAGGATTGACAATAATGGATGGGATGGATGGGGGATACATGATGGATGGATGGATGGATGAAGGGATTTAGGATGTGATCTCCAAGGACTATGTCGCATAGGAATAACATGCCTCACTCTAGGTATTATGCTCAAAACTTTGCGTGACAATGCTTGTGATGGTAAGGGTGATAATATTAGTTGGAAAAGAGTAGGTATATGAAGAAATGTCCAAAGTATTTTTCAACATTTTTCCCATGTCCTTGTCAAGATCAAAAAGTAGGAGGGGAGGATGGGTTGGTGTAATAGGATAGGTATGCGGATATAATGGATGAGTAGGATAGGATAGGAGGGAAATGATAGGATGGGATAGATAAGACAAATTTCCCCCAAGTGTAAGACACATAGACAATTGATCTACACATGATGCCCATTAATGGGTTTTCATCATGGTACTTATCTAAGGAGCCATGAAATGGTTTTCACCATTTGACGAATAATTTCTCTTTACTATTTTGATTTGATTTTATTTGATTTTTTGAATTTTTGATGGATATTGGGATAGGTGGATATGGATAGTGAAAATGATGTGGATGGGGAGAAGGGGAGAAAGACTTAAGCATCTATTTCCATAGTGAGGTGATAGTGTCCCATTTTAGATACTTGTTGCACATGGACCATATCAAGTAGCATTATAGGCATGGATGTTGGACAAGGTGATTATGTGAAGGAAGATAGAATGGATGGTGCAGATAGTATTGATGGTGGATGGATAGATGGATGGAGATGGATTAAATGGATGATGGATGGATGGGAGGATTATGCGAAAGCATGGACCATAGGATGTGATGGGGGAGATATGCAAGATAGGGGATATAAGATGTGGGGGTGGAGTTGTGAGGGAATGTCATGGGGTCGAGGGGAACCAAGACCAATGTTTGCACACACCGTGGTAGAGTTTGAAGCTTATATTTGTGATGGGGAGTGGGGAGTAATGGGGATTTTTTATTATGGGATCTGGATGGGGAATTTTGGGATTGCAGATTTGAGGATTTAGAGACCTAAAGACTTAGGATTCTTAGGATTTTTTGATTGGGTGTGGGATTGTTGAGATTTTTGGGATTTGGGATTTTTATTGAGTGGGATTTGGATGCTCCATTTGGATTCATTTCTTTTTGCTTGGGGACCCACACCATTTTTGTTTTGAATTTTTCTTTTGGAGGTGTGGGCTTGTGTAGCCTTTTGAATTTTGGATTTGGCTTTGATTTTGTGTATTATGCCCTACATCATGATAATCTTGAGGATCTTGTGGAGTTTTCACTTGATAGGGGGAGGCATTCAAATTTTTATTTTTGAATCCCATGGGTTTTGTGATAGCTTCATGTTTAGGTGACATGTGTATTTGTTGACCATGATTAGGGATTTTAGGGTATTTAAGGGAGTAGGATGTGTGGATTGAGGGATTAGTGGACTTGTGGATGAAGAGATGAGGGGATTTGAGGATGGGGTATTAGGAGTTGGGAGGAGTGGAGGAAGATAGGATTTAGGGATGGGAGGACGTTTTGATTGATGGATGAAATAAGACGGAGGAGGGGGGATGGCAGCGTATGATTTGGAGTGAGGGGCACCTAGCTTGGGATTAGAAGAAGATGCCTTATGAGGTGCATGGGTGGTACCAATATACACCATTTAGAAGTTTTCTAGGCAAGGAATGTTCTCCTTTGGTCAAATTATTGTTGTCGATTCAATGGTTCGGTATAAATGATCAAAGATAACAAGCAACCATGCAGCAGTGCCTAGAATGCTAATGTAAGATAATGATGCAAATAATGGTGCTCTAGTCAATGGCCTATGATGTTCTCTATATTTTGGATTAATCTTTGATAGTCCTAGGATGGATGCAAATGAGTTAGGGTTTTCTCTTAAATAGAACACCCCAATACATAAGTTAACATATCTTGCACTCAACTTAGCAAATAACGACTAGTTGGAGGGAGTCAATTTGGGCCCAAAATTTAAATTTGAGTTTCAAAATTTTGGGGTGATTTCTACACATGCAAATTTGACCCAGAATAAGAAATGGATAAGTTAAATACTGGGATTGGTTCTTGAGGATTTATGTAGATGGAATCAAGTTAGCTTCATGTTAATTGTCAAATTTTATGTTGAACACACCACTTGTACATAAGTAATTGCAATAAGGACAACCTAATCAAAGTGAGTCTAAAATGAAGAGAAAAAGTATAGGGTGTGCACTTTTTACCATTACAAAATTGTATCAGAAGTTAGGAAAAATTAAAGTGGGTCACAAAAAATTGTTAAAAAATCCTGTAGGAGTCAATGACAACACTAAGAGGGGGGGTGAATCAGTGTTGTATAAATTCTTAACTTTTTGCAAACTTTACAAGACAAGTAGGAAGAAAAACATTAATGATCTGTTTGATCTCATATGCACAAGACTGATAGTGAAAGATGTGAACCAAAAACCTTATCAACAAAACACAAATATGCACACATAGAGACAAGTTATGACACAGAAATTTCTGGAGTGGAAAACCCTCTCGGGGTAGAAAAACCACTCATGAAGTGCCTCACTGGCTTAACCTTAAAAACTTCTTACAAAGCCTCACTGGCTGAATATAATGTCTCACTGACAATTGAAAGGTCTTACTGACCTACAAGCCTCACTGGCATACTATGTGCCTCACTGGCAACAAAGTTTAGAAGCACCAGCTTCAAGGAGCACCAACCCCTAAAATAGAACAAACTGAAAACAAAAACTCAGAGGGTTTCTCTGTTTCAATACAAAACATTTCTGTCAAATGGCCATTCTCTTTATCAACCCAAATCATGTACAAACTCAGATATTCAAAATCAATCATGTACCCTGATCCTCTCTACAACACCAATACTGCTTGATTCTCAACAACATGGCTTGGTTCTCAACAACACTGCTTGATTCTTCATCTTTACCTTACCAGTCATTCAATCAATGCACCTGATTATCATTGCAATTGCATATTGTCTTTTTAATCATCTTGTCAATCTTTGTTTCTGTATTTGATCCCTGTCAGTTCATCATTGATCTGCACAACATCTGCCCCCATTCTGTCAATGTGTAGCAAATAAATATAAGAAACCTCTCCGTATACTGCAAAATCAATAACCTTTCATATTCTTCAAATCACAAAAAAAAACTTTCAATCTAATTATCTTTGCATTATCCTCTTTTTCAAAACCTCTTAATCTTCTCTGCAATTTTTATCAACTTGAATGTATTCAACAATTTATTTTTCAATCTGCCCTTGTATTCTTTCATCTGCCCTGAATAAAAAAAATTATGAAAGAAGTTCAAACATCTTTAATAAAATCTGATCAAAGCTTTGTCTGAGATCTTTTCAAACCCTTCATCTTCCCCTTCACAAGACTCTTCAATCTGCAAGAAATGACTCTTCATATCCTCTAACATTTCAATCAAGACCTGTAGGAGAAAAATAAAATCTCTTTGAATATTTAGTCTTTTCATTTTTATCTCCTTCTCTGCAAATCCTGCATTCAAATTCTTTATCCAATCTGCCTTTCAAAAGAAAATCACCTCAAATTCTTCTCTGCAATTTTTCATAAAAAATCTTTACTAAATTCTTCAATAGTTAAAAAAATTGCTTTTAAAAAGCAATAACCATCTCCTCATAAACTTCCTAATTTGAACTCATGCTTTTTTTTTTTAAATAGAAATTTTATAAGTTTCTAAATTTTAGAAACAAAAACCATTTATGGCTACTTAATACTCCCTTAAAAAAAAACTTTTCAAGCTCCAAATGCATTTTATAAATACCAAAAAAAAAACTCCATTAAATCGGGCTTTTGCCTTACATATCGGGCTCAAAACATTTTCAATGGTTTTTGAAAACTCAAAAAAAAAACTTAATAAACTTTATCTCTCCATTCGGGCTCTCCTCTTAACATTCAATGACTTTTGTTTAAGTCTAGTTTCCTTTTTAGAAACATTCTCCTCACTAAAATTTCGATGCTTTTTTTTTTAAAACAAAAAATCTTTATAAATTCGAGCTCCCCAATGGATGTCTTTTGCTTTACCTTTCAAAAGAGGTTCTAAGTCTTGCTCGAGCTTTTTAAGGAATTTGAAAGTCTTTAAAAATTTAAACTAATCCGTTACTCATGGGAGAGACCGAGGGTGGCATAAGTTAAGAAAGGACCGGTCATATATTATGACATATGACCCCTCTAGCAGGTGGCATAAGTGGATTAACCTGCACTCGCAGGTCATTATCAAATTAAAAACAAAAGTAACATTTGTTTATGATGGGTGCAAAAGAAATGAACTTAGGTTTTTAGGGCACCACAATGACACTAAGGATTTTAGGAATAAGCTTGAAGACTTAGGATTTTGAAATAGAGCTCATCAATGACCAACTTAGATATCAACACCACCATGCTAACAATGACCAACATTGAAGATGTATGAACCAAGAAGCAACATCCTAAATCTCATCATTGTAAAGCTCATCAATCAACATCAACATTGCAACAACTCAACATCCTGTGTGAAGAAATGATCAAAGATAACAAACCAAATATGACATCTTTGATACTCCTACTCTGATCCTTTCATATGAACTCTCTCTAATCTGATCATTTCATATGAACTCTCAACATTACCTAACGATTGACATCACATGTTACTTTAACCATAAAGAACATTATGAACTCCTGAAACTTCCTACTTCATATGAACTCACAACATTACCTGACGATTGACATCACATGTTACTTTAACCATAAAGAACATTATGAACTCCTGAAACTTCCTGCTTCATATGAACTCACAACATTACCTGACGATTGACATCACATGTCACTTTAACCATGAAGAAATCTCCTTCTGATGTCCTGCAACAACTTACATCATCAACTGACCACACTTTTGACATCAATGACAATCTATCACTATCAAATCCTACCCTAAATATCTTTTAATCTTTGATGCTTCTTTCATTAATCATAATTAATTTTATTATTTAAAAGATATATTTATTACGTAATATTAGATTTTGAACAATTATTATATTTTTACATAGCCAAAATTGTTTGAAATTAAAGACAACCCTATTTTAATGAATACAAATAAATTACATATATATTAATATCTTTATCCTTAAATAACTAAACATTCTTTTTTATCATAAATCTTTTTCAACTAGATTATTACAACTCAAAAGATTTATACTATTAAAAAATCCATTTCATGGAAATAACTCAAGATCAAACTTATTCCTCCCCCTCTCTCTATAGAATTGTACCTTGATAAATATAATATTGAATTATTGCACTTATTAAAAATTAAAAACCTAGTGGAATTCATACGAGCCATGTCCCCGAGAATTTATCGGGAAAATAAACTCATACTTTAGGAGAGATAGGTCGCAACATCACACTAATTTGATGAGTTCAATGCGCACTCGCACACAAATCATTTGTACTTTAAGCTCCACCTAAGCTATGATCATTGTGATGTGAGTATGGTTTTGAGAAGGGCGTTTGCTAAAGGAGCTCAAATAAACCTTACAATGTAAGGTGTAGATTCATTCAGCTTGGAGTAAATATGCACTCTTGTATAATAGTTGTTTGGGCCACTTTAGCACTTAAAGCAATTTTCTTTTCGAAAAGGATGGGATGAATATGTATATATTGTTGAAAATTGTATATTTATATATTTATGTTTTGAGTTGTTTGATTAGAATGTTTTTAATGTAATGATAAGTTTTTAATTGGTATATTCTTGTGTGAATTTGGTTCATAACATCATCATATTTTGATTCTGTCATCACTTATTTTTAGAAATTGGTTTCGATTTTTCGATTTCTTATTTGTCACTTTGAATTAGATTTAAAGGTGCAGATTTGACTTAAGACATTTCTATAGTCACATATTTGAACCCTAAACTTTAAAATTCAAATTTAGCTTCCTTCTAGAAGTCATTGTGAGCTGACCTTAATGTACATTTGTATTCATTTGTATGCTACATTGTATTTAAAGATATTCATTCATTCATTTGAAAACATGTTGGAAAGTAGAAAGAACATCTAGGGGAAAAGACCCAATAGGTGAGATAGTTCCAATGGTTGAGATAGTATATGTGCATTTAAGGCCTAATATTTTTTGAAGTTTAGTACTAGTAGTTGTGACTTTAAGGTTGTTAGTGTTACTATAAGTACTAATAATTGAATGAAATGTGCCCTTTAGATTTTAAAAAAGCAACCAATCATGTGATGCCACATCAGCCCACCAACAAAACATGACTTAATGCACACCTATTGGTCCACCATTTTTTGGGGGAACTATTTGACACCTCAACAAAAAGCATGCTGATGTGGCATCATATTTGATGATGTGGCCCTGAAACCTTAGTTATAAGCAGGGGCGTTGCCAAGTAAGCTTCTGTAAAAATTTTGGAGTGATTCGGAATTGCCATGTATGATTTTGAGAGGCGTGAAGTTAGGGTGCACCACTACTGGGTCTTCTCCCCTAGGTCAAAGAGTTTAATTTTTTTATTTTGCATCGTCTACTTAGGACTGATGGAAGTTGATTGTCATTGATGTCAAAAATGTGTTGAGAGAATGGTTGTTACCTTGTAGATCATGTTGTTCATCATGATGATGTTTGTTTAGGGCATAATGATGCTATGATGTTGTTTGAGGCCTAGTTTGATGTCAATCTTATGCCAATGTTATTATGACATGCCAGTGTTATTGTTTCAGAAATTCATCCCACAATAATGGGTTACACTTTTTGGCCAAACTTGACATTGAAATCAATATTTTGAACTAAATCTTCACGTTCTGACACCTATAGCCGCTAAACCATTAGGAATTTGAAGATGATGCGAACTAGTGATTTGTGAGATTTTGTTTGTAGATTCTAAATATATATTTTTTAAAAAATTTGGAGTTAAATTGTAAATTTTTTTGCATCTCCTTTGATAACTGGTTTTTAATAGTAAACAACATTTTTTTAAAGTGATGTGTATTCCGTAGCACATAACTTTTTTTCTACAAAGGATAAAATTCTGATTCTTTTTAATTTAGATTGGTAACACCAATATATAGTGTATGCATTTGGTTTCATAATATTTTGTTGAATATAAATTTTTTAATTAATTTTTGAAGTCAAACCAATTATAATTTAGACATAGGCGTATTCCGTAAAACATAACTTTTTCTATATGTATCGAAATTCAATTTTTTTTCTTTTGTTGAAATAAGGACATCAATACCTAGTGCATAGATATTTTTTAAAATTTTGTTTCAGTAATTTACTAATTTTCCATGTTTGTAGAATAGAGAACTTGATGTTCGGTGAAAAACCTACATTCACAATAAATAAAAAATAAATATAATAATCAAATTAAATATATTTAAAATTATATTTTTTGGGAAGCTTATAATAAGGAATACATACTTACAAAGTATAAATTTTAAGTGAATTCATTTGATCCCTCAAAAGATAAATCAAAATTAGTTTTTTATCAACATTTTGATAGGTGTAGAGGAGACTCCATTATAGGTATGGTTTAAAACTAGAGGGGTTCTATCTTAGGGGGTTTGAATATAAGGGGGTTTGATCAAACACTCTTCAATTAAAATCTTTTAAATGGAACCCTTCAAGGCCTAAATCATTATATTTTCTAAAAATATGTGATTTCAACAAAAATCAGGATGTCCCAGAAAGTGTAACCCATTATTGTCAATGCTATGTGAGTATTGCTATTTGGAGTACAAATGCTCTATAAAGAGGCAGTCCAAGACAGGGGGAGTTAATTCATTCTTTGTCATTCAATGTCAAAAAGGGGGGGGGGGGGAAGAAAGAAAATGCATCATGTAGTTTTGCCATCAATGACAAAGGGGGAGATTGATGGAATTTGATTGTCATTGATGTCAAAAATGTGTTGAGAGAGTTGTGGTTACCTTATAGATCATGTTGTTCATCATGGTGATGTTGTTCAGGGCATAATGATGCTATGATGTTGTTTGAGGCCTAGTTTGATGCCAATCTTATTCCAGTGTTATTATGGCATGCCAATGTTATTGTGACATCAACAAGTAGTGCTTAGATTAGTTTTGAGGTCTTGATGCTAAGGTACTTGGTGTTGCGGGGTAGGACATCAGGATTTCATAGAGCTACTACATTTGTTCATACTCAATCTTGCCACTTGTTCATATTCATCATGTTATTGTCATGCTCTAGAGTTCTCAATTTTGTTTGATGATGTTGACCATGGTGCTATTCAAGTGATCCTTGCAGAGAATTTCATCTTATACAAAGAATGTTCATCTCTCACCTTATGTTACATGACTTCATCATGGGATTGCATCATGGCATTATATATTTCATATAGCATGCAGATACAATATATGATTTGATAAGATGATTGAAGGGATTACATTCATGGTGTTGGAGATGTCAATTGAGTTGCTTCAAAGTAATGGGCTTTGATGAGTTGTTACCTTCTATAGATCAAATTTGCAATGATCTAAAACCTTAAATATCTTTATCTTTGTACTACCTCTCTGTAGCAGAGTTAAGAGTCTGGGTTATACTAATGCAAATTTAATGCCTATTTTCCTAAACCCTAAAAACCCTAGCAATGTCTTTGTAGACCTAAGTATTATCTTTGTTTCAAATCCTTTTTCAAAGCCTCTAAAAACCCTTCTTTGCCTGTCCTCTATTACATTCACTTTTTCTTATGTTTCAGTGTTGACCTGCTATAGCAAGTTGAAGGGGTTTTTAGTTACAACTTGAAGGGAATCGATGTCATGGGGGACCATCCCCCTCTTCCTAGAGAGACCGATGACATTGGTCATCTACAAAATGCATAAGTGCCAAAATCTTGATCGATGGATTATATTTAAAGTTTGATGGGCGTGCAAATTATAATCAAAGGCTGATATTCAAACTTGACCCCTCACTTCACTTGCATCTATTTTGACGATCTCCAGAACGTCTTTCTTTATGACTGCATAGAATAAGGCCTTTTAAAGGCTATTTTTAGCATGTTTGAAGGCAGATTCGCTTGGGGTTTTAAAAGCTCTGATTTTTAGGAAATTCTTTCTATTTTTATGCTCCCCACTCATGCATTGAAGATAAAGGAGGAGTTTATTTTTTTTAAAGAGGACAAATTTCTTAATGGAGATATTAATATTCTTTTTGAATGGTGATTAAGGACTTTTTGTTTTCCTTTCTTATCTTCATGCAGAAGGTTTTTGAGAAGGGGATTCGAAGATGAAAATGATATTATTTCACGTCAGGGCAATCTGTTTTAAAAATATTATTGAAGACTTTTATTTGCAGGTGGTGGAGGCTATTTTAGATTTTTATTGTTTGAAAAGAGAAAATGGATATGCAAAAAGAAGAGGAATATGAAAAGTCTTTCTTATTGCAGATGAATGGATTTTTTTTAAATGATTTATGCAGAGAAAATGAAAATGCAGAGTGGCTCTGAAGATGGAAGATTAAGGGCTTAATGTTCTAATATATATGCAGGTTGTGAAAATGAGGGTATGTTGTTGTGGTTTTAAATGGCTCAAATTGAA
This sequence comes from Cunninghamia lanceolata, assembly GCA_027924645.1. NCBI lineage: Eukaryota > Viridiplantae > Streptophyta > Pinopsida > Cupressales > Cupressaceae > Cunninghamia > Cunninghamia lanceolata. The sequence goes on along the minus strand of BSBN01000252.1, from coordinate 21,404,739 downwards.
ATGAGACTTTCAGTGTATGACAGGGGTTGAAATGTACATTTGACACAAGTTTCAAGAATAATTTCTTAGTATTAATAGAGATGAAAATATATTCTTTTATATGCAGAAAAAAGAGGTTATAGGAAGGTAGATTATTTGACAATGTGATCCATGCCAAGGAGACAAGAATTTTGATGACCAATGTCTTGCAGGTTCAGAGATTTCCACATAGGTCTGAGGTGATATTTAATCAATGATTGTGTTGGCTCTGATCAGTACTTTGCTAAATTTTGTTATGTGTTAAAGGTATTTTGGTCTGCAGAGGATAAAGGAGTCCTGATTTGGTATTTGAGAAGGTTGTAATTGAAGTATGTATTGGTTGTAGACAAAAGGAGATATATGGTTGTGAAGTGTAATGTGTTATAGTGAATCGGAGTAACCCTCTGAATTGACTCTCTTCTTTCTAATGTTAATATTTTGCTAGTGAGGCACATTGTAGCTAGTGAAGCTTGTATGGTTAGTGAGACCTGTTTGCTGCCAGTGAGGCATGTATGTCAGTGAGACAATTGTTGTAATCAGTGAGATTCTACTAAGCCAGTGAGGCAAATTTTTAGAGTGGTTTTTATCCCTATGAGGGTTTTTCACTCATCAAAACATGTGTTATGGTTTATGTTATTTGCCTCTATATGTGTGTGTCTTAATGTTTTGCTCATTAGGTCATGTTCATACTATTCATCATCATACTTGTGCATATGTGTTTGATAGATTATTGAAGTCTCTCTTATTCTCTCTCTTGTAAATTAAAAGGTACAAAAGATGTTAAAAATTATAGACCACTGATTCAACCCCCCCTCTCAGTGGTCCTGTACTCCAACAAGGACATCATCCTAGGCACTATTTGACACTTTCTTATTGTCTTTGATCTTTCACTTAGAGCCATAATGTCAGTCTACTATGGGTTTGGTTAAGGAGAACATGACCATCACAATTCAATAGACACCCAAATGTGTTCCCAAACACCTTTAGTCCTTACAAAATCTAGTTATTAGAAGATCAAGGCAAGTAAATTCTAATAGTCAGCTTTCTGTCAATTTATTTCCACAACTATTTAGTGCATTTATGTGTATTAGGTTTAGATCCACATTCATTGTGATTAGTTTTGCACTTGTGTAGGTGAACCATGACAAAGCACAATCATTTGAGCAAGTTCTAAAATTCTAGTTGTGTGGTGAATTGATTTCCTATGTCTTCAACATCATTTTCTCATCTCTAAAGTCCAACTAAGTATTGCATTTAAATTCATTTAATTCAATATTTTATTGTTTTTAGTCCCAACTCATTTATCTAAGTTAAATGTGTCTGTAATTGATTGCATTATTTAATTAACCTAGAGTATTTATGTACATGGTGTTTTTCTCTTACAATGTGTAAGGAAGAATAAAATCCATTTTACATCAATATAGCATAAATAAATAAATAACATAAGCATTCAAAATTTACCTTGGATTAAAGACTTGGGAATGATAAATCTACTAAATCAAAAGATTTGAAAATTAAAATAATAAAATAATAATACTTAGATAGAAATTCGATGCAAATATGTTGTGACAAGTGTCGGCAAATGATTTTTCAGTCTACATGAAATTCAATGATGCTTGGACCAATGCTTTTGAATTTGTAAACTTAATGTCTTTCATTGAGGGTTACTTCCACAATTGTGTGATTGATCCCTCACCTACAAATTTGACATGTACAAGTGGAGATTTGATCTAGATGCACCAATCTAATCTCTAAATCCATGAATGTTCATTTTTAGTTTGTCATAAAAAATTGGATGTGTTGCTAGGAGTTTACAAGTGATAAGGATAATTACTATCTTGTGTCAAATACCATAAGGATACCTATGTCATTAAGAATCGATCCAAGTACAACATGAGTGAGTCAGACCCCGACACAACACATGGAACCACACCCTTGTTGGAGGCACCACCTAGTCACTCTTGCTCTTGTGGCAGGATCAAGTCGTGTGGTAGGGGACCAAGGAGTTGTTCTATTTGTGGGGAAGTGGAATGTTGCAAATGGTAGTTGTACTATTTGTGTGGGTTGTTTGTGTGCATGGTTGATGGTTGTTTTGATTTTCATAGTTTAATTGTTGTAGTTGAGAGACTAGATCTTGTAGTAAGTTCATATTGGTGTTTCTAGTCTCTTGTATGATTTCCAGATCTTTTCATGTTTCTTCATAAAATTGATTTAGGATTCAATCCTAAATTTGGAATATACTTAGACTATGGGTCCTTATCATGTTTTGTTCTATTTGTTGCAAGATCTGTGCTTGTTTTTGAACTTGTTCTTCTATAGAGTTTGCCTATGTTGGAAGATTTTCCCTGATCTCTTCTAAGATTGTTTTAATCCAATCTTCTCTCACTCCAAGGCATATTGAGTGTGAACACTGAGTTGAGGAAGATGGAAGAATTTGTCTTTGTTTAGAGTCTTGAATATTATGTGCCTCATGATGGAATCAAGGGTTTTCCCTTTGCTTAAATGTTGTGAAATGAATATCGCATGCCTCGTGATAGAATCGAGGGCTTTCTTCTTTGTTTAATGTTTTTAAAGTTTGATGAGTTTCTAAATGAAATTATCCTAAATAAATGCAATTTTAAATATAATTTAATTACTACTTGCTTGAAACTAAAATCTCTTATAGATGCAAATCTAAAATGACTTTTTCCTAAATGCAATTTTCTAATGTTTTGATCTTTTTGTGGTTAAATTTTGGCTTTGAATTAATCTAATGAAAGAAAATGCATCTATTCTATAATAACAAAAAATAGAATCTAGATCTAGTAAAGAAATACAATCTAATATGATCAAGAGAAAAATAAGAATTGTACTTCCTTAAGGGCAAGAGAATTTGCTAATTACTACTCTAAACTACCTTTTCAAAGCAAAAAGAACCTATAAATGAATGATGGGCATCAGTGCAAGACTTTTATCCTTAGAGATATAGTATTATCTATCTCCTTCTCTATGGTAGTTGAGTCCTCTACTTGGTGACAGGAAAATATAGAAATGTGAGGGAAATTGGGATTGATTGAAGCTTTAAAGCTTTGAATAACAAAAGGGAAAAGGCTCTCAAGGTCCTGTGCGAGCATAAAAATTCTATTGGGGATACAATGCAAATAAGAAAATTATCCTCATTTAAAACAAGAGATGAGAGGGGTATTTATAGGTTGGAAAGCAACACCAAAGGTGGGGCTAATTAAGAGCTAAGTATAGAGCTGATTGGAAGCTAAGTATAGGTTTGATTTGAAGATCACATAGGTTGATGGGGAGAAGACAAGAGATTGATTGAGAGATCACTGGGGATTGATTAGAGGTGAATAAAAAATTAATTGGGAGAAGAGAAATAGTTAGGGGGAGTGGTGGTTTAGTCAAAAAAGAGAAAAGTCTCAACTAGAAACAAAAATGGAAGTAAACTGGGTAGAACTGAAAGAAATCACACATGCCAAAAGACCATAGGGTCACCCTTTTTTCCAAGGCAAGTCACTTGGGAAACCCTACAACTTAAAGATAGGTTTCCTGGGTGACCTTAGGGTCTCTCAAGTGACCCTCCAATTAACGATCTATAAAGGGTTCTTTGGCAAGCGCAAGGCCTTGGAACTTAGTTTGGGGGTTGGAAAAGATGGTCAAGGGGCTAAATAAGATAGAGTATATGTCATCAACTGTGAAAATACTCAGAGAAGTGTAATTCACACCTTCAAAGGTTGTGAGCTTGACCACCAAATCATCATTAGACTACCATGTTGGCCCATGCATGTTTTTAATGCTTACAATACTGAGTCAACAACTTACAAAATAATTGAAGACAATATGCAAACATGTAGCAGATGCCCTAGGTGATTATGTGATGCAAGTAATCTTATAGATGCTCCTTAATTGTTGTGCATGTACGAATGTGAGCTAAGATCTAGATCTTTAAAAAGAACTAGGGTTACCTCTTTAATTTAACTTTAAGGGTCATATAAACAAAATATTTTGTGCATCTAGTCAATACACAATGGTAGAGTGGGAAGGGTTAGGTTACCCCTAAATTTGAGTTTGAAATCTAAAATTTCAAGGGTCACTTTTACAACTACATCTTAGAACCATGTCGTTTACACAATTGTAGATCTAACCCAGGGTAAAAAAATGGATGAATATAAGAATTGGGACTAGTCCTTGGGAGTGAATGTAGGTGGAAATAAATAAGGTTTGGATTATGGGCCAGGTATCAATAGAAATCACACCATTTGTACCATTTTCATTGCATAACGATGCAAGAGCATCTCAAGGGTCAGGCAATCTCATGTCACCCAAAACTATGTTGGTTGCACAACTTTTGTTTACGAGCATTGCTTTGTTTTGTTTTCTTGTTGTGTTTTGTGCACAAATTCTTAATTTTCACATTTGTTTCTTTGTTCTAAGACTTTTTGGTATGATGGTCCCAACATATTGACTTTTGAAACCATGCACAGATGTTCTTAGGCAGTACAATTAGTTATTCATGCACACATGTTTTTAAGGGCACAATCTATTCTTGAGTTGCACATTTTGGTCTATTCCATGGATATTTGTTCTTTTGTATCCAAGTGGTTTATTGGCTTACAAATTAATCATTAACTTGCTAATGGGTTGAAGAATGACATTTGTTGATAATATTCAAATTATGCTTGGGAGGTTGAAACAATTGCTTTAGAAGGTAAACCATCTCAAGTTGTTAATGGATTTTATTAGACACATATTGGGTGAAGAGGCTATGAGATCCTAAGATATAAAGGTGTAACCCATGGAAAAGACAACCAACTTGAGGGATTTGTTGGTATTCCTTACTATTGGATTTAGGGTTTAGAGAATCTTTGTACATCTATGTTGTCATTTATTGTTGAGTAGTCAAGAATTTTATAATTATAATATATTTTATGAAATAATGTGTTAATTCTATGAAACATTCTCTTTTGTGCTTTCCATTGTGTACTCTTCGTGTTTGATAACTGGTTGTTCATTTGACCTATTATCATCACTGCATTAGTTGGTATCAAAGAAAGAGTTTCAAGTATTGAAAGATGTGAGTTGTGCTCCATAGTGGAAGATAAGTTTGTGTGTGCTACATTGTAAGTTGTCCAAAAGTGCAAATGACCCATAGAGATGGTAGGAGGAATGGAAGAAATGCTAGGGCATTAGATGCTTGAAACTTGAAAGAAAGAGCAATAGATGCTATAGCCACATGAGTTGCATTTGGTTTTCTATTCTTCTTATAATTTCCTTTTTGAAAAGTATTCATCTTTTGAAAATTTGAAGGATAAGAAGATTAGAAAGGGTATGGGAGAACCCATACTTCAAGCCATTAGAAGCTAGTAACTTAAATTCAACAATCTTAACATATTCATTGACATGTTCATTAAATCCCTGGACAAATTCAAAATGATGGTCTTTAGGCCCATATTCACTCAAAAATGGTTGAGAAAAGTTGTGGCTAGTTGATCAAAAGAATGGATATATCTAGGATCGAAAGAGTAAAACCATTGGATAACATAGTCTCTAAGAGTGCAAGGGAACAACTTAGCCAATATCTTGTCATCATAAGCATAATCTAAACATGTCACATTGAAGGCTTGTAAATGAGTTTAGGATAACATTTACCATGGTATAATATAAAGTAAGATGCGACAAAACCCATGTGTAATGGATAGGTCACAACCTCAAATGTAAGAGGTGTGCCAAAGTATTTATAATAGCATCTTGATTACTAGGCATGGAATTGACTTTTATTCCAACTTTATTTACCTTCAACAATAGTACATCAAGGGTGGAGGTGGGGATAGTGTTTGTAGGAGTAACATGAGTAAGAGTACAAGGGGTATAAAGGGGATGGGAAATAAGAGGTAAACATGTGACACTATGAGGGTGGGAGGCAAAGATATGAGGAAACAACCAGTAGGGATGACACTAGTAAGGTGAGAAGTAGAAATGACACTATTGGATGAAGGGATGGAACTAGTGGAAGGAGCGATGAGGGGACTACTAGTGGAAGGAGAGATAGTAATGGTAGTAGAGGTAGGAACATAAGAAGTAATGGGCATGTTAGAAGTGGTAACATGGAAAGAATACACAATGAATGATCTACCTTAGGACAAAAGGAGGAGGGATCATTGGAAGAGGAAGGGTGAGCGGGTAAGTGGGAAGATGCACTATGTAGAGAAGTAAATGGAGCCATTAGATAGCTAATATTGTTAAGAATCTTAGTACTGAAGGGTACATAACACAATGCATTATGAATAGATGTTGCTAGCTATGAAGGAGAAGAGGCATGAGCAAGATCTTTAAAAAGTAATTGCCTAGTAATAAATAGATCTTGTATATCCAAAATTAGACTGCTCATTATTATTAGTATCAATGGAAATTTCTTGTTTAGTGGATTGAGAAGACATATGAGGGTTTAAGCATGCACTCCTTCACAAAGGTAGATTAGGGTTTATACTAGCTCTTGGCATAATCAAACCCTATAATGATAGTTAATGATAAATCAAGGGTCGTTATACATATTTTTAATTTTTAGATCATAAAAGAATAATAATAAAAGTTAGAAGATAAAATCCTAAAGGGGAAGCCCTGAGGGAGGTATAAGAGTAGAGGGATTCACCAAAATGAAGGGAGAATAAAACCCCTTTTACATAAATCTAGGGTAAATACCATAATCATTTCAAATCCACTCTAAATTAAAGACTTGAGAATGCTAAATATACTGAATTAAATGCTCCAAATAATAAATGTTGTCTCTCAAATTTTCACCCTTGCTAAGTTGTGAAACTTGGCAATCTGGAGAAACATGGGATCTTTCCAGGTCTGTGGGTCACCTGTGATGGAAAAAACCTCTGGAGAAGGCCGACTTCCTATTGGTACTCCACCTATACTGCTTATACTAAAGTCTTTGCAGAGAAAAGGGTAAGAAGGTTTGCATGGAAATGAAACCTACTGTCTAAGGTGATGCACCAAAAGATCATTAGAGACTACACAAAACTGACACACTACAGAACTAGTAATAACAAGGCTCACTTACACAACCCAACAAATCATAATCCTTGCATCATTACTTTGTAAGGAGGCTAAATAACAACAGTTCTGCGAAGGAGAAAGATGTTTTCTCACTACTCAAAACTGATTGTTATTCCCTGCACATCTCACAACCTACAAAAATATGTATCCCTGCATAAAGGCACCAACATGAAATACAGCTCCAAGGACAAAGAACATCACAAAGATCTGCACTAACACTAAGGACACACAATATCAGAAGAAATGGGAAGGTATGAACTGCTTATTACTGCTAAAAAGGTGTTACAATGTTGTATATCTCTGAAAATGGGTTACAAAACTGTTCACTTCTGCAAAAGAACTCAGAAAATTACAGTATATAGAGTAGTGAATAGTAAGAACTGCTCAATAATGAATAAGGAAGAAGACTATATACCTCCCAAACAGCTGCTACAAGATAAGGATGAGCCACCTCCATTTTCGTGTATTTCATAAATATCTCAAAAATATCTACCCAAAGTCCTCCAAAGTGTGCTCACAATGCAGAAAAAGTCAAGGCATGCCATCAACTATCATAAAGGCACCTAAAAATATCTTTGAATGCATTTAAATGATCTTCAAGGCCATGAAAATAAGTCAAATCTGTGCAATAACTCATGCCCCTGTTTGTCAACTCCACCCTGTAGCATCATAAATGTTTGATATTTTCACAATAAATGACATAAATACACAATTTCTGCATTCATTTATCATTGACTAAGTGATTTATAATTACATCACCTTAGTTAATGTTTTACAACCCAAAATTATACAAACCTATGCAGAAAAAATGGCATTTAGGACATAACATGTAATTCTGATGAGGAGCGCACAGCGGAAACGGATAATAGACCAAAAATTGAACTTTTGAACTCTTGAACCCTTGAACCTTTGAACCTTTTCTAGGCTTGGTGAATAGATCTTTGAACCGTTTGAACCGTTTGAACCATTGAACCATTGAACCTTTGAACCTTTTCTGTTGAACTTTTGTTGTTCGAACTGTTGAACCTTTTCTGTTGAACCGTTGAACCTTTTGTTGTTCAAACTTGGCAGATTTTTTGGTCCTTTAAACTCTTTCAACCTTTGAACCTTTTTGGACCTTTATTTTCTAGAACACTTTGTCCGGCGAACAGATCTTTGAACCTTTGAACCTTTGAATCTTTGAACCTTTTGTTGTTGCCCCCTTCTTTTTTTTTTTTTTTTTTCTGAGATTTCAATATGAAAATGAAAATATTGCCTTAGGACTGGTGAAAAGTTCTCAAAATCTATAAACTGGGTTTGTGAGAAATTTATTGGGTTTTTTCTTCTTCTTGTTCCCTAATTTATACCCAAAAATTGCAAGAACCCAAATCGTACTTTTCCAGATATAGTGAAAACACGTGACTGCTGTCCTGTTGTCTTCATTGTGCAAGGTCTCTGTGGTTGCCTTCCTGCTGACTGTTATTGCTCTAGACAGCTGTGGTCTGAAATGTTTTATAAGGTCTATGAGCTGGGCTCAACCCTTGTGCGAGCCACATTTCCCTCCACTCATAATGTAACCTAATTGAGCTAGTAGTGAAATTTAGGTAACATCTTTGGCGACATCTGCTATATGTTTGCCTGCTAAACATCAGACCAGTTGCCTGAAGCTTAACCATTGGGCACAGGGTCATACAGAGACTTAAAAACACCTTTGACAAACAATCTTGACCTCAGTAACTCAGCATATTTGCAATGCAGAGCACTTGGAAGGCTAAAACCAAAACAAAATATTGAAAGCAACTCATCTAGCTGTGCTAGACAACACTTAGGGAAAACAAAAAGGCATCTAAACTATCATGTAGCAGCACTTATTGAAAGCAAGAAACCTAATCTATTGTACGTCTAAACAACAAAGGTGCTGCTCAAACATGACCATTTACTGGTTCTTTGAAATAACTTCCCATCCTCAACAACTTACAATATCTCACATGCTCATGAGCAGCCTCAAGGAGGTGGACAATTCACAGAAGTATAACCAACTGCTGTAATAAAATTTGGATAAAGAAAACAAGTCCACCTACCTCATAATTTTGATCATGCTTGCTATTGTTCTGAGGCATATAGGTAGATTGGACAAGCTGCTCCTCAGTTTCAATCCTCTCCTCAGGATCGAGCGTGACTGGAAACACCTTGTTAGGCTTAATTTGAGCAAGATGTCTAATAGGACATCCATTTGAACTAATGAACCTCACTCTCTCTTTGCTGGCTTCTTGCTCATGTATTGCTGATTCCTCATCTTGCTGATTGGAATGCCCCATTTCTGTATCTATAAGATTTCCTTCCTCCAAAGATACTGTCTCACCCTCTATCCCAATTTCAATCTAATGTGGAAGAGTTGGTTCACATGAATGAAATGGAGGAATGCTTGCTTATTTGATCTGAACACGCTGATTGCATGCTACTGGCTCATATGAAGCTAGCTTATCATTGATGTTAGAGCAAAAAACCTGAATGATCCCTGAAAACATGTTCTCATCTAACTCATGACTTTGCATTAAATCTAAATGAGCCTTGTCATCCTGCTGCTCAAAAGCAGCACTGATGTTAGTATGCATCTGCTATCTTTATTCTCATCTACGTATTCAGGTAATTCATCAAACAAAACAGCTAAATCCTGAGATTCAACCTCTATTTCCTTCTCCAAAACATGTTCAACCTGGTCTTGTCTGCCATCTAAGTTTGATAGAAAGGATTCAAGATCATTCCAAAATGAGTCCTCATCAGATCTTTCTTGGTCTTTTGATAAAAAGGGAGTGCTTTTTACCTCATGAACCATCCTTTCCTCATGTTCATTTTCATCTTTCAGATGCTCCAAGACTTGATTATTACATTGATTGTTTTCTGTCAGCAACTCATCAGATTGTCTAACCTTTTTCTGCTCATTCAGCTCGATAAAAGAAGGGAGTTCATCAAATAAAAACATGAAATCATTACTTTTGATACCTTTTTCAAGCTTCTCAACCTGTTGTCCTAACTGATCATGTTCGTTTTCTTCTTGCAAGATGCCTAATTTTTTCTCTTCTTTATCACATATAGGTTCATGAGCAACAGGTTCTTTTATTTCAGGAAACTCATTCTTTTGTCCACTAAACCAGCTATCTTGATAGATAATAGGTCCACCTGGACAAAGATGGATAGTAAAAGGATAGGAAGGCTGATTCGACAAGGAAACTTGAGGAATTGGCTTGGTCTCTTACAGACATACATGCTGTTCTTGTTCAAGTATAGGTTCTTTCAATGGATGAGACCCTCTAAAACTTAGAATATTCAATTTAAGAGACTTAGGAGACTCACCTCGCTTGAAGCTTGGTATTCTGAACTTAGAAACCTCTTCTTCAAAGAATGGATTTGGAAAAGAGATAGCTGATTGAGTTTCCAACCTTTGAAATGGAGCCAACAAAAGCCTCTTTTGCTCTTCTTCTGCAAGATCTTCATGTGCAATCTTTTCCTTGTATTGATTTTTTTGCATTTCCAGCTCTTGTTGACGCTGGGTATCCTGGTAAACAAACTCCTCCTGCTGCAACTTGAACTGTTGTTGCCACTTGATCTCACCCAGCTGCTGAGTCCAGTCCATCAAGATGCTTTTGATATCACCAATCTCCAAGTTGTCCAAATTTTGAGATCGACTGTGGTGATAAGCATGCTGGTCTGGCATGAAGTTATTTTCTTGAGGGTGATTTTGAGCATATATGGACTGAAATGAAGTCTGAGCAAGGGTGGGTGGGTGGTAAGCATGTTGGATCTGCTGGCTACTTGTAATTACAGGGCTATTTTGGACAAAACAAACAGTATGGTTATTTTGGTACTGCTCATAAGAAGAGGTATGAACAACATTCTCATGAAATGGAGGGTAATAAGGTATATTCCCATGAAACATAGACATGCCTATTACTCAAAAAGCTGGAAAATCAGAATAGAGTACATTTTCTTCATTAAAATTAGAATCATACCAGCACTTGAACTGCTGAAACCAGTAGATGATTTCTCTAGAGTCGCCAGATGTGTAAAGAAAATACCTCCAAAAGGCTGAAACTACTGCTGCACACACCAAACAGCAGTAACAAAAATGTATAAAATGGACTTCATTGTCCCATCAGGTGTGCCAAAAACTGTTGTCTCTCAGATTTGCACCCTTGTTGAGTTGTGAAACTTGGCAATCTGGAGAAACATGGGATCTTTCCAAGTCTGTGGGTCACCTGTGATGGAAAGAACCTCTGGAGAAGGCCGGCTTCCTATTGGTACTCCACCTATACTGCTTATACTAAAGTCTTTGCAGAGAAAAGGGTAAGAAGGATTGCATGGAAATGAAACCTACTATCTAAGGTGATGCACCAAAAGATCATTAGAGACTACACAAAATTGACACACTACAGAACCAGTAATAAGAAGGCTCACTTACACAACCCAACAAATCATAATCCTTACATCATTACTTTGTAAGGAGGCTAAATAACAACAGTTCTGCAAAGGAGAAAGAGGTTTTCTTACGACTCAAAACTGATTGTTATTCCCTGCACATCTCACAACCTGCAAAAATATGTATCCCTGCATAAAGGCACCAACATGAAATACAACTCCAAGGACAAAGAACATCACAAAGATCTGCGCTAACACTAAGGACACACAATATTAGAAGAAATGGGAAGGTATGAACTGCTTATTACTGCTAAAAAGGTGTTACAATGTTGTATATCTCTGAAAATGGGTTACAAAACTATTCACTTCTGCAAAAGAACTTAGAAAATTACAATATATAGAGTAGTGAATAGCAAGAACCGCTGAATAATGAACAAGGAAGAAGACTATATACTTCCCAAACAGCTGCCACAAGATAAGGATGAGCCACCTCCATTTTCGTGTATTTCATAAATATCTCAAAAATATCTACCCAAAGCCCTCCAAAGTGTGCTCATAATGCAGAAAAAGTCAAGGCATGCCATCAACTATCATAAAGGCACCTGAAAATGTCTTTGAATGCCTTTAAATGATCTTTAAAGCCATGAAAATAAGTGAAATCTGTGCAATAACTCTTGCCCTTGTTTGTCAACTCCACCCTGCAGCATCATAAATGTCTGATATTTTCACAATAAATGACATAAATACACAATTTCTGCATTCATTTATCATTGACTAAGTGATTTATAATTACATCACCTTAGTTAATGTTTTACAACCCAAAATTATACAAACCTATGCATAAAAATGGCATTTAAAACATAACACTTAATTCTGATGAGGAGCGCACAACGGAAATGGACAATAGATCAAAAATTGAACTCTTGAACCTTTGAACCTTTGAACCTTTTCTAGGCTCAGCGAATAGATCTTTGAACCTTTGAACCTTTGAACCGTTTGAACTGTTGAACCTTTTGGACCTTTGAACCGTTTGAACTGTTGAACCTTTTGGACCTTTGAACCTTTTCTGTTGAACCGTTGAACCTTTTCTGTTGAACTTTTGCTGTTCGAACCATTGAACCTTTTGCTGTTTGAACTTGGTAGATTTTTTGGTCCTTTGAACTCTTTGAACCTTTTTGGACCTTTGTTTTCTAGAACACTTTGTTCGGCGAACAGATCTTTGAACCTTTGAACCTTTTGCTGTTGCCCCCTTCTTTTTTTTCTGAGATTTCAATCTGAAAATGAAAATATTGCCTTAGGACTGGTGAAAAGTTCTCAAAATCTATAAATTAGGTTTGTGAGAAATTTATTGGGTTTTTTCTTCTTCTTGTTTCCTAATTTATATCCAAAAATCTCAAGAACCCAGATCGTACTTTTCCAGATATAGTGAAAACACGTGACTGCTGTCTTGTTGTTTTCATTGTGCAAGGTCTCTGTGGTTGCCTTCATGCTGACTGTTATTGTTCTAGATAGCTGTGGTATGAAATGTTCTATAAAGTCTATGAGCTGGGCTCAACCCTTGTGGGAGCCACATTTCCCTCCACTCATAATGTAACCCGATTCAGTTAGTAGTGAAATTTAGGTAACAATAAAATAAGAAAATAATGATACTAAGCTAGAAATTTAATGTAGATATGTTGTGAGAGATGTCTACAAATGATTCATTAGTGTACACGAAATTTAGTGATGCTTGGGTGAATGCTTTTGAATCTATAAACATATTGTTTGTCACTATAGGTCACTTTTGCAATTTTAGGATTTATCCCACACTTGCAAATCCTATCTATGCAAGTGTAGCTCTAATCTAGATATGTGGATTTGATCTCTATAAATCCCTAAATTTCACTTTCAATGTGTCATGGACTTTTGTGTTTAGATCCACATTAAAATTTGGGTGTATTGTTAGGAGTTTGCACATGGTGAATAATTACTCCCTTGTGTGAAACCTTTTTAGGGCACCAAATCAATAATAGAAAATGATTGAAGACAATAGGCCCAAACATGTAGCAAATGCTCTACATGATGATGCAATGCAAGTACTTTGGTAAATGCTCCACAATTTTTGTGCAAGTAAGAATGTGAGTTGAGATATAGATCTCTAAAAATAAATTAGGGTTACCTCTTTAAATAAAACTCTAAGGGTCATAAATGAAACGTCTCACATGTTTAGTTGGCACACAATAGTCAAGTGGGAAGGATTAGGTTGGCCCTAAATTTGAATTTGAAATCTAAAAACTAAGGGAAAGGTTATGCAACTACAAATCTAACCCAAAATAAGAAATGGATATATCTAAAAATTAAGACGAGTCCCTAAAAATTAGTACATGTGAAAATAAATAAGACTTGAATTATGTACCAACTACTAATAAAAGTCTCACTATTTTACTATTTGCATTACATAAAGTAACCTAACCAAAATAAATTTGAAATAAAGGCAAAAGTACAAGACATGCAATTTTCACCATTACAAAATGCAAGTTTTGAGTTCAATTTTATGTCATTTCTAGCTTGAGTTGGCTTGTTGGTGAAAAACTTGTCCTCTTGAAATAGAGGTCACAAGTTTGAATCGTGCAGGGGATAAGGTATGTATGCCTCATATTAGAAGCACAATTAGGACTATAAAAGGATTCCAATTCCATTTCCAACCTAACTTAAAAATCATTGTTTATTTTAAGCCCCAAGACACATGAAGAGCACTTGAGAAAGTTGTCACCCTTTGGGCTTGTGATGTCTACATGTGTGGCTATGAAAACAACTAGAATAAGCATTTTTTGAATATGTGGTCCTGATTAGGACCAACACCCAATAGCTTGGCTCTTCAAAGATGGCATATCTTGCAATAAGCGTCATTCCTGGTGTACATGGATGCTTTGACTTGGAATAAAGTTGATAAGTCATGGAATAAAACATAGTTAAGTATGTGAAATTGTTTTTGTTTTTGGACTGAATTTGTTTTTTGATTGAATGCAATTTGCCCACGAGATTCACTTTTGTGAGGCGAATAGATTTGGAAGACAGGTACTTCGTGAGGATATGATTTACACATGGGATGAGGTTGAAGAACCCATCGAAAATCTCGCTACTTTGGTAGATGACAAGTCTTAATCAGGTGTAAATCGTTTGTCCTTTTATTATGAAGGGACTAAGAAACTGGGCTGTTTTTTCCCACCAGACTCTTGACACGTCGACTCCACGTCAGCCGCCTGATTAGATGATTCTTTTCTCATTAGTTGGTGATGAGTGTGATAATGGTGGAATGGACATCAGCGTCTTCTCTCAGGTTTCTCTGTCTAGAAGGGCATTGAAAGAATATTCCTCGTGTTTCATGTGGCCTACAGAAAAACCTCTTTGTACTTTTACTATTTATTTGGTTTTGTGATTGCTGGTCCAACACGCTTTTGGAAGAGGCTTTCTTTTCTCAGGGATTGAATATGTGCTGATTCGGTTCTTGGGAATTAGTATGGGATGAAAAAAGAGTCGTTTGTGGGTAATCTACTGCTTTTTTTTCTGTATTGCTTTGGACAATTGTGTGTGTTTTTGGGCTTCTCTACGTTTGGGGCAAAAAGAATTGGTGGAGTTTTGAATTTGTTGCTTGAGGACTCGGTATAGGATTTCTTTGCCGCTATTTCATTGGCTTCTAGTTGCTTCTGGAATTGAGAAATAACGGATGATTGCCAGGTCAGGCATTTGTTTCTTTGATTATGAAGCCAATTTTGTTTCGTGCTTATAATTCGGGTTGGGTTTTGTAGTTTTTTATTGCACATTTTTTTATTTGGTGCAGAATGTTGTGATGCTTGCCGTCTGATTGATTGATTTGAGGGCTCCTAAAGGTTCCTTGGCTGTCTATATATATTGTATTGATTTCTTTTAAAAGATTTAAATGGGTATGGGCTCTTGATTAAAGCTGTGTCATTGGGTTTGCAATTTGACTGGTATTGGTTTCTGTTTTAGGAGTGTAATTGGATTTTTGTCTTCGGTAATTGTTATGACCGATCTTTCATGTGGGCTTTGAGTATTGTTGTTTTTATTTGCTCTGGCTTCTGATTGGGTTTGTTTTGTATATTGGTGGACAATTTAAATTTGGTTTGGGGTTTTGTTTTCTGTAAATAAGAGACCTTGGATTCCCAGCTGTTGAAGGGATTTTTTGATTAGTTGGCCTTCAGTCTCAGCCCCATAATTAGACTCAAGGATCTTGTTCTTGATAACTTTTCAAGTATTGTGTTTTTGGGGGCAGAAGATAGGCAAATTGCTGCATGTAATTACAAGCCTCAAGGATGGATGTCCAAGATTGGCCATTCGAAGGGACTCATGTTTTCAGGGATGCTCAGATGAAGAGCCTGTCTGCTGAGCCTCTTGCTGTCAGAGTTGTAGAGATGATGGCATCTGAGGAGTCTTTATTGTCCAATATCTGGGCGTTGGGAGGAATCCTAATGGCTTTGGTGGCCACAGTTGCAAGTATCATCACTGGTGCGAGGATGATTAGGCTCAAATTGCAGGAGAAGAGGGCAGAACAAGAGGAGTTTGTCCGAAATGAATTGGCGATCTTATCCCCTGTTTCTCTGAAATCCTCTTATGAAGATGAAGGAATTGAGAGCCCTAGCTGTTCCTCCTCTTCTTCTCATCTGTTTCCATCTCGAGAGATAAGGTTGATGAAGAGGAAGAAAAATAAAGAGCAGGCTATGGAATGGAAGCTGGAAGATCCAAGGGACCTTTTTATTGCTAGAGAGTCAGAGAACTGGGCTACTACGAGGGGCTCTGAAATGGAAGTTTGGGAGAGCTCCAAGAAGAAATATAACTGTTTCTGGCCAGAGTCTTCGAGTTTAGATGAGAGGATGCCAGTTCCTGCTTTGTTTAGACCACTCCTGGAATCTTTTTCAAAGATTGAAGAATTCTCTCAATATGAGAGGGAGGAGATGTTGAATACGAATTTCAGGCATGCATGGGAATTGGGTAAATCAAAGCTTAGGCAGTGGCAGCAGGAGAATCTGCCTTCGTTCGCAGTCAGAGGGCCCTATAATTCATTGTTTGGCAAGGAAGATGTTGTCAAATTCTGGGACAATCTGAAAGGCCGGGCCCTCAGAACATTCTATGTTCAGCAGGGATTTGTTTCTGCTATGGATTCAGGATGGATGTCAGGAATTGTTTCATTGGGAAACACCTCTGAAGGACTTCTTTCTCTTTGGGATCTTGACAGAGCTGCCTCTCTGAGCAGGATACCAGGAAACAAGGCTGAAATTCAAGGTTTGTACATGGAATCTTCCAATACTATTATCACAGGAGGCCCTGATGGAGCCTCTGGAAAAACAGCATTGAAGGTCTGGGATACTAGGATGGGGTCTAGACCTGCAGCAGTGAATGAGCCAGATCTTCTAGTCCCAAGAAGAATTTTGGACATCAAATCCGGTCACCTCCATAAGTTATACATCAAAGATGATGCAAAAACAGTTTCAATCCATGAACTGAGGATGCTTGGGGGAGGCCCCATCAGTACATTGACTCTTGAAGATCCCACAGCTACACCAGGGACAAAGGTAAGCCAGCACAATTTATTGCCTAATTGTTCTCTTGCAGAGATGGAGGAAACAGAAGAAATAACATGGTGGGATGAAGATGCAATAATTGTTAGTGACGAGGAGGAGAGTGTGTCTGACAATGAAGAGGACGACTGTTATGATGTTACAGGCAATTTGCAACCCAATAATGATGCTAACAAGAAGTCTGTAGTTTCTTGGTGCCTTGGTGCAGTCAGATCAATATCTTCCTCATTGGGAAAGCAAGAAGGGTGAACCTGAAGACACTATTATGTACAAAGCCATCATTTCCAACCCAATGTCTAATTGACTCTTAATTAGTATAAACAAAACTCTCCTGCCCCTTCAGAGGACAGAATTCCATCCTATTCTAATAACTGCAACATATGAAGCTTCATTCAATGAATTTCAATTCTTAGTCATATTTGTTCAATATAATTCTTATTTGGATAAATGTGTCTGGATGAAAAGATATCAAAAGACCTGATTTCAAAACCTATTTTTTTCAGCTGTAATTGCTTGCTACTCTTCAGTTCAATCTTTGTTTTCGATTGTTTCATGATGGAAACAAGAGACTAGTAAAATGTGGCTGTTCTTAAATATCATCCACTTCAACAGTCAAAGCTTAATTTTGGCGAGATATTTAGACTTTTTGTTGTGAATGAGGTGTAAAATCACTATTAACTGTTTGACCATTGAAGTGGATGATATTTAAGTAGAGTGGTAAAATGCAGCTTGCTGATGTTTTTGGCTCTCATCTGTATAAAACTAGACCAATGCTGTGAAAATGCAAATTTTTCTTTTCTGTTTACTAATGTAAATGCAATTTCTAAAACATATACCATTTGCTGTTAGTGGCCCATCTCTGCATACTTTCACAGAGCCCAAATAAACTGATGATTTGTTCATTGTTATAAGCTGATGAATGACTCAGGAGAGTGAGCTTTAGAGTTTCTTTGTATTTCAATAAGAAAGCCCCCTAGGTAGCACATTTTAAAAAACACCAACCAAATATTTCTCCTTATTCTAACTAACACTGTGCACTAGGGGATCAATTTTGAGCGTGATGTAGGAGATGCAGGAAATTTTTTATTCAACCATTTCAATAGTAAGGTATGATGGTGTAAAGTTAAAAGGTTCAAGTGTTCCTTTTAAGTGGATGATGACTGGAAAAGTGGGCTGAAGTCGTTTTCGAGATTTTGATACAACCAAGCTGATGGCCCATTCACGTCGTGGCCATTTGGAGGTCTGATTTTATGGGTATGATGGAATCTAGTCTTCACTAGTACCAAACTATTTGCCTCTGTGCATCATAAACTCTACGAGTATGGATATGTAAGTTAGGTTTCTTTTCTGGGGAATTTGAGATTTACAAGAGCTTCTTTCAATGGAAGAGAAGTTGGTATAAAGGCCATTGATGGTGAAGTACTTTTAAAAATAGCTTAAAATTTTAAAAATAGCTTAAAATGGGAAAATATTAGTATATTTATATTTAAAAAATAATATCTAAATATGTCAGAGATATTTTCCAATTTTTTTTTGGTTCAAAATAACAAAACAATTACTGGTAGCTACAATATTTACATTTTGGTTTAAAATAGCAAAAGCATCTTTCCGAGTGGTGTATTTATTGTAGTGTTTCATTATGATCCTCTATTTTAATAATCTCATGCATATAAATCTTTTTTTAGATTGGAATTTATAAAATTACACATAATCTTGGAATCTTTCAATTCTTTGTGTGATTGTAGAACGCAATTAAATTTAAACTAACAATGGCACCTTGGTGTCAAATTATAATATTAATTACATTTAACAATTAACCATCTACATTTATTAATACAAATATTATAATAGTAAATACATTTATCAATTAAATTTTCTAAATAAATTGTTAGGTAGATAATAATATAATTTACTTTCTAGAAAATGACAAACAACCAATTATAATTTTGTCATTCATTTGTTGAGGGAAAACTTATCTATCTGGTTTTAAGAGTTTGTATTTAAGCACATTCGTTTCAACAACTTACATAGATAGTTACACAACAAACACTGAAAAGTACTTGAAATGGAGGAAAAGATACACTATAGTAGGAGTATAACTTAAAAAAAAAAATTAACCCAAATTCATTTCTCTCCACAAAATGCAAGTTTCAAGCATTTCATCTCAAACTAACAAGGCAGTAGCTTAAAATCAAACATTATTTACTTAGAAATGTCAAAGTATTTTGTAGACTAAATATTTATTCTAAAAGCATCAATGTATCAATGTTTATGTTGCTTGACATGCTTTAATATCTGAGGGCTTTTTGTTCAAACTTGACACTCTTTTGCTTGAAATGATAATTATTCTTCCATTAACTTAGCTGAATAAAAACATAAAAGGTATATTTTTTTTAGAGAAATGAATACTGAAACTTCTTTGAGAAAAAAAAAACCAAAAAAAGTCATATTCATTTGTAGCTTAACATGCTTTACTATATAACTCTGTTGAGTTCAAATACAACTATCTTTCCCTAGGTGGAGTGGAAGAAAAAAATCATTTACTCCACAGAATAAATAAATAAATTGCTGAAACAAAACGTCTGTTTTAGAGGTGGAGTAAATTTGAGCAACAAATGCTTTGAGAGAGGCCAAAGATAAACACTTAGTTGGATAAAGAATTTTAAGATGCAACTTCCTTGAATTCTAGTAATATGTTCTATGGATGTTTATATAGAGATTTCATACTAAAAATAATGTAAAACAACAAAGCACATTTTAGAAAATATGCTTATAATTTAAAGAGGTGTTGGTATAGATTTTATATTAAGAATAACATAAACCAATAATATTCACTTTTAAAAAATTATATGTACTTCATATTGTTTGTAAGAGCAACAATAAAAAATAGTTGCTAAAAAAAATCAGACAAAGGTAGCAAAATTGTCCCATGTATTGTTGCACTCAACAAATGCATATTTACAAGATTGTATTTTCAATTTACTTAATTTTGTTGTAACAACACTAAGAATGAGTTGCTGCTCCTATCAATGTTAAAGACAATCTTTAATCTTTTTGTAACATCAATATCCATGAAAAAAAGTATATAAAATACATGCATTTATGTTTTAAGCAATTTCATATCATTATAGGATTAGAAGACCTAAAATGATGGAGTGACTAGAGCAAATAAAATGGGAAACACAAATGCGAATAGTTGCTACTCCTATCTTGCATTAAAAAAAATGGATAATCTAGAATAAATATGCATTCATGATTGTAAAAATGCATTCTTGTAAATAAGAGGACAATTCTTCATAATGGAGAAACAAATAGGTATATAAATTACAAAACTTTTTTGAAATGGATAGCTATATACATTAGTTGAGAGTCTATCCTTTTGTTAACTATTTTTATTTGACAATGCTCTTAAGCAATCCTCTTCTTGCTTTCTTAGTGCAACATATGGACTATCTTGCATGTGTGCATATCTTTAGTATGTGAAGATGGGGCATATACAAAGACCCACAAGGCTATGTAGTCTTGATATAGTTGTGAATGTAAGTCCTTGGTGATCAATGTTATCGATGTCGATTATTGTGCTTTCAATTGGTAGACCTTATAACTTATGGATTGTTAAGGCCCATGCCATATTAAGAGGAATTTTGTAACATTGCCATGGATTATTGGGATGATGGGCACATTTCTAGTTAGTTGTGGTCCCAAGGTGGACCTATGTAATGCTTGAATTATACTACAACAGATAAGGGAATATCTAGTGGTTTTTTGTTATTTTTGTATATAATTGCTTCAACTTGTCCTAGTGCACAATTTACAAGGCTTGCTTCTACCCACAAATTAGAACTTAGCTTGTAACTGGTTACCCAATGCACAAGAGAATCTTTGCATCAAGTTGATCATCCTTTGGATTTGGGCATATGTTTCCCTTAGGTGCTTTGCATTGCATCTTGCAATGGGCATTCTCAATGAGTATAACATACATTTATTATGCAATGAAACTAATTCATTTGTTGCAAATAAATGTATTAAGGAAAAAAGTTGTTTTTTCTGTAGAGGTAAGAGAATAATTGGAATGTGTCATTAGAAGCTTCCAATCTATCAGTGTTGGTTCTGCATTCCTTATATTTGAAAGTAGCGTACAAAAAACAACCTTAGTTGCTTCTTCTCCATTTTGATAGAAAATCATGTTCAATGTAACTTCTGTGTTGAATCTTTGCCAAAGTGTTTCCCAATACGATGCTCCAACATACATAGGAATGTCCTTCAATGGTGGTGGCTATCCTAGATCACCAAAGAGGATGATTGAACGAGCAACAAATGAAATTTGATTATGATTGGGAAATACTTCATGTAACTTGTTATCAATGCATTTCAACAACCTTGGCCTGATGAAGTTCATCTCATCAATTAGAATGTACTGAATCGAATATATGCGCTCTTGGAATGTTGCTAGTGTTTGTCCCTGTAAAGGGTTCATCTCTTTTATTGGAATGCAAAGGCTAGAATATATAGTGGATGCATATATGTTGAAAGTTGTGGCTCTAGTTGGTGCGTGCAATAACAATGGTGATTTGTCATGTGGTACTATTCTCAAGAGAGAAAATTTAATATTTTTTTTATCAAGTGTGATTTCTTGGTACCTATAGTTCCCTATATGATCATTTAAGTGGTGGTTTCATTTCTATGCTAGAAGAGTGTCATACAATTATATCAAAGGCTTTGTGTTGTTTAATAGATAAAATGTTTGGTGTAGGGTGATTTGTTCTAACATGTGAGAGTTGGTATGTTGGATGGTTGGAGTCAATGAAATTAGTTGCTAACACTTGCAACAATGGGTTGAAGGTTGGTGTACCCCAGTTGTGGTTATAGTTAATCTCACATCAACCAAGCATGTCAAGCTCATTAGTCAAATACATAAACCTAGGTACAATCTTGATAAGACTTGTCATTCTTCAATACTATTTTGGTGCATCACATATTTTTTATCATAGGGAGACTCATCATCAATGTCAGTAAATGGCTTTGCGGTTTACGATCTACATGCCATGTGTAATACCCACCCATGTGTAACTCTTACCTTGTCTTGTTATTTCTTATGATTAAATTAAAGGATATATTGAGTCGATTATTATACATGATGTAATTGCAAGATGTGTTGATAACTGAGAGGGGGGGTGAATCAATTATCCTAATTATTTCTTCTTTTTGAACTTTCTTATTAATCAATGCAACATTAATTCAAATAAGCAAACATTACCATGAAATGAAAAAACACATGACACAGTATTTTTGATATGGAAACCCTTTTAAGGGAGAAAACCATGGGGTGATTAACCCAAAGATTATTCTCTATTAGAAGAATAAGGAAATACAAAATGGCACTTGCCAATTAGGGCTCACTGCTCGAGCACACTGCTCACAAAAGAGGCACACTGCCTACAAGGAGACACACTGTCTACAAAAGAATGTTATACAATACTTGAACTGATTGGAAGCATCTACATATGCTAGAGTTCAGTTCCGGTTAGGCTCAGTACACTGATCTGCTGCACTTCATCTTTCTTCTTCTCTTATGTTGCTTTCCTTTCACATACCGGACCTTCCTTACTGCTTCTGCTCTGCTCTGCTTTTATTCGCATATATCATATCACAACAACACTTCTCACAACTAAATCCATCCTATATATATCCGCACAAGTGATTTCATTATCTTTCTAGTCGGCACTCGGAATAGTCAATCTTCTCACAAACTCTGTTCTGTCGGCTAAATCCTTACACATCAAGTAATGCGGATCAAGCATATACTTATAGAAATCATTAATCATGTTGGCCAAGCATGATTCATGCCTTCATAACCTTTAACACCATCAGTAACACATCTGGAAAGTAGTCTGATGTTCTGTCAGTCAGTTCTTCCTCTGTTCACACTGTCACTCAGGAATCTGGTACTCAACTATTCATATCTTTTTCCTCATCTATCACCGGAGGCTAAATCCTTGGAATATACCACTCAAGGTAGTCCTCTTAACTTCCCCAAATCTGCACTGCACCAAGATACTTCCTCTGAGAGATTCAGACCTGTCTGTCGGACCTTGCCACATGCTCTGTTCTTGTTTACCGGACCTCAACAATCTTCATTCTGACTTCTGGTAGAGACACACCATGTCCTGTGGATGTGTGGGATGAACTTTGTTGCCATCAATGACAACAATCATGAATCCATATAGTGTCTCTTGCCAACAATCTCCCCCTTTGGCATTGATGGCAACACTTAGTGAAAAATGACTAAGTGTTTACACTATGCTCCCCCTTGGCTGATGCTCTGTCTTTATATACATTTTTTGAAGCTCCCCCTTAGTTGGATTCCTCATTTTTCACTGCTCCTCACTCCCCCTTTGACATCAATGGCAAAGGGTAGGGTCCGCACACCAAAATTTTCAAAAATTTTACTATACTTAGCTGCATAAGTATATATATACAAGTGGTACTTACATATACTTAAGTATGTCTGCAAAAGTGTTCTTCAACTGTACAACTTCTGTCGCCCAACTCTGCTTCATCCTGTCCAAAATTGAGATATGCCCACTCAACAGGAATGCAAACGCATCTGCCCTTTTTAGATCTGTCGAATCATTTGTCTGGGCTGTGATTTGAGCTTCTATTATGGCCTCATGCATGGCCTCTAGCTTAGGGACAATTAACCCCCTGAGCTCACTCAACCTGCTTATTCTATTTTTCCTTTCCTTCTCCAATTTCTTGATTTCACTCAAGACTGCAATAGTCTGACATTCTTGATTTGTTATAGAGGAAGAGAGAGGGTCAAAATTCTTTGATAGGTTTGATAGTTTATCCTCCTGTTCTTTTATTTTCTTCTCAATGTCCAGTGTTACTTTGGACCATGATAAACAAAATTTATACATTTCTCCTCCATCTTTAAGAGCATTTTCTAGGCTCTTTATTCCAATATTCATGTTTCTTCTATCATTAATAATCAAACCCTGTACCTCAGAGAATCTTTTATCCAAAAACTCCTTCCGGACCTTTTCTTCAGCTAATTTTTCAAGAGAATCAAAATGTGTACTAACACTGCTAACTAAGGTTTTGAGATTACCGGAAGAGGAGTCTATGGGATCCTTCTGAAAAGATGGCATGATCTTTTCCAGCACTCTGGATTCTACCTCCATAAGCTCACAGTCTTCCATGTGAGATTTCAGTAGTTTCTCTTTGACTTTCTCATTTGCAAATGAGGCTATTTTCATTGTTTACACCGGTGACAAAGAGTCAAAATCTAATGGTCCTTTTAGTAGGTCCGGTTCATCAATTTCTATAGTGGCTTTTGTCAAGAATTCTTGAACAGTTTGTGTAGTGTCTCTTGCCGGAGACAGATGTTTCTTCTCTTCTGCAATCTTGGAGCTGTCCTTTTGAGTTTTCTCTCCTTCTGCAAGCTTAGCACTATCATCTTCTTTTTCTTTTACCTCTGCTTCTTTCTCCTGTGATTTTTCTTCTCCTTTAGATCCGGAGACTGTAGGGGAAACCGGAGGAGAAATGTTAGTCTGTTCGGGGCCCACCTCTTCTGACATTTTCTCAGGAGTTTCTTCTGCAACATTTGTAGTGGAGGGGTCAGTTCCCAAGTCCTCTATGATAGGAAGATTAAATCTTTTGAAGGTTTTCCAGAGAATCTCTTCAGTGTCCTTGGCTACCTTGTCGGTCTCACCAAGCATAAGCTGATTCATCCTTGCTTTGCTTCTGAATTCATCCTTGCAATCTTTGAATACCATGTTCATTGTCTTAGGATCAATTGAAGGATATAGCTGAATAGCTATCTGTTCCCTGATCTCAAGGTCTTTTGCCATGGCATTGGTCTTTCTCATTTCCAACTCCTTCTCTAGACTCTTAGGAATTAGAGAGATAACTTCAATAAAAGCTTTATTGTAAATGTTCAGATACCTGATTGTAGCTTCCTACAGGATCTTTTGGTCGGCCTTATTGTAATCATCATAGAATTCAGCCATCGGTTGAAGGTTTCCATCCACAGTGACTGATTTGATTACACTTTCTAGAGACAGGGTGGGCTTTTCAACAAATTCCTCTGCCATTTCTTCTTTGTCTTGGCCTGTGGAGGGCTTACCGGATCCTTTCTTCTTTTGCTTCTTTATTTCCTTTACCCCCTCATCTGGTTCAGTTTCTTCTTCATCTTTTTGACTTGCATAAGCCCTTGTGGCTTTTGTCTTGGATCTTTTCTCTCTTTTACCGGATGCCTGGACTTTTGGTTTTGAGCTTTTGGCTGTGACAGGTGCTGATCTCTTTGAAGATCTGGTCTGGGTGGAAGTTTCTACTGGAGCACTTTTCTTGCTTCCTTTTTCTGCCTCTTTCTTCTCCTCATCAACATTTTGTCTCTTTTCCCGGTTGGCATCAAGTGCTTCCTTTGAGATCCCAAGGCCTTGTGCAATATGTTCTACTTCTTTTCTCACCTTTCTTTTCATTTCTGGCTCTCTGAGTTCCACATGAATTTTTATACTCAGCTCCTCAAAGGTTCCAAACCTTTCTGCTTTTGGATCCTTAGGCTGACTTAGCATGTGTTGAACATGCAGCTCCACAATTTGTTCATCAACCTCATACCCCATGGGCATGATCCATACAGTTCTTGGTTCTACTGCCTCCATTAGGCATTGATCAGTCTCTACCATAAAGCAAACTGTGTCTTTGTATTTTTCAACAAGAGACTGAGGAATTCTTTCTCTTGCTTGCATCATGCTCTGAAAGTTCTTGAAGTATCCCCACAGAGCTGTATTTTGAGCTTTGTTATCACCAAGTCCATGTAAATAATCTCTGACTTGGATAGCTACCGGTCTATCATTCTCCCATACCCAGCCATTAGATCTGGGAAGCTCATTCATAAAGTAGAAGAATAAGCACAATATCAATCCACCATACTTGAATGAATTCTTTTTATCTTTCTTTATTTTCTATAGATTCTCCATGAGTTGGTTCAAGAGAAGCTGACAAAGATCATAGTCTGCATCCTTTCTTAACATTTCATAAGTGGTATAGATGGCAGTTCCAGGTATAGAATTTTCTCTGCTAGAATGATATATCTTATATCCAATGATCATAGAAGCAAACTTGACATCTGGATCAATGATGTCATCTACCGTCATTGCTCTTTTGTCAAACTTAGATCCGGTAGCATCACTCACAATTTGGTTCTTTACAGATTTAAGAACAGGAATCCCACCAGATGAGTGTAATCCGGTAACTGCCCTGATGGCATCCTTAGTGATCTTGAATGGTCCATTCAACCACATGAAGTTGTCATGTATTCTGCTCAGAATGTACCTAACCCATTCATCCTCCGTAAAACAGGGGAAATGTATGTATTGTGCAAAGTGCTTGTTCCGGAGGCCTATGTATTGGGGTTTGAGCTCAAATGAATCATCTAACAGTTGTTTGTGATAGATATCTCTTAGTTTGAATTCCCTAAACTCTTCAACATTTGCATGTATATAAACCCTAATATCTTCGGTGTGCAATACACCATGCGGAACACTGGAAAATGCACCTAGGGGATCTACCTCCAAGGATTTATATGGATGTTTCTTAAATGAGGGCCGAGGTCTATTAGAGATCTTTACTATATTCGGAGTAGCCATCATCAAACAATCTTACTGAAGGATATTAAGAACGATAAATACCTTTTACGCAGGTTAGGGCACACGAAGAAATCCGAATAGAGCTATATGAAGAGTTGCCTTGATCTTTTGGGAGAAGTTGTTTGCAGAGCTCCTTTTCTTTCTTCTTCACATGTGAGTGTACAAGTGTGTAAATGACAGACAAATGAACTCTTTTATTCCAAGAAGCCCTAATTTTCACCCTGCAATAAATGCGCAACCTAATTCATTCCGGTTTCCCTGGTTTTCCTTGTTCAAGGAGGAAGAAACTCATCCGGATCATTATGATTCCCTTGTGATCGATGTTAGTGATGAATCATTATATCCACTTGTCCTTCTGATCATCTTATGTATCCGTAGATCAAGCTGTATCAATTTGGATTCATACCGGGCCAATCTTGTGAGAAACTTGTTTTACCGGAAGACTTGCTTAACCAGACCAATTCTGAAGGAATTGAACCTTTTAAATTTTCTTGCGGATCTCTCAGATCTTTACCTGACCTTCTTTACATGTTTCTCTAGAAACCCTTTGATCCGCAGCTTCTCATGTGCCAATTTCAGGCACCACTTAACTGGCTGGGGGAACAAGGTTTTCTTTGTGTCTCCCCCTGAGCTAGAGCTCACCTTTTAGTTTCCAGAAGGAATATCAGCACCAAAGTCTGGTGCGGATCTAACCTCTACATTCTCTAAACTTTTCTTCACCCAAATCTTGTTCATCTCATTCCTAACTTCATCCGCATTCACCTTTTGTTTACCCTTATCTTGATTCTGATTATGATATACCAGACCTCTTTTCTCCTGATTCTTGCTTCTACATAATTGTGCATTATGACTGGACCTATTACAGATTTGGCAAACAACATTTCTTTGCATATTTGACTAATATCCTCTTGATCTGCATTGATTAGCCTATGACCTACTCTATTACATGCAAAGCATCTACCATTGAATGATTTGTTCATTTGCATATTTCTGCATTCATGAGACTTGTGACCATACCTTTTACAATTAAAACACTATCCAGAGAAGAATGAATTAGTCTGATTCATTCTCTTTCTGCACTGATTAGCTTTGTGACCAAAGTGATTGCAGCTGTGGTAGTATCCATTGAAGGATGGATATCTTTGAGCATTGGGCTATCTTACCGGAGGTCTTCTAGGCCTGTTCCTTAGATTTTCTGATCCATAATTCTTCTGACCGGATCTGAAGCTTTCTCCTTTCTCATATCCCAAACCACATTTGTCATCCACCTTCTTTTGACTTCCAAGAAGAACTTCAAGTTGAGCAGAACTTATCTTGAATTTTTCTTTATACTCATTTGCTGTTTGAAGATCCCTTTTGAGAGAGACAATTTGATCCTCAAGTTTTTCTTCATTATCTTTTGCATCTTCAAGATCAGATTCAAGATGTCTGATAATTCTATCCATTTGGTGGCAATCTTCTGATTTCTCTTTGAGAGATTGTCTTAGATTGTCTTTACTTTTTCTTTTCTCTTCAATCTCTTGAGTAAACTTAATAACTCTTGATTCCATTTCATGTCTTACCATAATGACTTCTTTTGATAACTTTTCACATAACTTGGTTTTCTTAGTCAGCTCTTCATTTGTATTATTTTCTTCACCTTGTCTTGCCAATTGCTGAAGCAGCTCCTTTCTCTTTTTCATAGAGAGACTTAATTTATCTTTTAGTTCTCTCATGAAATCATCAGCCTATTTGAGTCTTTCCTTTAATTCATTGACTTCAGAGTTTGACTGTTCAAGATCCTCAAGGGCAGTCTTGAGTTGCTCCCTTAAACCATATGCATCCATTTGGACTCCCAGATCTTCCTTGAGCTGTTAGACTCTGTTAGGAGGAACTTAGCTCTGATACCAATTGTTGATAACTGAGAGGGGGGGGGTGAATCAGTTATCCTAATTATTTCTTCTTTCTAAACTTTCTTATTAATCAATGCAACATTAATTCAAATAAGCAAACATTACCATGAAATGGAAAAACACATGACACAATATTTTTGACGTGGAAACCCTGTTAAGGGAGAAAACCATGGGGTGATTAACCCAAAGATTATTCTCTGTTGGAAGAATAAGGAAATACAAAATGGCACTTGCCAATTAGGGCTCACTGCCCAAGCACACTACTCACAAAGGAGGCACACTGCCTACAAGGAGACACACTGTCTACAAAAGAATGTTATACAATACTTGAACTGATTGGAAGCATCTACATATGCTGGAGTTCAGTTCTGGTTAGGCTCAGTACACTGATCTGCCGCACTTCATCTTTCTTCTTCTCTTATGCTGCTTTCCTTTCACATACCGGACCTTCCTTACTGCTTCTGCTCTGCTCTACTTTTATTCGCATATATCATATCACAACAGCACTTCTCACAACTAAATCCATCCTATATATATATATCCGCACAAGTGATTTCATTATCTTTCTAGTCGGCACCCGGAACAGCCAATCTTCTCACAAACTCTGTTCTGTCGGCTGAATCCTTACACATCAAGTAATGCGGATCAAGCATATACTTATAGAAATCATTAATCATGTCAGACAAGCATGATTCATGCCTTCATAACCTTTAACACCATCAGTAACACATCCAAAAAGTAGTCTGATGTTCTGTCAGTCAGTTCTTCCTCTGTTCACACTGTCATTCAGGAATCCGGTACTCAACTATTCATATCTTTTTCCTCATCTATCACTGGAGGCTAAATCCTTGGAATATACCACTCAAGGTAGTCCTCTTGACTTCCCCAAATCCGTACTACACCAAGATACTTCCTTTGAGAGATCCGGACTTGTCTGTCGGACCTTGCCACATGCTCTGTTCTTGTTTATCGGACCTCAACAATCTTCATTCTGACTTTCGGTAGAGACACACCATGTCCTGCGAATGTGTGGGATGAACTTTGTTGCCATCAATGACAACAATCATGAATCCATATAGTGTCTCTTGCCAACAAGATGGATATGTTCCTTACTAGATTACACATCCTCATTGATCATTGTATGTTGCTTCAGCTATGATCTCCATTATTAGATGCTTTCCCTTGAGTGTGCAGGATATATTTATACAAGTGTTTGACCAATGAATGAATGTGGAGAAGAATACATGGATTCACTTGACCATCTCACCTTGCCCAATCTTATGGTCAAGTTATTGATCCCGTGTTTCATGTGGTATGTTGGTTGCTTAACCCATCCTATTTAGTTGTGAATAGAAGGGTGTTTTTGGTGTTTATCAGTTTACCTCTATTTTGAATCATTTATGA
The DNA here is from genome assembly GCA_027924645.1 of Cunninghamia lanceolata. Taxonomy (NCBI): domain Eukaryota; kingdom Viridiplantae; phylum Streptophyta; class Pinopsida; order Cupressales; family Cupressaceae; genus Cunninghamia; species Cunninghamia lanceolata. The sequence goes on along the minus strand of BSBN01000252.1, from coordinate 21,374,751 downwards.
TTTTAGATCCCTGTGTTTTGCATAAATCTTTAAAGAGTTTGTGTTGTTTGCATGAATTTAGTTCACTTGAATTCTCTTTCACTTTATTGGTGTTTCAAAATGCTTTCTATGAAGTGTTTGCAAATAACCCTCATGATTAAAATGAGAAATAAAATAAATTTAATTACCATCGTGGAATGCATCCTATGCAATTTAATATTATGATATTTTTGAAATGCATTATGGATTAAAAGACTATTTAGGCTTTAAGCCACATCCAAATTAATTTAATTTTGAAAAGAAATATCTATTTGCATAGATTTTGAAAATGTTATCAATGTAGCATTTTTCTATAAAAAAATATTTATTATATAGAAATTGGATTTTCTATTTAGTTGGAATTAAAATTAATTTTCAAAGATTAGAAGGAAATATTATTTAAGTTATTTATATTGAATAAATTTGTTATTAAGCATATAGTTTAGAAAATAGATATTTTTGTAAAGATCATTTTGAAAATTTTTATTTATGCAAAAAGAGATAAAAGGGGGAAAAGGGTTTAATATCTTGATTATTCCTCTTTGGTTGAAAAATGGTGCGCTCTCTCTCTTTCTCTGTCCAAAATGGAGATGCTTTTCTTGGAAGTGGATTTAGCTTGGGTTTGGATTACATAAGAGTAGAAAAAAAGATTTCTTGTGTGGGTGTGTCCTCCAAAGGGATTTTCTCCATTGTTTGCAAGTTGAAGTTGGAAAGGTATTCCCTTTTTATTGATGCTTTTAAAATTATAATTTCTATTTTTGTCATGCCCAAAATAAGTGGATGCATATGGATTACTCAATTATATGAGCATGTAGAGTGATTTGTATGCATTTAGAAATAGATTGATTTAATTGGTTTCTTTCAATTTATTTTTGAAAATGTAAGAAAAGAGGCCAAGTTATGGCAAAATTTTCCTAGAATGGTTTGTGAGTAGGAAAGGTTTAAATTGAGTTGAAAAGAGTGTTGTTGTGCATGTTAGGACCATAAGGGTATTTTTAGATTTTGAAAATTTTGTGTATTATGAGAAATTAAATTTTGGTGTTCTTGAGGGATGTCTTCAATGATAGATTTGGGGATTTTTATGTTTTTTCTCTCTTTTTGGAAATGAAAATTGCATTTAAAACCTTAGTTCTCATTATTATTTTTTGAGACAAAAAGTCTCATGTGGGAAATATGATTTCCTAACTTATGGGCATGAGTGTCACATGTTTTGACCTCATTTTCTATGGTTTGACTTTTTTGGTCAAAGTTAACCTTTTTATAGGCCTTATATTAGAGTTGTATATTTCTACCATTGTGGACATGAGTGTTATGTGTTTTAACCTTTTTGGTCAAAGTTGACTTGTCGGTTAAAATTGACTTTTGTTCAAAGCTGACTTTTGGACTTAAGAATAGGTACCTAGTCTACTTGTGGGTTACTAGTAGAAGGCCATAACCATTGTGCATCATTGTAGTATGTACATTTATTCAATGTGATGATGTCGTATCTTGTTTTTCGTGCTATGTCTATTTTGTGAAAATGATGATTTAGCATGCATTAATGGATGAATTTTAATATGGCTTTGGAGTGTCTTCCCTTCTCTTCTCAACTACATTGGTATGAAATGCTTAGTTTTGATAAATAGAAAAGGATATGTATGTGATCTTAAAAGTATTGATGTTCCTTATGTTAGACTCTTTCCCTTCTACTTTGGTTGGGTCATGAGTAACCACATGGTGAATTATGCATTGGACCCTTGATATGTGTGTATGTATGTGGGGATATCATTGAATTCTATTAGTTTTATTGATCCCCTTGGAATTTGTGTTGGGTGTGTGTGAAACCCATGTTCAACTCCTATGTGGATTATCTTGGTGTCTTTCTTGAGACCTTGTTGTGTGTGAGATTAGTCATGTTGGAAGTGCATCCTTGATCTTCTCTTTTCATAGCTTAGGGGTTGGATAGAGCGGCATAGACATCTATTGTACTCAACAATGGTAATATGGTTGGGACATGGATAACATTCCCCATTGATCCGCTTTAAGGATTGCTTTGGAGATTTAAGAGTTCTTGTGTTACATCCCAAATTATTGACTTGCTATACTTTTACTTTTTACTTGGGCATAAGTACATTTGTTGTGATGTTATAGATTTATGACAGGATATGACATGGAATTATATTGAATATCATTTATGAAATCATGCAGATAATTATGTTATTGTCGATTTAATATCTATATGATGAGATTTGATTTACTAGTTGAATTAATTGAATAATGATGCACTGATCCCATATTGTTTGATGACAAGTGAAACATGATTACAAGTTATCAACTCTCAGAGAAGAGAGAGAGAGTATCTTTCGAGAAGAGAGATATACATCTTGGAATACGAGTGGTCTATTTGCCAAACGAGTTTAGTGTTAAACAATAATGTGAACCAATGAGTCGTATGAGGTGAGTCTTCTCTTGCTAGTTACTTTCAAATCTAATCGACAGGTAATCAATATTTTGATTACCATCTAGTCAAGTCGATGGTGAGTCGACATAGTCATTGTAAAGAAAACAACGTCATAGACATAAAACGGTTGTGTTATTCTTCTTGAGTCACTTGAGGTTTTACTGTCGCTTCTTAACGTCAAGACATTCTCATCAAGTTAGATGATGCAAATATTGTCGCCAGATTGTGATGGGGAGGTAAACTCAACCCATTCACATCATCTAAAATCCTTAGTGATCAAAATGGGACAAATAGAGGAGTTTTTAACAACTTTGGGTAGAGGTTTTTCATAGCTATGTGATAGCTAAATGAAATCTAAAATCTTGTTTTACGTTACGTCCAATCCGTCGTGATTGCCGTAAAAACGCTTTGAACATGTGTTGTGAATTTATTCCTTTTTGAAAATCGACGGAAGTCGAATTTGAAGTTGAGATGAGCTATAACCTGTTTTGGTCGTTATTTGGAAGAATATTCCAAAATTGCCTTAGTTATATTTTGGTAATGTGAGGTATTTCCTTTAGTTTGTTTGATGTCAATTTTCTCGTCAAAGTCGAGTAGGGTTATGCCCAAGTTCTGTTGTTTTTGGACGTCTTCCATTTCGAATGCATCTTTTCCCTTCGAGCTTAAGACTTTGAGATATCATTAATCTAACCTTTATCCTCTTTATTAAGTTGACCCTTACTCATTCTCTTTTTCGACCTTGGAGACACAATAAGCATTTATTATATACCACCTTGTAAGAATTTAGCTCCTCGAATCGTGTTAGTTGCATATTGGGAAGTTAAGAAGCCTTCTTGTGCGAGTAAGTGGACGAGGTTGTTGTGCCACATCGCCATTAAGGAGTCTCCACCATGTTTAAGGGGTCGCTGTAAGTAAGCAAGTCAGGTGGCATGCAGCAACCGACCTCCTTGTGTTTAGGCATGAAATGACAGAAGTTTAATGTCATTATGCTCCTTCGCTGTGGGTAGTCGAGTAGGTGGTTATTTCTGTTTAGAAGAAAGGAAAACCGTGAGGTAAATGCCATAAAATCTTCTTCGCTATGCGCGGCTTGGGCATGAGTCCGGTGGTTAAGAAACTGAGAACGGAGAGGTAAATGGAGTAATCTCCTTCGCCGTGGGTAGTTGAGGGAGTTGTGTTTCTTTTGTTGAGAAATTAAAACTAGAGAGTGGTGTGGGTTTAGAGTGGGAAGGAAGATACTTGGAGGACGTCGCTGAGAGCTTAGTGAGGACGAGCTAGCAATAGCAGATCTCTAAGTTCATCAACAAGTTTCCATTCTTTTCCTTTTGTGCAGTCTATGATCAATATTTGTGTCTTATTTCTGCAATGATAGTGTAGGAAGCTTACAACGTATAGGATGTGATAATAATGTCATCTTACTGTAAGTTTTGAGGAGGTTGTTTACAAGAAAATGTATCATTGTTGTCTTCTTAGAACACGAAAACAATGTTATCTTCTCAGAAACATTATCATTACATATCATGAACGAAACCATAATGATAATATAACACAGTTTTAAAATATATATACACTAAAGTGATAAATGCATGATGCAAGATGTGAACGGTATTCTACTAGCTGTCGGCAATGATGCATGCTTTGAGAGGTTCTTATATGACTGTAATATCAACTCAAACTATCTTGTGTACACTCGAAACGTTAGTTTCATAGTGAGAAGCCACATTGCACCACGTGCTTGCTGTGAAGGAGTCTAAACCTCTGATTTAGTGCATGTTTTCGATGTAATTTTAGTTTGTTGACAGCCGGAGGTGTAATTTTAACTGGCTGTGGTGTCGGGAGATAAAAACTAGAGGAGGATAAGGTTTCAAAATATCTCTCTGCCCAAATAGATAAAGATTTTGAAAACAAGACATTGAATGTCGACAAAAGTAATTAGCTAGTATCTTGTTTCGGTTTTAGATCTTTAGTTCGAGGTCGACATATGAGTTGATCATCTCTAGTGTCTAAAGATAGATTCTAAGTCTTTTTAATATCTTATTTTATTACTCTTACCTCATTGAACCATGTGAAACCATTTGATTTGGAAGGAGGTGTAGAGTTGAAGTATAAGTATTTATTCTTGGTTAAAAGCCGTCATGCTTTTGAAATGGGAAGATAACGGTGGGAAACCCGCATTTTATGTCTTAATTAAGTTGCATGCGATGATTCTTGTGTCGCTATTATCTTGAAGACCTTTATGTATAAATGTTATTGAGATCTACCCAAGGGTAAGTGAGAGATGATCTCTTATATTAGAAATGAAGAAATGATATGTATATTAATAAAACACCAAGAGGGGTGATATCACATCATATGTGGTTTTCATGATAGTATTGTTATTTTACTCTAGGATGAAACACTCGTTTATATTTGACTCTATATAGTTCAATATGAAAAAGGAGAACTTTAAATATGTTTTCAATGGATAACAAATGGGATTAGATTGCCAACCAGTTACAGTCCAACTAAACTTGGGAGAAGCTTAGACTTGGAGTTGAACCAATTGGCAATATTGTTAGGCTTGTTTGGAAATGATCTTTAGGTCAAAAGAAGACTAAAGGAAAGTTGTATACTTAAACTCTATTCTTGATCTTCCATTATCATGGAAAAGGAAATACAAAACCCTAGAGTGACCCAATAGGGTAAGGTTATAAATTATACCTTTAGAGTTTACAACTTGTTTTAGTGGATTATGTATGGGTTGACAAAGAAGGTCGAGAACCCTAATCTGGTAATGCTCATGTCTATCTTATTGAAAAGAGATTTGTTTCTAATCGACAACGTTTAACCCTAGGAAGGGGAAAAACCATGTGTTGGGCTACAAGTCGACTTAAAATACAAGTCGTAAGCCTCAGATTTTGCAAGCGTGCAAGAGGTACCATTAAATGATTAGTCAAACATTAAATTCAATATACCTTTTGGTCACAACTTCTCTTACACTATTACTTGTCAACAAGGGGTGAATCTCAAATGTGGCAAAGATGCAAAGAGAGATACTTAAGAATGGATAGTCATTCCATAATGTTAATAGTGCAACGATGGTGTCTTGAGAATTCACCTAAGTTAGAAAGACTAGACTGGAGTTGGAAAAAAAAAACTCTTTAGTTAAACCTTGACTTAACCTAGAGATGGTTTTTATTATATTAAGGCATTGAGATCATTATTTAGATCATGATTGAAGGGTTAAGTGCCCTGACTATGTGTAATTATTCTTACTTGCAAGAAGGGAATTAGACTCCTAGACTATAATGCTTAACCTGGGTAAGGTTATCATCTTAGTCATAGTTAATCTATCTATAATTATTATGAGACAATAAGTCATGGACCTCTGGTATTGCAATGATGTAATGAGAGTCCTTGTAAAGGATGAAAGACAAAAGAAAAAGTCTATGGATTTTAGACAGTGAAAGAAAACATGCATTGGATCGGGAAGACTAGATCGATGAAATCATCAGGACTTCATTAGTTAAACATAGTTGACCAAGTTGAACTGTAGGAATATGATAGTATCTAAGTCGAGTTGGAGTGGGTGAACATTACGACAATGTTCAATGTGAACGTCAATTTATATTGAAAACTATGGCCATAGTAATGCATATGTCTCTGCATGCATTGTCGGTTCACTGTATCTGGATTGCACATCCTATCGGGAATCATACTTAGCTAGAGGGTATCTAGGGTTGTATGATAGATAGAGTTGTGTAAGATACAACACTATGTACTCGGAAAGGCAAATTACCACTGGTCACCTTGGTCTATACTTCTTGTGAAGGGAAGGGCCACTTCCGGTCAGGAAGGAGTGCGGGAGACCGACGGTCTGTGGTTGGAGGTAAATCACTGGAAAGATATTCTCTCTCTCTCTAGCAGAAGACATGCTGAGGATTGTGATAAAGATGTCAGATTTTCGGATGCAGTATATCTCTGAGACTTGTGTTTATTGAGACTAAGTAAAACATTATCTGATTCAGGCATTTATAATTGATTTATTTGTGTAAACATTGTATTTGAGAAAAGACAATAAGGTTGATTGTATTTGTAATGAGATATCTTGTAATTGTAGTTACTCGACTATATGTTGAATAAAAGAAAAATTTTCTGTCTCATTTTTACCTTGTAAATTTACTTTATGGTGAATTTTTGGTTTTTACTATATTTTTGGAATGTGGATGTTACATCTTGGCTTGGTTCACCTTGCCATCTTGGATTATGCCTTGAGTTATATAAAGTTGCAATCATGTATCATTATAACTATCTTATATTTGATCTAAGTTTATGCCCATCCTTGTATCATGTGGATGAAAGCTTATAATTGTTATAATTATTGTGTTATGTAATTTATTAGAAGATGCATGTGTAGGTGGTAGTTTTCCTTTGAGTGTTTTATATGTTACTATTCATGCTTTCACAAGTGCATAAGTGATGTTTGATTTCATGATTGGTTGTAGGATATTATTTTAATGAAATGGAATTCTTCATTGCATCATGTTTTTTCTTAGTCCTATTGGATGGAAAGTTAGAATGCTAATGTTCATGAATTATGTTTGTTGGTGAGAAAAGGGTTATTCCCTAATTGGTTTCCTTCTAGGATGTATTCACACTTAGTTATGAAGCTTACTTAGGGCACTTTTAGGGTTCACATAAGATAAATTTATCTCTTTGTGTCTCATGTCATATGATTATGATAGTTTTCATAATCCTATGTTGTCCTATGTCTCACCTTGGCCTATATAACCAAGCCTTCTTATTGTACTATTACAAGATTTTCTATTGCATCTTTTATATAGATTATTATTCTATCATGTTTATCTTCTTTGATTCTTGTGATTAGCTCTTAGGCATCTTGTTCTTAGTATAGCTACCTCCATAGATAATCCTAACTTGGTATCAAAGTAGAAGATTGTCTAGAGTTAGTTTATTTTAGAAGATCTAGGATTGTGTTATTTTTTTGCTTCTTGAAACTAAGTATGCTCTTCTCTTTCATCCTTGGATGATCTAGATAATTAGAAAGGTTGAGAGAAATAATAGATTTTTGGGGCATTTTCTTCTTTGTGGATTTTTATATTAGGTTCATTTTGGAGCATGTTGGTGCAAATATGAGCTCACCATTGAATTTAGGGTGTCCAAGAAAATTAGTTTAGCCTTTTGATTTGTCCAAATTGGACATTAGATGCTAGATTTTTAAGGATTTGAAGTTGGGAGATGGTTGCCAAATTTGGAAGTGTTGGGAATTAAGGTGTCTCAACCTTGGTAATTCTCTGCATTTGTAATGTTTGTATTTATTATTCAATTGCCTATGTTGTAAATAATTGGAAATTCCACTTTGTCATATTGTGGGATGTGGCACGGTGATGTGTCAATCCTACATGGATTATGACAACTTGGTATTTTATCCTCACATGAGGAGATATGCGTCCCACTTAGTGGTAGGAATATTTTGCCATGTGTCGGCATCTTCTATGTTGTGTAAGGAATGTTTGACCGAAACGGTTATGACGGATTCCTATGACGAATCTATGACATGTAAGAGTCGAGAATAGAAGGTTGTAAGACATGTAATGACATGTATCATGTAGCATGTTTGAATGAGGCATATTTGGGCACCCCAAGGTGGAATATGATGTGTTGTAAGAGAATATGCTATTTATAGCATGTGTATGATAGATTCTCTTACAACTGTAAGTTGTAACCGCTATGACAGATTCTATGACAGTCGTAAGTGTCGTAAGAGCATCTGTCATAGCCAATTTTGGAAAGTGGCAACCTCTTTAGGATAGGGGCTATGGACAAGTGTCAGACACATTCTACAATGTTGACCAAGTGTCCCTAGGTGTGGGTTTTGGTCCAAGATGCCATATTGGATGCTCATTCCAAGAAAGGTCCAAAATTGCCTTGTATGTTCTATTTAAACAGGTGCTTGGAGATGGAGTTTGTATTACAGGTTTATAGGTACTGTTATGCTGCCAGATTGACTCCAGACACGAGTGTCAAAGACCATTGAAGCTTGCATTGCAAGTGTATTGTAAACATTCGTTCAGATTTGTTAATACATTGTGCAGGTTTCTGAGTGTGGGGTTTTTCACCCGATAAGGGTTTTCCCCACCGTAAATCTCTGTCTCTCTTCTTCTGTCTTCTTTCTGGCTCTTGTGTTTTGCTGCTATATCTCATGTTAATGGTTTAACATCACTGTAATAGTTAGGATAAAGTTGAATTTGCATAGCCCTCTCCTCAATAGATTAGTGTAGGAAGCGTTTCCGTACACCTAGCTTCCTTTCAGTTGGTATCAGAGCTTGATCACCTTTGGTCCTAGTTGTTGGGTAGGGGTTTTTTGAGCTAATCTTAGGTTGAGTGGGAGTCTGTGTAGAGCATTCTGTATCTTATTGCAGCAAGGAGATGGAAAGCACATCAGGAAGGTTTGAAGTAGAGAAGTTCAACGACAGTAATTTTGAGCTATGGAAGCTCAAGATGGAAGACATGTTAGTTGACCGAGACCTTTGGGAAAGTGTAAATGGAACTAAATCAGCTACAATGACTCAAGATGAGTGGGATCTCAAGGATCGGAAGGCTAAGGGTCTCATAAGACTTAGTCTTGCCGATTCTATGTTGTTAAATGTCCATGAGGAGGCTACTGCAAAACTCCTTTGGAAGAAGTTGGGGGATGTGTATCAAGCCAAATCCCTTGTCAATAAACTTTTCCTAAGAAAGAAGTTGTATTCTCTTCGAATGAAGGACGGAGGATCCGTGGCTGAGCATATGAATGCCTTTAACATGTTGGTTGCACAATTGACATCTATCGGTGTAAAGATGGAGGAGGATCGGTGTATGACCCTTCTTTGTTCTCTGCCGGACTCATGGGATCATCTTGTCATGGCAATTGGAAGCACCACATCCACATTCAAAATGGAAGAAGTGGTTTCTTCGCTGTTATCTGAAGAGATGTAGAGAAAGTCTTCTGAGGCAGCCAAAGAAGCCCTTGCAGTTCATGGAAGACCCAAGGAGAAAGGGAAGAAGGACAAGAAAGCTGAGAAGGGTAGATCCAAATCCCATGGGAGATACAAATCTCTTGGAAAGTCCAAGGCCCTTTGTTGGAACTGTGGCAAGACTGGGCATTTCTGAAAGGAATGTAAAGAGGAGAAGAAGAAAAAGAAGAAAGCTCCTGATTCAGATTCTGACAAATCACAAGATGACGGTGATGCCTTCATCGCAACCCTGGCAACCCATGCATCTGATGATGTGTGGCTAATCAACTCTGGTGCATCATTCCACATGACCTCACATCGAGATTGGTTAACTAAGTATGAGGAGTTCGATGGTGGAAAGGTGTATCTGGGTGACGACTCTCATCTGAAGATCGTTGGTCGTGGAAGAGTCTCTATCCGATTCCCTGATGGTCAAGTGAAGGGGATCTCTGGGGTTATGCACATCCCAGGCTTAGCACATAACCTACTTTCTGTAAGTAGTTTGAATGATGCATGTGTGTAGGTTGTCTTTTCGAAAGAAGGATGCAAGATGACTAGAGGATCTATGGTGCTTGCAAAGGGTACTTGGAGAGGTACTCTATTTTAGCTAGAAGCATGCATTGCACAATGCAATAGTTCTTCTGACTTAAGGAAGAGGGCAACAGTCACTTCATCCCCACCATCTGAACGAGCAGTGAAGAAATCTATTGTTTCTAATCTTGATGGTTGTAATCGTGCATTGGAAGTTAAACTTCCTGCAGAAAAGACAATGTTATGGCATAAGAGATTTGGCCACATTGGTGAGAAGGGTCTGCATACCCTGAAAAATAAGAACCTCGTTGAGGGGTTAGATGATTGTAATCTTGAGTTTGACTTTTGCGAACATTGCATTTATGGAAAACAAAACCGTGTTCAGTTTTACTTGAGTTCTCATAAGTCTTCTAGTGTGGTGGACCTCATTCATTCTGATGTGTTTGGTCCTATTAATGTTCCTTCATTATCAAAATCTGTATACTTTGTATCTTTTATAGATGATTACAGTAGAAGGACATGGATTTATTTTCTTAGAAGCAAATCTGAAGTCTATAGCAAGTTTAAGGAGTTTAAAGCCTTTGCTAAAAATTAGACTGGTAAAAAGATTAAATGTTTGAGAACTGACAATGGTGGTGAGTTATGTACTACAGAATTCAATAAGTATTGCAAGGAACTTGGGATTGAAAGACATAAGACAACTCCATACACACCGCAACAAAATGGAGTTGCAGAGAGGATGAACAGGACACTGATGGAGAAGGCTAGGAGTATGCTTAGTGGAGCTGGTCTAGAACAGATGTTTTGGGCTGAAGTTGTTGCCATTGCTTGCTATCTGGTGAACAGATCTCCTACATCAGCTCTTGTTGGAAAGACACCTATGGAGGTGTGGTCTGGTAGAAAGCCTTCAGTAAGGCATCTTCATGTTTTTGGTTTTGAGGCATGTGCACATGTGCCTAGGGAGAAGCAGTCAAAGTTGGAGAACAAAGCTGTTAAGTGTATCTTCATTGGCTATTCTATTGGTGTGAAAGGATACAAGCTTTGGGACCCTGTGGCTGAAAAAGTGTTGTATAGCAGAAGTGTCATCTTCAGAGAGATTACACCTTCTTCCACTGTTTTGCAGCCAAAAGAAAAAGAAAAGAAAGAGGATGTTGTTCAGTTTCCTCTCACCCTTGAGAAGACTGAACAGAAAGACAATGTTGGACTTGATGATGAGGAGAGCTCTAGTAGCTCTGAAAGCTCAGAAGAAGAAGCTAAACCTCAACCTTAGCTCCTAAGGAGGTCTACACGGATAAGGAAGCAACCTGAAAGGTTTGGTTTTACATTGCTTGATTCTAGTTGTGCTTATTCTTTAATCACTAATAGTGATGAACCTAGAAATGTATCAGAGGCTTTGGATATGAAGGATGCAGGTTCCTAGAAGGAGGCCATGGAGGAAGAAATGGCTTCTTTGGAAAAAAATCAAACTTGGGACTTGGTGCCTTTGCCTCCTGGATGGAAACCCGTTAGATGCAAATGGGTGTTCAAGAAGAAGATTGGTGTAGATGGCAGTATTGAGAAGTATATGGCCAGATTGGTTGCGAAGGGGTATTCACAAGTGGAGGGTATAGATTATGGTGAGATCTTCTCTCCTATTGCAAAGTTGACATCCATTCGATTCCTGTTGTCTCTCGTAGTAGCTTATGACTTGTAGGTAGAACAGATGGATGTGAAGACAACTTTCCTTCACGGTGACTTGGAGGAGGAAATCTACATGTCACAGCCAGAGCATTACATGGTAAAAGGTAAAGAAAATTTGGTTTGCAAACTTAAGAAGTCTTTGTATGGTTTGAAGCAATCCCCTAGGAGATGGTACTTGAAGTTTGATGCCTTTGTGTTGTCAATTGGATTTGTGAGATCAAAATCAGTTCACTGTGTTTATTATAAATTTGATGGTGATTGTATTCTCATTGTTGCACTGTATGTTGATGATATGTTGCTCATTGGGAAGGGTAAGAATATGATTTCTGATTTTAAATCTTAGTTGTCAGCTCAGTTTGAAATGAAAGATTTAGGGGCAACCAGGTACATTCTAGGAATGGAAATCAGAAGAGACAGAACCAACAAAAAACTTTGGTTAAGTCAGAGTAAGTATGTTAAGACCGTGTTTGACAGATTCAACATGGGAGATTGTAGACCATTGTGTGTTCCCGTTTCCTTGAGGATAAAGTTGTCTATTGAGGATTATCCAAAATCTCCTAGTGAGGTGGAGGACATGAGAAGAGTACCTTATGCTAGTGCTATTGGCAGTTTGATGTATGTTATGGTCTGCACAAGACCAGACATTGCCCAAGCTGTGGGAGTCCTTAGTCAATTTATGGCTAATCCTGGACGGGTTCATTGGGATACAGTTAAGCAAGTGTTCAGATATTTGAGGGGTACTTCTGAGTATTCCATTTGCTATCATGGTAATGTTTCAGGACCTCCGCATTCTGTTGATATTCATGGATTTGTGGATTCAGATTAGGCAGGTGACATTGATAGCAGGAGATCCACTAGTGCTTATGTTTTTACATTATTTGGTGATGCTATTAGTTGGATGAGTAAGTGACAACCTGTTGTTGCTTTGTCCACAACAGAAGCTGAGTATATGGTAGAAACTCATGCTTGTAAGGAAGCTATTTGGCTTAAGAGATTGTGTTCTGATATTGGTGTTAATGCAGGTCAGATCATGATCAGTTGTGACAGTCAGAGTGCAATTTGCCTTGCAAAGAATCCAACTTTCCATGCTAGAACCAAGCACATTGATGTTCAGTTTCACTTCGTGAGGGACATGGTTGAGGATGGAAAGGTAAATTTGGAGAAGGTAGATACTTTGAAGAATGTTGCAGATGCATTGATGAAACCAGTGGGCACAAAGAAGTTCAGATGGTGTTCGGAGTCTATGGGCCTCTCGGCCTATAGAAGTTAAATCCTATTTTTCTATTAGCTCTTACAAGGTGTTTGACACGTGGGAGAATGTTGGGAATTAAGGTGTCTCATCCTTGGTAATTCTCTGCATTTGTAATGTTTGTATTTATTATTCAATTGCCTATGTTGTAAATAATTGGAAATTCCACTTTGTCATATTGTGGGATGTGGCACGGTGATGTGTCAATCCTACATGGATTATGACAACTTGGTATTTTGTCCTCACATGAGGAGATAGGCATCCCACTTAGTGGTAGGAATATTCTGCCATGTGTCGACATCTTCTATGTTGTGTAAGGACTGTTTGACCGAAACGGTTATGACGGATTCCTATGACGAATCTATGATAGGTAAGAGTCGAGAATAGAAGGTTGTAAGACAGGTAATGACATGTGTCATGTAGCATCTTTGAATGAGGCATATTTGGGCACCCCAAGGTGGAATATGATGTGTTGTAAGAGAATATGCTATTTATAGCATGTGTATGACATATTCTCTTACAACTGTAAGTTGTAACCGCTATGACAGATTCTATGACGGTTGTAAGTGTCGTAAGAGCATCTGTCATAGCCCATTTTGGAAAGTGGTGACCTCTTTGGGATGGGAGTTGTGGACAAGTGTCAGACACATTCTACAATGTTGACCAAGTGTCCCTAGGCATGGGTTTTGGTCCAAGATGCCATATTGGACGCTCATTCCAAGAAAGGTCCAAAATTGCCTTGTATGTTCTATTTAAACAGGTGCTTGGAGATGGAGTTTGTATTATAGGTTCACAGGTACTATTATGCTGCCAGATTGATTCCAGACATGAGTGTCGAAGACCACTAAAGCTTGCATTGCAAGTGTATTGTAAACATTCTTTCAGATTTGTTAATACATTGTGCAGGTTTCTGAGTGGGGTTTTTCACCCGATAAGGGTTTTCCCCACCGTAAATCTCTAGCTCTCTTCTTCTGTCTTCTTTCTGGGTCTTGTGTTTTGCTACTATATCGCATGTTAATGGTTTAACATCACTGTAATAGTTAGGATAAAGTTGAATTTGCATAGCCCTCTCCTCAATAGATTAGTGTAGGAAGCGTTTCCACACACCTAGCTTCCTTTTAGGAAGGTAGTTACATTTTTGGAAATTTTTAGGTCAAATCCAACCCTATCATCATGTCTAGAAGGTCCAAAAACCTAAGGATTTGTTGTCACTTGAATATGCACCCTTGTTAAACACCTTGCTAAGTTATTCAGTGAAACATGGGAAGACCTCTCAAAGTGCGGGCTTCGATAGCTAGAGATCAACCTCCAGACAAGGGCTGGTTCCCTATTTCCATATCATTGAGACATCCTAATGTTTAACCAGTTGTAGGCCTAAAACACTACTAAAATAATACTACTCAGTACTCTAACTAGTTTTTCATCATGAAAACGGAAAGAAATGACTGAAAATACAAATGAGGTGATACACCAATGATAAGGGGATCTTTGGACCTATTTTTTAAGCACAAAATAATCTTAAGGAATCTAACTTGCATCCACACAAACTCATAAAAAATTCTATAGAGGTTAGGAAAGGAGAATGAAACCATAAAAGGAGATATCCATAAGAGAATCTTCAAACTATTGAGGAAAACACAGTGAGGAAGTATATGAGAAAGGTAGAAAATCAATTCTTTTATTGATCATGAAGGCTAAAACATCTATTTCAATTTTTTGTATAACCAAATCGATATAAAATCCAGAGAGAGTATCTTTGTTTCATTACAATTAGATATGTTGGAAGGAAAAACATCCTTTCAAGAAAATTTAAGAAATTATCCTCAAGGAGAAAAATAAAGAGGCTAACCGCCTCTTGAATGCTTCAAATCATCTTCCTGGGCATAGAGGAGAGATGAAAGTAGTTCATCCTAGTCTTCTACTCAAGATTCCATGATTTGTTTAGTGACTGGGTCTTCATCTCTATCCACTCCCCTGAAAGGTCTCAAAACCTGCCACCAATTACTTGAATAAATGCTTTATGAAAAGAAGCAATGATAAGGACTCTTGATGGCCATAACTTCTTTCAATTGCTATTGCATGCAAATAAGAACATGTTCTCGACAAACCTCCAACTTTTTGATAAATTTTACTCCTTTTGGGTTGTAGGAATAAGTCCTTCATTATGACTCTCAACTACAATTTTATGACTTCTTTATTTATGTTTTATTAACAAACCTTATTTTAGTTTGTCTCTTCTTGAAACAGGACTTGCCAACATTTGCAGCAATCATCTTTCACAACATTGTTGAGATACACCAAGGATGTCTTTCTTGTTCCATCTCTGAAGTCTTTCATCTCAAATGGTGGAGTCAATGCCTTGATGCCAACACTTCTATAGGAACCAAACTAGGACAGGTTTGGATAGCATCATCTATAGTCACATGTTGCGGTTGAAAGAAATCCACCTTCTTCAAAGAGCTTATAATTCTCTCAAAAGCATCTTTAGAGACTCTATCAAACCCACTACCACCATTATAAATAGATTTTTTATTGAGTTGGAAAAACCATTGTTCATCATCAAACTCCATACTATAAGTATTAGTTTTAGACAAAAGTCTTGTTAAATTCATCTTTTGCTGCTTATAATAAGTTTGTAGATAATCTTGATGGACCTCTAATAATCCTTTATGCTTTTGTACACTTCAAAAGGTCTCTTGATCCTCTTACTACTCTCATAAACCTTTAAAATACTTCCACAAAATATACACATTGTGTATTTTGATGTGTATTTCAATGGATTTGCAAATGCTTCAAACAGTTTGACAGAGCTCTCTTTTGATCAACTTGATAGCTTGTAAGATTCTAGGTGCTAATCATCCCTAATGGGAGATAATGAAGAAAATGGTCCCGTTCTCTTTTTCAATGCATGTTCTCCCTATTGATCGTAGATCTCCATTTTTCCTCTATCACTGAACACTTTATATGCATTAAAATGTTTGATCAAACCTTTCAAATGACTACATAGACATTAAAAATGCTTAATACACCTTTCTAGGTTTAACATGGGCTCTAGGATTTCTAGGGACCTATATTGACTTCCACAAAACTTTAAAATGCTTCACAGATCCTTTAGAATGTTTCACAAACCTTTTAAGGTTTTATAAACTTTCAAATGGCTTGACAGACCTAATAAATGATTTTACAAACCTTTCTAAGCTCTTGTCTTGGATTTATAGGCCTTGTACAAGCTTATGTGTCTCTCTATGGCTCTGTATACTCTCCTAGGCTTGTGCAAACTTTCTAGGATCTCACAAACTTTTCTAGGGTCTCACATGCCTTTTAGGATCATACAGACCTATAGAAGTTTTGACAGTCCTGTAGAAGGTGGAACAACCTTGAAACATGAAATACCTTCATTCACTTTTCATACTTCAAATAGGGCTATAGAGTTTCTTGAGTTTATAGAGCTTGATAATGTTTATTTAGATTTCTATGATTATATAGGGTTCCCTATGGTTATACATGGTTTCCTTTTAGCAGTCTCTTAAACTGGTATCATCTACTCATTTGGTAGGACTCCCTTGTACACCCTTCTACTTTATTCTCAGATACATTTGATTCTCTTTTCTTCTATCTGTGTTGTAGCATCTGCCCCATGGTCCACTATAGAAGCTATGGATTATGTCTTATATACTTTGTACTCCCCAAGCTCCAAAGCTTGAAACCACTATCTATAACTAAAATAGTATGATCAACACTACAACCTACTTCAATAGGAGCAAAAAATAATGAACCATCTAACCTCTCATCTACTATTTTCAATGGATAGAGTACATTGCCACCACCTACACCTAGTGTGTTGAAAGTAGGGCAGATAACTGAGAGGGGGAGGTGAATCAGTTGTCTCAAAACTTTATCTTTTTTCTGTATTTAATCTTCTTTATAACAGATTAATGACATAACCATGAAAGCATAAATCAACATCACATGAGTAGAAACATAATCAACACACATAACACCAGGATTTTTATGTGGAAACCCGATTAAGGGAAAAACCACGGTGGGGGTTAACAGACAAGATTTTATACTCTATTAAAAGTATTACAAATTGGGAAGGCACATGCCTTTGAGCACACTGCCCAGAGCTCACTGCCTACAAGATTAATTACAAGAGTTCACTGAAGTACCTGAATTGAAGAATAGAATCTAACAATGCAAGATTACAGTTTCAGTTAGGCTCAATATACCGACTTCACACACTTAATCTCTTACTGCCATGTTTCACTGTTCTACCATAATCTAAGGATCAGATCTCTGCTTCGCACTTGATACTGCCACTCTTTGATCTTCTCACCTCATCTTCACACAAGCATATTTCAAAATGCTCACATCCATTGAATATATATATCCGCAACATGAAATTGCATCAATTGCAGTCAGCCTTAAGAAAACTTAGAGACTTTTTCAAGATCATTGTTCTGTCGGCTGAATCCATGTACAAATATCAATGCGGACCAAAACCTATGTATTCAAGTCACCACACATGTCGACCAATACCACTGGATCTCATAAATTGCTCAACCAACCACTTCTCTTAATCCGCACAAGGATCAAACACTAGGTCGGCCTGTTCTTCACCAGATTGAACTGTCTAACCAAAACCTGATACTCAGATGCTTGTAACTTTCAATCCCTTCATCTCCAGAGGCTAACTATAGATTTAGGTAGCCCTGACATCCCTTGACATTCCCTCATATCTGAAGCACAATATGATTTCCAGTGGAGAAATGTAGACCAAAATGCTGAACCCTGTCATATACTCTATTCCTGTTTATCCAGACTTAGACAAATCTGCAATCTGACTTCTAATATGAACATATGATACAATGCGGATGTGTAAGATGGATTTAGTTGCCATCAATGACAACACCTGACATGCCTAGCAGTGTCTCTGCCAACAATCTTCCCCTTTGGCATTGATGGCAACACTTAGTGAAAAATGACTAAGTGTTAGAACAACTCCCCCTTTCTATGTACACTTGTGATTTCCAATGCTCTCCCTTAGATGAATTCCTCATTTTTCACTACTTTTCCTCTCCCCCTTTCACATCAATGGCAAAGATCAAGGTCTGGATCCAAAATTTCACACAAAAAGTCTATATCCATACTTCCGCATATGTACAAACAATCCTTATGTCCTATCTACATAAACTTAAACACATCACCAAAAATGTTTTTCAATAGTGCCAATTCACTATCCCATCTTTTCTTCATGCTATCCAAAATTGAAATATGACCACTGAATAAGAATGCCTATGATTCTGCCTTCTGCAGATCAGTGGGATCACTTGTCAGAGCAGCAGCTTGAGCTTCTGTCAATGCATTGAACATTGTTTCTAACTTAGGGAGAATCAGTCCCCGGAGTTCACACATCCTTGCCACAATGTTTTCTTTTTCTTTCACAAATTTCTTTATTTCATCAATCAAGTTAACTACTTGACATTCTTGACTTGCTGCGGATACTATAAAAGGATTAAAGGATAGAGAGATATTTGACAATTTTTTCTCTGACTCCTTTATTTTGTTCTGAATATCCTCCACAACTTTTGACCAAGATAGACAAAATTTGTACACATCTCCTCCTTCAGTAAGGGCATTTTGAATACTCTTTACACTAGTATCCAACATAATTCTATCATTGGCAATTATTCTCTTCAGTTCACTAAATCTTTTATCATTAAATTCATTCCAGACTCAAAGTGAGTACTTACAAAGTTTATTAGATTCTTCAACTGACTAGAGGGGGATGTTGACGAATCCTTCTGAAATGTAGGCATGATTTTCTCTAAAATGTAGGATGCCAGACCAAGCAACTCACTATCTTCTATATGAAACTTCAGGATTTCCTCTCTAGCCTTAGCTTGTGCAAAGGAGGCCAACTTCATCTTTTGTATTGGAGAAAGAGTATCAAAATTGATTGGACCTTGTATTATATCCAGATCTTCTACAACTTGTTTGTCTTTCTCCAAGATTTCTTTCACTGCTTCTGTAGTGTCTCTTGCCCAATATGATGTTTTAGTTTTAGGGCCTGCATTATCTTGCTTTTTCTCTGCTTCTACATCATGAGGAATGTCTTCTACATTCTTTTCCAGAGGATTTTGTGTATCCTCAGTAGAAACATCATCATCATTTTTGTCAAATTCCTCAACGTCCTGAATGGAGGAATCAATTCCATCATTAGTTTCTTCTTCTTGACCTTCCTTGTCCCCAACCTCTTTAGCTTTCTGCTCCTTATTCTTCTCCGAATCACTTTTAGTGGGATCATTTATTTTCATATTCATTTCTATATTTGCCTCACAAGATTGGTTTGGAGGAATTTGAGTATCCTCTGCACCATCATTATCTTCCTTCACCATCTCTTTATCTTCTTTTTTTGATATTTACTCTTCTGGAACAGAGACATCATCTACTTCAGCTTGTTGCTCATTTTTCTGCAACTCTTCATCATTCAGAATGGATGTGTCTTAGTATCAATAGGTTCTTCAGTGACAACATAGAACTTATTCTTGTCCAGGGCTTTCTTTAGGATTTGTTTTGTTTCTTTGACCACTTCATCAATAGCTCCAAGCATTAGCTTGTTCATCCTAATTTTGCTCCTGAATTCATCTTTAACTTCTTTGAAAATTTTATTTGCTTCCTTTTTGGAGATTACCAGACACAGACTTGACAGCACATGTTCTCCCAGCTCCAAATCCTTTGCTTTAGTAGCTTCTTTTCTCATCTCCAAAATGTCACTTAAACTCTTAGGGATTTCAGATAAAATTTTGACAAGTGCTCTGTTGAAAGTGTTTAAGTACTTAATAGTAGCATACTCCAAAATTCTCTTGTTGGCTTTATCAAAGCTGTCATAATATTTTGTTATGGGCTTCAAATTTCCATGACCATTTATTGCATTCACAATATCTTCAATTGATAGGGTAAATTTTTCAGTCTTTAGTCTTTTGCTTACCCTTACACTTCTGGAGGGCTTGTCTTGGTCAACCCTTTATGCTTCTGCTTTCTTTGACTTTGTGCTTCCAGAGGGCTTCTCCTTATATACTTTAGTAGCCTTAGTGCTTGAGGCCTTCAATTCTTTAACCTCATCATCTAAATCAGTCTTTTCTTCATCCTCCTCCACACTGACATATGACCTCTTGGCCATTACTTTTGTTCTTTTTCCTTCCTTACCGATAGGTTTTTCTTTGAATTTCTCTGCAATAGGAGAAGGTGATGCACCAGAAGTTGTACTAGAACTCCTAGTAGTCCTTGCTTTAGAAGTGGATTCCATCGGAACACTTCCCTGCTCTCTGTCCTGCTTCTCCTCAGCTTTCCCTATCCTTTCACTATTTTGTCTCACAACTTCTTTTGTTATGCCAATGCTTTCTGCATATATTTCAACTTGTCTTTGAATCTTTCTCTTAGACTCAAGTTTCCAGTGCTCAACATGTAGTTTTACACTGAGTTCACTATATGTACCAAAGCTCTCAACTGAAGTACTTTTGGTTTGCTCTGAAGGTGTTAAGCATACATCTCTAGTATTTGTCCATCAACTTTATACCCCATGGGCATGATCCATACAGTCCTTGGTTTAACTTCTTCCATCAAGCATTGATTTGTTTCCACCATGAAACAAATTGTATCCTTGTACTTTTCTACCAAAGAAGTAGGGATTCTTTCCCTTGATTGCATCATGCTCTAAAAATTCTTCAAATATCCCCAAAGAAAAGTCCTTTGGGCATTGGAGTCACCAATATTGTTCAAGTTCTCTCTTATTTGTATGGCAACAGGCTTATCACTGGTCCAACACATGCTTTTCTTGCCGGGTAACTCATTCATGAAATAGAAGAACAAACACAATACTAATGTACCATACTTGAATGCATTCTTCTTGTCCTTTTTGGTCTTGTTCAGGTTCTCCATTAACTAGTTTTGCAGCAGCTCACACAGGTCATATTTATCATTTTCTCTTAACATCTGATAGGTAGCATAAATGGTTGTACCAGATATAGAGTTTTCCCTGCTAGAGTGATATATCTTATACCCAATCACCATAGAGGCAAATTTGACATTTGGATCAGTTATATTATTTATTGTCATTGCCCTCTTATCAAATTTTGATTTGATAGCTTCAGTCATAGTCTGATTCTTCACCAATTTTAACATTGGCAGTCCACCAGACGAATTCAATCCTATTACAGCCTGGATAGCATCCTTGGTGATCTTGAAGGGTTTCATCAACCACATGAATTTAGCATGCATTCGACTCAGTACATATCGGACCCACTCATCTTCACTGAAGGATGGGAACCCAATAACCTGAATGAGATGTTTGACTTGCAGCACCTTATACTCAAGTTTAAGACCATGAATCTCATCCCTTAGATGATTATTGAACAAATCTACTAAGTTTGAATCCCCAAACTCATCTATGCTAGCATGAATATAAGCCCTAATGTCTTCAACGTGCAACACACCATGTAGAACATTTGAAAGGTACCTAACAGATTGACCTCTACTGATTTGTGTGGATGCTTTTTGAATTTAGTAGCCATATCCAGAGATAGAAAATTAAGAGAGTTTCACAGAGAATACCTTCTTTCGCCAGTTAGGGTTAGCTATTGAATTCACTTTTCGCACTTCAGATCTTTGAAATCTCAGCTCAGGCGCTCTTCTCCTTGTTCTCTTCAAATGCAAAGTGAATCAAATGTTGAGTAAATGACCTTTTATGCTCCACAAAACCTAATTCGCCATTGTAATAAATGCTTTGCCCTAATACATCTGGTTACACTGTTTCTACATACAGTCAATCTTTAATTGCTCCACAATCAATCGCATTACCTTCTTTTCTTCTAGAATTTGCTTTAATCGATTTGCAATATGCTTCTATATATTCATTCATTGTGCCAGATTCAGGCACCCACTTGTTGGCAGGGGGAATTAGATTTTCAATGCAGCTCCCCCTGAGTCAGAGCTCCTGATTCAATTCCCAGAGGAATTATCAGCATCAGATTCCAGTGCGGAGCCATTGCCAAAATTCATTTCACCTTTCTTCACCCATGTTTTGTTCATTTCATTCCAGATCTTATTCACATCTACTTTGCCCTTGCCTTTGTCCAACTTCTACTCTATTTTTCCTTTACATGCCTGTGAGTTCTACTTTTTGCTTCTATAAAATTTAGCAATATGTCCGGATTTGTTGCAGTTGAAACACACAATCTTATTTTTCTGACAATTACATGTTGGAGCAGGTTTAGATCTGCATTGCATTGCAATATGCCCAAACTTATTGCAAGTAAAACATCTTCCATTGAACACTTGTTTATTCTTAGGAGGATTCCTTGATCCACTTTTGTATTCCTCAGCTTTATGACCTATCTTTTTGCAATTAAAGCATTGACTGAAGAAAGATGATGTATTTTGATTCACCTTACTTCTGCATTGATTAGCTCTATGACCATACTTATTGCATTTGAAACAATTACCATTGAAAGATGGATACCTTTGAGCATTAGGTTGTCTTACCAGTGGTCTTCTAGGATTCCTTCTTTGATTTCTTGCTTCAGGATTTCTTTGACCGGATCTAGAGCTTTCACCTTTCTCAAATCGCAGACCATGCTTATCATCTGCCTTCTTCTGACTATCAAGAAACACCTCAAGTTTAACTGAGCTTATCTTGAATTTCTCTTTATATTCATTTGCAACTTTTAGGTCATGTTTGAGAATGACAATTTGTCTTTCAAGTTGTTCCTCATTATCCCTAGTTTCTTGTAGATCGGATTCTAGATGATCAATTATTTTATCTAATCTGCAGCATTCTTCTGTTCTTTCTTTAAGAGATTGGTTTAGTTTTTCCTCAGTCATCTTCCTTTCCTCAATTTCCTTGGTTAGCCTCATCACCTCAGATTCCATCTCATGTTTTAGGACAACAACTTCTTTTGCCAACTTCTCACATTCCTTTGTCTTCTCCTTCAGGGCCTCATCCATGTCATTGTCTTCATTCTGATTTGCTAGCTAATGAAGTAGCTCCTTCCTATTTTCATTAGATTTGCTACTTCATTAGCTAGCAAATCTAATTCCTACATCTTTAAGGTTCTCTTGCAGATCTCTAATTCCTACTCTGGATAGATCAAGATCTTTTAAGGTTACTTGAATTTGTTGATTGATACCATCAGAATACTTGAATGAACCCATTGAAACACCTTCCTAGATCTTCCTCAAGATGTTATACTTTTTCCAAGGAACCTTGCTCTGATACCAATTGTTGAAATTAGGGCAGACAACTGAGAGGGGGGGGGTGAATCAGTTGTCTCAAAACTTTATCTTTTTCTGTATTTAATCTTCTTTATAATAGATTAGTGATATAACCATGAAAGCATAAATCAAAAACACATGAGCAGAAACATAATCAACACACATAACACCAGTATTTTTACGTAGAAACCCGGTTAAGGGAAAAACCACAATGGGGGTTAACCCACAAGATTTTATACTATGTTAAAAGTATTACAAATTAGGAAGGCACATGCCTTCAAGCGCACTGCCCGAGCTCACTACTCAAAGGAGGCTCACTTCCTACAAGATTAATTACAAGAGTTCACTAAAGTACTTGAACTAAAGAATAGCATCTAACAATGCAAGATTATAGTTCCAGTTAGGCTCAATATACCGACTTCACACACTTAATCTCTTACTGCCCTGTTTCACTATTCTGCCATAATATGAAGATCACATCTCTGCTTCTCACTCGACACTGCCACTCTTCGCTCTTCTCACCTCATCTTCGCACAACCATATTTCAAAATTCTTGCATCCATCAAATATATATATCCACAACATGAAATTGCATCAACTGCAATAGGCCTTAAGAAAACTGAGACTTTTTCAAGATCATTGTTCTGTCAGCTGAATCCATGCACAAATATCAACGCGGACCAAAACCTATGTATTCAAGTCACCACACATGTTGGCCAATACCACTAGATCTCATAAATTGCTCAACTAACCACTTCTCTTAATCCACACAAGGATCAAACACCAGGTCGGCTTGTTCTTCACCGGACTAAACTGTCTAACCAAAACTTAATACTCAGATGCTTGTAACTTTCAATCCCTTCATCTCTGAAGGCTAAAACTCTAGATTTAGGTAGCTCTGACATCCCTTGACATTCCCTTAGATCCACGACACAATATGATTTCCTGTGGAGAAATACGGACCAAAATGTTGAACCTTGTCATATGCCTTGTTCCTATCTATCCGGACTTAGACAAATCTGCAATCTGACTTCCGGTATGAACATATGATACAATGCCAATGTGTAAGATGGATTTAGTTGCCATCAATGATAACACCTGACATGCCTAGCAGTGTCTCTTGCCAATATAGTGGCCCAATTTTAGGGCAAAGACCAAGATCCCTCTTCAAGAAAGCCAGAATATTGTCTTTCTCCATATTTGTAAAGGTGTATTTTGTCAGTCAATAGCTAAATAGATGGAATAAGATTCATTATGAATGGAAAAAGAATGACATAACCAAAATGAGAACCAAGTGTAGTCTTGGTCTTTAAAATACAACTCTATGAAGCTCCCTCCCAGTGTATAAGTTTTTCTCATCTAAGATTTATTTCCATTTCAAGGACACCTACTCTGGGTGGTTCTAAGTCATGGTATATCCCTAAAATATTGTCATTTTATATATCATTCTAGAGATTGAGATCAAAAGTTGATTTGCATTTAGATATACTTATTTCTTGTCAAACCAAGTAGCTTAGAAATTAAATGCATACATTCAGTTGCAAGAGACATCCAACACCTCAAATCCACATGCCATTCATCTTCACTTGGATGCAAAGCACGCGGGTAGTCATCAAGACCTAAAGATAGTGTCTTTGAGCTTAGCTCCCACATTTGCAAATGCCTATTCACTGTGCCATGGATGGATCTATCTCCAAACATCATTTCTAGTAAAGTACATTAGTCCAATATATAGAAGCTTTGGATGTGAGAATATCATTGTCATTTCTCAAAACAAGTGTCCAAAGCCACATGCAAAAACCATGCACCCCTCTTTGTGGAAAACCAATAAAATTAGTGAATTACAATAGTCTTCTCATGGGCACCCAATCCATAGCCAATCAAATGTTGATAACAATGAGTGCTTAATCACTTACCAATGCCATGTAAAACTCATGCAAGTCTTGGTTCCCTAATTAGGATGTCATGCAAGACACATGCAACAACATGTAATGACATCCAAAACACATGCAAGACTTGGAACCTCAGTTTGGATGACATGCAAGACACATGCAAAAACATGCAATGACATGCAATCCCATGCAAGTACATGCAACTCACATGCAAGAACATGCAATCTCATGTAAGAAACATGAAAGTCCATGAAAGTACATGCAACTCACATGCAATATCATGCAAGCTCATGCAAGAAATATGCAAGTCCTAGTGGGTCTCACCTCTATGAAAGCAACTACAATTAGTCATAGTGAAATAAATAATAAATATTTAATTTCACACATCTCTATGTGTCCAAGAACACATTCCAAGGATCATGAAGACAAATGAAATTGACTTAGGATTGCAAGGTTAATGTCACCTTATCCTAACATTAAAACATATAGACTGTAATCTAAAATGCCTCCTCTTAGTCTTTTCTAATTCAGAAGGATACACACTAGTGGATAGAAATATTTTAATATCAACTATCTAAAAGTTTCCAACTACTATACCTTATGTTGTTTTCTCTTCTTGTAAGACATAAGATGAGTCTTCTTTGTTTGATACATCCATAGCTAGCTATTCACACAAGCCTCTACCTCTAATCAACTTTGTGGCTTTGATAGTGACATCATATTCTAAAATCTTAGTCACCCATTTAGCCCTCTATTTACTTATCTCTACTCTCATTATGAAATGTCTCACACTAGGATGAGAGACCAACACCTTGATATGGTCGTTTGCAAGCATATATTTGAATTTTTTACCATCCCTCAAGATAGAAAATACTTGTTTCTCCATGGGGTTGTGCCTTGATTCATAGTCTTTCAATGTTTGACTGATAAAAGCCAAAGGCTACTTTGGTCCTTCATCATTTTGTTGGGTTAAGACAACTACAACACTAGATTCAACTCCATGAGCATAGAGAATGAAATCTTTCTCAAAATTTGGGTTGATGAGAGTAGGTGCTTGAGTAATTGCCTCCTTGATCTTACTGAAACTATCTTTTCCATCCTTGGTCCACTTGAAGGAAATATCTTTCTTAAGCATTAATGTGATATGTTTGAGTAGTCTTGCACAATTAGGAATAAACTTCCTAAAAACATTTATCTTGCCAAGAAAATATTCAATGCCTTCTTATGAGCTGGTAAAGAAAGAGAGAGAATGGCTGAGATCCTTTTCAGGTCTATGGAGATACCTTATTTTGAGACAAGGTGACCCAAAATATTACCTTGAGGAACAAAACAAATACACTTTTTTGGGTTAAGGGACACTCCAAACTTTCTACACATTTCAAACACCTTTTCATGATGCTCCATGTGATCTTCACCTACTTTTGAGAAAACTGTGATATCATCCAAATAGATTAGGATAAACTTGTTTATGAAACCTTTAAAATCAATATCCATTGCCCTCTAAAAAGTAGCACCAATATTAGATAAACCAAATAGCATTTTCTCGTAGGCATAGGTTCCCCATTTAGTAGTAAAAGTTGTATATACCTTTCCTCTCCTTTTACCAAGATTCGGTTTTAGCTAGAATAACCGTCTATAAGTGAAAACTTTGTAGCACCTACTAGAATTTGTAAATTTTGATCCATGGAAGGTAGAGGATAATGATCTTTCAAGGAGGCTCTATTCAGGTCCCTAAAGTCAACACAAAGTTTAATCTCCTCATTTTTCTTCCTTACATGGACTAAGTTTGCCACCCAAGAGGAGTATTTGATAGGGAATATGATTTTGGACTTTATGACCTTAGAAAGTTCTTTCCTCATCATGGGTTCAATCTTGGGGTTTATCGGTCTTTGGTTTTTCCTAACAGGTTTGACATTGGGATATAAGTATAAGGAATGTTGGGAAATATTTGGATCAAACCCTTTAAGGTGCTCCATGAGAAAATATTAGTATATTTTTGAGACAAAGAAATGAAAGTTTGTTTCTCAATGTCACTACATACCTTTCCTAGCATTAGCTCTTTGTCTTGGGAAACTATAACCTTTTGATAATATTATTATTTTGTTGTCATGTTCTTCCTTTCTCCCTTGAACTCATTATTAGAACTAAAAATGTCTTCAAGAGTGATCAATCCTCTTGGCAACTTGTTAGTCTTTAATTGCATAATTTAATCACTATACCCCTCTTGCAACCTTGGCCACAAATCTAATGAAAACACAACCTCATTCTAGATCAATTTAACTATTTGTTCATTTCTATCAAAGATTTTCCAACTTACATCATTATATAAAATGGAAGGTTTGATTACCATTTTAACATGCCAACCATGACCTTGAAAAATGTCTCTAGGTGGAGAAAACTGAGATCCAACTGTTGCCAACTAATCAACTTTGCAATTTAATTTCTTTTGGACCACTTGCAGATTTAGAGCATCAAAATTCTCTGTAAGGTTCCAAACTCTATGCCTATAATCTGTAAGAAGCTCATTTTTAGTGGCACACCTCTTTCTCACTTGGTTAACCTCAGTATCTCCAAACACCTATAGCTATTTAATCTTCTTCTTTTCCACCAATAACAACCCATGAATCAATACTTCATACTTTACAACATTATTTGTACAAGAGAAATGTAGTCTATGAGAAAAATGTAACCTCCTACCACTTGGAGAGATCAGCAATACACTTGCCCCTACTTCATTTCTGCTCCTTACACCATCAAAAAATATTTTCCAAAGACCATCTGAATCATCTTCTTGCTTGAGTGAAGAAGGTACAAAAGAGTTTTCTTCTTGTATCATGTATGTACCTAATCCAGTCACTTAAATAGCATCAAAGGATAAAAAACATAATGTTCTTTAGCCCACTCATCTAGCAAGAGATCAGGGACTAAAAGTGGTGAAGTAGTTGTCTCTATTGGCCCTGAATCACTTTCTTCTTCTTCTTCTTCTTCTTCTTGTATTATACAATTTGGATTGACAGGGTTAGGATCACAACTTTCCACATGACAATTTGATATAGGCTCAACTTTAATGGTAAACCTTGTTCTATACCTTATCTTTAAGAGCATGTGAGACCAATCAGAAGAAAAATAACCACCAACCTTAGCTATGAAATCTCCTAGAAAATAAATAGAAAAAAAAGGAGGTAGGTCAATGATTGATATGTCTTGACTAATAGTCAAGTTTGGGAAATCATGAAGAGTTAAATCTAGCCCTTTGATCACTCCCACAATATTAACTGAAGTGCCATCTAACTGTAAAATACCATTGGAAAAATGGAGTGTATTTAATGCCTATTATGTCTGCTATCTTTTTTAGCACTGCTGAAATACTGGCACTTGAGTCTATCATGCAATTGTGTACTAAAAACTTCCCAATAATCAAAGATAAGTAGAAAGGAGATGGTTTCTTCACTTTACTTACTTTCTCTTCATTAGGTTGGATGAGACTTGTGGGAATCTTCTCCTTTTGAACTGCTGGTCCAATTGATGGAAACTATTTCAAAGCATCTTGCAATAGGTCCCTTTGATATAGAATTGATAATGCATCCCACATAGACACATTCAAGTTTGTTTTATTCATCTGATCAACAATATTTAGTGGGCTTCTTGTAGGCTTATATATTGAAGGAACCCAAGCTTCTTTCTTTGACTGTTCCATGTTTTTTTGGGATCTTTTGAATGAAAAGAAACATCTTTTGTAAGAGTAGGCATGCTGGTTATACCAGTTTGATTACTTTTTTGTAAGATCCACTACAAGTTCTTTCTCTTTAGGAATAGGATCATTCTACACTATAGAAGGTAGGTGAGTGTTCTCCAAATGTCTCTTCTTTGACCTTGTATTATGTACAAAAATATTTAGAGGCATATAACTAAACTATCCATAGACTGATTGATTGCACAATGATCTTTAGGACTCCAAAACATGAGTCTAGCTTTAGGAGAAACCTCTTTAGGTACCTCAACATTAGGATTTGCAACCTCCACTATTGATTCTTGTTGATTTAGAAAATTTTGCAGCATTAAGGATTATCCTTACACACCAACTATATAAGTAGACTATTTGTGAGACTGATTGCAAGGATACCACCATTCAACTTCTTGAGCCATGTTGTTTTGGACTAGGACAAGGGCATTGCTCATGCTAATAGTAGGAACTTGTTGTATATGATGGCTTACTCGTAGAGGTAGATTTGGATTAACACCTTGATACCTATTAGGTTGATAGACTTGATTAACAAACTACTTCCTATTTTGTTAATAACCTTGATTCCAATTCTAATTTGAAGGATGTCCCTAGTTATAATTTGGGTAAGATCTAGGGGTTTGTTGTTTCTCCAAAGAGATAAATTTATTGAACGTGTTCTTCACTAAATCTCTAAGGTCATCAATTTCATTGGAAGGGCTAGATGTAGAGGTGGATGAAGAGGCCTTAGGCTATAGAAGAGAAGTAAGTATTTTAAAATCTACAAAGATGAATAACCCAGAAAACTAGTGCAACAAATAGATTAATAAACTATGAAGAAAATGATATGAAATCAAATAACAACATAGAGTTAGTCTCTGAGACAAATGCAAATTCTCGTAAAGCAAAATAGCATTAAGAGGATGCAAAAGAAAAATTTTCATAATACAATGTACCCAAGACTAGATAGGAGGTGAGTATATATAGAATATGATAGAGGGGAGAGGTGGCAAATACGACCAATGTGAAGAGTCCACCACAATAGCCTAAAATAGGAAAGTGTAACTTCCATGGAAGATGTCGACACCTTGCACCACTCACACTAATACTCAATTAATCCTAAGCAAGCTTAATCATATGTATAGGAAAAACCTAGGAATAGGAAATTAAATAACCAAATAGGGAAATAAAAACCTACACTAACACCCCTCCTTAAGCGTATCTTTGGTGGGTGAAAAGATGGGTCCCAGAAAATGAAGCCTGATGAGGTACCCATGTACATAAAAAACCCCCCAAAAATAAGAAACCCCCCGAGAAAATAGAGAATAGCCCCCCCCCCCCCCCCCCCCAAATTGAGAGAGAAGAGACCCCCTAGAGTAGAGAGAGTCATGACTCTGAGTGAGAGGACTAAGAAGCCCCCTAGAAGATGAAGCCTCCCGCACCCCTAGAAAAGCTTGCAGATGAAGATACTTGTTTTCTATAAATGGTTTGGAGAAGATATCAATAGCTTGCTCGGAAGTTAGAGAATAACAAAGTTCGATGACGTGGCCATGGATGAGCTCCCAGATGTATTGCATGTGGACCTCAATGTGTTTGGTTTACTGATGATGGACCATATTCTGTGAGATCTGAATGACACTCTAGTTGTCACAAAATATGACTAATGGTCATTTGATCTGGATGCCAAACTTGGCGAGAAGATTCTAAAGCTAGATGGCCTCAATGGTGGCATTCACAACCCCCTGATACTCAGCCTCAGTAGAAGATAGAGCAATAATAGACTACTTCTTTCTCGACCAAAAAACTAGGCCTAAACCAAGTGAGAAGCTGTAACCTGAAGTAGACTTGTGATCTTGAGAATCACCTGCCCAATCTGAATCTGTGTATCCCACCAAGTCAATATCAATTCCCACTACGTAGTTAATCCCAAAACTATGAGTACCCTGAATATAGATAAGTATCCTCTTGGTTGCTTTCGAATGCAACTCATGGGGCTCCTACATGAATCAAGAGATCATGCCTACAACATATGAAATGTTGGGTCTCGTATGAGTCAGATAAATGAGACTCCCAATAAGCTATCGGTACAAAGTGCCATCAACAAATGTTGAAGAACACCAAGCCTCAAGTTTGACTCTAGAAAGGAAGGGAGTTGGAGTAGTCAACCATATGAAACCTTGAGAGAAAATCTAAAGTATACTTGGACTATGTGAGTGTTTTCCCAGAAGTAGACTGGAAGATCTCAATCCCTAGAAAGTAATGCAACAAGCCCAAGTCAATCATCAAAACCTGTCATGAAGGGCATTTTTGACTACCCCAATGGCGGATGAAAAGCTCCCTATGATCAACAAGTCATCAACATACAGGACTGGAAATAGGAGTGAATCATCCTATTGTAAAATGTAGACATTAGGATCATAATGGCATTGAGTGAACCTAACTATCAGGAGGGAGTCCATCTTGGCATACTAGGCTCGAGGAACCTTCTTGAGGCCATAGCGAGACTTCCAAAGGTGACACACAAGTGAAGAATCCTAAACGACACCCTATAGCTGCTCCATGTAGATATCCTCTTGAAGGTCACCATGAAGAAAATAACTCTTTACATCCATCTGGTGTACTTCCCAATGATTGGCTGAAGCAATGGTAAGAACAACTCAAATGGAGTTCATTCTAGCAACTGGTGCAAAAGTCTCAGAGTAGTCAATCCCAGGAACTTGGGAGAATCCTTTAGTGACCAGGTGAGCCTTATGCTTATCAACTGACCGATCTACTGCAAACTTTGTCTGACAGATCTACTTACATCAAACAAGTTCTCTTCCCTTAAGAAGAGGGACAAGATCCCAAGTGTAGTTCCTCATCAAGGAACTATACTCCTACATAGATGTATCCACTCAGGAATACCAGAAGCCTCTCAAAAGGACTATGGATCAAAGGAAGTAGAAATGAAGACATGTGGAGCATCCTGGAATTATGAACAATTTCACCTAGTGTCTGATGGATCCCCAACCCAATTGCCCGCAGACTGCAAAGTCTGTCTACCTCGAAGTGGACTAGAAGTTAGAGAATTTGGAGGAGAATCATCACCCTCTGAATGATGACTAGGAGTGGAAGGAGGTGAATCCTCTGAATCGCTCTCAACATCAAAAGTGGAGGTAGAAGACTCCTTATCATCAAGAGTTTGCCCAAGTGAATCTGACTCATCAGAAGATCTATCATGTAGTTCAAGTGACTCCAATTTCAAGGTAGAAGGAGGTGGAGAAGTGATAGGAGTTGAGCTTGAAGAGCCCTCCTCAAACTAAACACTCATCTTGGTAAACAACTCATGTGTAGTAGGGTGGAGTAATCGATAACCCTTCACACCATCAGGATATCTTACAAATATGCAAGGCCTACTTTACGGATCCAAGGCCTTACATTTCTCTACAAGAATGTAGTCCCATACAAAAGAACCAAAAAATCAGAAGTGCTTAACTGATGGTTTCTGACCACTCCAAGATTCAAAAGGAGTGACTCCTTAGAGGCTTGGTGAGGAACATGATTCTAGATATAACAAGTTGCATAGTTAATGGCCCCTGTCCAATACTATGGTGCAAGAGATCTAGAGTGAATCATGCAGTTCACCATTTCTTTCGAGGACATATTCTTTTGTTCTGCCAGATCATTCTACTAGGGAGTGTATGGAACTAAATGCTGCAAAGCAATCCCCTCTGAAGTGAAAAACTGCTCAAAATGATGGTTGACATATTCACCACCAAATTGTCAGTGCATAAAACTCTGATGGATTTCCTAGATTGCTTCTCTACAAAATTTTTGAAGTCCTAAAAGTGATCAAATACCTCAGACTTCTGTTTGAGAAAGTACACCCATGTATATCGAGAAAAGTCATCAATGAAAGTTAGAACAAATCTAGCCTTGCTGAAGGATGGACAAGGAAATGGACCAACCAAATCACTGTGAATTAACTCCAATATCTGTGGATCTCTCCATGCCTTACATTTATCAAATTTTTCCTTAGGATGCTTACCAAAAATGCAACCTTGGCAAACACCACCTAAAAACTAAGTTGAAGGCAACCCTATGACAATGCTCTGCTGGTTGACCTACTGCAAGTAGTGGAAGTTAAGATGGCCAAACCACTCATGCCATAATCTACTCACATCATTTGAATAAGTGAGAAAAATAGATGAAGAAGGATTAGGAACAAAGTGAGAAAACAAATATAGTCGAGACTAATGATCTGCTCTTCCCACTACAACTATAGAACCACTATGCAAATCATGAATCATCACTAAATTAGGAGTGTACTTGAATCACTTTCCTGAACCTGTGTGAGTGATCTGATATACTGATAGGAGATTAGTTGATAATGAGGGAACACAAAGAACATCGTGGAATGTGCTATCCCCCACATCAATAGACCCTCTCCCACACACCTCAACAAGAGTGTCATCACCCATCAAAAGAGAAGGCATAGTACATGGCTCCAAAGATGCAAGTTCTTCCTTAGATGAAGCCATGTGGTGCGAAGCACCCAAATCAAGAACCCAAGTGGATGGTTGTGAAGCAACTACTACAAGGTATTTGCCCTTTCCTTTCCCCCTGTTATCCTTTACCTTGTTAAACCCCTCATTAGAACTCTGTTTTATAGATTCAGGAACACTGATATTATTCTTCTCAAGAACATGTGTCAAGTGATCAATTTGTTTCTTCAAACATTTATGCTTATCATGATCGGGTCTTTTACAATATGCACATTTGACCTTCTCTTTCTTAGGTTTGTCACTAATAGAAGATTGGGTCTAATTAGCTGCTTTTGGGGAAGCTTGTTTTGTTGAAATGTGTCGGACAACTAAGAGGGGGGGAATCAGTTGTCCCTAAAACTTTGAACACTTATGAACATTAACACATCAAACACTTATTTACTATTACTCAAATTTAACAATGAAAGCATAGAATAAGAAGCTCAACACAATAACATAATCAACACATGAGACACCAAAGTTTTTACGTGGAAAACCCTATAAGGGAAAAACCATGGTGGGTGTTAGGCCACAAAGATATCTATGTTATAGTAATACCAAAAAATAGAGGCTCACTACCTTAGGGCTCACTACCCAAAAATGCTCACTGTAAATGTTAGGGCTCACTGCCAAGGATTGCTGAACTGATTTGATAGCATCTACTTCATGCCTGAGTTTAATTCCATTGAAGCACAATATATCACCTCTGCTCTGCTCTTCTTACACCTTCACACCTATCTTTTCATTTTTGCACTTGGACATCTTTTTCACAACTATATTACATGTTTTTATACAACTCATCAACCTTGGAATGTACATCAAGGTTGGCATTACATTCATCAACCGTTGGAGCAATCTCCAAGGTCGGCATTACAAACATACATAGAAATAGGTCTGGACCTAAACAAGATTAGCTCAGGGAAAGATGTATGTAGATCACGTTACACCTTAGATGGGACTCAAAAGAAATCTTCCATGCCACAACACGCTTCCACAATCTTCAATGCATCTCCACAAGTAGTGAAAACATCCAGGTCGGCCAAGACTGGTGTTAACATTAAGTCTTCTAAGAACAGTCTTATTCTACGATCCAAATTTCTCTTTGCGAACTAATCCAGAAGTAGGAACACAATTAGGAGACATCCACAAGCACATTGTAATCACCAAGAACAACCACACAATCTCTAACCACTCTACCAAGAAGATTCTTCAAACTGAAGCACATAAACAACACTGCCAACTACTGTCATAGAGGAAAGATCACTTGCGGACAACCAAATCATGAAACATTGGAGTTGAAGGCACTTATCATCATTACAAACTTAATTCCAGAACTGTAAAATGAGAAACTTCAATGTGGAGGAATGCGGAGAAAAATACTTTCTCCCTGTCACCACTAAATACACAGAAAAAATAGATTTCACTCTGTTGAACATATCTCTCAAATCTTCATACCAGAGGCTCAAACTTGGAACATAGAATCTTAAGACATGTATCTAAATAACTTCCAATCCATAGACAAGGATATTGATTCTACAAGAAATGAAAAGCAATCTACTGGATTGTTCTACTGTACCAAGAATACTTATTACCTTCAACATTTAAGCAAGCATCAAAACAAGAGTACAGTTGACACCAATGACAACACATATATGTTGACATCAATGACAACACTGGTTAGGCACATAATTGGAA
Source organism: Cunninghamia lanceolata (assembly GCA_027924645.1). Taxonomy (NCBI): domain Eukaryota; kingdom Viridiplantae; phylum Streptophyta; class Pinopsida; order Cupressales; family Cupressaceae; genus Cunninghamia; species Cunninghamia lanceolata. The sequence goes on along the minus strand of BSBN01000252.1, from coordinate 21,339,738 downwards.
CAATCTCCTCCTTTGTCATTGATGGCAACATATGATGTGAAAAACTATAATAACCATTAAGACAAGATACTCTCCCTTTCTTTTTACACATCTGCACTCTTTTTCCCCCTGAGTTTTTCACATGATTTCTCTCCCCTTTTGACATCAATGGCAAAGGGCACATACTTTCACTTAGCTACTCTAATCAAATTACTCTATCATGAATACTGTAACACTTACTACTCTTTGTTAGGAATACATATCAGGAACACTTTCTACTCCTCCTGAGAGGTAGCTCTCAAAACATCAATCCAGATCAAAGAATGAGGCTTTGGACACCACTAGACTGATGCATTCTTATGCATCTTAGTTTAGAGCAGGAGGGGTAATAACCCCTAACTTTTCTCTGAGATGCTCAAAGGTATCCTTAGGTAGAGGCTTAGTGAAAATATCTACAATCTGATCCTCTATGGACACATATTCCATCTTTACTTCATTCTCTGTCACCTTCTCTCTCAAAAAGTGATACCTTATTGATATGTGCTTTGTTGTTGAGAAGATCACTAGATTCATTGAAATGTTTATGGCACTTGTATTGTCACAAAAGATTGCAATTGGATCTTCATATACAACTCTTATGTCTTTCAATGTCTGCTTCATCCATAACACTTGAGTGCAACAACATGCTGCTGCAATATACTCTGCTTCTATAGTGGATAAGGAAATTGAATCTTGCTTTTTGCTCAACCACGAAACCAATCTATTACACAAGAAGAAAACACCTCCACTTGTACTTTTCCTGTCATCAACATCTCTGGCCCAATCTGCATATGTATATGCACTGAGACTGAAATCATTATCCTTTGGATACCATAAGCCATGATCTGATGTGCCTTTCAAATACCTCAAGATTCTCTTAACTGCCATCACATGAGACTCTTTAGGATCCTCTTGAAATCTTGCTACAAGACAAACTGCATGCATTATATCAGGTCTAGATTGAGTTAGATAAAGTAATTCTCCAATCATGGATCTATACCTTTTCTGATCAGTCTTAGGTGATTCATCATTTTTACTCAGCTTGCAACCAGTCACCATGGGAGTACATACTGGTTTAGAGTCCTCCATTCCAAACTTCTTCAACAACTCTTTCACATACTTAGATTGGGATATGAAGATTCCTTTATCTTATTGAGTAACTTGCAGACCTAAAAAAAATTCATCTCACCAAACATAGACATCTCAAACTCCTTTTGCATTTCACCAGCAAATTTTGTGCAAATATCTTCATTGCCTTCAAAGATAATGTCATCAACAAAGACTTCAACAATCAAAATTTGATCACCATTAATCTTGAAATAGAGATTACTATCAGTAGTACCTTTATTGAACCCTAATTGCAATAAGTACTTATCTAACCTTGCATACCAGGCTCTAGGAGCTTACTTGAGTCCATACAAAGATTTCTTCAACTGGCACACCATATCACCTTGGTCTGGTAACTAAAATCCTTCTGGTTGCTCAATGTAAACTTCCTCTTCCAACTCATGATTTAGAAATACAGACTTCACATCCATTTGATACACTTTGAAATCTTTGTGAGATGCAAATGCTAGAAATATTTTGATTGCTTCAATCTGAGCCACTGGAGCAAAAGTCTCTTCAAAATCTATTCCTTCAATTTGAGAATATCCTTTGCACAACAACCTTGCTTTGTTCCTTACAAATTCTCCATTTTCATTCAGCTTGTTCCTAAAAACCCATTTTGTTCTAATAACATTTTTATCAGCAGGTCTAGGAACTAATTCCCAAGTTTCATTCTTCTCTATCTGCATTAGTTCTTCCTTCATGGCTTTTACCCAATTTTCATCATTGCATGCTTCATTCATAATTTTTGGTTCAACTTTAGAAAGCAAACAATAATTCACTTGTTCTTCTACAACTCTTTTCCTTGTTAGTACTCCTTTGCTTTTGTCTCCAATAATTTGATCTCCTGAATCATTGATCCTTACATACCTGGGAGTCTTAACTATAGTTTCTGTAGTCATCTCTTCTTCATCTTGACTATCTTCCTGTTCCTCTTTCTTCTCATTTACTATGACAACAGGTTCATCTGATTCATAGCCATTCAGATATGATGTTCTTCCTTTTTCTTCATCCACCTTCACATTTGCACTCTCAACAATCTTTTTCAGCCTTTTGTTGTAGCACCGGTAGGCCTTACTCTTGGTAGAGTATCCAAGGAAGATTTCTTCATCACACCTTGTATCAAACTTCCCTAGATCTTCTTCTCTTCTAATATAGCATTTACTTCCAAAAACTTTGAAATATTTTACTATAGGAATTCTTCCATACCATAATTCATAAGGAGTTTTAGTACCATTACCTTTCACTTGAAGTCTATTTTGAATGTAGACAACAGTATGTATAGCTTCTTTCCAGAAAACTTCTGGTAGATTTGCTTCCTTCATCATTGTCCTAACAACCTCTTGAACTATCCTGTTCTTTCTTTCCACAACTCTATTCTACTGAGGAGTCCTAGGTATAGACATCTGTCTCTTTATCCCTTTCTCTTCACATAAAATGTTGAATTCATTTGATGTGAATTCACCTCCTCTATTAGACCTCAAGCATTTGATTTCCAGTTCTATTTCATTCTCAATCATTGCCTTGAAAGATTTGAACTTTTCTAGGGCTTCTAATTTGTCTCTTAGAAAAGTAACCCAAGTCATTCTAGAATAATCATCAATAAGCAACATGAAGTACCTGTCACCTTGTAGACTTCTCACTCTTATAGGACCATAGAGATCTGTATGCACTAGATCCAACAAGCTGACAAAAATTGCTCTTTGCTCTTGAAACTAGTTCTTATCTGCTTCACCAACTGACATTCCTTACAAATGGTATTTGTGGGTTTCACAAGCTTTGGTAAATATCTCACAGTCTGACCTAAACTTATCTTCACCAAATTATCAAAGTTTATATGACACATCCTTCTATGCCACAACCAACTCTCACCTTCTTGGGCCAATAAACAATAATCATTAGTTCCTCTTAACTGGTAAATGTTACGTCTGGTCTTCTTACCAATAGCAATCACTATTCTGGAGCTTTCCATGATCTTGCACCCATTATCTTTGAATCTCATATCATATCCTTTGTCACACAACTAACCAACACTCAAAAGATTATGCTTTAAACCCTTCACATATAAGACATTATCAGTGTTGTGCTTTCCATAAAAAGAAATAGATCCTTTACCACAAATCTTACTAGCTGCATTATCTCCAAACCTAACCAGTCCTCCATCATACTTTTACAAACTCACAAACTTACTTTTGTCACTGGTCATGTGATGTGAGCATCCACTATCAATAATCTGTTCATCCTTATCTTTCTCCACCTGAACAACCAAAGCACTTTCCTCCACTAGTTTTTACTCCTTTACACAGCTAGTAGGATTAGTAGTCTCAAGTTATTCTTTAATAGAAACAAACAAGCACTCATTTGCACTAGTATTAGCATCATTAGATTCATCATCTGTTACACCATCATCAATGTCTTTAACATAGTAGCATTTCTTTGGAACTCTAAGTTTGCTCTCAAATCTTTTTCTATTCCTTTCAATTCTTTCAGGACATCTAGAAGCATAGTGACCAACCTTACCACATGAAAAACATTTGAAAGGTAATTTGCCTTTATACTTACTGGAGCCTCTTTGTAGTCTGTCAACAATGTTGGCTTCAATTTCATCAATCTCATCATTAGATTCCACTCTCTACTTCTCAGCTTTGGAAGTCTTTTCTGAGGTGCTAGCTTTGAAAGCAGTTTCAACTTTTGGCAAAGCATCATCAAATTCTCTCATTTCAAAAGTTGTAAGCTTTCCAAGTAATTGGTCCTTAGAGACATCCTTCATAGTCATTACTTCTTCAATTGTAGCTACCTTGTGACTATAGGACTTAGGTAATGACCTAAGAATTTTCATTACAACTTCCTTCTCATCAATAGTTCCTCCCATTCCTTTTATTCCATTGACAATTTCATCGACTCTTTGCATGTAGGCTATTATGTTCTCATCTTCGCTCATCTTCAAACTCTCATATTTTGCTTTCAAACCCTGCAATTTGGCACTTTTTACAGATGTATCTCCTTCATACATATTTTTCATCTTCTCCCAGACTTCATGAGTAGTTTCCAAATCCATGACCTTTATCAATTCTGTGTTAGATAGGGCACTTAGCAAGGTATCTCTAGCTTTTATGTTCAACTCATATTCTTTGATTTCATCTTCAGTTATCAAACCATTCATAGGCATAGTATACTTTGTCTCTGTCACTTTCCATACTCTATATCCATGGCAAAGGAGATGACTTTTCATTCGAACCTTCCAGAGAGCATAATTTGTTCCATCGAACTGCGAAGCTTCCTTCTTGTAAGACATCCTGGATCTTTCTCAAGCTGTTAGGCTTACTCCCAAGTAACCTTCCTCTAATACCAATTGTTGAAATGCGCTGGACAACTGAGAGGGGGGGTGAATCAGTTGTCCCTAAAACTTTGAACACTTATGAACATCAACACATCAAACACTTATTTACTGTTATTCAAATTTAACCATGAAAGCATAGAATAAGAAGCTCAACACAATAACCACATGAGACACCAAATTTTTTACGTGGAAAACCCTATAAGGGAAAAACCACTGTGGGTGTTATAGTAATACTGAAAAACAAAGGCTCACTGCCTAAAAATGCTCACTACAAATGTTAGGGCTCACTGCCAAGATTGGCTCACTATCAAGGGGTGGCTCACTGCCAAGGATTGGTGAACTGATTTGATAGCATATACTTCATGCCTGAGTTCAGTTCCATTGAAGTACAATATATCACCTCTGCTCTGCTCTTCTTACACCTTCGCACCTATCTTTTCATTTTTGCACTTGGACATCTTTTCGCAACTACATTACATGTTTTTATACAACTCATCAACCTTGGAATGTACATCAAGGCTGGCATTACATTCATCAACCATTGGAGCAATCTCCAAGGTTGGCATTACAAACATACATATAAATAGGTCTAGACCTAAACAAGATTAGATAAGGGAACGATGTATGTGGATCACATTACACCTTAGCTGGGACTCAAAATCAATCTTCCATGCCACAACATGCTTCTACAATATTCAATGCATCTCCACAAGTAGTGAAAACAACTAGGTCAGCCAAGACTAGTGTTAACATTAAGTCTTCTAAGAACAATCTTCTTCTACAATCCAAAATTCTCTTTGTGGACCAATCTAGAAGTAGGAACATGATCAGGAGACATCCACAAGCACATTGTAATCACTAGGAACAACCGCACAATCTCTAACCACTCCGTCAATAAGATTCTTCAAACCGGAGCACATAAACAACACTGTCATCTACTGTCATAGAGGAAAGATCACTTGCAGACTACCAAATCATGAACCATTTGAGTTGAAGTCACTTATCATCAATACAAACTTAATTCCAGAATTGTAGAATGAGAAACTTCAATGTGGAGGAATGCAGAGCAAAATACTTTCTCCCTGTCACCACTAAATACACAGAAAAAGTAGATTTCACTCTGGTGAACATATCTCACTCAAATCTTCATACCGGAGGTTCAAACTTGGAACATAGCATCTTCAGACATGTATCTAAATAACTTCCAATCCGTAGACAAGGATATTCATTCTACAAAAAATGTGGAGCAATCTAATGGACTATTCCGTTGTACCAAGAATACTTATTACCTTCAACACTTAAGAAAACATCAAAACAAGAGTACAGTTGAGACCAATGACAACACAGATATGTTGACATCAATGACAACACCGGTTAGGCACATATATACTTGCAACATGTTTTTGATCCTTCTTCTCCTTGCTATTCTTTTGTTTCTTATCCTTAGTGTTACTACTTTGTCCCTTTTGTTCTTTTGTGCCTTGGTTGGTAGCCAGGGCATGTGACTTAGAGGATTTTAGAGTGCCCATTTGGATTAGCTTATCTTGCTCCCATGTGAGAGAGATAGCAAAGTCATCCAAAGATGGCATGGTGAATTGAGTTCCAAGTGCATCCTTTGTAGCATAGAAGGTAGAAACAAATACAAAATATTTAGAACTTAGCTTAGTGAGAATACTAAAAATTAGTTGTTCATCTTTCTTTTCAATTCCACACTATTTTAACTGTAGCCTTAGTGATTTTAGTTTGGTGTAAAAATCCTAAACTGTGTTGAAGTTGCCTCGACTTAAACTAATTAGTTCATTTTCCAACATATGACCCCTCATTGAATCTTGTGTGCCAAATATTGTTTCTAGCTTTGTCCAGATTTCATTTGGCGAATTCAAAGACTTAATGTGAAAGAGCTAATTAGGTGAAATAGACAAACACAATGTTCCATAGGCCTCATCACATTTGTTAAACCACTTAGTCTTATCTTCATCTTTAGCAAGTTCAGTTTCTAGTCCCATTGTTATCCTACGCAACCCATCTTTCCTTAAGTAGATTTTCATGCATTATTTCCACTCACAGTAGTTGTAAGGAGTTAATATGGGCACTGTCGTTTGATCCATGATGAAGGAATGTAGAAATGAAGTGCTGGAAAGATGAGAACTCAAGTACACCCCCCTTTTCACTAGTTTTTTAAATGACCCCCCAGATATTACAATGTTGGGACTTTACAATTAGTGCAATTTACAATGCAAATCTCAGATTTTTAGACTTTTACAAGGCCCAAAATGACCAAAACACTGAAACTACAACTCAAGTACAATATGAGTTCAATTTGAGAGTACCAGTGTGGAGTCCATAGAAAAATAGGAGATCTAAAAAAACAACACCCAAAAAAGAGTTTGTTTGCACAAGTTATGGCTCCTAGAATGTCTTAAAACAAGGACTATGCAACAAAATTAGTAAGAATCTATAATTTCTAAAAAACTCAAGTGTCAAAATAGAAAACCAACTTTACCAAAATGTAGAGCATGAAATTATAACCCAAAACAAAAAAAATGTGCCAAAAAAGGCCTTCGTATGGCTTAGAACGAGTCTTCTGAAGTTTGGGTGCACAAATGAAAACTCCAATGGTGAGGGGTAAACGCTGAAAACACTATTCACATCCTGAAAGAACTGTTCATAGCCTAGAAATGTTGTTCATGGCCTAAAAACATTGTTCACGTCTTGAAAACATTGTTCATGGCCTGAAACACTGTTCACGACCTGAAACACTATTCATCACACTGTTCATGGTCGTGTGACTGCCATAAAAGAAAAAAATTCTTTTGAAGCTCTTGATGTCTGATACAAAAAAAAATTATATGAAAATGGGGGTTTTTGGGCCTTCTAGACACAATGGAAAGGTTCGTTTAGTCTCAAAATGCCACAAATTTGACCAGCATGTTGTAACCACTCTTTAAACCCCTCATTTGCAACTTGAGTTTCTAATCTTTGATTTTGGTGTAATGAAAGTCTGATCTAACTGTCTTGAGCCTTCTAGATGCTATGGAATGGCTAAAAAAGCTCCTAGGATTACCAGAATGCTACAAACACCCAAATTTCAAAAGATGCAAATACAAAACCCAGAGATTAAAATTTTTATTTCAAACTTTTCTGCTTCTCCAGATCATCCGAAGATGAAAGAGAAAAGCATACTGGGTTTTTAGAAAATTTGCATAGAAACTTATTAGCCCCCCTGAATATTTCAAATAAGGAAACTAAAATCTATTCTACACTAGAAAAGCTTTGATACCATGTTAGAATCTACAAAGTTGAATACCCCAGAAAACTAGTGCAACAAATAGATTAATAAACTATGAAGCAAATGATATGAAATCAAAATAACAACATAGAGTTAGTCTCTAAGATAAATGTAAATGCTCATAAATAAAATTAGTATTAAGAGTATGCAAAAGAAAAATCTACATAATACAATGTACCCAAGACTAGCTAGGAGATGAGTGTATATAGAATATGAGAGAGGGGAGAGGTGGCAAATACAATCAATGGGAAGAGTCCACCACAATAGCCTAAAATAGGCAAGTGTAATTCCCATGGAAGATACTGACACCTTGCACCCACTCACTCTAATACTCACTTAATTAATCCTCAGCAAGCTTAAATATATGTGTCGGAAAAACCTAAGAATATGAGATTAAATAACCAACTAAGAAAATGAAAACCTACACTAACAAAGTAAAGGCTAGCTAGGTGTAGACAACTTTGGGAAAAGAGGTACAAGAGATCTAGGAGCTATATTTCCATCCTGTATTAGGTAGTTCTTAGCCTTAATTGCTATCTCATATGCTCTTAGTAACACTTCAACTCCCATAGATTGCATCATTATAACAATATTAGAATTAAGAGCTCTTAAGAAATACAAAAACACACCTTGTGGAGAGGGTCTAGGAAGAGTTGGAATCATTTCCAAAGTCTTTTGAAACTTGAAGTTGAATTTCATCATCAATTCATTGGGAGCTCTCTTGATGGTAGTTAATTGCTCCAACAAGGAAACATTATCCACTCTTTCTCCAAACTACTTGCAAAGTACATCTCATAGCTCATCCCATGAATAAAGTGAAGCAGGTGGTAAAATTCTATACCATTGAAGAGATTTAACTTTGAGAGATGAAGCCAAATTCTTGAAAGCTACATCTTCTTGAGTGATATAATGAACTAAGCATACATTAGAGATATCCTAAATTGTTCTATGGGGGTTGTGGAGTCTTCACCAGTAAAAAATGGAATGCTCTTAAGGGAAAAATGGTATATCATTATGAGCATTTAGAGCTAATGGACCACCCCTATTAAATGTTACAAAGGGTAGATTTCTTGGTTGGGCCATGGAAGGAGTGAGTATTAAGCTTTGAAGAGTGTAAGGAAAAGGTCTAATAGGAGGGGGAGTTGAATTCACTCTCACATAAATAGCTAGAGTCCTCTAACTTCCTCTCCTTCTTGGTGGTGATAACTGCAAATACTCAAAATGTTCTGAGTTTTTCCTTGTTTGTACTCTTCTCATATAAGTTCAACACTTAATTTACTTGGAACACAATAGATTCCAACTTTAGGAGTCACTAAGTATGTTTATGATTTCCTTCAAAGGTATAAATCACTGAAACATACACCAAAAACTAGTGAAAAGGGAAATAATGAGCTAAAAATAGTTCAAAACAATCCCACTAGGCATGCCAAAAATTATTGTCACTTGAATATGCACCCTTGCTAAACACCTTGGTCAACTATTCAGTGGAACATGGGAAAGCCTCTCAAAGTGTGGGCTTTGATAGCAAGAGATCAACCTCCAAGCAAGGGCTAGTTCCCTATTTCCTATCACTGAGATTACCTAATGTATAATCAGTTGCAGGCATACAACACTACTAAAATAACACTACTCAGTGCTATCACTAGGTTTTCATCATGAAAAGGGTAAGAAATGACTTAAAAGACAAATGAGGTGATACACCAATGATAAGGAGATCTCCAGAACTATTTTTCAAGCATAAAATAATCTTAAGAAATCTGACCTACATCCATAGAAACTCAGAAAATCTTCTACATAGGTTAGGAAAGGAGAATGCAACCACAAAAGGGAGATATCCACAAGAGAAGTTCCAAACTATTCAAAGTATCTGAGAAAGGTAAAAAACTAGTTCTTTTATTGATCATAAAGGCTAAAACATTTATTACAAATTTTTGTATGACCAAATCTATATAAAATCTAGAAAGCGTATCTTTGTTTCATTACAACTAGATATGATGGAAGGTAAAACATCCTTGAGAAAATTTAGGAAATTGTCCTCAAGGGAAAAAATAAAGAGGCTAACTACCTCGTGAATGCTTTAAATAATCTTCCTGGGTGTAGAGGAGAGTTGGAAGTAGTTTATCCTAGTCTTTTTCTTAAGATCCCATGATTTGTTTAGTGCCTAACTCTTCATATCTATCCACTCCCCTGAAAGGTCTCAAAAATTGCTACCAATTACTTGAATAAGTGCTTGTTGTAAATAAGTAATGATAAGGACTCTTGATGGCCATAACTTCTTCCAACTACTCTTGCCTAAAAATAGGACCATGTTCCAAACGTCCTTCAACTATTTGACACCTTTTACTCTTTTTGAGGCATATGAATATGCCCTTCTTCATTATGAATGTCAACTATACTTTTATGACTTCTTTATGATTTCTTAACAAACCTTATTTCAATTTGTCTCTCCCAGAAATAGGACTTGTCAATGTTTGCAACACAAGCATATTTCACAATATTGTTGAGATACACCATGGATGTCTTTTTTGTTCTATCTCTGAAGTCTTTCATCTCAAATGGTGGAGTCAAGGCCTTGATGCCACCACTTCTATAGGAACCAAACCAGGCCAAGTTTGGATAGCATCATCTATAGTCATAGGTCAAGGTTAAAAGAAATCCACCTTCTTCGAAGAGCTTATAATTCTCTCAAAAGTGTCTTTAGAGACTCTATCAAACCCACTGCCACCATTTTAAACATATTTTTTATTGAGTTGGAAAAGCCATTGTTCATCACTGGACTCCATACTGTAAGTGTGTATATGTAAAAATTGAGTAAATAATGATCAAGCAATGAACAATAAGCTCAATCCTATAAGCTTCAAGAAAACAATCTAAATGATAACCAAAATCAATGAATAATGATACAAAGAAAGCTATCACCTAGATTGTATTGTTTCCTTGGTTTTTTGTGGATTTCTCAATAAATTGCATAACCATGTTGCAACAAGCGGTTGTAGGATAATGTGCTCAAAGATGTAATAAATGTGCTCAATGATGCGATAATGCTCAAAGCGCTATTATGAACGCCCATAGCTTAAATGATCGAAGAGGATTTATGTTGAAGTGAAGGGGGATATATATAGGTTCCAGGAAAGATTGATCAACGGTTGAGATAAATCAATCAAATGGATGGACAAGATGAGTTGAGAGGACATGATGAACGTGCACACGACAAGTGTCATGTCTTAAAGCTACTTTGTTGAGTTAACTGCTTGCTTTGATAAAGGTAGGATTTGATTTCATAAATTTAGGATGCTTTTTTTCCAATTTATAAGTTGGTTGATAAAAACAATAATGAATAAAGCCAATTAACTCAACTTTAGATTTGCTTTTTGACATGCTAAAAAAAAAAACTAATTGTGCACATAGAAGAAAAGATTATTTTAAGAAGATTTGAAAGATAAAAACAAATTAAATAAATAAATTTATTCAATTTATCTTGCATGATGGAAGAAAGGATCAGATATGAGGATTTAAATAAATTAAACAAATAAATTCATTTAATTTATTTTGCATGATAGAGGAATATAAATAAAATATTAGTTTTATATATTTTTAGAAGATAAAGTCAACTTAAATAAATTTGAATAATTTATTTAAATTTAGAGGAATAAATAGCTAATTAAATAATTAAAAATTATTTAATTATGGATAAGAGGAATTTTGAATGATGAATTAATTAAATAATTAATTTTATTTAATTAATGTGGATTTGAAGATTGAAAGAGGATAATTTAATTAAATAATTAAATTATTTAATTTGGAAGAATAAAGAGGAAATTAATTAAATAAATAAAATTTATTCAATTAATGTTGTAATCAGGGAAATTAGAAGAAATTGATGAAATTAATTAAATAATTAGATTATTTAATTAACATTAGATGCAAGTGATTTAGATGAATTTGATGTATGCAAGGTGAATAATGCAAAGGTCATTTTTAGGTGTCTACATTTTGCCCCTCTTTGATACAATGCCTTTTATAGTGTTTTCTCAAAGAAAATAGTGATAAAGATGTGATACAACTATGCCCCAATGTAACTAACATAGGATGCCCCTCGAGAATAAAGACAGGGAAGTGATAGAAGAATTGGGTTGACTCACGACTAGAAGAAAGGGAGAGTGACGCGATAGAAACATGCTTAGAAGGACTAGATTGGATATTGGAGGCTGACACGATGGAGAAATAAGGTTGACATGAAGAAAAATAGGGCAAAGGGAGGGAAGAATTAGGGCTGGGACTCTATAAATAGGGCCCAAGGGGTCACTTTCAAATCATTTGCACACTCAGACTTTAGAATTTTCAGAGACATTTGTCATCTTGTGCTTAGTTTGAGAGCTCAGAGCCTTAGTGGAGTTTTTCGACTATAGAGATGTTGATTCCACTTGACAAACATTGAGGTGAGCGCATCAGGACCTATGGGCAACCGACAGGAGCAACAACAACGGTATGTACCCTCAAACCTATCTTTAGGTATATTTATTAGGGCAATAAATGAGGTAGAAAATTAATTTTGCGAAAGGCGAGCTTTAGGAAAACATGCGCCTATGGTGCTTAATGATGCACCTTTGGAAAGTTGAAGCACTTTTGAGGCATGCAACTACACCTTTGGCATTTTTGAGGTGCCTTTGGTAGGTTGAATTAGGTCTAGGTAAAATGAAGTGCCTTTGGCACGTAGAAATGCGCATTTGGCAGGGTTAAAAATGTGCTTATGCAATGCAGTAATGCGCCTATGGTGCATAGAAATGCACCTTTGGAAAATTGAAGTGCCTTTGGCACAAATAGGGTTATGACCGGATTGACCAAGCAGGATAGGTTTGACTTTGTTTGACCTGACTTGACTAGGGTTTGACTTAGGTGTTTTCAGTGTTTGACCTAGTTGTTGACATAGTTTGAGTTGGTTTGACTAGGATTTGGCCAGTTTTTTTGACTAAGTCATGTGCAAAGGATAACAAGTTGAACTTATATGGATGTAGGTTGTTCTGACACATTTAATATCTAGGGAGCGACACTTCATCAATGTGGCCATGGTGGCCAATCTAGAGTGGGAGGAGGAGATTTTTCTAGAGGTGATGGGTTTGTGGCACGTGGCCCACATGACACTAGTTTGAGCTCACTTGTCTTTGATGTTTGCATTAGTGGAGCGATGGCGTAGTGAGCATAACTCCTTATTCCCTACTGGATAGGCGACCATTACATTAGAGGATCTATGGTGAATTTTGAGGATCCCTATTCATGGCACCCAAGTTGACTACGAAACAGATCAGGGTGAGGAGGCACTTAGGGAGGTATTCATGACTCCTGACCTAGGTTTTGAGGAGTGTAACATTCCTCCTCATAATACTTGAGTAAACTCAATAATCTACAAGAAAGTAAATTAAACTTGGTAAACATGAGAGAGAATTTTTTTAATTATTTATAATATCATTTGCATATTAACAAGAAATAAAGTACAACTATCTAAATAATTTCATCCTTGAAATCATAACATGACCAAAGCTAGAAACATAGTGAAATCCTTTCACTTAACATTTTTAATACATAAAATGCATTTGGCATAAAGAATAGTTTTACCTCATAAATTTGACTGTCATAAGCCATAACATGGAGTACACTGCATCTAGAATATTGATAATGATCTTCACAAGCCTCTACGAGTCTTCTGCTTTAGAGGGTGAGCATCATTCGAGTGCTTTTCGTCCAACCACAGACCGACGGTCCCCCACTCACCTTCCTTTCTAGAAGTGGCCCTACCCTTCACGAAGGGTATAGATATAACGAACTAACAAGTGTTTGTAATCTAAGTCCTAGTATTGTGTCCTACATAACTTCAATCAACCATACAACTCTAGACCACCTATAGCTAAGTATGATCATACTGATTGGTCATGCCATCTAGACACACACTTCTGACTCGACTATAATTCTATCTCACCCTACAAATTGAATTTCATCTTTTAGTACTTTAGACATAGCCTTGTCTGTACTAAAAATTCATTCTATTCAATCTGACTTAGAAATAATCCTTAATCTAGAATATACATGCAATATTTATATGTTAAGGCAATTCTAATCCTTTCAGTGATTCCCCTTTGCATACTTGCAACTTCTAGGGTCTATGACCTTCTGTCACTTTTCTCTCTGTCTCAAATATCAAACATCTTTGGTGTATTATAACAAGTTTCGACTCTATCATAAAATTACTTAGATTTGATAAATTCTACTAAGAATCATCCTGTCTTCCTTTATGGTTCTCTTGACCTTTCTCTGTCGACCAATATGGTATCCTTGACCTTTCACTGTCGAAAAAAATATGGTTTTCTCAACCTTTTACTGTCGACCATTATATACATATATACAAAAAATGTCACATCCGACATAAGAGTTATAGGATTCCTAAATCCTTCTAGTCTTAATACTAGGGTTTTACTTCTCTAACCCAAAACATGGAGGAATCAATCATCCTTGTTATCCAAAGATAATAGCATACTTAAACAAAACAAAAGAACAAATACCTCTAGTCTTCCTAGGATTCTTAGCATTGCTCGAATTCACTCTTCTCATAAATGATTAAACATAGAATATGAAGTGTATCCTCATCCATATAATATTTTAATGGACATTATCACTTTTCAAACTAGACTTTCAATTAAGTTCAACCTATCAACCCTAATAGGTTTGAGTCAGAGAGGATAATAACTACTTTCGACCTCCCAGTCTTCTTAAGTCTACTGACTTTCCATTTAAACAGGTAACAGACTCATATGTATATTCATGCTTCAATTATATGTCAAAACCCCTATATCAATAATCCTAAGTACCCCAATCATGTGGAGTTGAGATTTGAATCTCTCAACATACCCAACTTAGAACAAATCATATCAAGAGTACTCCACACTAGGTTAATTTTGTCATTTATGCAAACAATGTTAAAACAAGTTCATTTGAACATATATTAAGGACTATCGACAAAAGATGGGTTAAGAATTCATATGGCTATCATCCTTTGTATATATAAATATCACATAAACCTTATCAATTCCCAAAATCTTTGGTCTCAAGGCTTAAAGATTATACTATTGTCTCACCTAAGTGTTTACAATACGAAGTTTTATCCTTTTTCACTTTGAATGGATTTTAAGTCAAGAATATTATAATAAAGATTTAGACCAAATGGTCTCTTTTCGTATACCAACTCTAGATAAAGAAAGGATATAAACTCATACTCATCACCATGTAAGTCTTGGAAAAGTAGACTTATCTTTGTCTAAACCTCAAGTTTACTTCTAGGTTAGGATAAAGTTTTCAACAAGTTTTAGTCCCAGCTCTATACATACATCTAGTCTTCATAAGCCACCGACATAGTACAAGGAATAAATTGCTAAACTAGAGTTCCAAAAATTCTTATAACTTTTAGTCCAATTGGCATGAGAACTAGGTTAACTTTCCACATAGTCTCCTATCTAGACTTTAATCTAACCAAGAGTTTGACATGCATACTCTCTTAAGTCTATTGATACTATGAAGTACGATACTGATTCTATATCTTACCAGGATAGCTGAGTTCTACCAAAACCAACTGTAATGGAAGGAGTATCCTAATAATATGTCATTAAGTTATACAATCAAATAGCTATAGCCAAGCTATAACCCTATTATGATTTTGGTTCAAGTCTATTGCACTAGGAGCATACAATCTAATTTATTTATTTGCATACTTCTAAATGAATTTCGGATGAATCTCCCATGCTAACTATAAGAGATAGATGTATTATTTAAGAAATAAATAAAACAAGTTCAAAAGTATGAACACGTACCTCACACATTATCCTTATTAATGCTAGCTGAGGAATGCTCATCTCTCATTGCTATTCCACAGTTCCTTTCTTTATTGTTCTGCACTAACTTGCCACATGATAGCACCGTCCATCTCCCTATCTATCTTGATATAGCCATTTTAAGGGTTTTGCCTTTACCACTGATTTGTACCCATAAGAGGTTCAAAGGACTCACCGTTAGGAACAACCCATGAGTTTAGAAACTTTCTTGACATAGATCCATTCCTGAACACCATAATGCTCACTTATAAAAGCCTATATCTATCTTCATAATCGGTTTACATTTCTTTTCCATAGCTTCTATAAAATAGTGAAGGTCTCTGAGATAGAAAAACTCTCTATTTTTTTTCCAACAACACTCCCTAATCTTTTCTATCATGCACCCAGTATCGTAACTGAGCTCTCCTTACACTTAGTCCTATGATTCCCTCTATTACATATCTTATCTCTTTCCTGGCTCCCTAAGGTCTTCTTTGATTGCTGCCTCTACCAGGCCTGACTAAATAACAAAATTCTTCTTCAACCGAACTCCCAAATCAGCCCTCTAATGACATCCCTCTCTTGGTTAACCGTAAAAACAAGGGATCTATTATAAATGTAGACGTAGTGTCACCAAGAACCAGCACGAAGATGAAGGTACCATGTATTGATAAGGGAAAATGTTCATTTCCAACAGAAAATGTTATTATTTGTATATTGTAGGCATCATTGCTACTATAAGTTCCCACTTACCAACAACACCTTCGCCTTCATCCCAACAAGTTTGCAATGATGTAAAAATGAGTCGAAGGAAGGGCTAGTCTTTTCATTGACTCCTTGCCTCTGCATATCAAGACTCCCTCAGGTAGTTATCAACTCAGGAATCTAGTTGTTATGAAACACCTCCATGCCGCAATATCTCCACAAAACTTGCCTCTTAATTCTCTTATCCTAAGCATACAACAAGAGGGAGATGTGGTTATAAAATACCAATACCTTACATGCACAAAGACCCTTCAATTAGTGTTCAATTCTTTTGAATTGGTTAAGAAAGTGTGTTTCTTCTAATAAAAGAGGTGGTTATCATTTAAGACCACTAGCAATCTCCAACTAACCACTCAAGATATTTGCATAAGATAATTAAAAAAAAAAAAATACTAATCCGTAAGGATACTAATAATATAATGTAAACTTATGTACAAAATGTGACTGGGTTGAGATATTCTCCCCTTTGCGTAAAAGAGAAAAAAATAGAGTTGTGTCAATTTTGACAACATATGAGAATCTCGACGTTGAAACCTTAACCGAGAGACATACTTAATTTTCTTTCCCAACAATGTCGTTGCAAATGTAAATGTATTCTCTTTTACGATGCAAGGGACATTTTTTTCATTGAAAAGCCGCGTTAGTCAAAAAATGACTAACGCTCAACGTTAACAACGTTGATTACGCTGTAAATGATTAAATTGTCGTTAAAAGACTCTAAACGACATCGACAACTTGTTGAGTTGAGAAATAACTTAAACCAAAAGGGTGGGTTGAGTAACACATACCCAACTTGAAACTAGGTTCACTAAATTGTACAAGTGCAAGACTAAGATGGTGACAAACTATTCTTTTCAAGATATCTATACTCTTCTCTTAGATGATGCTCTCCCTCTTTTCTCGAAGAGGTGAAACCTGTTCCCTGAATGCAACTTGCAATCATCAAATAGAGATTAGTGTATCAAAAATTATTTCATAATCCTTATGAAATCATAACATCTTGACAACTTCTAAACACATGTCAATTATAGTCAAATAAACATATTCATGAAAATATTGATTTTTCAAGACATTTTTACTAAATGTCAAATCATTGAATTATGTGTAATCATCTACTAATTAATTTCAAAGTAAAAAATAAAATAGAGTCAAAGTTAGGGATGTAACAAGGAGCATGAGATTAGATGGGGACGGGTTTGTAGGCTTTGCAATAGGATCTAGTGGATTATTGTTGCATTGATTGGTGGATTCTTAGTACTAGATAGATGCTCTCGTAGACTCTCATTTGGATGGGGGACTGTCCTAGAGGACATGTTTACATATGGCATCAGATATGCATGGGGACCCTATGTCTTGGGACAACTATATCATGATCTTCACGACTGCACGTACAGATATGGTATGAGTTTATTTGTAGGAGTGACATTACCACATATTTGGACTTGGGAGCATATTCCTGTGATGAGGTTGATCTCTCCTCACCATTGAGAGGTTGGTGAGCCATTTATTTATTTGTATAATGGAGTATTGACATAGAGGAGACTGGGTGTATTGACATATTGGAGGCACCAGATCGTTGAGCTAGGCATTTTTGTATGGAGGCAATGGTGAGACTGTGAATCATGGTTCGATGATGTTGAGTAGCTTATATATTGTAGACATGCCGGATACTTATTCGGCTGCAACATATATATGATTGAGAGGTATTTACCAGAGTGCATACTACAAAAGTTTGGACTACCCCAGTCAAAGCCATTTGGCGATGCCATTTATGCTAGGACTTGAAGGGAGGTGGTGGATTGGGGACCTGAGATTGTGGTTGCGATAGCTCTGACAGAGCTTCAAGGACTTACCCCAATAGCCTGGGATTGGATTCTAGGTGAGGCAGATCAATGCACTACACTAGATAATAATGCTTATTGGCTTCAACACAAGCCAGTATGGTTTATAGTGCCTAGAGTAGCAGGAGCAGAGGTGGCAGGGAGAGGTCAGGAGGCTAGGGCTTGTTGAGCTGCACGATAAAGACAGGTACAGGTGGAGAGGGTAGTACCACCATAAGTGTATGTACTAGGATAGGGTGGAGGAGGGAAGGACAGATAGGATTAGCCTAACACTCAGATGCCAGATGTGGGAGCTCCTCAGTAGGTGGTCTAGTATGTAGAGATTGAGATGGAGTAGCTACGACAACTGCTATAGGAGGAGATCATGCGGTGGACATGGCTTGAGCTGAGATTCATCCAGATGCAGCAAGAGAAGGACACTGCCAGAGGCGAGGTTCAGTAGGCATAGGTACAGTTGTAGGCACAAGTAACAGCAGCACTAGTAGCGGTACCAATAGATGATGGGGTGGTAGCGATATTGACGGAGAGAGATGCCGCTGTGTAGGCCAGACTAGGTGCAGAGGCCACCCTATAGACGGTGTTGATGGAGAGGGATATAGACCAAGCTTCCTTGGGTACTGATTAGGCTACATTGACACTGGTTGGGAAGTTGACTCACGTGCAGGGCGAGCTAGCAGCAATAGGCTGAGAGGCTGAGTATTATAGAGGTTTGTACTATGGAGTTGTGCCCGTGGAGTAGAGACAACCTAGCTTTAGAGAGAGGAGCAGATCGAGAGCCTCAACCTCACACTGATCAAGATCTTCAGTTATGGGGCCTCCTAGGAGGTTAGCAAGAGGACAACCACTTGGTATAGGTGGATCGCAGGGACAACAGCCTATCGGGAGCTCTACGCATAGCCATGGCTAAAGCAAATTGTATCATTTTTGTATTAGTGATGTATTATTTTGACTATGATACTTGCGAGCATTGGATGTATAGTTTGATGGCTCATGATAGCCTTTTGTACTATATCATTCATTTTTGACGATGTATATGAGACATGATTAATTTTGATGACCTTGATGAGATTTATATGAGATATATGTGACATATGAGATATATGAGATTTATATGCACAAGACAATTGAGAGGGGGTGAATCAGTTGTAGCAAAAACTTAACTTCTTTCAAACATCAACACATTAATCACTTAATTATGATTCAACCATGAAAGCACATAATCAAAAACTTAAACACATTCACACATTCAACACATGAGACACCAAATTTTTATGTGGAAAACCCAATGAGGGAAAAACCATGGTGAGTGTTAGCTCACAATATAAATGATGTATTAAAATTTACAACAAGGCTCACTACCTTAGGGCTCACTACCCAGAATGCTCACTGCAAAAGAAGGGGCTCACTGCCAATGGGGTGGCTCATTGCCAGAGTTGGTGAACTGAGATAGTAGCATCTACATTATGCCAAGGTTCAATTCCATTGAAGTGCAATAAATTTCCTTTGACCTGCTCTACTTTTTCACTTCACACTTATCTTCGTATCTTCGCATCCACATCCATCAATCACAACTTCATTACATGTATTTATACAATTCATCAATCTTGGAATGAACATCAACGTTGGCATTACAATCATCAACCATTGGAATGATATCCAAGGTCGGCATACACATATACATGAGAATAGGTCTAGACCTAAATAGATTTATGAAGGAAAAGAATGAATGCAGACCACACCAAGCCTTAGCTACAACATGCTATCATAAAATTGAAAGTATAATTGTAAGTAGTGAATACAACCAAGTTGGATAAAACTAGTGTTAACACTAAGACCTTTAGGAACACGCTTCATGCACGATCTGGATTACACTTTGTAGACCAATCAAAAGGTAGGAACATGATCTAGAGACATTCACAAGCACGTTACAATCACCAAGAACTTTTGCACAACCCCCAAACATTCTATCCATAAGATTCTTCAAACTGGAGCACTTAAACATTACTGTCGGTCACTTTCATAAAGGAAAGATCACTTGTGGAGTACCAAATCATGAACCATTTGAACTGAAGGCACATAAAATCATTACAAACTTAATTCCAGAGCCGCACACTGTAAAACTTAAATGTGGAGAAATGCGGAGCAGAATACATTCTCCCTATCACCATTGAACACTCAGAAAAATAGTTTTTACTCTAGTGAATAGAACTCACTCAAATCTTCATACCAGAGGCTCAAACTTGAAACATAGCAACTACAGACATCCTTTATCATACCTTCCAAACTACAGATAAAGATATTCAATCTGTAGGATATGTGGAGAAAAACACTTCACTGTTCTTCTCAGGCACTTGTTCAAACTTATTCAAATAACTTCCTTAGATACTGACCTTAGGTGTTGATATCAATGACATCACTTACTGCTCATACTTGCAACAATCTCCCACTTTGTCATTGATGTCAACACATGATGTGAAAAACCATCAAGACATACAAACCTTCTTTGCTTCTTTGCTCCCCCTTACTTTATGCTTTATCTGATTACAACTTTCTCCTTAGGTATCTCACATGAACTTCTCTCCCCCTTTGACATCAATGGAAAAGGGTGCCAGATCTTTTCTTTTTCTTTACTGTACAGCTCCCCCTATCATCAACAATGCAACACTTACTGCTCTTAATTAGGACTTATATTTGTAACATCTACTTGCCCCCCTTAAGAGGTAGCCTTCAAAACATCAATCTAGATCAAAGAATAAGACTTTGGGCACCACTAGACTAATGCATTTCTCATGCATATTAGTTTAGAGCAGGAGGGGTAATAACCCCTAACTTCTCCCTAAGATACTCAAAAGTATCCTTAGGCAAAGGCTTGTGAAAATATCTGCAATCTGATCCTTTGTAAACACATATTCCATCTTTACTTCATTCTCTGTTGCCTTTTCTCTTAGAAAGTGATACCTTATTGATATATTCTTTGTTATTAAGTGCATCACTGGATTCTTTGAAATGTTTTTAGCACTTGTGTTGTCACAAAAGATTGAAATTGGTTCTTCATACACAACTCTTATATCCTTCAATGTTTGCTTCATCCAAAGTACTTGAGTACAACATGCTGTAAGAATATATTCTGCTTTTGTAGTAGACAAAGAAATTGATTCTTGCTTCTTGCTTAATCATGAGACCAATCTGTTACCCAAGAGGAAAGCACCTCCACTTGTACTTTTTCTGTCATCAGCATCTCCTACCCAATCTGCATCTATATAAGCACTAAGAGTGAAATCAGTATCTTTGGGATACCACAATCCATAGTCTGAAGTGCCTTTTAAATACCTCATGATCCTCTTGACTGCCATCACATGTGACTCTTTGGGATCTTCTTGAAATCTTGCCACAAGACAGACTACATGCATTATGTCTGGTCTAGTATGAGTTAGATAAAGTAGTCCTCCAATCATAGACCTATACTTTTTCTGATCAGTCTTAGGTGATTCATCATTCTTGCTCAACTTGCAACCAGTTACCATAGGAGTACATACTGGCTTAGAATCCTCCATTCCAAACTTCTTCAACAATTATTTCACATACTTGGACTAAGAAAGGAAAATTCTTTTTTCTGATTGAGTAATCTGTAGTCCTAGAAAGAAATTCATTTCACCAAACATAGACATCTCAAACTCCTTTTGCATTTCCTCTGCAAATTTATTACACATACCTTCATTGCCTCCAAAGATAATATCATCAACAAAGACTACAACAATTATAATTTGATGATCATTGATTTTGAAATAGAGATTACTGTCTGTAGTACCTTTACTAAACCTTAATTGCATCAAATACTTGTTGAACCTTGCATACCAGGCTCTAGCAACTTGCTTGATTCCATACAGGTCTTTCTTCAATATGCATACCATATCACCTTGTTTTGATGACTAAAATTCTTTAGGTTGTTCAATATAAACCTCTTCTTCTAGTTCTCCATTCAAGAATGCGGACTTCACATCCATCTAATACACCTTGAAATATTTGTGTGCTGCAAATGCCAAAAAAGTTCTTATTGCTTCAATCCTTGCCATAGGAGCATAAGTCTCCTCAAAGTCTATACCTTCAACCTGAGAATATCCTTTGCATACTAGTCTTGATTTGTTTCTTACAACTTCTCCATTTTCATTCATCTTATTTCTAAAAACCCATTTGGTTCCAATTGCATTCTTATTAGCAGGTCTAGGGACCAACTCCCAAGTTTGATTCTTTTCTATCTACATCAGCTCTTCTTCCATAGCTT
Organism: Cunninghamia lanceolata; assembly: GCA_027924645.1. NCBI lineage: Eukaryota > Viridiplantae > Streptophyta > Pinopsida > Cupressales > Cupressaceae > Cunninghamia > Cunninghamia lanceolata. Next base: position 21,317,240 of record BSBN01000252.1, on the reverse strand, counting down.
TTGCCCAACTTTTATATTTATAGGCTTCATTTACAGTTTTAGGTTCAATCTGTTAAAGTAAACAGTAGTTCACATATTCCTCTATAGCTTTTTTCCTTGTTAATACCCCTTTGCTTTTGAAAATAATTCGATCTTCAGAATGATTAATCCTTACATACCTGGGAGTCTTAATAGTACTTTCCAGAGCCTTTTCTTCTTCAGCTTGACTATTCTTTTGTTCCACCTTTTCTTCATTGACTATAACAACAGGTTCATCTAATTCATTGCCACTTAGATCTAATGTTCTTTCTTTGTCTTCATCAACCTTCACATTAGCACTCTCAATGATTTTTATCAGTCTCTTATTGTAGCACCGATAGGCCTTACTCTTGGTAGAGTATCAAAGGAAAATTCCTTCATCACACCTAGCATCAAACTTGCCTAACTCTTCATCTCTTCTAATATAACATTTGTTTCCAAAAACTTTGAAATATTTCACTATAGGAACTATTCCATACCACAATTCATAAGGAGTTTTAGTACCATTACCTTTGACTTGGACTCTATTTTGAATGTAGATAGCAATATGTATAGCTTCTCTCCAATACACTTCCAGTAGGTTAGCCTCCATCATCATTGACCTAGCAGCCTCTTGAGCTATCCTGTTCTTTCTTTCAACAACTCCATTTTGCTCATGATTCCTAGGAGCAGACACATGTCTCTTTATCCCATGCTCTTCATAGAAAATATTGAATTCATTTGATGTAAACTCACATCCTCTATCAGACCTTAGGCATTTGATCCTCAATTCTAACTCATTCTCAACCATTACCTTGAAAGCTTTGAACTTATCTAGGGCTTCTGATTTATCTCTCAAAAATGTGACCCAAGTCATTTTAGAATAATCATCAATAAGCAACATAAAGTACATGTCTCCTTGCAGACTTCTTGTTCTTGTAGGACCACACAAATCTGTATGCACTAGCTCAAGTAATCCAACAGAAAATTGTTCTTTGCTTTTGAAACTTGTCCTTATCTATTTTCCCAATTGACATTCCTTGCAGATAGTATTAACAGGCTTCACAAGCTTAAGCCTATCTCTCACAGCTTGTACTAAGCTTATCTTCACCAAGTTGTCAAAATTGATATGACACATCCTTCTATACCACAGCCAACTCTCATCTATTTAAGCCAACAGACAACAATCATTAGTTCGTCTCAAATGATAAACATTACCATGAGTCTTCTTACCAGTAGAAATCACTATTCTAAAGCTTTCCATGATCTTGCATCCATTATCCTTGAATCTCAGATCATATCCTTTGTCACACATCTGACCCACACTTAAAAGATTATGCTTTAAACCCTTCACATATAGAACATCATCTGTGTTATGCTTACCATCAAAATAAATAGATCCTCTTCCACAAATCTTACCAACTATATTATCCCCAAACCTAACCAGTCCTCCATCATACTTTTCCAGACTTACAAACTTACTTTTATCACCAGTCATGTGATGTGAACATCCACTATCAATAATCCACTCATCCTTATCTTTCTCAACCTGACAGATAGACAGAGCACTCTCTTCCACTAGTTTTTCTTCCTTCACATAGCTAGTAGGATTAGTAGACATAGGTTCTTCCTTAATAGCAATAAACAAGCATTCATTTGCATTAGTGTCATCAGACTCATCATCTATCACATCATCATCATCAAGATCTCTAACATAATAGCATTTCTTTATAGTTCTAGGTCTACTTTCAAATTTCTTCTTACCTCTTTCAATTCTCTCTAGACACCTGGAGGCATAGTGACCAATCTTACCACATGAAAAGCATTTGAATGGTAATTTTCCTTTGAACTTACCAATACCTCTTTGCATTCTGTCCACAAAGTTGGCTTCAATCTCATCAAGATCATCATCAGATTCCACAACATACTTCTGAGCTCTTGAAATCATTTCTGAAGTGTTGGCTTTGAAAGCAGTCTCAGTCTTTGGTAGAGCATCGCCAAAATCTCTCATCTCAAAAGTTGTAAGCTTCCTGAGCAACTAATCCTTTATAATCTTGTTCACACTCATAACTTCTTCAATTGTTGACACCTTTTGACTATAGGATTTAGGAAAAGACCTAAGAGTCTTCAACACAATCTCATCTTCATCAACAGTTCCTCCAAGACCTTTGATTCCATTGACAATTTCATCAACCTTTTGCATGTAGATTGTTATGTTCTTATCATCACTCATCTTTAGGGCTTCATACTTCACCTTTAGATTTTATAATTTTGCACTTTTTACAGAATCATCTCCTTCATCCAAAATTTTCAACTTTTCCCAGATCTCATGAGCAGTTTCTAGATCCATTACTTTCACTAACTCAGTGTTGGATAAAGCATTTAACAGAACATCTCTAGCCTTTCCATTAAACTCGTACTATTTGACTTCATCTTTGGTTGAACGACCATTTTGAGGAATAGTATACTTTTTCTCTGCCATCTTCCAAACACTATAACCAAGAGAAATGAGATGACTTTTCATTTGTACCTTCCATAGAGCATAATCCATTTCATCAAACTATGGAGACTCCTTGTGCGCCATCACGGATCTACCTCAAGCTGTTAGGATTTCTTTCGAGGAACCCTCGCTTTGATACCAATTGTTGAAATGCACAAGACAACTGAGAGGGGGGGTGAATTAGTTGTAGCAAAAACTTAACTTGTTTCAAACATCAACACATTAATCACTTAATTATGATTCAACCATGAAAGCATATAATCAGAAACTTAAACACATTCACACATGAGACACCTGATTTTCACATGGAAAACCCAATGAGGGAAAAACAACGGTGAGTGTTAGCTCACAATATAAATGATATATCAAAATTTACAAGGATCACTACCTAGAATGCTCACTACAAAAGAAGGGGCTCACTACCAATGGGGTGGCTCACTATCGGTGGGTGCTCATTGCCAGAGTTGGTGAATTGAGATAGTAGCATTTACATTATGCCAAGGTTCAGCTCCATTGAAGTGCAATAAATTTCCTCTACTCTGCTCTACTTTTTTACTTCATACTTATCTTCGTATCTTTGCATGCACATCCATCAATCACGACTTCATTATATGTATTTATACAATTCATCAACCTTGGAATGAACATCAAGATCGGCATTACAATCATCAACCATTGGAACAATCTCCAAGGTCAGAATACACACATACATTAGAATAGGTTTGGACCTAAGCAGATTTATGAAGGAAAAGAATGAATATGGACCGCACCAAGCCTTAGCTACAACATGCTATCACAAACTCCAAAGTATAATTGCAAGTAGTGAAAACAACCAAGTTGGCTAAAACTGGTGTTAACACTAAGACCTTTAGGAACATGCTTCATGCACGATTTGTATTACACTTTGCGGACCAATCAAAAGCTAGGAACATGATCTAGAGATGTCTACAAGCACGTTACAATCACCAAGAACTTCTGCACAATCCCCAAACATTCTATCCATAAGATTCTTCAAATCAGAGCACTTGAACATTACTGTCAGCGACTGTCATAAAGGAAAGCTCACTTGCGGAGCACCAAATCATGAACCATTTGAATTGAAGGCACATAACATCATTACAAACTTAATTCCAGAACCGCAGACTGTAAAACTTAAATGTGGAGAAATGCGGAGCAGAATACATTCTCCCTGTCACCATTGAACACTTAGAAAAATAGTTTTTACTCTGGTGAATAGAACTCACTCAAATCTTCATACCGAAGGCTCAAACTTGAAACATAGCAACTACGGACATCCCTTATCATACCTTCCAAATCGTAGACAAAGATATTTAATTTGTAGGATATGCAGAGAAAAACACTTCATTGTTCTTCTCAGGCACTTGTTCAAACTTATTCAAATAACTTCCTTAGATGCTGACCTTAGGTGTTGACATCAATGACAGCATTTACTGCTCATACTTGCAACACTTTAGTTATGGGGCCTCCTAGGAGGTCAACAGGAGGACCACCACCTAGTACAAGTGGATCATAGGGACAATAGCCTATCGAGAGCTCTATGCATAGCCATGGCTAGAGCAGATTGTATATGCATGTTGTATCATTTTTGTATCAGTGATATATTTATTTTGACTATAATGCTTGCAAGCATTGGATGTATAGTTTGATGGCTCATGATAGCCTTTTGTATTATATCATTCATTTTTTATGATGTATATGAGACACAATTTATTTTGATGACCCTGATGAGAATTATATGAGATATATGTGATGTTCTATGATTCATGATGATGTTATGGATGTATGTATGCTTATGATGATGATATACTTATAGATGCTTATACTTGATGATATGTTATGATGATGTTATAGATGTGATGACATATACTATGATTATGGATTCATGTGATGTTTTTATATGATATGCATATGCTTATAGATGTATGGATGAGATGATAGATACTAGGATCATGGATTTATGTGATGATATACTATGATGTTAATGATCATAATGCTTAACATGTATAGTTTTACAGGTATGCAGAAGAAAATAAATGATGATGTTAGCATGGATAGAAGAAACAAGATAGAATAGAGAGGATGATGAAAATTGATCAATCTTTGTATGAAAACTATATTTTGATTTTGGATATATGGATGGATGGATGGATAGGTAGTTGCAATGGTTATGCTTTAAATATATAAAGAGAAATCCTTATTTTTGATATAGCATATGGATAGTATGCCCCCATGGTATACAAGACCAAGGTGCTGATGTATCTAATGCGAGGATGTTGACTTTGAAAACACATGGTTTGAATTTATATCTACTAGACATAATAGAACCTTGTTGGAAAAATGTGAATGAAAAATAGTCTTAGCATAGAATAGTCTTAATACACACAAGGCCTTTTCAGAACCTTTAAATGTAAAAGATATTGATATGCAAGATGCTAATTCCAACACAAACAAGTTACCTATTATCTGTAGTAGGATAATAAGCTCATCTCACAAACACAACATACGAAAGCAATGACTATGCCCCAATCCATACTACATCATAACATATCACTTGATATAGAAAATTCAAGGTAGTCTTGAATAGGTATTAGAAAGGAACAAAAGATAAACCAAAAAGAAATGGATTGACTAATAAAACAAACACACAACCGACATACTCTCTTTCCAAAGAGGTTGCTCAGGGTAGATGGAGCCTTATTGTAGGAACGATATATCCGTTAAAGGCTATTGATCTAGGATAGATGGATTGTTGTAGCAGATGTGGCAATTGGTATGTGGACAAATAGATTTGTTTTAGTAGTCTTTTGCCTGTTGGTTTGATAAGTACTTGAGCTTTCAAAGGATGCATAGTTCATTTTTTGCTTGAGTTAGTCAAGTCGAGGTGGATGGGATAGATTGTGATAGATGGAATAAGAGAGAGATGGAAGTGTTAATGGATTAAGATGGAGAAAAGGTGTATTTAATGTCCTTGAGTACTAGATACTTCCTTCATATTCCAGACTGCCTACATACCCTGTATCCCCGGGATCAAGGCATATTTTGATGGGGTGATTATGATAATATGTAGTTCTAGCTAGTGATGATATGGGATGGTTTGGGAGTGAAGGATAAATAGGATGGGTAGTGATGGTGGAAATGCTTATGGATTGAGATGGGAGATGATGCATCTTATGTGCCTGAGTATTGGATACTTCCTTTGTATTCCAGACTACCTACATACCCTGTATCCACGAGATCAAGGCACATTAAGATGAGGGTGATGATGATATGTAGTTCTTGTTGATGTTGATGATTTTGTGGTTTTCTGAATGTTTTTGGGATTTTTTGGTTTATTTAAATATTTTTGGGATTTTTTGGTTTATTTGAATGTTTTTGGGATTTTCTGGGTTTTCTGCTTTCTGCTGTACAAGGATCCATTTCTAGACATAGGTTAAGGAAACGTGCCCCTATTCAGGTAGAAGTTTTATTATGGATGACGATGGATGAATTGACTATGGATGAACTGATTATGGATGATGCTAATGGATGATAACTGACACTGACAATTTCCAAGCCATGATAGATGGGAAAGTGGAAATGCAAAGTCAATATGGATGGATGAAGGTTTTATTATGAATTGATATGGAATCAGATGGATGTACGACTTAAGAGATGGTGGATGTTGATACTACACATAGTGCTTGTTTACTAGGTTTTCACTATGGTACTTATCCAAGGTGCCTGTTTACCAGGTTTTCACCAGAGGACAGATTATTTTTTGATTTTTCTATTTTTCTATTTTTTGATTTTGATTTTGATTTTTTGATTTTTTTTATTTTTCTATTTTATTTTTATTTTTTTAAGGATACTCTGAGGATCAAGCATAAAACTTATTGAGATGAACACTATTGATGGGTTCATCCAAGGGAATGCCTTCAGGTGTTGACAAAGTGTAAGCTCTTGATCCATAGATTGTTGTCACAACATATGGTCCCAAACAATTTGGTTCAAACTTGCCCTTCTTGTCTCTATCTTGTTGGTTGCATTGACTTTCTTTAAGGACAAGATCACCTATCTAAAACCATCTTTCCTTGATCTTCTTATTGTAGTTATAACGGAGGTGATTTTGATAGACATGAAGATAATTGTCGTGAGATGCCTCTCATCCAGTAACTCTAATTTAGTCAATCTAAAAATTCTGTATTCCTCTCCATCTACAAGATGCTGCTGTGATACTCTGAGAGATAGGATCTCAACCTCGATGTGTAAAATGGCTTCAGTGCCATAGACTAAGGAAAAAGGGGTAGCACCAGTTGGTGTTCTAATGCTAGTGCGATAAACCCATAAGGCAGGGTTGAGTTGCAAGTGCCAATCACGACCAACTTCATTGACCATTTTCTTTAGGATTTTTACTATGGTTTTGTTCGAAGCCTCGGCTTGGTTGTTACTCTGAGGATAATATGGAGTATAAAAGTGATGTTGAATATGGTATTGTGTGCATAAGGCACAAACATCTTGATTCTTGAATGGTCTACCATTATCAGTTATTATGGCTTGGGGAATCCCATATCAACAAATGAGGTAGTTGAGGATGAACTTGGCTATTTGCTTGCCAGTGATATAGGTCATGGGAATAGCTTCCACCCACTTCGTAAAATACACAGTGGCAGTAATGATAAAGTTATGGCCACTAGATGAGGATGGATGGATTTTACCCATGAGGTTGAGTCCCCATTGTGAAAAAGGCCATGGAGTTGTAACAGTTTGTAGCTCATGTGCTGGTGCATGTATCAAATCTCCATGCTATTGGCAATGTAGACACTTCTTAGCAAATTAGAATGCATCTTGTTCTATGGTTGGCCAATAATAACCTGTATGGAGTATCTTCTTAGCTAGAGTTGGACCGATGGAATGTGATCCATAGACACCTTCATTTATTTCTCTTAATGTAGTGTTAGCTTCATCCGAGTTAAGACATCTAAGAAGGATACCATCGAGACTCTTGCGTCAAAGGGTATCACCTAGAATAGTGAAATGAGAGGCTCGACAGATGAAGGTTTTGCATTGGGTATATGTAAGGTGGGAAGGGATGGTGTTGGTATGGAGATAGGCATAGATATCTTGGTACTAAGGTGAATTGGGACCAACAAGTTCGCAGATGATTTCAATTGAAGGAACATCAACGGCTGGTATCAACAATTGCTCGATTAAGAATTCACATCGCTGAGTGGTTGTAGGCATATCCACAAGTGATCCAATAATATCCATAGAGTCTTCAACTTTATTATGTACCTGAGGAATTTGTTCAAAAGAGAGGCTAGAGAAGTGTTGCTTGTATGTATCAACCAATCTTTTGTAGGGTATCAACTTGTCATCCTTAGTTTGGTACTCATCAGTGACTTTCCGAATGACTAGTTGAGAGTCTCCATATACTTGAAGTTGCTTGATATTCCATTCGAATGCTACAGAGACCTATAAGGAGTGCTTCATACTTGGCAATATTGCTAGTGCAAGGGAATTCTAGCTGATATGATTTTGGAATATAATCATTCTGAGGTGTGATAAATAGGATTTCGGCCCTTGAACCATGTTGTGTATAGGAACCATCAAAGTATAACTTCCATTCTACTGAGGTAGTAAGAGTAAAAAGCCCTTCATTGGGGAAGTCAAGGATCATAGGGTGTACATATGTCATTGGGGCTTTTGCTAGTTGATTTGCAAGAACTTGTCCTTTGATAGCTTTCCAATCAATATACTCTATATCAAATTCGCTTAGGATCATGACCCATTTAGCTAGTCTACCTGTGAGGGCTACTTTGGATAACAGATACTTCAATGGATCAATCTTAGAGATGAGGTTGGTGTGTTGGTTTAACATGTAATTGTTGGGGATGATGTTGGTCATTCACAAACATAGAATAAAAGTTACACAACAACCTTTACTCATCTTGAAAGATACGATGAATTCAGAGAATTCATGATCCCAAGTCTCTGTTGATTAGGTCTTAATCTACTGACGTTACTCAGTGGTTGATGTGTGTTGCTGTTTTCCATTCAGGGGCCTTACGTATTTCTGCAAAGTTCATCATTATTCCTCCAAATATCCTGCTCTATATGTCTGCTCTGCATAAATCTCCAACAATTCTACCTCTGCACTGTGAATTTAGTCAAATAATGTGCCTACAGGCTGATATTTGCATGATTTCTACCATTATTTATGATTCTTTGCATGATATTTTCAATACTACATGCATTTAACTCAAATATGCTAATGATTTTCAGTTACCTACGGGATTTCAGCATATTTCTCTATTTCTGCTTATTATTTATCATGATTTGCAGTTATGATGATGAATTTATGAAATTAAAATAAAGAAAAAGGGTTAAAGAATGAGATTCCCAAAACTACTTGACTTAGATCACTGATCCACATACAAGCTCCCATACATGCAATGAAAAGAAGGAAACTAGAATCATACTTCACTAGGACATTCCACAAATCCACATGATTCAGTGCAAATCTTCAAAGGAAAAGTTGATAACAACATGTAATGAAATGAAAGCGCTTCCAGTTGAACACAGCATTCACCAGTACATATCCAGAAATCAATAGGAAGATTATGTAAAATTTACAATCAGGATGTAATCTGAAACTTCATATCCATTCAGTATGCTCAAGAACAAGTACATTTACAGTGATCTGAAGAAAGAACCTTGGCATTTCAACAATTCTATCCTCATTAGTCTCAGTAATCCGATCTCCTAATTGATTCTACAGTAATCGGCCTTCTTGCCAAATATTCCAATGTCTATTAATGTATCTCTCTCCTTTATAGCTCAGGATCTGGCTCTTATATAGAACAAATGCCAGAAAACAGTTACAATGATCCAAGGATCAGGATCCTCTCATAATAATCAACGGTCCAGATGAAAAGCACATGCTTCGCCAGTTGGCAAATGTACAGCTGGCACAGAATATTCCAGCATCTTTGATTTGATTCGGTCTCCAGCTGGCAAACAGCATATTTGACAATATCCTCCTCACTTCTGGTTCATGTTGCCTCCATGTGCAACCATACAATGCTCAGCAACAGCTCTAACAGCATCATGACTTCCTGCAAATAAACAGACAAACATTAAGTTCATCATCATGTGGATAAACAACAGGAATTTAAACATTTTATTAAACAGGCCTCAAAATGTGCAGCTACAGGCAATCGGGCTTTCAAATTTGTATCACTCTATTTTCCCGCCCATTTTCTTGTATATCGGGTTCAAATATGATCATGCATCGCAACATATACAATGATTAAATCGCATTTCATAATATTTCGGGTCTGCCTTTGTATGTGATGCATGTATGTATTTCGGCGTGACCACATACGGTCGGGATGACAAATTCAAAGCGCGGCCGATGGGGAAACTTATACCGACGCCAACAATCATGATGATGTCCATCCATCGGGAAGACATGTTCTATCGGCATGATAACTCAAGATAAGGCCGATAGCAAGACTTAAAACTTTCGTCTGCATGATATTTTGGAAATATGATGCTCCCCCTTCCGAATGTCCTGATGACGTCACCGTCATGTTTCGCTTCTGTATATTGGGGAAAGAATGACATCATCATCATCATCATGTCGAAGGAAAATAGGAGGATATGAAATATGATCCTGCTGCTGAGGAATGGAATATGATGGTGACGTCATCGTCATATCCGGGCTTCATTAAAATGCAAAAGATGACGTCACTGTCATGTTTAGTTAAGATCAGGGGATAAATGTAATATCGGGGCACCTAAGGAAGATGATCAGGTGGTGAATGTAATATGACCCCTTTGCGGCCAAGGTAACCCTCTCGAAAGATCAGGATGATGATGATCATCAGGATATCCGGGGCTTTTGTTAAACTTAGAACATGACGTCATCGTCATATTCGTGAACGGGATCATGTTTTGGAAAATATCCTGCCGAAGGAGAAATGTGATGATGATGTCATCCTGATATTTGCTTCTTCATTTATCAGATCGGGATGATGTCATCAGGATATTTGCAAAAGGTCATATTTCTCGGTAGGAGGACATTACGAAATATCGGGTAGACAAACAAGATCATGATGATCTTGGCAACATGACAGGATAAAAATATGATGATCCTCCTCATCGAATATCATGATGATGTAGCCATCATATTCCGCTTCGAAGCATGAGGATGAGTTGATGAGGTCATCATCAGGTTAGCGCTAGGGTGATATTTAAAATATGATCATGCTAAGGAATGGAATATCACCCTCCCTTAAAAGATAGGGTGATCATCATGATCATGCAAAAGGAGATCAGGAGGATATGATGACGTCATCATCATATTAGCGAATATCAGCAAATATGACCCTCCCTTGAAAGATCAGGATGATGACCCTCCGATAGGACTTTGACATGCGCATGCAAATATGCAGATAGTGGACTTTCTAAGCAGGGTGATATTGTAATATCAGCATGATATTATAATATCAGGTGATGTTATAATATCATGATGCTCGTTGTTATGAAATATCGGGTTACACTCAAAACATGATGCTCACGATGCGCATAAGGTCATTTGACGGGTAAAACACACTATCACCTAAGATTGACGTCCGTATATTGGGACTGCATGATTTTATCAGGTGATAGACCAAAATCAAGATGACCTTGACAACATGACTGAGGATATAAAAATATGATGATCCTCTTGCGAATATCAGGTTTGACCAAAACTTTGACTGTGCATAACTCCCTCATATGGACGAATTTTCAAGTGATGTAAAAGGCAAACCTGCATGGAATTTCAAGCTCTTTCTAAATATGAGGTCATAGAAACAAAATATGAACTTTGAGAAACTGACCTCATGATGATGACCAACCTCATCGAATATCATGATGATGATGCACCTGACTCATTTTTACCAAACCGCCAGAAAACAGACAACACAAGCCAAGCCAAAAGTTGGGTCCCTGTTTTGCCAAGTTAAAATGGGGCGTGTTGTGTATCCACACAACAGTAATGTCACAACTTTTCAGAAGCAAACACTATTGCTAGAAATGCTCTTTCCATAGGAGTGTAGTTGAGTTTATAACCAACCAAGGTGCAACTGATATAGTAGATGTCATGTTCTTTACCTGACTCATCATGTTGTGCGAGAAGAGCACCTAATGCTGTAGATGTAGTAGAGATATATAGGAGCAAAGGTCTATCAGGAACTAGTGGTACCAAAACCAGAGGTGTAGCTAGATAGTCCTTAACTTGATCAAATGCTTGTTGACACTTGCTATCCCATCTGAATGAAACATCCTTGTGGAGGAAGTGTAGAAATGGTTGACATTTATCTACCAGTTGTGAAATAAACCATATAATGGACTGTAATCTCCCTTGAAGACTCAGTGCTTTTAGATTCTTGGGTGGAGGCATTTCAATGATAGCTTTGACTTTAGCTAGATCCACTTCAATTCCTCTACGAGATACAATGTATCCCAACAATTTCCCTGAAGTGACGCCAAAAACACATTTCTTAGGATTTAGCCTCACTTGATACTTCTCTAGTTTGTCAAATATCTATCCTAGAACCTGTAGATGATTTTCCCTAGAAAATTTTCCTATTATGTCATCAACATAGTCCTCCATGATAGTATGAAATAGGTCATGGAATATCATTGTCATTGCTCGTTGATAGGTAGCTCCTGCATTCTTGAGACCAAAAGGCATGACTTGCCAATAGTAGGTACCCCAAGGACATGTGAAAGTTGTTTTGTGTTGGTCTTCTAGGGCTATCATGATTTGATTGTATCTGGAGAATCCATTCATTAGTGAAAGCATTTTGTGACCTACTATCAAATCCACAATAATATACATGTTGGGTAGTGGAAAGTCATCTTTGGGACATGCTTTATTGAGATCTTTGGAGTCTGTGCAAATGTGGATGCCCCCATTTGGTTTAGCAACAAGTACAAGATTAGAGACCCGCTCTGTATAATCAATAGGCCTTATGAACTTTACATCTATCAATTTCTCAAGCTCTTCTTTGACCAATAGTGCTATTTGTTGGTGCATCTTGCAAAGATTTTGTTTGATAGGCTTGGTGTTTGGAGAGACAACTAGATGATGAACCACAAGTGAAGGGTCCAATCCAGGCATGTCAGCATATGTCCAAGAAAAATTGATTGTCCTTTGTAAGAAGAATTTCATGAAGCCTTTCTTCTCTTGCTCTGATAATAAAACTGCCAGGAAGGTGAGTTTAGGATTCTGAATTGTGCTGAGATTCATCTCTTGTGAGTCTTCTACTAAGAGAGCTAATTTTTCTTGATACTTTTTTGGTAGGGGAAGGTCAAATCTTCCATCCTTAGGTGCCTCAAAAAGGTTTTCACCATTGGATACATCTTTTATTTTTACTATTTTATGATCAAGAAGTGCCACATTGTGGTTTTTACCTAGGGATCTATTTTTATTTTCTCTTTTACGACTGGAGGATTTGGCATTCTTCCCAAAGTATGCAGCTTGATCTAAATCCATGACAAATCTAGCTTTGTGATCACCAAGTGGTATACCATCCCGGAGTCCCATAAATTTTACTATTGCCTCATCATTTTTAAAGATGTCTAGAATGAGGGCCTCTTGTTGGTCCCAATCAATGAGTTCAGGGTAGATGCGGGGTAGATTCTGGGTGTTTGTGTTGGAAGTGAGGGAAATGGATGATATCATAAATATCAAGGTTTCTTGGAATAGGTTTGTTAGGTAGAGATAAGTGTCATCAATAGTATCCTCTTCAGAGTTTGAAACTACGGGAAAAGATTTCACTGCCTTGTCGAGAATAAACTTGATGTCTGAGGAACGAGGTACCTCCTTACCATATCCTAAAACCTTTTTGTTGAAATTCTTGGTCACAGTAATTGGTTCTATCTTTCCTTGACCATGTTTCCCAAGGCCACCTTTGCCTTTATATCCCATGTTTTGCACAATTTTGAGACTAGTACCATATTGTTTGACAAGTAGGGTGACTAGATACTTTTCTTGGTACAACCATGAGGAAATATCTTCAAGAGATTCTTCTTCTAGAAAGCCTCCATGAGTGAATGTTGTTAGGGAACCTGGTATCTTTGCCTTTTTGGTGACCTTTTCTATGGGTGGTTTTCCATAAGATTTTCGTGGAAGAGGCATCCTCCCCACACAATAAGATTTTGAAATGTCATACTCTCCAAATCCTGTCTCTGAAATGGAGTTTTATCGCTGGAATGGGTTTATCTATAGGGGCTTTTTGCAAAGTATTTGGGTTGATGTACAATGGAGATATTGGGGCTTCAATATTATTTGGGATTTGGTTGCTATTTCGGTATTGCCCTTGCATGGCACGACAAAAATCAAATGGATTAGGATCTCCTAGGATTGTGATTTTAGTACCATTGAATGGGAACTTGAGAGATTGATGGTACATAGAGGGTACAACATGCATGGCATGAATCCATGGGTGTCCTAGGATGATATTATATGGAAGCTCAGTATCCAACACTTGGCATCTTGTTTCTAACATGACATGGCCTACTTGAATAGGAAAATGTATCACACCTTGTGACCAATGCTTTGCATCATTATAAGCTTTGATAGTAATAGATTGCTCTGTATTTATGTGATCCTTAGAGTATCCTAACTATTTTAGCAATTTAAGTGAATAAATATTCAAACTAGCACCACCATCTATAAGTATATGTTTTATCTTACGTTGATGGATGAGAACTTTAATGTGGAGTGCATCATTATGACAAGGATCATGAGATGGGAGGTCTTTTCTAGAAAAGACCATGTGGTAAGGTGATGTAATGTGTCCTATCATGGGTTGAAAATCCGTGACGGCTATATTTTTGGGAATTGATGACTCTTGTAAGGCCTTTTCAAGCACTTCTTTATGGGTAGGTGATGACTTTAAGAGGTCTAATATTGAGATTTGTGTAGGAGTCTTCCCTAGATGTTCAACAATATTATAGTCATAATTGATAGGGGTATTTGGTGTTGGCCCATGAAAGGTAACATGACCACGAAGAGTTGTGATGACACAATCAGGGTTTTTGCCCTTAATGGTAAGGGTGGAGACTCCACTTTATTCAAAATGACCCACAATAGAGTCATAAGAAGATGAAGCTTTGTTGATACTTTTTCCTTTATCAGGGTTAGGACCTTTATCATGCATAGGGAATGGATCCTTATACATGTCTAAGTCTTTGTTTGTCCTATGGGTTGGAGGATCGTCAACAGTGACTTCACCTATGTCTATCAGATTCTGGATTAAGTTTATCAACTTCATGCAGCCAGGGGTTTTGTGCCCTTTCACTCTATGGTACTCGCAATACTCATTATCTTTGTACCAAGTAGGTTTGAAAGTGGGTTCATCATATTGACGTGTTTCAGGCAATGTGATAAGTTCACTTTGAACAAGTTTCTTAAGGACTGAATCAATAGGTTCTCCCAAAGGGGTGAACCTACATCTTGGTATATATTCTTGTTTTGGTTTCTCACATCAACAGATTGGGTAGGTTTTGATTGTAGAGTGACCGGTGTTTGGAGGGTTTCGATATGTTTGGAGTCCACTGCACCGCTGTTAACGACATTCTTGTTTTTTGACTAAAATCAAGGTTTGTCATTAGATTGTTGGGGAGGATTATCTTTGGTCTCTTTAAAGATTTTAACTAAACCCTTTGCAATAAGGGCTTTTTTGATGTTGGTACCCTTAGAGACGATTTCCTCAAATGAGGTAGCACTTTGAATTTGTAGGTGAAAACTAATTTCTTGGTTTAGATTTTGCACAACGATACTAACAACTTGTTTTTTGGGTATAGGCCATGGGAATTCACTAGCCATACCTCTCCATCATTGTAGGAAGGAGATAAAAGTTTCCCCATTATGCTATTTATTATTGTACAAGTCTGTCATAGAAATCTCATGATCAGTATTGTAGGAAAAGTGGGTTGCAAACTTTTCGGCTAGTTCATTGAATGTTTTGATACCTGTGGGTAGGTGAGAAAACCATTCTATGGATGTCCCTCCAAAACTACATGGAAAGAGGTGTATAGACAAGTGTCGTTATGAGAAACCTCTAAGAAAGCAATATAGAACTCTGTAAGGTGTTCTTTTGGATCACCTTTTCCCTTATACTTGTCAAATTTAGGCATGTCAAAGTTTGGGGGAAAAGGGATCATTGGTAAAGATCTATCAAATAGATATGGACAAACCTCCTCCAAAGAGAAGGTTTTCTTGGTGTGTCCAAATGAAAGATCGAATACTTGTTTTTGTAGATTTGAAAATTTGAGCTCAAGATCCGATGTGGGTGTTTGTGGAGCAATATTCTGTTGGATGAATGGTAGTTTTTGAGGTTCCCCATAGGAGAGATTGGTGTTTAGTCCATGTGAATTGAGGTTGTATGGGTCATATGAGTTGTGAGGGTTGTTTGGGGTTTGATTCATGGAGAAATGTTGGTTTGGTGGGTTTTGTGGAGGATCTATGTAGGAGTATTGACTTTGGGAATGTTGAGGGGGATTGGTGAAAGAATGTTCTATTTGGAATAGTTGAGGTGGGATGATGTAGGTGTTTTGATTTTGGGGAGGTCGATGTGTATTGGTATAAGAGTGTTGACTTTGGGAATGTTGGGGTGGAGTGATATAGGTGTTTTGATTTTGGGAATGTTGAGGTGGAGTGATATAGGTGTTTTGATTTTGGGAATGTTGAGGTGGAGTGATATAAGTGGTTTGAATTTGGGAATGTTGAGGTGGAGTGAAGTAGGTGGTTTGATTTTGGGAATGTTAAGGTGGAGTGATATAGGTGGTTTGATTTTGGAAATGTTAAGGTGGAGTGCTGTAGGTGGTTTGATTTTGGGAATGTTGAGGTAGAGTGATGTAGGTGGTTTAAGGAATGGATGCTTGGACTTGTGACACTTGTGGAGGAGTGCCATAAGCAAGATGAGATATGGAGGTTGGTATTTGTGACATCGGTGGTGGAGTGGTATAAGCAAGATGAGATATGGAGGTTTGAGCTCGTGTCCCTTGTGGAGGAGTGGCACTAACAATATTGTGGATGGGGGTTTAGTTTTGTGATTTTTGTGTAGAATTTTGAGGGGCTGTAGGTGTAGATGTGGTGAAGAAAGGTTTGTCTTGATTTGCTTGTTTTGCTAGATTTTCTTGTTGCATTTGATAAATCTCCATGGGGACAATAACGGAATCGAGTGATGTTTCTCCTATGGGATTTTGATAAAGGGGGTTGATGTACTTGGCAGTAAAGGAATTCAAAGGCACCTCATGTGAGGGTGAATTGGGAATGAGTGATGATATGGTTGACATAGTTTAGATGGAGGTGATTTGTGGTCTACCCATGGCATTGATGGCATCATTGATAGAATCTTGCTTTTTAAGAGTAGATGTGTCAAAGTCTTGAGGTAACTTGGCTCCTTTCTTAGCAAGTAAATGAAAGTAATGGTTTGGATTGGAAGCCAAGAGTTTGTGAAAGGAAGCAAGGTACGCAGAACACACTTCCTACACCAACCTAATGAGGGGAATAGTATGCAAATACTTTTTAATGCTTATAATTGCAGCAATGTTAAGCATATAACATAAAGATTACATCAGCAACACAACACATAAAGAGAGTGACACAAGATATATCATGGGGAAAACCTTTTCATGTAAAACAACCCCACACTCCAAAACTTGCACAATGTATTATCAAATCTATGAAAGGATTACAATACACTTGCAATTCAAGTTCTTCAAGGAGTCTACAAATGTTGTTTCTGGAGTAATTTCGACAACATAATAGTACCTGTACAAACAATATGCAACTACTATCCAAAACAATGCATTATATAGAGTTACAAGGCATAAACAGGAAGATTTTAGAGATAGGTGTCCATCTTGGTCACATGGCCATTTTCCTGCATCAAAGGACACTTGTCCAAGCTGCAAATATCTCTCTTAAATCTGTCATACATGGCAGATTTGACTTCCCAAGGATGGAGCACTCTAGGCTAAAAATAGCTATGATAGATGCTCTTACACATCTTACAGCTGTCATAAAATCTGCCCAACATAACAACCTTAAATGTTGTAAGAGAATCTGTCATAAATGACTAAAAATAGCATATTCCTCTTACAACATGTCATAGCCCAACTTGGGCACCCAAAGATGCCTTCTCCACATGCAAAGATGCTTTTTGACACTTGTCTTCACTTGTCATAGGAATCTCTATACTTGGCTCTTACGCGTCATAGATTCTGTCATACAAAATAACTCCTCCATTATATTCCAAGATGCTAACACATGGCACATTATTGCCACCATAAATGGGATGCCCAAATCATTCAAAGCATATTCCAAGTAGGATGACATGTCACAATGCCACCACAAACTAAATGCCAAAACTGAATGTGCAAGTAAATACAAAATTGAGCAAATAGATAAATAAATAATCAAATAACCAATGCTAGGAATTGTAAGGTTGAGACTGTTCCAAGTATGGGCCTAACAGGTGTTGTCATTGATGTCAACATACTCTTATTGCATTGATGATAAGGATTGAATGAGTTGTATGCTGAGGATATTGAGAAAATTAGTCCTATCAGGAACAGAGAAGAATAGTGAAGTCAGTAAGGTGAAGAATCCCATCTAAGATGAAGATCAAAGGATGCACTTCAAAGGGTTTGTAGATATATGTCTTAAGATGATCCAGTAAAGATTTGAGAGGTCCACATGAAGATCTGAAGGAGTTATGGCCACTTGAGTAAAACCGGTTCTGGTAGATGTTCAAAGGTGACAGAGTGACTTAGATAAGTCTGGTGAGATCTAGAAATGCAATATCTTGTTCTGCAGATTTGATGGAGTGCTTAGGAAGTTAATGTGAATTAACAACTCAATTGGTTCATGGTCTAAGAGGTTTGCAAGCATCTATTCCAACATGACAGTGATGACAGACTGTGTTCTTGAGGTTCTGGATGAAGGAGAGAAAGATTTCAGTAAGAAGTAGTGTGAATGTTCTTGGTGATTTAGGCAAGCTTGTGGAAGTATTTGGATTGTGACCAGTTCGTGTTAGTGGTCCGCATTGAAGATTGAGCTCATAATTGAAGAATTACTTCCAGATGATGATATTCTTCCTAAGTCTAGCCAACCAAATGAATTACACATCATGCGGATGATCTTGAAGATGTTATGTGAAGCATGGCATGTTCCTAAAAGAAGATTGAAGTCCCAGATCTGTGTGGCCAACATTGTGTTGATCCGCGTGAAGTCTTTTTGTAATTAGTCATGTTGTATTTATGTATTTGCTTTGTAATGTATACCGACTTGGATGATTATCCCAAAGTCAAATGTCTTGTATAAATAAGAAGTTGTGAAGTCATTTCAAAAGCATCTTGGTGGAGATGAGTGTGTGGTAGAGAGGAGCAGAGCGAAAGGTAGAGTAGAAGTATTGAGCTTAAATGGAACTGACTCAATCATGGTGAAGATGCTATTCTTCAGTTCAAGTATGTAATATTTATTATTCTTTAGATAGTGTGTCTCCTGTAGGTAGTGGGCCTCTTGTGAGTAGTGTGCTTGGGCAGTGAGCCCTAATTGGCATGTGCCATTTATTCTTCTTATTCTTTTAACAAGAATACAATCTTAGGTTAGTCACCCCGTGGTTTTTCCCTTAACTGACCGGGTTTTCCACATTAAAATATTGGTGTCATATGTGTTAATGTGTTTCTGCTCTTGAATTGTTGCATTATGTTTCCATGATTGATCTAATATTATGCTACTGAATTACAAGAAGGATTTAAGTAATTAATTGGAAGAAAGTTTTGGACAACTGATTCACCCCCCTCTCAGTTGTCTATCCTGAATCTAATAGTTGGTATCACAGCTAAGTTCCTCTAAAAGGAGCTTAACCGCTTGAGGAGATCTAGGATGTCGTCCTACAAGAAAGATAGTCTGAGGTTTGATGGAACCAATTTTACTCTTTGGAAAAGTCGCATGGAATGTCACTTGCAATGTATGGGAATGCAATATTGGGTCATGGCTTCAAAGAAGTATGTTCCTCCATAGAATGGTCCAAGTACTGTAGATGAAATTAGAGATGCTAAAAACAATCTTCGAACTAAAGAAGCTCTACTAAGTGCCTTATCTGATTCAGAACTGACAAATGTTATTGATCTAAAAACTACATATGAGCTTTGGCAAAAACTGGAACTTCTGCATGAAGGGGACAAGTATGTTAAATATGCCAAGCTACAGAGTCTGAAAGGAAAATTCGAAAACCTGAAGATGAGAGAAGATGAAAATATTACTACATTTATGCCAAGAGTTAATGAACTTGTTTGTGGCATTAGATGTGATGGTGGAATCTTGGATGAAGATGAGATTGTTGCCAAATTTCTCAAATCCCTTCCTGATTCTAACAAGTACAAGGTTGCTGCTATTGAAGAATTTGGGTCTTTTTCAAATATCACAAGAGATCAATTAGTTGGTAAATTGGTTGCGTTTGAATTGGCCGAGTTTGGAGATGCCCCCCAAGACTGAATCTACTTTCAAAGCTAGTGCCTCTGTAAAAGGAAAACAAAAGTTTGATCCAGGAGAGAACTCTTCAAAGAAACTATCATGGTATGAAAAAGCAAGAAAAGATCTGGAAGAAGATGAAGCAGAAGCTATTCAACTTGAACCCCTTATTGCAAAAAGACTGCCAAGAGGATCCAGTAAGTATGAAGGAAAGTTGCCCTTCAAATGTTTTAACTGCAATAAGATTGGTCATTTTGCCTGAAGGTGTCCGGAAAGATTTTCAAGAGCAAATCCTAACAGATCAAGATTCCAAAAGAAATGTTACTATGTTCATGAAGATGATGATGATGAAGGAGTAACAGATGATGAATCAGAGACAGGAAACAAATCCAGAAGTGACTGGGTGTTTATTGCCATCAAGGAAGAAGATCCAATGCCCTCTGAATCTGTCAATCATAAAATGGTAGAAAGATATCTGGCTGCCCAAGTTGAAGAAAATGATGATTGGGTCATTGACAGTGGATGCTCCCACCATATGATAGGTGACAAAAATAAGTTCATAGATTTGGAAAGATATGAAGGAGGAGTGGTAAAATTTGGTGATAATTCTGCTGGCAGAATCAGAGGTAGAGGAACCATTTCTTTTGATGGAAAGAACAAAACCAGTAATGTACTGTATGTTGAAGATCTGAAGCACAATCTTCTCAGTGTTGGACAGTTGGTGGACAAAGGCTATGATCTCTGATTCAAAAATGGAAAATGCAAGATATTTGAAAGTTCTGGAACAGAGATTGCATCTAGTACTCAAACAAAAGGTAACATCTTCCACTTGGTTGGTACTGGTAAAAGTTCTTTATTTGTTCAAATTGATCAGAGTTGGTTGTGGCATAGGAGAATGTGTCATGTGAATTTTGATAATATCATCAAGATAAGCAACACTCAATTTGTAAGAGATCTTCCAAAAACCCACTAATAGCTTGTGCAAAGAATGTCAATTGGGTAAGCAAAGAAGAATCACATTCAAAAGTAAGGAACAATCTTCTACCAGATTATTGGACTTAGTTCATACTGATCTATGTGGTCCTGCAAGAATTAGGAGTGTGCAAGGTGATAGATACATTATGTTATTAATTGATGATCATTCCTGGATGATGTGGGTGATTTTTTTGAAAGAGAAATCTGAGGTTCTTGAGAAATTCAAAATCTTCAAGGCTATGGTAGAGAATGAAACTGGATTGAACATAAAATTTCTGAGGTCTGACAGAGGTGGAGAATTCACATCCGGAGAGTTCATAGAATTCTATGAGAAACATGGGATAAAAAGATAGTTGTTTGCTCTAAGGACTCCATAGCAGAATGGAGTAGTAGAGAGAAAGAACCAGACCATCTAGGAAGCATCTAGAACCATGATGATGGAAGCAAATGTTCCTCAGATCTACTGGAGAGAAGCTGTAAGCACTGCTGTCTATACTCTTAATCGAGTACAAATCAGAAGCAATAATGGTAAGACCCCATATGAACTCTGGTTTGGCATCACTCCCACTATGAAGTATTTCAGAGTCTTTGGTAGAAAATGTTATATTAAAAGAGATGAAGACCTTGGCAAATTTGATGCTAAAAGTGATGAAGGAATATTCTTAGGTTATTCTACTCAAAGCAAAGCATACCGGTGCTATAACAAGAGATTGAGAAAGATGATAGAAAGTACAAATGTGAAGGTTGATGAAGGTGTTGAAAAACCCACAAGGTTTTATGAATATGATGAAGATGATCAGAATAATGTTTTGATCCAAGCTCCTTCTGAAATTTAGATCCAGACTGATCTGGAGAATCGGGAAGAAGAGATAAGTTTGAATGAACCTGTTCAAGAATTAGAAGTACAAGAAACTTCCAAAATTCCCAGGTATGTAAGACTGAATCACTCTGAAGATCAGATCATAGGTGATAAAAGAAAAGGTGTTCAAACAAGAAGAAAGATTTCTCAAGACCCAGAAAACTATTGTTTGATTTCAAAGATTGAACCAAAGACAGTGAATGAAGCTTGCAATGATGAAAGATGGAATAAAGTAATGGAGGAAGAGCTGATGCAAATTGAGAAAAATCACACTTGGGATCTTATTCCCAGACCTAGAAACAAGAATGTGATTGGAACCAAATGGGTCTTCTGGAATAAACCGAATGAAGATGGAGAAGTAGTCAGAAATAAAGCTAGATTGGTCTACAAGGGTTACTCTCGAGTAGAAGGAGTTGATTTTGAAGAAAATTTTGCTCCGGTGGAAAGAATTGAAGCAGTCAGATTATTTCTTGCCTCTGCTGCCTTCAAGGACTTCAAAGTATATTAGATGGTTGTCAAGTCTGCCTTCTTGAATGGTGACTTGGAAGAAGAAGTATACATTGAGCAATTAGATGGATTTCAATTGTCTGTTCATGGTGATATGGTCTGCAAGTTGAAGAAAGCACTATATGGACTCAAGCAAGCCCCAAGAGCCTGGTATGAAAGATTAGATAAGCATCTTTTGAAGATTGGTTTCAACAAAGGTACGGCTGACAGTAACTTGTACTTCAAAATTGAACATGAAAATATTTTAATTGTTGAAGTATTTGTTGATGATATCATTTTTGGAGGAAGAGATAACATGTGCAAGAATTTTGCAAATCAAATGAAAAGTGAATTTGAGATGTCTATGTTTGGAGAAATGAATTTCTTCTTGGGTTTGTAAATCACTCAAACAAAGAAAGGAATCTTCATTTCACATACCAAATATGTGAAAGAATTATTGAAGAAGTTTGGGATGGAAGACTCAAAACCAATGACTACTCCCATGGCAAGCAGATGTAAATTGAGCAAAGATGATGACTCTCCTAAGGCCGATCAGAAAAAGTATAGGTCAATGATTGGAGGACTATTGTATCTCACTCAAACTAGACCTGACATTATGAATGTTGTTGGTCTTGTTGCTAGATTCCAAGCTAATCCTAGAGAATCTCATGTCATGGCAATCAAGAGGATTTTTAGATATCTAAAAGGGACAGTTGAGTATGGTTTATGGTATCCTAGAGATCATGATTTCTCTCTTCATGCATATACAGATGCAGATTGGGTAGGAGATATGGATGATCAGAAGAGTACCAGTGGTGGAGCATTCTTTTTTGGGAAGAGATTGGTTTCTTGGCTGAGAAAGAAACAAGAGGCAATATCTTTGTCCACTGTAGAAGTAGAATTTATTGCAATAGCAGGTAGTTACACTCAAGTATTGTGGATGAAGCAAATGCTAAGAGACATCAGAGTGGAGTATGAGGAACCTATCACAATCTTCTGTGATAATTCAAGTGCAATAAATATATCAAAAAAATTTAGTGTTGCATTCAAAGACAAAACATATATTCACTTTTTGAGAGAGCAAGTGAACAAGAATGAAATCAGATTGGAGTTTGTGCCTTCCAAAGATCAGATTACAGATATTTTTACTAAACCTCTACCTAAGGACTCTTTTGAGTATCTCAGGGAGAAGTTAGGGGTTATTACCCCTCCGGTTCTGAATTAAGGTGCACTGATGTGCATTAATCCGGTGGATCTAACAGTCATATCTTATGGTCCAGATTGATGTTGGGAAGCTACTACTCAGGGGGAGAAGCTGGTATGATTCTGAAGTGGATTGATGCAAGTATGTGCCCTTTGCAATTGATGTCAAAGGGGGAGAGAAGACATGTGAGAAACAAAGAGTAGTTGCTTATCAAAGGGGGAGCAGTAAAGGAAGAGAAGACATGTAAATGTTGTTGTTGATAGGGGGAGTTATGTCAGTCAGTGAGAAGAAGTTCTTGTCTTGATGGTTAAAACAATTTTTCACATCATATGTTGCCATCAATGACAAAGGGGGAGACTGTTGTAAGTATGGACATAACCAGTGTTGTCATTGATGTCAACATACTCCTGTTGCATTGATGATAAGGATTGAATGAGTTGTATGCTGAGCATATTGAGAAAATTAGTCCTATCAGGAACAAAGAAGAACAGTGAAGTCAGTAAGGTGAAGAATCCTAGCTAAGATGAAGATCAAAGGATTCGCTTCAAAGGGTTTGTAGATATATATCTTAAGATGATCTAGTAAAGATTTGAGAGGTCTGCATGAAGATCTGAAGGAGTTATGGCCACTTGAGTAAAACCTGTTCTGGCATATGTTCAGAGGTGACAGAGTGACTCAGATAAGTCTGGTGAGATCCAGAAATGCAATATCTTGTTCTGCGGATTTGATGGAGTGCTTAGGAAGTCAATGTGAATTAACAACTCAATTGGTTTGTGGTCTAAGAGGTTTGCAAGCATCTATTCCAACATGACACTGATGACAGACTGTGTTCTTGAGGTTCCGGATGAAGGAGAGAAAGATTTTAGTAAGCAGAAGTAGTGTGAATGTTCTTGGTGATTCAGGCAATCTTGTGGAAGTATTTGGATTGTGTTCAATTCGTGTTAGTGGTCTACATTGAAGATTGAGCTTGTAATTGAAGAATTACTTTTGGATGATGATATTCTTCCTAAGTTTGGCCGATCGGATGAATTACACATCATGCGGATGATCTTGAAGATGTTCTGTGAAGCATGGCATGTTCTTAAAAGAAGATTGAAGTCCCAGATCTATGTGGCCAATGGTGTGTTGATCCGCGTGAAGTCTTTTGTAATTAGTCATGTTGTATTTATGTATTTGCTTTGTAATGTATGCCGACTTGGATGATTATCCCAAAGTCAAATGTCTTGTATAAATAAGAAGTTTTGAAGTCATTTCAAAAGAATCTTGGTGGAGATGAGTGTGTAGTAGAGAGGAGCATAGCGAAAGGTAGAGCAGAAGTATTGAGCTTAAATGGAATTGACTCAAGCATGGTGAAGATGCTATTCTTCAGTTCAAGTATGTAATATTTACTATTATGTAGACAGTGTGTCTCCTGTAGGCAGTGGGCCTCTTGTGAGCAGTGTGTTCGGGCAGTGAGCCCTAATTGGCATGTTCCATTTGTTCTTCTTATTCTTTTAACAGAGAATACAATCTTGGGTTAGTCACCCCGTGGTTTTTCCCTTAACCGAGTTTTCCACGTTAAAATCTTGGTGTCATATGCGTTAATGTGTTTCTACTCTTGAATTGTTGCATTATGTTTCCATGATTGATCTATTATTATGCTACTGAATTACAAGAAGGATTTAAGTAATTAATTGGAAGAAAGTTTTGGACAACTGATTCACCCCCCCTCTCAGTTGTCTATCTTGAATCTAATAGAGACATCTTAATTCCCAACAGTTTGTTGATAACATCTAAGATTTTGTTCTCTTGCATGTTGTCATCAATGTCTTGAGACACTTCTTGAGATGCTTGGACTTGTTGAGGGATTCTAGGTTGCTGTGATGATGATTGTCCTATGCTATACCCTTTTGGTAAGAAATCATGAGGATTTAACCCTGTGGTATATTGTGTAGCATCTATCCATGTAGTATTATCCTCTTGAGGATTATTTTGGGTAGTACCATGAGGACTATTTTGAGGATTTTGTTGGGGATTGTTTTGGATGTTTTGTTGGTGGGTGTTTTGACAAGCCTCCATGGCTAATTGATGTTGATGTCTAGTCGTAGTCATAAGATTACTCAAATGTGCTACGACAAAGATTGGGAGATGGATGGATTGATTTTGAATTTTGGTGATTGAGTTGAGACTAGCAAGATGATGTTTTGGATTGGTTGATTGATGGAAGATAAGTTGAACCTAGATCAATTGATATTTTGGATGGTTGATGACCTTTAAAGAGGTAGACTAATTACCTCAAGAAAGATAGATGGGATTAATGAGTTTGACCAACTTAGGAGAAGTTTATTCTCTATGCTAATAAACAACACTAATGGATACTAATTTACCTTCAAGGATCTAAGAGAGGAAGCTTTCTCAAATCAAAGATAAATCAAGGGATGTGATCTAGACTCTATGATAGAAGCCAAATTAAAGCTATGAAAGTTTCGATAAATTCTGGGCTTGTTTGGTGATGATATTGATTCATTTCACAATCTCAAGAGGATAATAGCTCTAAAAAATCCAAGTTTTTGCTATGATGATGGATGGGGATGGTTTTATGGTTGATGGAATAGATCTGTATGTGCTGTAGGATGATATCTCAGCTAGTAAAATTGCTCAAAAATGAAGGTTTTCTAATTCTGGGCTAAAATGATGACTGTTGACAGGCAGAGAGCAAAGGCGCAGGACTGTACACCAGTGTAACATCCACATTCTATATACATAGTAAAAACCATAAATTTACCATTAAGTAATTTAAACAAGGTAAAATGAGATAGATATTTTTTATTTATTTATTCAATATAATCAAGAAACTACAATTACAAGATTTCTCACTACTAAAATAGTAAACCATATTGTCCTCAAGTACAATGTTTACAAAAGTAAATCAATTACAAATATCTACATTAAATAATGTTTTACATAGTCTCAATAAACACAAGTCTCAAAGATGTACTGCATCTAGAAATCTAACATCTTTATCACAAGCCTCGGCATGTCTTCTGCTAGAGAAAGAGTATCTTTCCAGTGATTTACCTCCAACCACAGACTGGCGGTCTCCCACACATCTTCCACATAGGAAGTGACCCTACCCTTCTCAAGGAATATAGACCAAAGGTGACCAGTGGTAATTTTCCTTTCTAAGTACATAGTGTTGTATCCTACACAACTCTATCAATCATACAACCCTAGATACCCTCTAGCTAAGTGTGATTTCTAATACGATGTGCAATCCAGATATAGTGAACTGACAATGCATGCAGAGACATATGCACTACTATGGCCATAGTTTCAATATAAATTGATGTTCACAATGAACGTTGTCGTAATGTTCACCCACCCCAACTCAACTTGGATACTATCATATTCCTATAGTTCGACTTGGTCAACTATGTTTAACTTATGAACTCATGATGATTTCAACAATTTAGTCTTCCCAACCCATACATGTTTTCTTTCACTGTCTATAATCCATAGACCTATTCAACTTTCTTTCTTTATGAGGACTCTCATTGCATCATTGCAATACTTGAGGTCCACGACTTATTGTCTCATAAGAATTATAGATTGATTAGTAACAACTAAGATGATAACCTTACCTAGGTTAAGCATTATAGTCTAGGAATCTAATTACCTTCTTGCAAGTAAGAATAATTACACAAAGTCAGGGCACTTGACCCTTCAATCACAATCTAAATAATGATCTCAATACCTTAATATAAATAATTACCATATCTAGGTTAAGTTAAGGTTTAACTAAAGAGTTTTGTCTAACTCAAACCTAGTCTTTATGACTTAGGTGGATTCACATGACACTGTCGTCACTCCATAATCCTTATGAAATGATTATCCATTCTTAGGTATCCCTTGCATCTTTGTAATCATTTGAGATTCCTTACTTTCAATAAGTAATAACTAAAAGAAATTATGACCAAAAGGTATAATAAACTTTATGTTTGATTATCCATTTAATAGTACCTCTTGCATGCTTGCAAAACCCAAAGCTTTTGACTTATGTTTCAAGTCAAATTGTAGCCTAATAAATAGTTTTCCCTACCTAAGGTTAAACATTGTCGACTAATAACAAATCTCTTTTCAATAAGATAGATATGAACATTTACTAAATTAGGGTTCGTGACCCTTTAATGTCTACTCACATGTATTAACTAAAATAGGTTATAATCGTAAGAGTGTCGTCAATAATCTTTAACCCTTCTAGGTTAAAGTAGGGTTCTATTTAACTTATCCTAACCCAAGGGAATAACGAACAAAATTTTTTTAGGAAGTAAGAATATCGTAAGAACAATTATCTATTAGTCTTCTTTCAACCAAAGGATCAAATATACCTTTCCATCTATGACTGGATCATTAACACATCATTACTTACAACCTAAAGTTGTTCTATCAAATCTTGAATAGGTTTTCAACCCAACTCTAAATGTTATTGCTTGAGGTACATATCCCCTTATGACAAGAGTCAAAATATCTTCATAACTAGGGTTCGTACTTCCTCATTATTGTTCTTTTTGATATAGCTATCAAAATATGGAAATAACAAGGTATTTAGAAAAGATATCACCCTACTAGGTTATCTTAGGGTTTTTGTTCTTCTCTTTTACAAAGAAATCTTAAAATAAGAAGAAACCCTTAGTTTCTAAAGAAGTCTAATTAATGTCTAAGATTGATTAGCTATAATGATATACAAAGACTATTTCAAATTGTTGTCATCCTAGCTTCAATATCTAAGTCATTTTTCACATACTTACATTATACCTAAAGTATCTAGAACTCATTTGTTTAATAACAGGTGCCCATTTACACAAAACAAACTATATTTCCATTAGGTAATCTTGGTATTCATAGCATGATTTCTCTTGACACGATAACTAGCCATGGTATCAGTATACTATACATGTGCTTAATAGATTATGATTTCACTTAATCATTAACCTTCTGAACACATTAGTATGAAATAATTCTTCTGACCCTAGGAAGGTCATCTCTTAAATAAATAAAATGGTGTCGTTTCTAGTTTAAAGAAAATATATTCTTTAAACGTATCACAGACAGATTTAAGAACAAATTTATAAAGATTAAGAAATATACACTTTGACTTCAATATGACATCCACCATCTTTTCAAAGTATAATCCTATGAATGTCCTATGATTCAAACATGCTAACGATTATACCATTTGCCAAAATAACTAAAAAAGGTAAAACATTCTGATCAAAACAATGACTCTAAACTCAGTGATAAACCTTATCCAAAGCTATCTACTCTGCATAGACTTAACAACTTTCGACCTTTTGTCATTCTAATAATGTTGGCTAAATAGTAAAATAATAGCATTTAAAAGTTGGGAGTTCATGAAACAATAAAACTAGTATAGTAAAGTCTTAACAGAACTTTACAGAATGTTAAGAGCCTGGTTTCGATAAGTATCAGAGGCTCCTCAAATCGATTGTGTTCTTCTTCCACAACTTTTGATTTACTTAGTCATTGTTCCCACCCCAACTAATCCCTAAGTCTCACAGACTCGCACCCATAAGAGGTTCAAGGAATACGCCGATAAGAAAAACCGTTGTGATGGAAAACATTTTCTTTGTGGTACCAATCCTGAGCAATTTAATGCTCACATATAAGAGCCTATCGGCTCTTTGCCTTAGGCACTGAGATCCCTCTGCAAAATCTTATCAACAACTTCTATTCATTTCCCCAGCTCTCCCACTGCGTAAATCTTCACAAAAACTTATATTCCTCCCCTTGATAACCCTCCTTCTCCCCAAAAGATGATTCAAACTAAGAACTCTCTTTCACTTATCATAATTATCAGAAATAACCATTTCTTCTCCTTAAAATAGAAATCAACCTCCTCAAGGCCACAGATCTTCCCCAAATTTAGCCTTCGAATGCTCTTTTTATCCCCTACAGAAAGTGGGGACATGGGTATTTAAATGCCACTCCCTCATCAATCCACGACTAACTACAATCATAAGGATCAGCATGCTAAGATAACTCCACGTCTTCAGGTTATTAAGTCGCCACTCAAAGTTAGTTTAAACTTTTCATAACTATCAAAATGACTCACAACAAAGTTGGAGACAGTTTCTTTTTTTTTAAACTGCAAACATCATTTCTTGGAAGTCTTAAGATGTTTTAGCCAACAAACATGAGAGATTATGTGGTATTAAACACCACTATCATTCTCATTAAAGTTGTTGCCTTATGGATCAAGACTCAATATTTCATTTAGTTATCACATAGCTATGAAAAACCTCTACCCAAAGTTGTTAAAAACTCCTCTATTTGTCCCACTTTGATCACTATCTAAAAAGTTTAAAAGCCTACGTCCTCATCATGGACTTCTCCTAAAGGATAGGCATGAATGGTTAAAATGACAATGAGGTAGTAATTTCCTCATAAATGTACAAAAGATTCCCTCTTCAATACATCACAAGTAAAGAATAGATAGACATGATAATAGAGAAAGCGATTAGTAGAAATTTGACAATCAACTCAATTTGACCACTAAGGATTACGGATGATGTGAATGGGTCAAGTTTACCTCCCCATCACAATCTGTCAACAATATTCTCATCATCTAGCTTGATGAAAACATCTTGACGTTAAGAAGCGACAATAAAACCTCAAGTGACTCAAGAAGAATAACACAACCGTTTTACGTCAATGACATTGTTTACTTCACAAATGACTATGTCGATTCACCATCAACTTGACTAGATGAGAATCAAGATATCGATTACCTATCGATTATATTCAAAGGTAAACTAACAAGACAAGACTTACCTCTTACAACTCATTGGTTCACATTATCCTTTAACATTATACTCGTTTGGCAAATAGATCACTCATAATCCAAGGTCTATATCTCTCTTCTCGAAAGATACTCTCTCTCTCTCTCTTCTTTGAAAGTCATCTGATAACTTGTAATCCTGTTTCACTTGTCATCAAACAGTATGTGATCAGTGCATCATTATTCAATTAATTCAACTAATAAATCAAATCTCATAATACAAATATTAAATCGATAAGAACATAATCATTTCCATGATTTCATAAATGATATTCAATATAATTCCATGTCATATCTTGTCATAAATATTATAACATCACAATAAATTTACTTATGTCGAAGTAAAAAGTAAAAGTATAGCAAGTCAGAAATTAGGGATGTAACAACTAGAGGCAAGTTTTTGTGGCTCAAGGGTGAGTCACAATAGCTCAAAGGTGCATTACTATAGCTCAAAGGCATAGTAGAATAATCCAGAGGTGAGTTTTTCTAACAAACTGTGTAAAATTTTGACTGAGCCAGAGGCACATTTCTGCACTACAAAGGCATGTTTCTGCAAGCTAGAGGTGCACTTCTGCAGACCAAAGGCATATAACTATAATCCAGAGGCGTGTTAAAATAGTACAAATGTGAGTTTCTGTTGTGCAAAGGTGAGTTTTCTGGAACAATGTGTTTTTCAAGGCAAGATTTTGGTAAAATTTTGGAATATTTCTTGTGGCAAGAGAAAACACAATAGACAAAGTGGTTGAGGACCAACTCAAGGAGTTGGTTGCGCGAGGCTATTAACCTCCATGGATAAAAAATGGTATTACGGGTAGATAACAACAAAGAGAAGACACACCAAACACTTCTTTTAATGTAACAACCTAAATATTATTCAAGTAGGATTGAGTCATAATGTGAGCCCACATGATTGAATACCTGTCCATGCTCTTACCTAACTAAGAACACTTACCCCTGAATAGATAGCTAAGGATAAGAGGTGTACACCCAATATCCCTTTCCTTGGAGGTCTTGACACCTTGCCCAAAGAAAACTTCGAGCTAGTCCTCAAGGTAGTATGGACGGTGAGTAACTTCAGGTTACATTCCACATCCCTTGCATCACATTACAAAATGGCTGATGGTCTTATCTAGGTTTACAAAGATTCTAGGGAGTCCTTAATATATTCAAGGTACGGGAGGCACAAATATGTGAATGGGGGTGTCCCAATTAACTGATGCTCAATCATATGAGTCTTAGCAGACCAAGTATCCTGAAGGCTTTTTGCTTAGAGTTAAAAGAGTCTATCCTGTAAAATTGAGTCTTTCGATACTCACGACATTTGTATACCGCACCAGAATATGTGATTGGGGTCATCCCTTGAGGTGATGAAATCCCCAAGTAGGCCCCCTAGAAATAATATCAATCACTTTTGATTCTCAAGATTGTCTTTCAACGCGAGAAAAGAGCATACATGTTCTCTTGAGTCCCCAGGAGTGTTAGCACATAAAGCAAGTAAAATGAATGACTTAAGTGTTTATGATTTCCAAGGTCACTTTTCAGTGCGAGGAAAGAGCATACATACTTAAGACATTCCAAACATAGAAGACAGTCATTAATTCCCTTAAAAATTAAAACGTTTTCTAAGACTTAGTGGAAAAAGATAGTGCCTTCGACAAATGTCCTACAACAAATATGTTAGGGTTTCACTTTTTGTCTTCTTGCTAAACAATATGATGCTGCGCAAATTGAGTAGTTCCAAAAAAAGAAAGTGATTAGTGAAAAGAATTGACTAAACCAAAAGCGAGTTATTTTGTTGCAAAATCACATTAAAATTTACCAAAGGCGAGTTGTTATAGTGCAGAGGTGAGTTTCTGCTGTGCAAAGGTGCAAGACTATGGTGCAAAGGCACATCACTATGGTGCAAAGGCATGTTTCTGCAGATCAAAGGCACTTCTCTGGGACAGTCCTGCAAAAAACAATAAAATCAGGTCAAATGTTTGATCGAGTGATAGATGAATCCTTGATGAGCTAGGAGGCTGGGGGATGATGTGGATATGTACTTCTGCACCAAAATCAGATAATAAACTAGTTTTAGATGATTGATTAGTAAAAAAACAAGATGATACCCTTAGATAAATAAGTTTAAGAGTATGATATAGTGAGTGTTAACAAATAAACAACTTGTCAACATAGTGAAAGATCAAAAAGATGTCAGAAATCACTGTCAAAACCCAAAACAAGTCAAAAAACCTTAAAAACTAGAGGCGAGTTTTAATAGACCAAAGGCTAGTCAAAACAACGCAAAGGCACATTTATACGCACCAAAGGTGCAAAACTGTCACCTGAAGGTGAGTTTATGTAGGCCAAAGGTGTATTTTTGGGTTGCAGAGGCAAATTTTTGTGTTACGATTGCACTTTTCCATACTTGTGCCTAGGGTGAATACAAAGAGATGGGGGACCAAAAAGTTGCCACCATGGGACTTTTTGGTCCAAAAGTAAACAAAAATGAGAGCGTGTTATAACGTGCTTGCGTTTTAATTTTCTTAAAAGAAAAAAAAGCCATTTCTACTCATACAACCGTGACCATTGAGATAAACATCAGCAAAAAACTTAGTTCAAAGTGTGATCACATTGAAGGGAAGCCTCTCCAAGAGAGTGTAAGATAGAACAACAAATTCACGATGCCACCTCACCATCAAAGACATCGTCAAGAAAATTTGGAGGGTCTAGCACAAGAAGAAGGTAGGGTTTGACTGATTTTTGTTAGTTTGAGAAGAATTTTTGAGTTTTGCAATGTTTGATTTGTTTTTATACTGTATTTACAGTTATTGGGGCAAGAGAAAACCCAAATCCAATTGAGGAGGGTGAAAACAACCCCCGAAACCCTCCAAACCCTCAAAACTCACCTTCACGTCCTCACAATGTAAGGGATAATCAAGAAAACTACCTACAGATAATAGAAGAAAACAAGAAACATCTTCAAACTGTTATTCAAAAGCTAAACAATCCAAGTGGAACCACTGATCGTAGGAGGGCGCTTGCAAAGTCACTAGAGGAGATTGTTTCCCACACCGATTCGGTGACAAAACAAATCATATAATTCCAAGACTATAGGGAGAGGTGTCGGCAATATTATGCTGACAAGTTATCATATGAACAAGTCAAGAATGAAAAAAATACAAAATCTCAATTATGTACACACTTTATTAATCCCAAAACCGGCCAAAGATTAGAAGAAAGTTGCAAACGGTTTCCTATTCATTGGTGTAGGAATGAAGAAATATCCCAAAACTTTTGGGATAAATGGTACATGGTCTTCGATGAGCGCCCATGCAATAATGATGAGGTACCATAATATTTCTTGAGGAAACTCCATTGTGAGTTCGTCCTCAAGAAGATTCCCAATTATTTTGACATTCCTGAGTTCTAGGGTAGAGGTGGTGGCTCTTCCCAAGATAGACCCGAGGCTCAACAAGATGAAAACTGTGTACCTGTACCCCTGTTGAGGCCAAAACATAGGTCACTCCCTTCAACTTTGAAGGAGAGTGTTGAGGTGGAGACATTACATTCATTGACTACTCTCACCTAAAATCTATCACAGCATGCTAATGATCTTACCCAGGCCGATGAGGGTGAGAGAAGTAGGCATCATGTATCCCCACATTTGTGCAGTTCATGTGGGAACCTGTGTGATTATGGGAGGCAGGACGCAGGATGCATGACAAGACTCTCGGTAGGATGTTGCGACGCAGGGGCATCATCCATTTATGAAGGCACCCATATTGGATGATATTATTCTCAATGACGATATGTTACATCATAAATTTGGTATTGACTCTTAGGTAATTTTTTACAAGTTTCATCTTGATTTAATAAATTGTTATTTGAAATTTGTAATTAATTTTATATGATTATCTATATTATAAGTCAAAAATAACATGTATGTAATTGTCTGCACAATGAAATTCTAGGATCAGAGTCTTCATCCTGCCTCCATTAGCCATCCATTGGTGGGTTATGAGAGGAGGTCAAGTTAGTAGGTATGTAATTTATCACATGATCATAATTATTGTAGATATGTCAATGGTAATATTATTTTGTGACAATTTGATGA
Source organism: Cunninghamia lanceolata (assembly GCA_027924645.1). Classification (NCBI taxonomy): domain Eukaryota; kingdom Viridiplantae; phylum Streptophyta; class Pinopsida; order Cupressales; family Cupressaceae; genus Cunninghamia; species Cunninghamia lanceolata. The sequence continues at coordinate 21,282,746 of BSBN01000252.1, read as the reverse complement.
TTTCAATAGTCATCGACACCTCCACGGTTTCCTTGGTCCCCTGGACACAAATCTACCATTTTTACGGAGGTAAATTTAACCATTTCTAATCATTATGCATTTTTAAAATAATGTTATGTATGTATTTTGGTCGAATAATCTTGAACTTGATTTTCAGATGCTAAATGTGGAGACTCCTCCTCATCTTCATGAGTTAGCGCAGATAGGCATTGTTGCAGCCATGATGTCTTCAAATCCTTTGACCGAGGTATGAGCCAATAACATGAAAAGGTCATAATTTTGTATTTCTTATTTTATCTCATGTCATTTGATGTACATAAATGATATTTATGTTTAGTCAATTTTGCTTCTTGATGCTTCTCACAGGAGGCCACAACTCCAGCCCATCCAACTACACACAAAGAAGCTAGAGACAAAATGATGGAGAGTGATCATCAGATGGTAGTAAGTGATCGATTACATATGTGATGTTATATATTTCATGTACATTTTCTATGGTAATGTGCATATTGTTTGATTGTATTAACAGGTGGGGCTGCATGAACTTGAACTGTCGAAGAGGTCTACTCAACGACAGAGAGAGGATGAGTCACGGATTGGCTCTCCATCTTCACGGTCAAGCAAGGGCTGCCCATTATTTTAGAAAGTTCATAGGAAACTAGTTTTTGGGACATTTTTTGTATGCTTAGATGGCTTTGTATGTACATACTTTTGTATGTTACTGATGTATATTTTTGTATATATGCCTGTATGGCTTTGTTTGGACATGCCTATATGGATTTGTATGTAAACTAGATGTTATGTTCATGACATTATGTATATGACAGTTTATATTAAATATTTAATATGATGATCAATTATCTTTATAGGAATTTGGTTTTACGCGTGCCAATTGCATTTGCATGAAAGTAACTTATAAATCATTTTCAAATAATCCATTTTGTGCATATCTTGCAATCATTGCATTCTGTGGGACTATGCATTTCTTTGAGGCATCATTTCAAATAGTTCACGCACCTTGTCTATGCTTCCACACTTTCCATACATGTCTAGAAGGGTAGCTGGAAAAACAATACATGTGACTAAATTCCTATATCATTTATGCTTTGATGGTTGTGTAGACACCCTAAAATGGCCATCTCATCGCAACACTTACAAATTATCAAATCCATCAAATCACCTGCATTTCAAATGTCAATTAGATAATCAAATTATTTAATTAATTTCATCAAATTCTTCCAAATCTCCTAAATTCAATATTAATTAAATAAATCCTCTTTATTTAATTAATTTGATCAAAATCAACTTTATTCTTCCAAATTAAATAATCTTAATTATTTAATTAAATCATTATCGTCTTTCAAAATTCAAATCCACATCAATTGAATAAATTAATTATTTAATTAATTTATCATCAAAATCCCCTTATTTATAATTAAATAATTTTCATTATTCAATTAAATCAATTATTTATCCAAATTTAAATAAATCATTGAAATTTATTTAAATTGAATATCTCTTCTAAAAATAAAATAAAATAAAATATTTTATTTATCCTTCATCATGCAAAATAAATTAAATCAATTTATTTGTTTAATTTATTTAAATCTTCAAATCTATTCTATGTCTTCTATCATGCACAAACAATTAAATAAATTTATTTATTTAAATTGCTTTTTTATCTTCCAATTCTTTTAAAAATAAATCTTGTTCATCATGCACACAAAATTAAATAATTTATTAGTTAATTTGACTCAAATCATGCAAAAAGAAAATCATAAGTTGAGTTAATTGACTTAATCACTATTGTTTTTATCACCAACTCATAAATTAGAAAAAGCATTTCTATTTTTATGAAATCTAAAAATATGTTTGTTCCATGTCTTTTTATGTCAAATCAATTAGTTAAACAAAACTATGTTTTTGTGACACATCTCAGGTGCACATTTGATGAAGGGGGTAAATCATAAAACACACAACAAGAATTGCACACAGAAAATAGAACTTTCTTTATTGATTTAGATAACTTATTACATTACAGAAGCTCAAATACAATCAGAGGAATCAACCCTCCACAGGCTGCAACACATTGCAGGTTTCTCTCACAAGACTTTGGAATCATCTACCATCTGTAACCCCAAATCTACTAGGGTTCCTATTTTCCTGCCTATTCTTGACTCTACACTTTCCCCCTTAACTCTACTACTGCCCAGGGTTCTTAAAAATGGTTATTAATAGCCTTTTTGGCGGCCAACAACCTAATTTCGAAATTTGCATCTCCCTCCAAAAATAGGTCAACTTTCGGGAGCCATAACTTTTGATCCAGGTGTCTGATTGACGAACCATTTTATGGGTCAGAAAGCTCGTAGAGTGCTCTACGCACTACAACTTCAGTCTGCCATTTCCAACCATTTTGGGGCTCGTACAGGGTCGTTTAGTGCCTCAAACCTGAGTTTGAATAATTTTCAGGTATTTTTTAGGAAACAGAAATTTTAGTATCTTTCATCTCACAAATGATCTTTGTGTGATTCCTTTTCCAAAGGTCTTATTTTTTAGTTATGAAGCTTCCTATAAATTTTCACTTCAATCTGTGCCCAAATGCAAACTTTCCTAAAATAGTAGGTTGCTATTTTTAACAGTTTAGAAAAACTAAAAGTTCTATATCATTATTCAAGCGATTATGGAACTAGAACCACAAATTTTTACAAGAAATGGAAAGAACATCAACAATTTTGAAACACATTTTTTTTTGGTTGATACAAGATTGCCCTTACACCACTGGATGTTCCTGCATCAGACACCCAGGGTAATTTGAGAAGTGACCCTATCACATCTCAGGTGTTTGTGTGAGGAAAACCCAAACGGTCAACCTCTGCCTTAGACAACCAAGAAGAATTTTCAACAGGCCTTCCTTTCCATTTCACCAGATATTCTTCATATTGCCTATTCTAAGTACGTCTTCCCACACGGTTATCCAAGATCTCTTCTATCTCCTCCGTTGAAGTAGATGCCGGAATACTCCATTGTTTTTCTGTTGGTCCATCCTCTGTGCCACCTTCATGATATTCTATTAAATCAGCAATGTTGAACACAAGGGAAATATTGATCCCACTCGGAAACTCTACCTGATACGCATTTCCTGAATCATGCTTCTTCAGGATTCTGCAGGGTCCAAATTTCTTCATTTTCAACTTATTGTATGTTCCAATTGGGAACCTTTCTTTTCTCAAGTGAACCATGACTTCATCTCCTACCTGAAACTCCTTATATCTCCTCTTCTGATCTGCCTTAGCCTTGTATTGAATATTCATCTTATTAATGTGCTTTCTCACCTCTTCATGCAAATTCTTCAAATGTTCTGCAAAGTCTTCGGCCTCAGCACTTGTCTTTTCTCCTTTGTTTAGCTTCCTTAACTCAGAAGCATTTCTTGGGCTATTGCCATATACAATCTGGAATGGTGATTTACCAGTACTCCTATTGACAGAATTGTTGTAAGTAAATTCTACCTGTGGTAAAATCAAATCCCATCCCTTGGTCTTATCTCCTACGAAGCATCATAGCAGGTTACCCAAACTCCTATTCACCACTTCGGCCTGTCCATCAGTCTATGGATGGTGTACAAAACTGAACTTCAAATATGTCTTCAACTTCTTCCACAATGTCCTCCAAAAATAACCAACAAACTTGGTATCTCGATTTGAAACTATGCTCTTTGGTAGACTATGTAATCTCACCACCTCTCTAAAAAATAATTCAGCAATATGAACAGCATCATTAGTCTTCTTACAAGGAATGAAATGTGCCATCTTTGAGAATCTATCCGCCACCACAAAAAAGGAATCATGTCCTCTTTGTGTCTTTGGCAAACCAAGAACAAAATCCATACTAATATCATCCCATGGTTTCTCTGGTACAGGTAGTCACTGATATAGACCTGTATTCTGACTTGCTCCTTTCGCTATCTAATATACTCTACAACTCTGCACAAATTTCCTCACATCCTGCTGCAACTATGGCCAGTAATAATTTTTACCAACAATAGCAATGGTCTTATCTCGACCAAAGTGTCTAGCCAATCCTCCACTATGCTTCTCCTTAATTAGGTTCTCTCTCATGGAACTCCTTGGAATGCACAACTGGCTTCCTCTAAACAACATGCCATCTTGGATTATGAAATCCAACCATTTTGTCTTGTCCAAAGTAACAGGTTCCAAACAAGCTTTCCAGGCCTCTACAAAATCTGGATCTTCATGATACAAACTTTTGAGCTCATCGAACCCAACAACCTCTATCTTCATTTCTATCAACAAATTTTGCCTTCTACTCAAGGCATCTGTAACTCTGTTGGACTTCCCACTCCTGTGCTTCAAAACAAAAGTATAGCTCTGCAAAACTCAACCCATTTTAAGTGCCTCTAGTTTAACTTTCCTTGACTATTAAGATACTGCAAAGCCTGATGATCAGTATATAAAACAAACTCTTTTGGCAACAGATAATGTCTCCATTTCTTCAAAGCTTGAATTGCATAAAATTCATGATCATAAATAGAATACTTTTTCTTGGTATCATTAAGCTTCTCACTAAAATAGGCAATGGGCTTACCTTCTTGGCTCAAAACAGCTCCTATAGCACTGCCACTAGCATCACAATCTACTTGAAATACCTTATTAAAATCTGGAAGTGCCAAAACAGGTTGCTTTGTAACTTTCTACTTCAATGTGTCAAAACTTTTATCTTCTCCTTTAGTCCATCTAAACTCTTTTCTATCCCCTCTCATTGTCTCAGTTAGGGGTGCACAAATGCTACTAAAATTCCTGATAAACTTTTTGTAAAAACTTGCCAAACCATGAAAAGATCTTACCTCTGTGGCACTCTTTGGCATAGGCCATTCAAGGATAGCTCTCACCTTCTCTGGGTCCATCTTAAGACCCTCCTCTGAGACAACAAATCCTAGGTATACCAACTCCTTCTTTGCAAAACTACATTTCTTCAGATTAATCAGCAAATTCTCCTCTCTCAACTTCTCTAAAACTCTTCTAATATGCATCAAATGCTCATCCCAAGTCTTACTAAAAATTAAAATATCATCTAAATAAACAATAACAAAACTTCCCAAAAATTCTTTTAGTACCTCATTCATGAGCCGCATGAATGTGCTCAGTGCATTGGTTAGCCCAAATGGAATGACTAACCACTCATACAAACCTTCCTTTGTCTTGAAGGTTGTCTTCCATTCGTCTCCTTCCCTGATACGGATCTAGTGATACCCACTCTTCAGGTCAATTTTTGTGAAGTACTTGGCTCCACTCAAATAGTCCATTATGTCATCCATTCTTGGCAATAGAAACCTGTACTTGATCATGATCTTATTGATGGCTCAAGAATCTATACACATTCTCCACTTTCCATCTTTCTTTGGTGCTAGTACTACAGGTATCGCACAAGGACTCAACCTCTCCCTTATCAGTCCCTTCCTTAACAATTCGTGAACTTGTCTATTCAACTCTTCATTCTTTGCTAGAGTCATTCTGTGGGCTGTCTTATTTGGCAAACTAGCTCCTGGTATCAAATCCATTTGATGAGTTATCTTCTTCACTGGTGGTAAACCTTCTGGTACATTATCAAAGATAATGTCCTGAAATTCTTCCAACATATCTAAAACTTCTACTGGTACATCTTCACATTTCTCTTGACTAATCTTAGGGATCAATGCAAAGCAATGACGATCATGCTTCATACCCTCCAAAAAATCTCTACCATCTATTAAGAAAATTCTGGTAGTACACTACATACCTTTTATTCCACCTCCTTCAAGGGCTTCAGCTATGACGAACTCCATCCTTTGTTAGGGAGTATGTGTTTGCACGACCATCATGGACATCACTCCTATCATACTACCATGGCCTCCCCAATAACATATGACATGCATCCATTGGTATGATGTCACACAACACCTCATCATGGTAGTCACCAATCCTGAACTTCACTAAACACTATTCATTGACCAAAGCTCTGTGGTCCTTCTGCAACCATGCAATCCGATATGGATGATGTTGCTTTCTTCTTGTCAACTTCAACTTGTCAACCATCTCCTCTAAAACACGATTATCATTGCTTCCACTGTCAATAATAATATCACAAAACTTACCTTCACATTTGCACCTTGTGCAGAATAAACTCTTCCTCTGATTGCATTCTTTCTCCTCATTCAACAAGGTTCTTCTGACAACTAGGGTTTCTCCCCTTTAAGCATCTTTAGAACACTCAAACTGTGCATCTTCATCTACATGTGCAACTTGTGCATTACCTTCAGGTCTTCTCTTTTTCCTTCCTTGATGTTGTGGACACTCATATGCTCGATGCCCTTCTTCTCCACATTGGAAACAGGTTCCTCTAAAACCTCCTCTTCCAAGTCCTTGCCCAGGTCGGCATCTTCCTCTTCATCTTTTCTCACCATTGTTCTGGTCACGAGGGCGGTAGGCATTATCCCCTCTCTGATTTCGACTGGTTCCAACTTCTTCACTTTTCTTTTGATCTTCATTACGACCTCCATAGGGTCTTCCACTAGTCCTTGACCTCTTCCCCTTTGCTTTCTAATGAATCTTTTATTTAGCTTCTCTTCCACCTTCAAGGAAAACTGGTATGCATCTTCTATGGCGGTCATTCTGACCAGGCTCAGCTCCTCTTGAATACTTGGCCTCAACCCATTAATGTAACAGGCTACCTTCTCCTTGTTGGCCTCTGCATGACCAGTTCTAATAGTAATCTTATAAAACTCTTCTGTGTACTCCTTAATAGATTGTTACCTTGCTTCAATCCTTGCAGCTTCTTCAGTAACTCCATCTCATAGTCCACAGGAATGAACTGCTTCTTCAATTTCTCCACCATCCGATCCCATTTGATCATCTTTCCTTTTCCTCTTCTATTTCTCTCCAACTGGACCTCCTTCCACCAAATACTGGCATGGCCCTTCAACTTTATTTTTGCAAACTTGACCCGATTTGGGTCCTCCACATCTTCATACTTGAAATACTCCTCCATGTCATTAATCCAATCAATAAGCTATTCTGGATTCAAATCTCCAGAATAGGTAGAAACTTCGATCCTTGGCCTCTTTCTGATCTTCGAAATGGCCCTCAATAACCTAACTTCTATAGGATCTCCTGCAACTTCTTGTTCTTCCTCAGATAGCTCTTCTTCAACTTCATCCTCTCTTTCTTCTCTTGTTCTTGGCTCAAACCTTCTTCGCAGCTCCTCTTGCAATGCATTGATTTGCCTTTGTAGCACTCTAAAACCCTCTTCTGTCAAAGCATTTCTCCCAATATGATTTCTTTGCGGAGGCATCTTGATCTCCGCAGCAAACCCACAACCTCAGGTCCTTGTGTAAACTACCTCATGGTCGGCGATCTGTCTACACACTCAGGAACCTTTTCTCTTATACCACTTGATGAAGGGGGTAAATCATAAAACACACAACAATAGGAATTGTACATAGAAAATAGAACTTTATTTATTGATTTGGATAACTTATTACATTACAGTAGCTCAAATACAATCAGAGGAATCAACCCTCCATGGGCTGCAACACATTACAACTTCCTCTCACAAGACTCTGGAATCATCTACCATCTGTAGCCCCAAATCTGCTAGGGTTTATGTTTTCCCACCTATTCTTAACTCTACACTTTCCCCCTTAACTCTACTACTGCCCAAGGTTCCCCAAAATGGTTATTAATAGCATTTTTGGCGGCCAACAACCAAATTTTGAAATTTGCATCTCCCTCCAAAAATAGGTCAACTTCTGGGAGCCATAACTTTTGATCCAGGTGTCCGATTGATGAACCGTTTTATGCGTTAGAAATATCGCGAAGTGCTCTACGCGCTAAATCCTATTTTTCTAGTTTTGACCATTTTTGGGCCCATACGGGGCTATTTAGTGCCTCAAACCTAAGTTTGAATAATTTTTAGGCATTTTTCAGGAAATAGAAACTTTAATATCTTTTAGCTTACAAATTATCTTTGCGTGATTCCTTTGCCAAAGGTATTATTTTTTAGTTGCAAAGCTTCCTATAAATTTTCACTTCAATCCATGCCCAAATGCAAAGTTTCCTAAAATAGTAGGTTGCTATTTTTAGTAGTTTGAAAAAACTGAAAGTTGTACATCATTATTCAAGCGATTATGGAACCAGAACCACAAATTTTGAAAAGAAATGGAAAGAACATCAACAATTTTGAAACACTTTTTTTTTTGGTGATGCAAGATTACCCTTACACCACTGGATGCTCCTGCATCAACATTCATCATGAATTCTAGATTTATCTTATCCATTGATTCCATTGAATTATCTGGACCATTGATTAATCTTTATTGAAATCTATATAAACCCCCCTCATCTCATAACAAATCCTCTTCAATCATTCAACCTTTTGATCTCTTCGATCATTTAAGTTTTTGCCTCCCTACAATGCATTGAGCATACATCACATCGTTGAGCACACTTCTACCTTTTGAGCACAAACACACTCTACATCTGCTTATTGCAAACATGGTTTTGCAATTTATGAAGCAATCCACATTCGACCAAGATAACAATACAATCTAGGTGAAAGATTTCATCATTTTTTGGTATTATTCATTGATTATTTGGTTGTTTGCTTAGATCGTTATCTTGATGTTATAGGTTTGAGTTGTTGATTATTTCATTGTTTTGATTATCATTCGATCTCGATTTTATTCCTATACATATTTTGGCACACCCGGTGGGACCACTAATCCTTGTTTTCTTTTAGAATTTTTTTTTGAAGTACAGTATGGAAACGCACAACCGAGCACAAAAAAGCGCCTTTGTAGCACATCAAAGCACCTTCAGGTGACATTAACGCACCTCCAACGTGCAGTAAAGTACCTCTGGTCTACAGTCCAGCACCCTTGCACAACAGTACAACGCCTCTGGTTTCCTAGGGTTTCTGATTAGTTTTCTAATTTTGTGGGGTTTCTAACTTATCAAATTTTGATCATTGGTTTTAGATCTCATCATTATCAACATTCTAGATCACAATATAAATCATGACATCATCTTTCAAATCTAGCTTTTTGATGAAATATTGAGTTTTTCTAGATCTGGAATAGTGCCGCACCTTTGCACCATAGTAGCACACTTTTGTAGCGCATTAACGTGCCTCTGGTAGAACAGTCACGCGCATTTGGTCAGAAGTAGCGCACCTTTAGTAGCACAGTCAAGCACATTCGGTAACATAGTGATGCACCTTTGGTAACATAGTAGTGTGTGTTTAGTCAATTTGATTTGTTTTTGCTAACTATTAAGTTTGTGTAGAACTAATCATCTTTTTGAAGCTTCTTATCACTCAAACAGATCAAATGGGTTTTTCTAATGTGTTCATGCAGGACAAGCTTTGAAGAAATTGTCAAATCTATCACACTAAGTCTTAGAAACATATTGCTTTCTTAAGGGACAATTGAACAAATCATCTTTTTGCAATCTTAATCTTAGGAACATATTATTTTTTTAAGGGACAAGGGACATGAATGCAAAAAACACTTCAATTTCTTAAGGGACAATTGACATGAATGCAAAACACTTCAATTTCATAAGGGACAATTGACAACTACAATCGTGTGTGTGCCTAATTTAGTTGCACCTTATTTTTCTTATAATGAGACAATTGAACCTTTGTTTGATGTGCTTGATCTTACTTTTCAGTTATTCCTTTAGAAGTGCCTGCTTTTGGATTGCGCTTTATCCAAAAGGGATGACCCTAAGCAGAGTTTTCCTTTGAACTACTATATAAGAGGGATAAGGCGAAAGTCAAGTCCTAACTAACATCAGTCTTGCCTTGAGGTGCCAAATCGAAAAGAGGTGTACTAGCTCTTTGTGAAAACAATTTTTCACATTAGGCAAAGTGTTTGAAACTCTTAGTAGGATTGGATAAAGCTCTTAGTAGCTTGTCGAATGCTCACAAGGTGTTGGTCCCTCAAAGCTACTAAGAACCATCTAGATAGTGACTACCCGTTTCACCTCTGAACATTGCGGTAATCATCAATGCAAGGGAAATCAGTATAAACCCCCAAGATTACTCACCATTGCCTCCCTTGAGAAGAGATAGTATTCCCTCGGCCATAAAGCTCTTGTGACCTACTTGTAGCTTTCCAAGGGGAGGGTGAGATATCCCTACCTATCGTCTCTCGCAAAGATACAAATGTGTGACACCTATATGGAATGACATTTGGTCGACGAAGAATTAAGTTCTGAGCTTATCTATTGTAATGAAACCATGTCTCTAGGGATAAAAAGTGCTTGAATTGTTTGCAATTATTTAATACCTGTGGAAACATTGGGCTTTTTTATGAGCCTAAAACATACACTATCTATTGTGTCAGTCCTTTTTGCTACTTTGTTTGATGTGTTTTCTCTTGTCAAAGCAAATCCAATCAAAATCAAATCTAAATCTATCAAAATTTTCCTTATAAACATCGCTGACACCATGTCAACACCTTTGTAACATAGTCAAGCACCTTTGTAGCATAGTTTAGCACCTTTGATATAATAGTCTAGCGCCCCTGGAAGCATAGTCTAGCACTTCTGAAACATAGTAACCCGCCTTTGGTATAACAGTCCTGTGTCTTTGCAGCACAGTCCAGCGCCTTTGGTCCAGTAAATTGTTCATCAAATTATCTCAGCAAAATCTCAAACATATTGTCCTAGTGCATCTCATGGTAACCACTAGACTCCAACAATCTATGAAGGCTAAGCAAATTGCCCCCAAGAAGCGCAAATCACCCCTGCATACACCTCAACCAAGTCAATCCAACATGTCTCAAAAGGGTACTCCCCAAACACCAACGGAATTACCAACCAACTTTCAAAACAGGCCGCAACATGACCAACTAGCCAATCTGCAAGACAGTAATGTCCCTTTGGTAGATGTAACTCAATTTACTACCAGCATGCCTCATGATTTTGCTACACCTGATTATACCACAGTTCAAGTCCCATCTCAAGAAGAATGAAACTTTCAAGAAGGTCAATCCTCTCAAGCAGATGGACAAGACCTTGATGAAATCATGCAAGATCCTAGAGCTATAGCCGCATTTGACAAAATCCTTAGTGAGAATCAAGATCATTTATTTCGTTTACTTGCAGAACAAGGAGCTAAACTACCCCAAGACTTTGATCTATCCAAACTTAAAGATCAAAACAAAACCCATGATGCTATAACTATTGTCCAAACTATGTCAACCGTGACCACTCCCATACCTGAACAAAGCTCAGAAGGGAGAACGACACATCCTTTTGATGCTCAATATGAGAATCCTCTTTATCAAAATCCAACAATAGAGAGACCCATATCACCACTCATGACTCCGATGGAAATTTACAAACACCAACAAGAGACTCTACAACATCAAGCAGAACTAGCAAAACAAGTCGCTCTAGCTAAATCAAACACACAACAACCTCCTAGTCTATCACAAATGCCCATCGCAAGTGGAATATTGGCTACCCCATCATGAGATAGTTTTCCACCAAACTACAATCCGGGAAACACTTATTGAGCCATGCAACAAGGGTCACAACAAATACCACCCCTGACATCATCAACCCTCCGTATCACTAATCAAAGCAATGTCATGCAACTACAACATTCCTAAAACATCAACACAAGCATCATCACTCCCCCACAACATTCCCAAAACATCAACACAAACATCATCACTCCCCCACAACTCTCCCAAAACATCAACACAAACTATCTTCCTCCACCACAAAGATCATCCACACTCAATCTCACATATTTAAATCAACCCCAACCATCACAAAACCCATCTACCTATGTCCCTCCACCACAACGATCATCCACACTCAATCTCTCCAACACTTATCTCAATAACCCTCAACATTCTCAAATCCAATCATCGTATGGCTATACTCCACCATCACAACCAAACCCAACAAACTTTAGCTTTCCTCCACGGAATACTTTCTTCACACCTCCTCAACAATATCAACAACAAAATTCTTTCGTCATCCCTCCGCAACAATCACATATGACTAAAATCAATCATACGACCCATATAATATCAATTCCTATGGCTTCAATTAGAATCTTCCCTATGGGCAACAACAACCACCCTTAGTGCAACAGGAGATTCTTCCAACACCCCCAACAACTATGGAGCTTAAACTTGCCGAGGTACAACAAGTAGCTGATCTTACATTTGGTCATACTAAGAAAACCTTCTCCTTGGAGGAGGTTTGTCCTTATCAATTTGATCAGTCATTGCAAATGATGCCTTTTCCTCCCAACTTCACTATACCTAAATTTGATAAATACAAGGGAAGAGGAGACCCAAAAGACCACCTTAGAGAGTTCTATCTCGCTTGTTTAGAAGTTGCACATAATGACACATATCTCATGCGCCTCTTCCCTCGTAGTCTTGGAGGTCAAGCTATAGAATGGTTCTCACATCTGCCTATGAGTATCAAATCTTTTAATGAGATTGCAGAAAAAATTTCTGCCCATTTCTCATACAACACAAAACATGAAGTCTCTATGATCGACTTATGTAACAACAAACAGAAAAATGGGGAAACTCTTATCTCCTTCCTTCAAAGATGGAGACACATGGCTAGGAAATTCCCATTTGAAATACCTGAAAAGCAACTTGTCAGCATATTTGTGTAGAACTTTAACTAAGAATTGGGTTTCCATTTGTAAATACTAAGTGCTACAACCTTTGACGAGATAACCTATAAAGGCATCAACATCGAAAAAGCCCTTATCGCTAAAGGTGTGGTCAAAATATTCAAAAGCAATAAAGACAATCCTCCACAACAACAATCAAATGATAAGCCCAAATATTGGAACAAAAACAAAAATGTGGTCAATGATGGTGTAGTGGATTCCAAACATGTCCAAACACTGCAAACACCCCTTAATCTTTCATCCAAGCAAAACTAATCTCCGCCTCAACAACAACAACAACAACAACAACAACGACGACAACAAAACCAAAACCAATAGCATCAACAAGAGCGGCCTCCCCAAGATTACCCTCCAAGGTGTAAATTCACTCCCTTGGAGAGCCTATAGAGTCAGTTCTAAAGAAACTTGTGCAAAATGGACTCGGCATTGCAGTTGTCTTGATGCAGCAAAATGACCAAGGTATGGAGCAACCCCTGGCCTTTTTTAGTTAGACATTGAAGGATTATGAGATCAGGTATAGTCCCATGGATAAATAGGTATTTACCATTATAAGAGCATTAAAAAAGTTTAGGCAAATAACCATATCAAGGTATTAGTTTCTCATCCTAGAGTGAGAGACTACATAATGGGAATTGAAATTAGTGAAAAGAGAGCAAGCTGGGTCACTAAGATCCTGGAATATGATGTTATTATCAAAGCCACTAAGCTAATTAGAGGCAGAGGATTATGTGAACAATTAGCTCAAATTACTATGGATGTAGTGAAATCATCCTACCACTTGAATGAGGCAAAACCTATAGCTGACCCAGCAACTGTGAGTTCTTAGACAACAAACATGGCCAAGTTCCTATCCACTGGTGAGTATCCTTATGGATTGAACAGAACTGAGAGAAGAGATTTCAGGTTGCAATCCATTCTTGTTGCCTTGGTAGATGGGGTTCTTTTTAAAAGGAATCTGGATGGAGTCTTGCTGAGATGCGTAGAAGAAGATCAAGTAGACAGATTGCTCAGTGAATTTCATGTTGGTGCAGCTGAGGGTCACTTCTCTACAAGACCTACAACAATGAAAATAATGAGGGCATGTTACTATTGGCCCACATTATGCCCATGTGTGGGTAAGAAAATGCAAAGAGTGCGCTCTCTTTGCTAGGAAGAAAAGATTGGTAGTCCTTCCACTTTATCCTATTTAGGTAGATCAACCTTTCTCACAATGGGGACTAGATTTCATTAGCATGATAAACCCTACTTCTAGTGTTGGTCACAAATGGGTTTTAACTGCAACAGATTACTTCACCAAATGGGTAGAAGCAGTACCACTTAAAGAGGCTATAGAATTGGCAATCATGGATTTCTTGAAAGAAATCATGACAAGGCTTGGAGCTCCCCACACTCTAATAATGCAAGAGCTTTCACTGGTTTTAGAATAGATGATTGGGCCTTGAAGTATAATGTGTTCTTAAGGAATTAATCTAACTATTACCCCCATGGTAATGGGTTGGTTGAATCCACTAATAAGAACCTGATCAAAATTTTGAAGAGGACCATGGAAACAAATCAGAGACAATGGCACAATAAGATCAGATTGGCTCTCTAGGATGATAGAATCACCTATAAAAGAGCCATTAGTAACTCCCCTTTTGTGCTTGTGTTGGCAGAGAGGTTAGATTGCCTTTATCTTTGGAGCTTCCTTCATTGGAATTGGCCCAACAATTGGATTTAGAAAGTGAGGATGCTAGGTCTGTGAGGATAACCTAATTAATTAAATTAGATGAATTGAGGCAGTCAACCATGGCCACCTTGGAAGAACACCAAAAATATACCAAGAAATACTTTGACAGAAAAGCCAAGGATTGGATTTTCAAAGAGGGATATATTGTTTTAAAATGGGATGCTGACAAAGCCAAACCTAGAGGCCATACTAAATTTGATGCAATCTAGAGTGGCCCAATATCATCATTAGTTGCAACCAAGCCAATGCTTTCAATCTTTCAAAGCTAGATGGTGAAGTTTTACCAATCTTAGTCAATGGGATTCATCTCAAACCTTACTTTTAAGGTTGGTATGGGATTTTGTATATACTATTTTATTTTATTTTATTTCTACTTTAGTTTTTTCCTTTTCCCTAAGTGGTGTTGCACAGGCCACACTCTCATTAGGAGAATGTGTGCCTCATTCCCTTTTGATGTTATTTTGAAGGCATGGTTTCAATTGTGTTCGGCCTACTATAGTCCCTTTTGACTCAATGCCCAAAGGATGCTTAAGGCTATTGGTTCTTTGTTTAGCAGGCAAACATCCCTGAGAAGTCACCAAAATGTTGACCTATTTCCCCTTTCCAGAGTCAAATAGCCTAGCTTGTAAATATTGAAAATATTATTGAAATTTTCTAAGTGCCTAGTATTTTTTAGTTTTTAGGGTGTTTTCCTTGCAAAAATCTTTAAAATTCTCTAAGGAAGATCCTCTGGAAAAACCCAGAAAAACCCAGAAATTTCAAGTCTTTTGCCTTAGTTTTTCTACCTTAGTTGGCAAAACTTCAGGTTAGCGAACTCGCTGGTTCACCGACAAAGGGAAGAAAGCTTCAAAAATGACTAAGGAAAAAACATGTTTCCCTCTATCGGCATTTTTCAAACTTTGTGAACTCATCCAACAGTTCACATTTTCATAAGTTTGTCGACCAAGCAAATTGCCGATTAAAGGGCCAAGCGGGAAGATTTTTTAAAAATTAGCTAAGGCAAAAAGGAAGCAAGTAACTCTATCGGTGAATCGGCAAAGGTTTTAACTTGCCAAAAGTTTAGAATTTCATAAATTCGCCAATAAAGCGATTCTTAAGGGAAAAGGCAAGGCACAAGCAAAGTTCATAAAATGGGAAAATCGCCGATTGAAGCAAAAGCAAAAGTTTTGCCGATAAGGCAAAACAACTGAGTGAGGGCTAGTTCAGAAAAGGTGAATTTTTCCTATAAAGAAGAAAAAGGGCAAAAAGCGGCAAAGTTTGCAAAGGTTGAGATTTGCCGACAAGACAAAAGAGACATAAAAGCTCGAAAAGTGACTAAGGCAAATGAAGGAAAAGGGCCTTATCAGGAAATCAGTAAAAGGAAAAACTCATCCAATAGTTAGAAGTTTCCCAATTTTGTCTATAAGGCGATTCTTCAGAAAAAAGTCAAGAGGCAAAAGGGCAAAGACTGCAATGTTCGTGGAAAAGTAACTTTGTCGATAAAGAAGGCAAAGAGAGAACAAGGCAGAGTTCGAGAAATGGTGATTTTGTTGATAAGGAAAAAAACAAGCTTAGTTCGAAAAGATGAAGTTTTGCCGATAGGGTTAAAAAGGGAATAAACAAAGATAGTTCGCAAAAGTCAAATTTTCCCAATAAAGGAAAAAATGTGAACACAAGCCAAGTTCGTAAAAGTTGAGATTTTTTGACAAGGCAAAAAGAGATATGGGAGGATGAAAATGAAAAAGCAAGCCAAGTTTAGAAAAGTGAAAATTTTCCAACTGAAGGGCAGAAAGCAAAAATGAAGAAAAGAGCAAAAGCAGGGATGGTTCATGAAAGGCAAATTTTGCCAATAGGGCAAATTTCAGGCGAGAATTTGAGACAAAGTAGAAATAATGAAAGCAAAGCTTGTAATATATTGTAAGCTGTAAATATTTGAAATTAAATATTTAAAGTGTTGTAAAAGCTTTGTATAGGGAGATTTTGGCGGGAAAATATATTTGAATATCTCCTTCATCCATTAATGCAGATCAGAACTCCCAACTACTTCATCTCCAGATATTTCACATTTATTGTTGCAGATGATGAATTAGTTGCTTCCATTAAGGCAACAAATATCTCCCAGCTACTTCAAGATCAGATATTTTCTACATTCATGTTCTACAGATAAACATTCTTTTGGAAAAAATATCTTTTGATAGGCCCATCAGGCGAATTTATTATAATAGATGACTTAGGTCAAGGAATGAAATGCTATATATACATGAAAGAAAGATGTAATGAGGGTTGGATATAGAGACATATTTTTGTGTTCAAACAGAACCCTCCTCTGTTGTAACCGTGCCTCTTTAATCAATATACACTGTGTTTTCACCTTTTCTTATTGTTCCTTAATTCTATGTATGTTTAGGACTAGTTATTATTTGTGAATGTATAATTCGCTGCAATCCTTTTCTTACCTTTACCTCTATTAGGATTTGCATCACTTCTATGAGTTATCAGCTAAATTCCATTATTTTGTGCATTTTATCTCTGTGAGTGTTCTATATTCAAACTTGGTGAATCACCTTTAATTTTCAGTTTCTCCTTCTTCCCCTTTACATAACAGTGATTAAATTAGGTTTAATCTTAGCCTACTCTAAATTTTCATGTTCAGATGAAGGAACCAGCCTTCTCTAGAGATTTGATTTCCTTTGCAAGGTCCCACACCTGGAAATCACTCCAATGTTTCATTGGATTGTTGCAGCACAGTGTTTCAACTCAGAGTGTAAATCCAAGTGACAACAGGTTCCAAAATATTTTAATTTTCAAATATTAATTTTTGGGCCAATTAAATATTAATATTTAATTTATTATTGTGGCTCCACCATTTGAGGCATTGGGTTTTGGAAGATGCCAAGATAACTTCCAAAATTAAATTGGCAAGATTTTATGATAGGAATGGCAAACTTATGACAATTTGTCATAGTGGAAACTTGTTAGTTATTTTTGGTTGACAACTATGGAAGTGGAAGAGGCAACATTTAATATTATTTGTAATTTCCCTCTAAGAGGCTTTGAGAATTTAGATGCCCAAATTGGCCAAGGAAGACATAAATATGGATTTGATATGTATTTGGGGTTTTCTCATGTTCATTTTTACAATTCAATTTTTGTATGAGCTTTGGATTTTACAAACCCTTCTTTGGAAAAAAACCCATAGGTTTCCTGGAGGCAAATTCACTCAAGATTTACATTTTGAGCTTCATGTTAGTGCAAATAGATTTCAGTGATTTTTGTGTGTTGTGTGTTGCAGGATTTACAGGTTTTGCAGGTGAAGATTGTGAGAATTTGATGTAGATTTTTTGAGTTGTGTGCTATTGTGTGTTGTACTATTGTAGAGCATTTTTTTTGTTCACTTTGTTTTTTAGATCTACTCTTGTTGCTGGAGTGGTCATATTTCAGTTTGGGGTGAAGTTTGGGTTGACAGTGTTGTGTAGTTGCCGAAATAATGGGGTTTTCTAAAGAAATAGATATGTTTCTTGTTGTTGTTATTTCTGTTAATTTTACTATTTTAGTAGTATATTTTATTTATTTACATTAGTCTATTTCAATGGAAGAAGTTCCAGTAATTTCTGAGCAAAACTATGTCAAATTGGGTGCCCAAACACTGAAGAAATGTAGTTTTTTGAGTGAGGGTTTTGTAAGCGTGTTTCCAGATTTGTTTCTATTTCTATTGTTATAGAATATTTCATGTGATTAAATTATAAATTCAACAATAGAAGAAATTTAAGAATTTTTATGTGCAAAATTGTTAATTTCAGGTGCAAGATTTATAAAGAAATTGATGGATTTTTGTGGGTATTTCATTTTTATGAATGGAAATAATTTCATGAGGGTTTGAGCTGATATTTTACTACAAAATTTTTTGTGGTTTATTTTATTTTAATTAATTTGGTAAAATAATCCATTTGGGTTATTACATCGTTGGTGGCATAATCTATGCATGAAGTGTAATAACATGTATCCTTACGAGAAGGAGAGGAAGAAATCTATTTAGATGTAGAAGACTTATTTGTAGATGTGAGTTTTGAAGATGTTTTTATAATGTCAGCGTTATGGAATAAAAAGTGACCTTATGCCTTTTTACCTCCTAGTTTAGCTCCTAGGTCCCCGTGTTTACATTATGCAAGCTTAATACTTATCCTGGAGCAATTTCCCCCAAACCCCATGTCAAATGGGACTTAGGGGCCCATCTTAAACTTTAATCAAGACCAAGAAAAGGCCTTGGGACTTGGGCGTAGGCTAATTTTTTGGGATCAAAATTTTAATGTGTCATCTTGGGCCCTCTCAAAAGGTTTCCCTCCTCTGGCCTCTTCAATTTAAATTACGAATGTTAGTGAGAAAGCATATATAAGTGAGTTTAAGACTTCAGTTTTCACCTAGATGGATAATACGAACTTGTGATATTGAGCTAAGGGATTTCAAGGCTTTCATTGTGTTGCAAAGAATAATTGTGTTGTTATTGTGTTTGTTGCAGATTTGGCTTCATCAAACCATTTCCTCATAGTGTGAAAGATCTTCATCTGAGCCATGAGGGCTTCACCTCTAAGGTGTCATCTATTTGTGTTTCAATCATTTCATTTCATCAATTAGATTTGGCCTCTACCCTCCTTGGGAACGCAATCTATCTAAAAATAGTGTTGGAAGACTTGATCGAGGCAAGCTCCTAAACACCACAACCCCCAAACCCCTCTCTTTGTGATTGCAGGTTACAGGTGCAGGATTTGGGAAAGTACAAATACAGAGAAGTAATTCAAGGGATAAAGATTCAAGATCTAGAAGGAAGTTACTAAAATTCACACCTATTGGACTATGGCACCCGCCCTGTAGTCCTCTCGACTAGATTTATCCCAAACTCAGGAGCTGAACATCATTCAACACATCTTACTATTCTAGATCTGTAGAAAAATTGCCCTATCAAACTTGGGTGCCCACCCCGTAGTCCGCAAAGTCTTCAATTCTAGAAATTGAACTTTTTGTATGTTTCTGATCCTTCCTGAGTGTCTTCCTGTCTGGTTTTCTATAGCATTTTGTTCGTATGTACCTGATTGCATTATAATTAGGGTTTGAGGCTTATTCAATCTAGGATTTGACAAATCTCTCAATCTAATCAATCTTTCCATATCATTCCTGAGTACACCAACCTATAGCTGAGTCCTCACTCATCTATAGTGAGTTGGCTTGGTTGCTGTCCTTGAATGTTATTGTGAAAGGAGGGTTTGATTTGATAGAATCTAACACTATCTACCATCTTCCCACTTTTCATATATAACAGTCAAAATGAGGGGGTTAAGTTTATACTCACCAATAGAGGAGGGGTAAAATTTAGTTCAAGCCCCAATCATCGCCATGACATGTGTTAAGGGATGAGTCAACGCCATGATCAACTTTGGGTTCAAGAGTTGAGGATGGGGAATCATCCTTAGAAAAGGAAGAAGGAATTAAATTTTTAAGGGTAGGGGAAGTATGAGGGTAAGTCACAAATCTATATGTTGACAATACTGCATAAGATTCAGGTCAGATTTAATCATATAACTCTTGTTTTCAAAGACAAATTTTATTGATCCATGCAAGGTAGACATGACCATACCCATGGCGTGGATCCATAGTTTACCAAGAAGAATATTATAAGATAGTGTGTCAGGCATGACATGGACGAGGGTAGGCAAAGTGATTGGGCATAATTCAATCAGATGCGTTATTATTCTCGGTGTTTGTCTACCAACATTGTCAAAGCCATGGATGGAAAGAGTAGTAGGGGATATCAAAGATGTATCGATATTAATATGGTTTAGCAGGTCTATCCCACAAACATTAAGACTGGAACTGTTATCAATAAGGGTATTTTAAACTCTAAAATTATTAATTCCAACAATAATGAGTAGAGAATCATTCTACTTTTATGCCTCCAAGGAAGGTAGCTCATATTGTTGAAACACAATATTAGTAGTATTTGTGTAGATACAATCAAGAAAGGTAGCTACATCATTTGGCCTAGTAGAGGATGCAATATAGATCTTCTACAGGGCTTGTTGGAGCATATTGTAACATTGTAGAGAAGTCTAAACAAGCTCCCAAAAAGAGATCTTAGCAAGAATAGCCTGAAGATGATCTAATAGATCATACTCTGTGAGGGATTTTGAGGACAAATGGGGAGGTGTAGGTATAGTTGGAGTAGAATTGGGGAGGGAAATAGGGACAGAGACACTCTGTTTGTTTCGTCTAGTGTTATATGTGTGGGCTACCACATGGTAATGAGGATCTCCTGTTGAATTTAATGTTATAGACTTAGCAATTTGTGTAACATAGTAATGAAGTTGGGGTGTGCTTAAGGCACCCTAAACATTCATGACTGGTTTAGTAGTTGTTTGTACCTCAGATCTAAGATGTACCATAATTATTGGTTTCACGGGCTCTTGTAGTGAGTCAAAAACATAAATTGTGTTAATCATATTAGGGGAAGGAATTTGTTTTTTTAAAGAGGAAGATTTTTCATGGACGAAGTCATCGAGGGCTTCATCAAGCATGTAAAAATATTCACTACTAAAGGGTTTATCAAAATCATTAAAGGCTTGAACAAAGAGATCCAACATTGTTGAATTCTACTTTCTACCAAACAAGAAAAGTACAAAAGGAGAAGCAGGGATATACTAGTGAATGCAGTTTGGGTTCACCAAAAATGTAGTGTATAAAAATTAAAAATATAATGTAAATCAACTAGAATCTAATTCAATAGAATTACATCTAAGACCTAACTAGCCACTAGGAAGATTATACTATTGTTGTTCAACCAGAAGCAGTAGTTTAATCTAGCTAGGTCTGATTGGGTTCTTTGCCTAAAAATTTAACAATTTTAATAGGAAAGAACTATAGAAGTAAACAAAAGAATGGTCCCAGAATTCAAGAAATGATTTTAACAAGCTGATAATAGAATAGGAAATAAAGGAAAGAGGGGAACCTAGCACTAAAGTAGGGAAACCTCGGCCTCAAACGCCAGCTTGTGGTGAGTATGTCACCATGAGACACTATCATCCTAGTAACAAAAAAATGCAATACGGTCGTATAGTATGGCTCTACAGAAACCTGTAGCATTACCTAGTGTGCATAGAGAAATGAAACAACTTCCAAAAAATAAAATTTAATTGAAATATATACAAATGAAGAATTTAACATAAAGAAGAAAGTAAATGAGAAATAAAGGAATAGAGAGAAACTTATGTGTGTTTGATCTCTTTCCACAACCTACACAATACACAAACTACAAAAACTTGTTGGATTGTTTTAGGGGTTTGCCTCAGTCAAACCCCTATTTTGGTTTTCTAACCTCCATGAAATAGCAAATGGAATAAAAGAGAAAATCTTGTGTGTGTGCTCTTATCCTAAGTGCATCTAGGAGTTTAAGAGAATTAGCAACAAAAAAAATCTATAAATATTGCCCTGGTCTACGGGGAAATACCCTAATGTGTGTAAAATCAAACTGGTGGTGGTCTATGTAGACACCCTAAAATGACCAAGTGATCACATCCCTTGTATTTTATCGAATCTGTCGAATCACCTGCGTGTCAACATTAATTGAATAATCTAATTATTTAACTAATTTCATCAAATTTTTCCGAATCACATAATTTTGACATTAATTGAATAAATTCTCTTTATTTATTAATTTAAATTAAATTCAACTTTATTCTTCCACGATTAAATAATTTTTATTATTTAATTAAATCATTATCCTCTTTCCAAAATTTCAAGTCCACATTAATTAAATAAATCCAATTATTTAATTAATTCATCACAAAGTCCTCTTATCTACAATTAAATAATTTACATTATTTAATTAAATCAATTGTTCTTCTAAATTTAAATAAATCATGCAAATTTATTTAAATTATCTCAATCCTCTAAAAATAAATAAAATCAAGTATTTTATTTATAATCTTCATATTCCTCTAATCTTGCACAAACAATTAAATAAATTTATTTATTTAATTTGCTTTTTCCTCTAAAAATAAATAAAATCAAATATTTTATTTATAATCTTCTATTCCTCAGTCATGCACAATCAATTAAATAAATTTATTTATTTAATTTTAGTTATCTTCTAATTCCTCTTAAAATATCTTGTTAACTCATGTGCACAATCAGTCTTATTTTTAGAACTTTAAAGAAGGCAAAATTACAAGTTGAGTTATCTATTCAATCAATCTTGTTTTCATCATATCTTAATAAAAATATCCTCATGGATTGACACATGTTGTGTACATATTCATCATAGTTATTTGATTTATCTCCTCCGTTGATTCTTCTGAATTATCTGGACCGTTGATCGATCTCTGTTGAAACCTATATAAACCCCCCTCATCTCCTTCACAAATCCTCTTCGACCACTTATTCTCAGGCATCCTTTAACAGCTCTTTGAGCATACATCACATCGATTGAGCAACTTTACGATCTTTTGACATTGATCTTTGAGCACTTTGAGCACTTTACTTGCTTGTTGCAAACATGGTTTCGCAGCATTATTGATCAATCTATATTTCAACAAAGAGAACAACACAAATCTCGGTAAAAGCTTTCTTGTTTCATTGGATTTATTGATAATGGATTTTATTTAGATTAGTTCTCTTTATGTTATGGGCTTTTGATTTATTAGTTTTGATTTAATCAATTTTCCTCATACACATTCTGGCACGCCCGGTGGGACCCACTAATCCCTCTTTTTCTTTGAGAAATTGATTTTTTTAAGTACAATACGGAACAGCGCAAAAGACACAGAAAAGTGCTATTGGCAGTATCTTAAAGTGCTTTTGGAGGCACAGTATAGTGTCCTCGGGTGATACTGCAGTGCTCCTGGTAGCACAGAAACACGCTCATGGTGAAACAGTCCAGCACTATTGGTAGTATCGTAAAGCGCTTTTGGAAAAATAGGTTTTTCTGATCTGATTTTGGTGATTTTGTAGGGTTTTGCTCACATACCTATCATTGATTTGACTGACAAGCTGGTTTATTTGTCTTTCAATTGTCTTTTATACTTCCTAAGCTGACGTATTTAGGAGTATTTTTGATATTTGAGTTAACCTATCTATTTGCGGCATCCTTTGAGTTTTCTTGATTCTAGGATACAAATCTATCAGATATTACTTCTCAGAACTTCAAATCACCCATGAAATCATATCTGGACCTAGTTTATTTTGATAAAGTATAACTTTTTCTGGATCTGAGACAATGCAACGCGTTTGGTAATACAGTACTGCGCTTTTGGTAGGACAGGACGACGCTTCTAGTAGCACAGTACGTCGCGTTTGGATCTAGAGCAGCGCTTCTGGAACTACAGTGCATCGCCCCTGGTCTGGAGAAACTCACTTTTGGTAACACAGTGCAACGCTATCGGCATAACAGTAAGTCGCATTTGGTAACACAGTACAGCACTTTTGGTGAGATCTCATTTATTTTGCTAGCTTGTGAGTTTTTGTCGAACTAATTAACTTGTTGCAGCTTCTTATCACTCACACAGAGCAAATAGGTTTTTCTAACATGTTTATGTAGGATAAGCATTGAAGAAATCTTGATTTATTGCACTAAGTCTTAGGAACATATTGCCTTCTTAAGGGACAATTGAACAAATCACTTTTGGCAATTTAAGTCTTAGGAACATATTGCTTTTCTTAAGGGACAATGGACATGTATGTGAAAACACCTCAATTTTCTAAGGGACAATGGACATGAATACCAAACACTTCAATTTCATAAGGGACAATTGACAACTACAATTGTGTGTGTGCCTAATCTAGTTGCACCTTATTTTTCTTATAATGAGACAATTGAACCTTTGTTTGACATGTTTGCTCTTACATTTCAGTTATTCCTTTAGAAGGGACTACTTTTGGATTGCATTTCATCCAAAAGGGATGACCCTAAGTGGAGTTTTCCTTTGAACCTCTATATAAGAGGGATAAGGCGAAAGCCAAGTCCTAACTGACGTCAGCCTTACCTTGTGGTGCCAAACTAAAAAGAGGTGTACTAGCTCTTTATGGAAACAATTTTCACATTGAGCGAAGTGTTTGATACTTTTAGTAGGATTGGTTAAAGATTTTAGTAGCTTGTCACATTTCTCGTAAGGCGTTAGTCCCTCAAAGTTACTAAGAACCATTCTAGATAGTGACTACCCGATCTACCTCTGAACATTATGGTAATCATCAGTGCAAGGGGAATCGATTTAAGCCCTTAAGATACTCACCATTTACTCCCTTGAGAAGAGATAGTATTCCCTCAGCCATAAATCTCTTGTGACCTACTTGAGCTTTCCGAGGGGAGGGTGAGACATCCCTACCTATCGTCTCTCGCAAAGATACAAAATGTACGACACCTTTATGGAATGACATTTTTATTGATGGAGTATTAAGCTGTGAGCTGATCTACTGCAATGAAACCTTATCTCTAGGGATAAAAAGTGCTTGTTACTAATTGCAATTGTCTTATACCTATGGAAACATTAGGCTTTTTTGAGCCTCGAACATACACTATCTGTTGTGTCAGTCCCTTTTACCAACTTTGTTTGTTGTGTTTTCTCTTGCTAAAGAAAATCCAATCAGAAATAGAACCAAATCTATCAAAATTTGCCTTTTTAAAAGCATCAGACACTACTTTAGCGCCTTTGGTATTACAGCAGCTTGCGTTTGGTAGTACAGTAGCTCGCCTTTGGTATAACAATACCTCACCTCTGGCAACCCTACTTCAGCGCCCTTGGTATAACAGTAGCTCACCTTTGGTATAGCAGTTCCTCGCTTTTGGTAGCTCAGTCCATCACCTTTGGTATTACAATAGCTCGCTTTTAGTTGCACAGTCCTGCGCCTTTGGTCAAACAGTACAGCACCTTTTTTCCAATAAACTGTGCATCAAATTTTGTCTCTTCCAAAAGAAAAAACAAGCAAAATCCCAGCTTTTTATCCTAGTGTATTCCATGGTAACCACTAGACTCCAGCAAACTATGAAGTCCAAGCAAGTTGTCCCTAGGAAGCGCAAATCGCCTCCTCACACACCTCAATCAGGCCGAGCCAACATTACTCCCAAGGTTACTCCTAGGAAACCCACAGAAAGATCTACCAACCCTCCAAAAATGCCGCAGCTTGACCAACCAAATAATACTCAAGAAGGTAGGGTCCCTTTGGTAAGTACACCTCACTATACCACCGGCATGCCTCAGGATTTTGTGCCACAAGGTTATACTATTGATCAAGTCCCATCTCAAGAAGGTAGGGTCCCTTTGGTAAGTATACCTCACTACACCACCGGCATGCCTCAGGATTTTGTTCCACAAGGTTATACCATAGATCAAGCCCCATCTCAAGAAGAGTGACACTTTGAAATAGGTCAATCCTCTCAAGAAGATGGGCAAGATCTTGATGAATTCATACAAGATCCTAGAGTCATGGCCGCCTTTGACAAAATCCTTAGTGAGAACCAAGATCATTTCTTTCACTTGCTTGCTAAGCAAGGAGCCAAATTACCTCAAAATTTTGATTTATCCTATCTCAAGGACACAAACAACACCCAAAGCGCCATACAGGTGGTCCAAACTATGTCAACAGTGACCACGCCCTTACCTGAACAAAGCTCACAAGGGAGAATGATTGCACAATATGAGAATCCTCTTTATCAAAACCCAACAGGAAAGAGGGCCATATCACCGCTTCTAACTCCTATGGAGATCTACAAAAATCAACAAGAGACTCTCCAACCTCAAGCGGAGCTAGCTAAGCAAGCCACCATAGCTCGATCAAACATACAACAAACTCCTAAAGTGTCCACACCAATCGCAAGTGGAATTTTGGTTACCCCATCGCGAATAGGTTTCCCACCAAATTACAATCCGGGGAACAACTATGTAGCCATGCAACAAGGGTCTCAACAAATACCACCTTCTATATCATCAAACCTTCATATCTCTCAACCAATTAGGGTCATGCAATCCCAACCACAACATTCTTCTACGCTCATCCTCAATCAACCCCAACCATCGCAAAACACATCTACCTATGTCCCTCCACCACTACGATCATTAGCACTAAACTTTTTCAACACCTTGCCTATTCACCCTCAACATCCCCAACATCAAGTTTCCCAAAGCTATGTGCTGCAATCACAACCTAACCTAAACCTTAGCTTTCCCCCACCAAACTCTTTTCTTCAACCATCACAAAGCCTACATTCTTATCTAGCGCCACCCCCACCTCCTCCAAATCAAAGCATCCAATTCCAACCCAATCTAAACCCAACGTACAACACATACGACCCCAACCAATCATACGACCCTTATAACACCAGTGCCCATGGTTTGCACTACAATCTTCCATATGGGCATCAACAACCACTTCTAGGACAACAAGAGATGTTTCCAACCCCTTCGACGACTATGGAGCTAAAACTTGCGGAGGTTCAACAACAACTATCTGATCTTACATTTGGCCACACTAAGAAGACCTTCTCTTTGGAAGAAGTGTGTCCTTATCCTTTTGATTGGTCATTACCCGTGATCCCTTTTCCTCAAAATTTCAGTATTCCCAAATTTGATAAATACAAAGGAAAAGGTGACCCAAAAGATCATCTCAGGGAATTCTATCTTGCTTGCTTTGAGGTCTCACATAACGACACATATCTTATGCATCTCTTTCCTCGCAGTCTTGGAGGACAAGCTATAGAATGGTTCTCACACTTACCCATGAGAATCAAGTCTTTTAGCGAGCTAGCAGAGAAATTTGCCACCCATTTCTCCTACAACACAGAGCATGAGATCTCCATGACCGATCTATGCAACAACAAGCAAAAAAATGGAGAAACTTTCATTTCTTTCCTTCAACGATGGAGACAAATGGCTAGCAAATTCCCATTCAAGATACCTAAAAAATAGCTTGTTAACATATTTGTGCAGAACCTCAACCAAGAGTTAGGTTTTCATTTGCAAATTCTTAATGCTACAACCTTTGATGAAATTACCTACAAGGGAATCAATATTGAGAAGGCCCTCATTGCTAAGGGTGTGGTCAAAATCTTCAAAGAAATAAAAGATGATGCTCCTCATCAACAAACAAACGATAAACCAAAGTTTTGGAACAAAAATAAAAGCATGGTCAACGATGGGGTGGTCGATTCTAAACATGTCCAAACATTGCAAACACCGCTCCAACATTCCAAACCAAGTCAAGCTCCACCTCAACAACAGCAACAACAAAGACAGCCTTATCAAAACCAATAACAATGACAACCAGAGTGACCTCAATAAGATTACCCTCCACGGTGTCAATTCACTCCCTTGGGAGAGCCCATAGAATCGGTCCTACAAAAGCTTTTACACAAAGGGCTCATCACCTTACCAGATGCTCCCCCATATCGAGAACCTATTTACAAAACTGTACGTTACAGAGACAATGAATATTGTGAGTTCCATAGGAGCAAAGGGCACAGAACTGCATCATGCATGAAACTCAAGCACCTAATCCAAAATCTCATTGAAGGCAACCAAATCTCTTTTGAAGATGAACCACCAGCTCAACACACAAACAAAGACCTCAACATGTACAAGGAACCATTCCCTCACCATGGTTTGCCTCCTCCTCAAGATAAAGGTAAAGGTGTCAATCATGCTTCCACTTCCTTTGACTCCATTGTAGGTCATTTTGAAGAGAGTCGAGTGTCTACCCTCACAATCAAAGGCAACTCTAAGGATTGCGCTGTTACCACTCGTCGTGGTCGTGTCACCATTCGTGGTCCTACACCCAGCCTCCCAACTCAATCCAATTATAATCTTGTCAAAAATTTAGGGAAAATGCCAACATAGATATCTATTTTGGACCTTCTACGATCATCACCCGCACATAAAGTGGTGCTAGAAAAAGCCCTCCAAGAGTCTTCGGTTCCTAACAACATAGCGGTCGTGGATTTTTGAGCTATAGTAGGTAACATTTCTTTGCCCTACAATGTGGTATTCTCTAAGAAAGACCTCCCTTCCCATGATCCGTGTCACAATGATGCCCTTCATATTGAAGTTCTCATCCATAAGTGCAAAATCAAACGTATACTCATCGATGCTGGTGCTGGTCTCAACATCTGTTCTTTAAAGTTACTTAAGCAATTGGGATACTCTGAGGATCATGTCAACATTGATCAAAGTATTACAATCAAGGGATATGATGACACTGAATGCCGCTCAGAAGGTGTTATCCACTTGCCTATACAACTGGGCCCCGTCATGCTTGAAACCAGGTGCCAAGTCCTTGATATTGAGCTGCCTTACAACATTATCCTAGGCCGCCCATGGATCCATGCAATGGAAGTTGTTCCCTAAACGTACCATTAGTCTCTAAAGTTCCCATTCAATGGTACAGAGATAACTATCCTAGGAGACCCCAATCCTTTTGAATTATGTCGTGTCTTGCAAGGCAATTATAAGAATTACAACCAAGTGCCTAAAAATGAAAAAGCCCTCGAATCCCCACTATATGTTGATCCTGAAACTCTAACACAAGCCTCTACAAGTGAACCTAATCCTCTTCCTGAAATCAAAACTCACATTCGTGATATAGGGTTTGGAACATATGATATCTCAAAAAATGGTTGTGTAGGGCGGATGCCTTTGTCCCCTAAATCTTACAGCCAACCACCCATTGCCAAAGTAACTAAAAAAGCAGCTATTCCTCCCCCAGCATTTCTAACCAATTCCAACAGGGACAATTATTGGAAGAGGAAACTATTGAGGACATTTCTTCTTGGATCTACAAGGAGAAAGAACCAGTCACAATACCAGTCAAGCAATATGGTAATGGCTTAAGGATAGTCAAACACATGGGCTATAAAGGAAAAGGTGGCTTGGGAAAATAGAATCAAGGCACAATGGAACCCATTATTGTGACGAAGAAACTAGACAAGAAGGGTTTAGAATTTGGTAAGAAGGTACCACACACCTTGGACATCGATGGTATCCTGGACAAGATGGCTGAAACTTCAATCACAGATTCAACGTCTAATGAGGATATCTTCGATGATGCTTGCCTCCATATGACTGACCTATTCACCGAATCCTCCGTCTTTATGCTATCATCCGTATCCTTAACCTCCACTACAAACACCTAGAATGTAACACTTGTCTACCCTGAACTTATCAATTGGGACCAACAAGGGTCCCCTCTTATAGATGTATTTTAGAATGATGAATCTCTAGCTGATTTCATGGGACTCTGGGAGGGTATCCCTCTTGGCAATCATAAAGCAGGTTTTGTAATGGAACTAGAGCATATAACTTATTTTGGTGAGAATGCCAAATCCTCTAGTCGCAAAAGTAAAAATAAAGAAAGATCTCTAGGTGAAAACCACACTGTGGCACCTCCCGATCACAAAATAGTAAAAATAAAGGACGTATCCAAAGGTGAAAACCCACCTGTGGCATCGGAGGATAGAGGATTTGACCTTCCCCTACCATCTAAGTATCAAGAGAAGTCAGCTCTCCTAGTGGAAGATTCTACAGAGATAAACCTTGGCACAGAGCAAAATCCAAAGACCACATTCCTGGAAGCATCATTATCAGAAATAGATCACAGGAATCTTAACACATTCTTCTTACAGTGAACCATCAACTTTGCATGGACCTATGCAGATATGCCAGAGCTAGACCCTAATCTAGTAGTTCATTATCTCACAGTTGATCCAAAAGTTAAACCAGTCAAGCAAAAGCTGAGGAAGATGCACCCACAGATAGCTCTCTTGGTAAAAGTGGAAATACAGAAGTTGTTAGATGCAAAGTTCATCCGACCCATTGATTATTCAGACTAGGTATCAAACATTGTACCTGTGTCTAAGCCCAATGGGCGCATCCGCATGTGTAATGACTTTAGAGATCTGAACAAAGCATGTCCCAAAGATGACTTCCCATTAACGAACATTGACCTCATAGTAGAGTTAATAGTGGGTCATGAAATGATTTCTCTCATGGATGGATTCTCAGGTTATAATCAGATAAGGATAGCAGAAGATCAACATAAAACAACTTTTACTTGTCTGTGGGGTAATTATTGTTGGTGTGTCATGCTGTTTGGTGTAAAGAATGCCGGGGCAACTTATCAAAGAGCAATGACATTGATATTCCACGATCTCTTTCATCATATCATGGAGGACTATGTGGATGACATACTAGCTAAATCTTCTAGGGCAGATCACATACAAGTTCTAGGATAGATCTTTGACAGGCTTCGAGAAATACCAAGTATGCCTCAATCCAAAGAAGTGTGTCTTTGGTGTAACATCAGGGAAGCTATTGGGATACATTGTATCTCGTAGAGGCATCAAAGTAGACCCCAAAAAAGTAAAAGCTATAGTGGAGATGCCTCCACCAAAGAACCTCAAAGCATTAAGGAGCCTTCAGGGAAGGTTGCAATCCATTAGGCGTTTCATCTCATAGCTAGTAGATAAATGTCAACCATTTCAACACTTGCTCTGAAAGGATGTCTCATTTCGATGGGATTATAAATGTCAAGCAACATTTGATTAGCTCAAGGAGTATCTGGCTACACCTCCTGTATTGGTTCCACCAGTTGCTGATAGACCTTTGATATTATACATCTCAACTACAACTTCGGCCCTAGGGGCCCTTCTAGCACAAAATGATGAAACAGGAAAAGAGCATGCAATTTATTATATCAATAGAACCTTGGTGGGATACGAACTTAATTATTCACCGATGCAAAGAGCTTGTTTAGCAGTAGTGTTCGCCTCCCAAAAGTTGTGGCATTACATGTTGAACCAACACACAAATCTTATAGCCAAAATTGATCCATTGAAGTATCTACTAGCAAAAGTAGCTCTTACAGGCAAACTAGCTAAATGGGTCATGATCCTTAGTGAGTTTGACATGGAGTATGTGGATCGCAAAACAATCAAAGGACAAGCCCTAGCAGATCAACTAGCAGAAGCACCCATGACAAATACACACCCTATGGTAGTAGACTTTCTGGATGAGAATCTCTTCATTCTTTCCAACTCAATAATGTGGAAGTTGTATTTTGATGGTTCCTACACATAGCATGGATCAGGGGCGACATCTTGTTTGTCACACCTCAAAATGACTACGTTCCAAAGTCATATCGACTTGCATTCCCTTGCATCAACAACATTGCCGAGTATGAAGCACTTCTCATAGGTCTCAATACAATAGTTCAATGGGACATCACAGAACTCCAGGTATATGGAGAATCGCAACTAGTCATTCGACAAGTCACAGATGAGTACCAAACAAAAGATGAAAAGTTGGTCCCCTACAAGCAACTAGTGGATGCCTACAAACCACACTTTTCTAGCATCACATTTGAGCAAATTCCAAGAGAGCATAACAAGGCTACAGATTATATGGCTTCAGTAGGGTCACTGATTGACATGCCTGCTAATACACATAAATGCGAATTCTTGATCGAACAGTTGTTGATACCAGCCATTGATGTTCCTGTTACTGAAATCATCTGTGAACTTGTTGGTCCCAATTCCCCATGGTACGAAGACATCTATGAATACCTTAAACACAATACCTTTCCCTCTGACCTATCATCCACCCAACGTAAAACCTTTATCTGTCAATCCTCCCGTTACACCATTCTGGGTGATACACTATATCGCCAGAGTCTCGATGGTATCCTCTTACGATGTCTTAACCCGGAAGAAGCCAAAGCTACCTTACGAGACATACACGAAGGTGTCTGTGGCGCACATTCTACCGGTCCTAATTTTTCTAAGAAGATACTCAGAGTAGGTTACTACTGGCCTACAATAGAACAAGATGCTACACAGTTTGCTAAGAAGTGTCTACAATGCCAGCACCATGGAGATTTGATTCACGCACTAGCTCATGAACTACAACCTGTGACTACTCCATGGCCTTTTTCTCAATGGGGTCTCAACCTCGTAGGACAAATCAACCCATCCTCATCCAATGACCATAAGTTCATCATTACTGCCACTGAGTATTTCACAAAGTGGGTGGAAGCCATTCCCATGACCTATATCACCGGTAAGCAAATAGCCAAGTTTATCCTTAACTACCTCATTTGCTGGTATGGTATTCCCCAATACATTATAATTGATAATGGGAGACCATTCAAGAACCAAGATGTTCATGCCTTATGCACACAATACAATATCTGACATCACTTTTCAACTCCCTACTATCCGCAGAGTAACGGCCAAGCTGAGGCTTCCAATAAAACCATTCTCAAAATCCTCAAGAAAATAGTCAATGAAGCTAGTCGTGATTGGCACTTGCAACTCAATCTCGCCCTATGGGCCTACCACACTAGTATCAAAACACCAACTGGTGCCACACCCTATGCCTTGGTCTATGGCTCTGAAGTGATCCTACCCATAGAGGTCGAGATCCCATTCCTCAGAGTATCCATGCAAGACTTGATTTCTGGAGAGGAGTACCGCACTTCTAGATTAGTTAAGCTAGAACTACTAGATGAGAGGCGCCTTGCTGCACTTAATCATCTCCATGTCTATCAAAATTACAACAAAAAGATCAAAGAAAGATGGTTTCAAGTTGGTGATCTTGTACTCAAAGAGAATCAGAGAAATCAAGCAGATCGGGAAAAGAAGGGCAAGTTTGAGCCTAACTGGTTAGGTCCCTTTATTGTCAAAGTAGCATATGGATCAAGAGGTTATACTTTAGCTACACCTGATGGCATTCCTCTAGATGAGCCACTTAACAGTGTTCATCTCAAGAAGTTCTATGCCTGATCCTCAGAGTTTCCAAAAAAAAAAACCACAAAAAAAATATGTCCTCTGGTGAAAACCTGGCAAACAGGCACCTTAGATAAGTACCATAGTGAAAACCTGGCAAATAGGCGCTATGTGTAGAGTCAACATCCATCATCTATAGAGTCTTGTCCATGTCACACTGCATCCATCCATCCATAATAAAACCATTGACCTTGTTTGCATTTCCATCTCCCTATCTAGTATAGCTTGGAAATTTGTCAGTGTCCACCATCATCATCCTACGTCTTGATCTGTGTCAATAGTTAGCTCTGTCTTGTCCTAGGTCAGGCTTTCTATGTCTTCTTCATCTATCACCTATGCAATTTCCTCTATCGGAATGGGGGCAACTCTTTCCTTAACCTAGGTCTAGGAATGGATCCTTGTTCGTGGTTCACAAACTCTTCAATCGTTCCCCTTTCCACAGATAGCACCCTTTAACGGACACACCGCTCCTACGATAAGGCTATTATCTTCCCAACACTTTTTCCACGTCATCACACCGACCAGAACTACATATTATCTCATTTCAGTCTTAAGGTACCTTGATCCCATGGATATGGGTATGTAGGCAGTCTGGAATATGAAGGAAGTATCCAGTACTCAGGTACATAAGATATCCCCCTTTCACCTTGACCCATCTCATCACTCTATCCAGAACTACATATTATCATTTTTCATCTTCCATCGTAAATGTGCCTTGATCCCGTGGATACAGGGTATGTAGGTAGTCTAGAATACGAAGGATGTATCCAGTACTCAGGCACATACGATTCATCATTCTCCACCCATTTCAACCCATTAACACTCCATCTTTCTAGTCTACCATTTATCAAAATCTATTCGCCTCGACTTAACTAACTCACGCAACAAAACAACAAACAAGCACATCCTTTCAAAGAAAAAGTTCTTAACAAACCTGAAGCAAAGCAGCTTGCTTCCAGAGTCATGTACTGCCCTACTATTCTGATTGCCAACATCAGCTAATTCTAGCTTAACCAAAGCACCAGATCAATAAGCTTGTCTTCTGTAGAGTGTTCCATTGTCAAGACCAATACACGCGTCTCCTGCGACACATGGCATTTCCTACAGGACGACATTGTCTTTTTAGGTAGATAGCCCCCTTTAACAGACACATCGCTCCTACGATAAGGTTGTTATCTTTCCTATCTAATCTATCATGAGCAACTTTTTTGGCAAGAGAATATGTTGGCTGTATGTTTACTTTGTAAGTCAATCAATTTGCTTTATGGTTTATCTTTTGCTCCTTCATCCATTACCTATTCAAGGCTACCTTGATTTATCTATAATCTTGGTATGTTGCGATGCAGTATGGATTGGGGGCATAGTCATTGTTTTTGTGTGCCGTGTTTGAGGAATGATCTTTAGTATCTTTCTTAACATCATATTTATCTTGTGTGTGTTACGACCTAGGATCTTACATATTTAATACTCTTCTTGCATTTACATGTATTGAAGTTTATTTTATGTTCAAGACTATGGCTCATTCACATGTACCAACAAGGTCATATTATGTCTAAGGGATCTAAGTTCAAACCGCTTGCTTGCAGAGTCAACGTCCATGCACTCGAATATTATAGCACCTTGGTCTTTTATACCTTGGTAGCAAACTATCCACATGCTATATCAAAAATAAGGATTGCTCTTTATATACAAATGTGAAACCAATGCAACAAGCTCATCATTTACCCATCCATTTACCCATAGCCTTATATCATTTCAAAAGCAAAGATCGATCAACAGTCTTTCTCTTCCATCCCCACTTTTCTTCCCTCTGGTGCATATCTGCAAAACCCACATGTTAGATATCACAAGTCATAGCATCTATATCATCATACATCTATAAGCATCATATAAGCAATATGCATCATCACATAAATCCATAATCATACATACATATCATCCAATCCATGTCATCAGGAAATGCACACACGAAAGCATGAACATCAGTGAACACAATATGTCATCATATATATATCTCATGGGCAGGTCATCAAAATACAAAATAAATGTGTCTACATCAATAGTCCATATGTATACATCCAAATATACATCAATATAGGACATCAAGGCTATCACGAGCCCGCAAAATATACATCAAGATGCACACATGCATCAATCAAAAATGATACAAAACTGATACACAAATGATACAATGTACACATGTGCATGGTCTAGTGGGTCGAGCTGCCCTCCTGTTGTGGCCCCTGTCCTCCACTTGTGCTCGGTGTAGGTCCCCCTGATGGTCCTCCTCCCCCAGCTGGTCCTCCTCCCCCTGGTGGCACAAATGGTCCTCTAACTAAGGACAATGACTGCCCTGTCCTGTGAGACCTGGATGCTCCAGACCTGCTCCTATCCTGTAGCTGGGTGCCTGCTGAGCCGCTGGCACCGCACCAACATAGAGACCCCTATATTACTCAGCCTCTCTGCCTGTCGATACTAGCTCTCCCTGCACCCAGACGAGCTCACTGTATAATGTCCTCTGATCGACACCTAGTGCATGGTGTGCCTCATCTCTCTCCCACCGCACTCTCTATAGGGTGGCCTCTGTTGTCAACCGTAGTTGTGCCTCTACATCTCTCTCCCTAGTCACCTGGGCTAACTACCCGTCATCCACTACTGGTGCAGCGTGCGCCTGTGCTTGTAGCTGTGCCTGGATCTGTGCCTGTGCCTGTACCAGGGCTGCATGTGCCACTGTGGCTATCTGTATCTGCACATGTGCTAGGGCCTCGACCTGTCTTGCCTCTACCCTCGTTGCATCCCTATCTCTCCTAACCTGCACCATCTGAAGCTCTAATTGGGTCCTCTGGGCTATCTCCTCCTGTAGTAGTCGCTCGGCCCGCTGTAAATCAGTCTCTACGACTAGATCCTATACCTCTACCATCTCCACATCTGCCTGCTAGCCTCCTGCCTCTCCACCTACCTGCTATCTGGCCTCTCTGGCCTGTCACCTCATCCTCGCCTCCACACCAGGGACCAGTACCTCCCCACTGCCCCTGCCACACCTGGTGTAGTTAGTCTCACTGGCCTGTGTGTCTGCCAGTACCTGTTGTACTCTACCAGTGTCCCTGGATCTGCCAATCCAGAATCCCAATCCCATCTCACTGGGACAAGTCCCCACAACTCTATCAATGTTGTTGCCACTGGAATCTCTGCATCCCAGTCCCCAACCTCCTGCCGTGTCCGTGCATGGGTAGCCTCCCCAACTGGCAATCCCTGTGGTAGCCCAAACTATCTGAGTACCCGCTCTGGCAGGTATCTCTCTATAGTATCTATCCACCTCTCGAATAGGTATCAAACTTGGTGGCAGTACATCAACTGCTCGTGCTCATCCTCCCACTCCTCGCATAGTAACCACGGTCTCCAAACGAACTGGTCCATCTCATCGATTTGTCGCCTCCAGTGGCTAACAGATCCCAGCCTCCAATGTGTGATAACTCCCTCATATAGAAATGCATAAGGCTCTCCCCTCTCCCGACGGCGCTGTGTAAGGGGTTTGATCACTGGAATGTGCTCCCACGCCCACACCTGTAGAAGAGTCACCCCTGTTGAGAGACTTCGGCCTCTCCTATAGACACAGTTATGCATGTCTCGATATAGCTACCCTAATACACACGGGCCCCATGCATACTGAATGCCATGTGTGAACATCCCAGATAGTACAGTGCCCCATCCAATAGATAATCCTCTAGATCACCTGTCTTGGCACAGGAAGCCCCAATCAATGACGAGACTATCCATCGGATCCAGTCGCAGAGTCTCGAGACATCTGCCCACTGAATCTCGCCATCGTCTATCCATAAATCATCTGTGCAGAATACCTCTACCAAGCCTGCCTCACCCCGTGCTGGGTCAAAGTCTACTCGCTCTCCATCAATCTGAATCATGAGGATGCAATACACATCCTCTAGCGTCACTGTGGCCTCCCCTGTCGGAAAGTGAAACGAGCATGTCTCACTATGGAATCTCTCTACCATCGTTGTCACTAGGGCGAGATTCACCCTAATGTGTGTCAAGTGTGCCATGTGCCATAATCCTACGTGCTCTAGGAACGCGTCCTCCTCCCATGTCAGCTGTACCACCTCGTGTGCTATGGGGTGGTGTCACTCTCTCGACATTAACAGAGGCATAATCCTCTGCATTCACAACAAACCACATGTCAGACCTTTTACCATTTCTCCAAAATCCTATCGACATCTATCCTATGATGCAGAACCCTGAGACTGACTCTGCACTTCTCTAGCCTAAGTGATCAACTCCTCGGTCAACCCAACTACTTCTTTCTTCTAGCCCATCCAAAAGTGCCTTGTTCTATACAAACGCACTGCACTATCTTACCAAACGTGCCATACTATTTATGCAGACGCGTTGAGCTATCCTATACCAAAGGCGACTTGTTTTACAAGTGTGCCTCGCCATGCCTCCAACCGCGCCTTTCTACACTACTAAAGGTGACCTAATTTTCTACCTCCCCTACCAATTGTGCCTCGCTACCTATCCAACCGCACTCTACTGCTCTGCCAAGAGCGCTGTAGGACCCTACCAACCACGTTGTGGTGCAATAACCACAAACCAATAGCATTGCAGCATCTCCAAATGTGCTATACTGACCTACCAGAAGCGTTGTAGCACTCCAAAAATGCTTAACCTGACTACCAAATGCACCATTCTACCATGCAGCGCTTTTGGCTGACCTAAAGACCTACCTAGACCTAGCCCTAAAAACTGCCCTAAAACATCAATCACATAGAGGTTTTCAGTTGCTTACCGTTGCCGGAGCTCCTACTGGCCTCCCATACGTCCGCACCAACTCCACCCAATGCCTGTGCGTTGGAATCGACATCTCTCGTCACTGTCAGCTCCTTCCACTCAACTCTCACACCCTAAGTTTGGAGGCTCTACACTCTAAATTTGGCAAGCTCTTAGTGTACAAATGAGGAGTGTGGTCCCCATGGGACCTATTTATAGCATCCCTCCCTTTTTTTTTCTTCCCACCCCATTCTTCTCTCTGCTACCTTGTCGTGTAACCTTCTAAGTTGAGCGTCAAGCCAGTTCTTCTGTCGCCTCCTTGTCTTCCCACTCGAGGGGGCATACGTAGGGGCAACTAGCTACACTAGGGCATCAAAAATTGTATCATGTCTTCAACAATCGGTTTCTTTGACGGAACACTGTAAACTGCATTGCATCAAAGAGGGGCAAAATGTAGACACCCTAAAATGACCAAGTGATCACATCCCTTGTATTTCATCGCATCTGTCGAATCACCTATGTGTGAACATTAATTGAATAATCTAATTATTTAATTAATTTTATCAAATTCTTCCGAATCACATAATTTCGACATTAATTGAATAAATTATCTTTATTTAATTAATTTAAATTAAATTCAACTTTATTCTTCCACGATTAAATAATTTTTATTATTTAATTAAATCATTATCCTCTTTCCAAAATTTCAAGTCCACATTAATTAAATAAATCTAATTATTTAATTAATTCATCACAAAGTCCTCTTATCTACAATTAAATAATTTACATTATTTAATTAAATCAATTGTTCTTCTAAATTTAAATAAATCATGCAAATTTATTTAAATTATCTCAATCCTCTAAAAATAAATAAAATCAAGTATTTTATTTATAATCTTCATATTCCTCTAATCTTGCACAAACAATTAAATAAATTTATTTATTTAATTTGCTTTTTCCTCTAAAAATAAATAAAATCAAATATTTTATTTATAATCTTTTGTTCCTCAATCATGCACAATCAATTAAATAAATTTATTTATTTAATTTTAGTTATCTTCTAATTCCTCTTAAAATATCTTGTTAACTCATATGCACAATCAATCTTATTTTTAGAACTCTAAAAAAGACAAAATTACAAGTTGAGTTATCTATTCAATCAATTTTGTTTTCATCATATCTTAATAAAAATATCCTCATGGATTGACACATGTCGTGTGCACATTCATCATGGTTATTTGATTTATCTCCTCCATTGATTCTTCTGAATTATCTAGACCGTTGATCGATCTCTATTGAAACCTATATAAACCTCCCTCATCTCCTTCGCAAATCCTCTTCGATCACTTATTCTCAGGCATCCTTTAACAGCACTTTGAGCATACATCGCATCGATTGAGCAACTTTACGATCTTTTGACATTGATCTTTGAGCACTTTGAGCACTTTACTTGCTTGTTGCAAACATGGTTTCGCAGCATTATTGAGCAATCTACATTTCAACAAAGAGAACAACACAAATCTCGGTAAAAACTTTCTTGTTTAATTGGATTTATTAATAATGGCTTTTATTTAGATTAGTTCTCTTTATGTTATGGGCTTTTGATTTATTAGTTTTGATTTAATCAATTTTCCTCATACACAGTCTACACCACAAATATTTTCCAATGGCACAGTATATTCATAAAACAATACAATAAGAACTTCAAAGCGACACCATTTCTTGTTAAAAGAACAATGTTACCCAACACAAGAGGTTGTGAACTCCTTGAAGGTTGAAGCTGCAAATGAATGGCTTCAAAGCCCTTAGAAGATAGCCCCACATCTAAAAATGAAGAACTCATAATATCAATGAACACCCATAATCACCAAGGTCTTGTCAATGATCCAAGAGAGTTGTATCCCTTTGAGAAACTTTTTTAAAACTCTTGGAGACGTGAGAGAGATCAAAATCTTCCTTTTTCACTAGAGAGAGAGAGAGTTCCAAGAGGAAACAAGAGAGGTAGATTCCTTTTCCAATATTCCTCTTTTGCATGCCAAGAGGGAATCTCCCAGGGTTGGTACACTACAGGGACCATTATGCTATCATGTCAGCATTACCTTCAATGAGATTCTAAGAAATGATTAGGAGAAGCAATGTTTAAATTTTTTGGAATATTTTGGATGCCAGCACAGTGCGAAGACGTTTGCACGTAGCACTTGCGTCCTAAGAATATTTGTCCAAATTATGCATGTGTTCTCAAAAACACATAATAAATAATTTATTAGAATGAATTTTGGAAAATATGAGTGATGAGGGAAAAATTAGGCTAAAGATCTAGGTTAAATTGCCCTAGAATGCTATGGGTGTGGGCATTGAAGTGAGTGAAAATGCATCATGAAATTGTGAGGCTATGCAATTTTCTATACTACAAAGTGATAGTTATGTGTTATGCTAGACTAGATGGGAGAAATCTTATTTGATATGGCATGAGATGTTATGCACCAAGGTATAAGGAACCAAGGTGACAATGTGTCCCATGTGTAAACGAGTGCCCTAGAACATCACAAGGTGTTTGATGACCTTGATGGGTACTGTGATGGGACAACTGATAAGGTCACCAACAACCTTATGTCATATAGCATTATAATATGGAAGACCATGATACTATTGTGGTAGGTAGGTTATAGGGACTGATACAGATGCACGATAAAATGATAATGCACACACACAAGCAAGAACACATGCACAAAATGATACAAAGACAAACACAATGTTGCCCCTGGTCAAGTTGAAAAGCCAAAGATTGATGGATGGATAATGTTGGATTGTGTTGTTGATGATAAGAACAACATGAGGATTGGGAATGATATATCCTGATGATGATGGAAAATTTGATCAAGGCTTGCATTAAGGCTAGAAACAAAACCATGGATGTAATTGGATGATTTTGTGTAGATTGCTAGATTGAAATGCACATTGATTAGGATCTTTTTGCAATGTTTGGATGTTTGGGAGATTTGTATCACTAAGGGGGATTACATTGGATTGCATTTAGGGTGGCCTTTAGCTAGATATCAATGACAAGGGAAAGCTAATTCTATCATCAAGGGATTTGTGGGGTGATGGGATTAGGTGATGAAGTAATTTCGGTGATAGATCATAGGGGAATATAGTGCTCAGACCATACCCATGGATATGAAAACCATCGCTAAGGGGAGGATAGTGGAATGAGGATAAGATGATGGATAGAGGATTTAGGATAGGTGGATAGAGGAGGTTCAGATGTGATCTCCAAGGACTACATTGCATAGAACTAAGATGCCCCACTCTAGATGTGTCACTTATGATGAAGTGTTGGGATGCGTGGGTGGGATGGACTTTATAGGATATGTTGGGAAGGGATGTATGCTACAAGGTGTCCAAAACATATTTTAACATTATTTTGCCCCTATCCTTATCATGATCAAAAGCAAGAAGGGAATATGGATAGGAAGATGATAGGATAGATAGGGATATATAGGGGATGTGATGGGTGGAAGATGATAGGATAAGCATGTGCATAAAATGGATGGGAGACGATAGAATAAAGGTGTGAATGGGAGTGATAGAGTAGGTGAGATTTTCCCCTGAGTGTAGGGTGCAAATGGATGGGGGATTATGCATGATGCCCACAAGGGGTTTTTATCATGGTACTTTCCCAAGGTGCCACAAGAAGTAGTTTTCAACAATGGATGATTTTTTCTCTTTACTTTTTTTTTAATTTTTTAATTTTTTTAATTTTTTATTTTTTTAAATTTTTTTTGACAATTTTCTATGTTTTGGATTTTTTATATTTGGATGGGATGGGTGGATTTGGGATGAAGGTATTTGGAGGAGGATGGGACTCAAGATTTTGTTTCCATATCAAGGTGGTAGTGTCCATTTTTGGATAGTTGTCACACGTGGACCATGTCAAGTGTCATTATGTGCATGGATGTTGGTAGATAATCAAGGTGATTGTGTGGATGAAGATGGAATGGATGATGTAGATGGATGATGGATGGATTATGCAAAATCATGGATCATAGGGATGTGATGGGGGAGATATAATGGATGGTGGGGATAGGATGGTAGGATAGACGCATGGGGGAATGTCATGGGGCCGAGGGGAACCAAGACCAATGCTTGCACACATCACAATGGATTTTGAATCTTTTGATTTTGATGGGGTGTGGGGAGTAATGGGGATTTGAGATTCATGAGGATAGTGTATTTGTTGTTATGGGATTGGGATGGGGGATTTTGGGATTGCTGATTTGGGGACCCAAAAGGACTTAAAATTTTTAGATTTTTTGAGTGGGTACAGAATGAGGGAGAGGGATTTGGGGATGGAGTGGAATTTGGATGCACCACTTAGATTTATTTCTTTTTCTTGGGGACCCACATCATTTTTACTTTCACTTTTGACCTGTGTGGTCTTTTGTGGCTTTTTATAATTTTTTTTTATAATTTTGTTTATCGATGCCCTTTGACATGATAATCCTGAGGATTTTGTGGATTTTTCATGTTATGTGTGGAGGCACCCATATTACTATTTTGGGATCCCATGTGTTTGGTGGTAGCTTAGTCTTTAGATGATGTGTGCACTTTTTGGTCATGATTAGGGATTTTGAAGGATAGGGCATTAGGGGATTTGGGGATATGTGATTTATGGACGGGGGTGTTGAAGATGGGAGGATTAGGGGATTTGAGGATGAGGGTATTAGGGGTTGGGAGGATGCGAGGAAGAGTGGATTTAGGGATGGGAGGATGTTGGTATTTATGGATGGAATACTATGGAGGAGGGATAGCAACAAATGGTTTGGAGGTGTGACGAGAGATGCCTATGTTCGGATTGGAAGAAGTTGCCTTAGGTGGCATGAATGTGGTACCAACATTTTTTTATTGTTTGCCTTGGGATGTATAACCAAGGCCATGTGATTGTGGATGGATTTTGACATGGATGGGCTCCAATATTCCTTTTTCATGAAGGCCTAAGCCTTTTCCTTGATATTTCATGTTTTGGAGCATGCAATGGGAAATGAGATTTTTTTTGTTTTGGAAACATGATGCGAGTCCATTATTAGATGGGGGAGGATGGTTGGTGGATAGAAGTTGTTCCTCTCCTATGAGATAACTACGATGGATAAAGGTGTTGGGACCAAGCGAATAAGATGATGGATTTGGGATGGGGTCGATAGGCGATGGTGAAGGGTCTATAGGAGATGGTAAATGATTGATAGGGGATGGTGTATGATCATGAAAGGGAGGAGTTGGGATGCTTGGATCTTGATCGGGATGGGGGTTGGATATTTTACATTCTTTGGACTAGGCTCTTGACATAGCCAGATTTGCATGGATGGTGTGGTGGGGAGGAGTGTTTAACTTCATTTGGCATTTGAATAGGCTCCTTGGATGGGGTAGATGGGGGAATGGGAGATGTTTGGGATAAGATTTTGTATATATAGGATGAAGGGCATGGTGTGGTTTTGATAGGTGTTAGGTGGGTGACAACATCATCAACGACACATTTAGGTGATTTTGGATGAGTGGGGTGGCATGAATCCACAAGTTTGGTTTTGCGGTTTGGCTTGAGATCCTTAGCTAGGAGTCTTTGGAGGAAACTTGAGAAGAGGGATTTGGATGTAATTGGATAATTGGATGGTGGATTAGATGATGAAGTGGATAGAAAGGTTGGTGGATAGTGATATGAAGGATTTGGGTAAGCAAGATAAGGATATGAAGGATGTGGTTGATGAGGGGATGAAGAATTTGGATAAGAGGGATAAGGGGTAGAGGTGACAAGGACCTCATACAAAAATGGATTTTGGGATATGGATGAGGGATAGAATGGGTTTACCTTATCCAAGGTATCATAAGGATGACCATAAGGTATACAATTGGGCATAGGGTTGTAGCTTGTGCTAGCCAATGCATGGTCATAAGGTTATTGCATATGTGTGGATGGGCGAGGGTAATTTATGGAAAACTTGTTTTTGATGATTTCATCAATATTTTTAATTTCATCTTGGTCAATAAGACTATCCTCATCATCAGAATTGTAAGGATTCATGATTGGACTTGGATTTGGGATGATGTGATGTTGGATAACTTGATGATTTTGATTTTCTAAGGTTTGGGACTTATATTTTCTTTGATATAAAAAAGACCTTAGATTTGGATTTTGGATTAAATGGGATTAGATTCATTTGAATTTGGTTTGATCAAGGTCAAGGATATATGACACTTGATACTAGGATGGGTTTGATTTGATTTGATTAATCAAGGTCAATGATTTATGACACTTGATGATGATTGGATTTGGATTGACTGGGGTTAATTTTGATTAGGCTTAAGGCCCTTTGATGGTTGGATTAGATTGGATTTGATTAGGCCAAGGGCCCTTTGATGTTTGATTTG
Source organism: Cunninghamia lanceolata (assembly GCA_027924645.1). Classification (NCBI taxonomy): domain Eukaryota; kingdom Viridiplantae; phylum Streptophyta; class Pinopsida; order Cupressales; family Cupressaceae; genus Cunninghamia; species Cunninghamia lanceolata. The sequence goes on along the minus strand of BSBN01000252.1, from coordinate 21,238,296 downwards.
AAGGACAGGGATGATTAGGCCTATTTTGACAAAGGCGCTTGAGTTTTATAGAGGCACTTGTTTCTGAAAATAGGGCCTCAAAGTTGATGATTGGGCTTGAATTGATGGATTTTGATGCATTTGATGGGGAATGATTAGGGATTAGGTCTAGGACCCTTGGATGATGAGTTGATAATTTGGAGGAATTATGATTAGGATTTGGATGAAATTTGGATGGAGTTGAAAGAGGTTGAGTCCTTGACCAATTTTTTTATTTTCAAAGGATGATTTTGATTAAGGATTAGGACTGGATGATGATGGATATGAGATTGGATTATGATTAAGGATGAAATTGGTTTAGGCAAATAATGAATAGGATTTGATTAGGTTTGGAAAGGATAATGATTAAGGATTGAGAAAGTGGATTATGATGTGGATTAAGGATGATAATGGATAATGGATGATAGACTAAGGATTGGATTAGGAGGTGATTAGAATGATGAGGGACTTGATTAATCTCAATGATGGGTTTAATTAGGATAATGATGGTTATTAGGATGTGGATTAGGTGGCTAAGAATGGATTAGGATTAGGACCTTTTGATTAGGCAAGTTGATTTGGAATAGGGTCCCAAATGATGGATCAAGATTGGATTAGGATAGATTGGGATGATGTGATAGGGTGATTAGGATTATTAGGAGATAATTGGGAGAATTATTGGGATGATTAGAAGGAATTTGGATTGGGATGATTAAGATAAGGTGGATAATTTAGATTTGGATTAGGATGAGGTGGATGATTAGAAGGTTATTGGGTATGGCTTGACCTTGGGAAATTGTAAACAATATATTTAACATTCAACACATGCACAAGTTTGCAAAGGATTTGGCTTTGATTTTGGATTAAGGGAGTGCATAGGTTTCAATAAATGAAAACACACTAAGCACAATAACAGCCTAGACTAGTCAAGTGGGAATATCAATCCTTGTGGGCCCACAAATATGTTATTTATCAAGTTTTGGATAGATAGGGAATGTAAGGTAATGTACCATCTATGCATCCCTTACCTTGAAGGCCAAAGCCTTGCCCAAAGTGAGTTCTATCTCCCCACTATGAAAGCATGATTTGAGTAGCTTCTCGAGCGTAATCAACTTAAGATGCAACATAAGGAAGGATAATCCAAAAGTCTTAGAATAGGATGAACATGGCTTCTAAGGATGTCCTCGATACACTCAAAATGCATGAGTCCAATGTATGTGAGATGAGGGCTATGTCTAAGGCATGGTACAAGAGGGTAACCCACTCTCCTCATTCACTTTGTAAGGTATAAAGTTATTGCAATCTTAGACCAAAATGACAAATGTCCACCAATGGGAGAGTCTTTCAATTCTCTCCCAAATTTGTATACCCTGCCGGAACACGTGGGTTCGGGTCATCCTCTTGGTGATGAAATCCAAGACAGGCCTGCTAGAGGAAAGAATCCTAGGTGCTTTTGATCCCTAAGATTTCCTTTTGACATGAAGGGAGAGCATACACACACTAGGTTCTTGGGAATGACAAATAATAAAAGATTAGATCAAGCCAAAGTTTTTGATCTCTAAGGTCACCAAATGGCACGAGAGAGCATACACTTATGACTTGATCCAAACAAAGCATAAAATGTTCATTAACCCCTTAGAAAATAAATGTGCTTAAGATTAGTGTGAAAATATAAGGTCTTGGACAAGTGTGTTATAAAACATTAGTAGTGGATTTTCTTGTCTTGGACCAACGATAGTTGTACAAAATAATGTTAGAAAAATAGTCATGTGCATATAATGATGAAATTTAGAGGTTAGATAACTCAAATCCCAAGACAAATTAGAGATTTTTTACTAGTTATAGAGGCACTTGTTTACATACAAAGGTGCTTCCCTGTGGTACAGAGGCACTGGTGTATGCAAACATACCTAAAACATGAAATTTTTGATGAAAATGATGATTTTTGACAATTTTGATAGTCTCCCCTTGTAAAAGTTACCCCTATCAAAAAACCAAATGTTAGATGTCCCAAATTTGACAGAAATGAGATTTAAAAGCCCCAGATACAGAGGCGCTTGTCCATCATATACTGGCACTTAGTTATTACAAAAACGCTCATCTGTGTTATGGGTTGGAAAAATGTGATTTTGGGCTACAAAAAAGATGGTTAGAGGTCAAAAAAAGAGGGTTAGGATGACATATAACATGTTAGGATGTAAAAAACCTACAAAACAACCTAGTTAGACCCCCAAAAAGTGGATTTTAAGCCCAAAAAATGAAGGTTTGAAGATTTATGATGTCAACCCCTAGGATTCACATAGAGGTGATCAAACAACCTATAGAGGTGATTAGAAAAGTGATGTAGGTGCTTAGATGTCCATGAAGGTGCTCAAACAATTCCTGCAACATTGAAAAGGCTTGAAACAACAAGAAAATGATTAGATTAGGACCAAATGGTCCCACTAAGTGTGCCAAAATATGTACATATAGAAATTAAGCATAAAAGAGAACAAACCTAACCAATATTGGCCTATTCTACTCGTTAACTAATGCAACCTCATGATAGAGCTAAAGGAATACAAAGTATGAAGTTAAACAAGCTAACTACATGCAAACCTTGATGTGTGGATGTGCTTTTTGATGTTGGATATGTTGATTGATCCTCAAAATGACATCATAACCTTGTATAGCATGGAGACTTGAAAATGGCTTGGGTTAATGGCTATTTATAGATTTTTGGGATGGTGGATGAAGAGCTAGGATTGATTTGGAAGATCAATGGTTGAGGATTGTTGAGAGGATTGGATTGATGAGAGACCACCAAGTGGCATGATAGGATTGGAGGATAAAGATGGTCCTTGGATCAAGGAGATATCAAGGGTGGAGGATGATCTTGGAAGAAGTGAATGGAGGAGATTGGAAAAGGACAAAAGGACCCTTTTTTGAGGGATGTGCAAGGTACTTGCCCATCCCTTTGTAAGAGACCCATGTGATCATATACTAAAGCCCATGCCTTTGCACATGTTGGAAGATGTGAGGGGTTTGAATGGGTTAATGATGGGTTTGGAATGTGCAAGCATGTGATTAAGTTGATTAAGTGGATTAGTCAACTTAATCAAAAGTGCAAAAAATAGGGAATTAAATAAATAGAAATATTTATTTAATTTTGGATGAAGATAGAGATATTAGATAAATGAATATTTATCTAATGTTGGACTATGGAAAAGGATTGATTATTTAAATAAATGATTAAATTTATTTAATTAATGCTAGGAGATGGTACGGATTAATAGTGATTTAATAATAAAATATTATTTAATCATGGTCGGAAGAGGATTGGATAATTAATTATCTAAATGAGTTTTTATTTAGTTAATTATGGAAGAAAGTGGTTTAGTGATGTCTTGATTAGGGTTGAAGTGGTGAGTGGTTGATTTTAGGTGTCTACAATTGTAACCCATGTTTTGACAAATTTTGTTTGCGATGAGATACTTATTGCTTTTGAAACATGATGCTAGCCCCTTAGTGTATTGCTAGGAATCATTAGATATTGCAATTTAATCATTTATAAGGAAACTAGATTTGATGAAGGTGGTTGGTGTTGATACTGAGAGGGGGGGTGAATCAGTTATCCTAATTATTTCTGCTTTGTGAACTTTATTAACAATCAATGTACTATTAAACCAAATGAGCAAACATAATCATGAAATGGAAATACACATGACACAGTATTTTTGACGTGGAAACCCTGTTAAGGGAGAAAACCACGGGGTGATTAACCCAAGATTGTATTCTCTGTTAGAAGAATGGAAATATAAAATGGCACTTGCTAATTAGGGCTCACTACCCGAGCACACTGTTCACAAGGAGGCACACTGCCTACAAAGAGACACACTATCTACAAAAGAGTGTTATACAATACTTGAACTGATTGGTAGCATCCACATATACTGGAGTTCAGTTCCGATTAGGCTTAGTACACTGATCTGCTACACTTCATCTTTCCTCTTCTCTTATGCTGCTTTTCTTTCACATACCAGACCTTCCTTACTGTTTCTGCTCTGCTCTGCTTTTATTCACTCATCACATATCACCACCCAACTTCTCACAACTAAATCCATCATATATATACATATATCCGCACAAGTGATTTCATTATTTTCCTAGTCGGCACCCGGAACAATTAATCTTTTCACAAACTCTGTTCTGTCGGCTGAATCCTTGCACATCAAGTAATGCGGATCAAGCATATACTTGTAGAAATCATTAATCATGTCAGCCAAACATAATTCATGTCTTCATAACCTTTACGACCATCAGAAACACATCCGAAAAATAGTTTGATGTTCTGTCAGTTAGTTCTTCCTCTGTTCACACTGTCACTCAGGAACCCGGTACTCAAGTATCCATATCTTTTACCTCATCTATCACCTGAGGCTAAAACCTTGGAATCTATCACTCAAAGTAGTCCTCTTGACTTCCCCAAATCCGCACTTCACCAAGATACTTCCTCTGAGAGATCCGGACCTGTCTGTTAGACCTCGCCACATGCTCTGTTCCTATTTACCGAACCACAACATTCTTCACTCTGACTTCCGGTAGAGACATACCATGTCCTACGGATGTGTGGGATGAACTTTGTTGCCATCAATGACAACAATCATGAATCCATATAGTGTCTCTTGCCAACAGTTGGACCAACTTGATAGGATGTTTGTTCTTTCTTCTCATTCACGATTGGTGCACCTTTATCAATTATGTGCTCAATGTGATCAATTATAACTTTCTTGTTCTCATACTTGATGTGATCAAGATAATTTATAGCTTGATTATGAACTTTCTCATTATGATCATTTTACTTTTGTATGTGTTCAGTGGAGGCAATGATTTCCTTATGGGAAGGGGAGTTGTCAGATGATGGATAGGAGTGGTTTGGATCTCTTGATCTTGGAATGTATTGCAGGATCTATGGAATTGGCTTGGATGTTTTGATCTTGACAAGTTTGGGAATGCTTTATAGCAAGATAGATTGACATATCCTTAATTACTTTTCTAACAAGATGGATGTACATTGTTTGGCTTTGATATCCCCTTTAATTATTAGCTCATGGATATAGTCCTTGATTCTTGCACATTGATTAGTGAGAGGCCTTTGATGCTTATGGGTTTTATGGATCGTATGGATTTTGAATCTTATGGATTGTCTTTGTTTACCTTACCACATAGGTTGGCTTGCAAGGATGGTAGTTCTAGGGGGTCTTGATCATACTTAACAAGCTTTGAATTGATAATATTTTGCATGATGGCACTTGACATTAGGTGGGAATGGTGTTAGGAGGCTCTTGGACAACCCGAATAGGTCTTGCATCTATACCCTTATTGCCAACAACATACTTGTATTTGTGAAAGAACAATGGCATGGGATTAGAGGTGTTGCAAGACTCCTCAACTTTGCTCTTTCTATTACAATGATGATCCTTTGCTAGTAGTCCTTGGATAAAATTCTTCATAGATTATGTGGATAAGGTAGGACTAGATGATTGATAGGATTTTTTATTAGATTATTAGCTGGTTTATGAAGGTTTGGATGATGAAGGACTTACATAGGAGGATGAGGCTTTTATGGGATTTTTGAGAGTTTGGAATTCGGAAATAAATTTGTTTTGAGAGTCTTGTCCCATAATAGTGCTTCCCTTGCCAAGGTTACCATGGGGATGGCCAATAGATATGCAATTTGGGATTGAGGGATAGCTAGTACCATCATGCTTTTGGTTTAAGGGATCTTGGTTGTTAATGGCTTGTTGATTAAGGCCTATGGAAAGCTTGCTCAAAATGATGTCAACAAAGGGGTCATTGGTATACTCTTCTTGATCCACAAGACTATCATAATCATCATACTGAAAGAGGTTTTGATAGTGGTTATGGCAAGAGGACTCATAAAAATAAAATGGATTCATGATTCTATATTTCAGATTTGGAAGATTTTGGGTGATGGGATTTAGATGGTTTAGATTTTGGATGATTTGGGATCTTAGATTTCAAGCTTTGACCTCAAGATTTTCTTTGATAGATTTTTGGATTTTGGATTTGATTTGCTTAAGTTGATTTTTGATACTTGGATTTAGATGAGGCCTAGGACCCTACGTATCTTGGTGATGGGATTGATCATGTCCAAGGACCTTGAGGTGCTTGATGTTGGATTTTATTAAGTTTGAGGACCTTGTGTAACTTGATGTGTTTGGTTGATTTTTGATTAGGAGATAACTTGCTGATTTTTTATTAGATGGATTAGGTCAAGGACCCTAAGTAAGTTGATGTTGATTCAATTTTGGATTTGATATGATGTACAAGGTTTAGGACTTGAGGGAATTTGATGTTTTATTGATTTTGGTTTGATGATGATTTATTAGGGTCAAGGGCCTTAAGGTAGCGTGATGATGGTTTGATCTAGACTTTGATTTAGTTCAAGGGATTTAGGTCCCTAAATAATTGGACTTGTGATGATTGGTTTTGGATTTATGATGATGGTTGGACCTTGGATTGGTTTTGCAAGGATAACCTTCGATGATGGGTTTTGGATTGAGGTAGGATTTCCATAGGATGACCTTTGGATTTGGATTATTGGACGATCAAATTTATGGGATTTGCATCCCAAAGACCCTTTTGGATTGGGATTGTTGGATGATTGAATTTTGGATCCCAAGGATGGCCCTTGGATAGTTGGCTTTGAACTTACGAGTGGTTTGAGGGTCCAAGGATGAACTTAGGATAGTTGGATCCTGATTTAGGGGTCCAAAGACAACTTGGGATGATGGGATATTTGAACTAAAACCCTCTAAGGATGGAACAATTTGGATTTGGATTAAGATTATTTGATGGTGGTTTAGGATTGGGATTACAAGGATTGACTTGATTTGGATTTGGATTAAGAACCTTGGATTAAAACTTGACTTGGACTTATTAATTTTTGATATGTGTTTTCTCAAGAGGATGACATGATTTTTAAGGTTTGTCTAGTTTTATATTTGGATGCAAGTATGGTTCTAAGAAAAAATCCAAACAAAGCAAACACATCAAAAACCTACTATATTCGAGTGGTAGTGTTCACACTTGTGAGCCCACATATATACCTTGACCTAGGCATGAAAAGTAAGGCCCATGAGGAGGCACTAACTACTTTTGATCCTCAAGATCAATCTAAGGTGTGAAAGGAGAGCATATGTGGCCTATTTTTCCATTTCTAGAGGCACATTGAGAGTAACTTCCAAGAGCTAACCACCTACTAGTACATCACAAGTATAGAAAATTGAAGTCCTTTATGCTAGATTTGATGTGGCTTTCTAGGTATGTCCTTGTTATACTCAAAGTTACATGAGGCCAATGTTTTTGAAATGAGGTCTATGTCTAATGGGTTGGTATGAGAGGGTAACCCACTCTCTACCTTCACTTTGCAAGGTATAAAGTTCCTTGAAATCTTATCTCTTAACAACAAGTGTACCTCAATGGGAGAGTCTTTGAATTCTATCCAAAATTTCTTTACCTCACCAGAACATGTGGGTTTAGGTTATATTTGGTGATGAAATCCAAGCCAGACCTACAAAAAATAAATAACGAATGTGAGCCTTGTTTTTGATCTCCAAGGTCACCCTAAGGCATGAGGAGAGAACATACACAAGATCCCCTTTTCGGAAATGCCAGTGGATAAGGGTTTTTTTAATCCTCAAGTTCACCTTGCGGCATGAGAGAAGAACAAACATGCCCTAATCCATGAACACAAGAGACAAACAAGAAATGGAATAAAACACACACAAATGATTAATTTGCCTTTTTTTAAAAAGGATATGTGATTAGATTGCAATTTTCATATTTGACAAATGGGGCTACACCCATAAAGAGTGTTAGTAGTCTCAATGTGTTTAGGGCTTCAATAATAGACCTGCAAGTGGTTAGAGATGAATCCATAAGATTATCAAGCCAACCAGATAAAGACTAACATAAGATGCTTAGTACAATGCTAGAAAAATGATGATATAAAATAGATGCCAAGACATAGAGCATAGATGCTACAAACAACGTAAAATTACCGATATATAGAGCATATATGCTACACCGAGAAAAACTAGGAAAAAAAGATATAGATGTCTCTAAAGACCATATATGCCTTAGAGGTAGCATAGATGCCTCAGAGGCAACATAAATGCCTTAGAGGTAGTAGACAACACAAACACCTCTAAAGATAGCATAGATGCCTCAAAGGCATCACAAATGCCTCTAACACAAATGCCTTAGAGGCAGTAGGCAATACAAACACCTCTAAAGACAACACATATGTCCCATAGGTAGCATAGATGCCTCAAACAAGTGCATAGACACCTTGAGCCTAGAAAATAGAGTTAGCATGAACAAAACTAGTATTAAACCAAAATACTACAAGAATGTTAGCAAAATAGGTCAATAAATGTAAACTCCTACACCCAGGTTAGTCCAGTTAGGCAAAAAATGATAATGGTGAATGCAAACACAAGGATTTTAACCAAGATTCAAAGAGTGCTTTATGCTTAAAAAAAACATCCCATGTAAGATCTAAAGGCTTTGAAGGCTTGTAAAACCAAGGGTTAGGTCTAAAATTCACAACCAATAAATCTCACAAAGGTGGGAACCTACAAAAAGTGATGTTAGGGCTTGAGAACACATGGGAAGGTGTAGGAGCCTCACAAAGTAGTGTAGACACCTTGAGGTACAAAACACAAGGTTTAGTCTAAACAATCCACCAAAATCTTACAAATAGAGGTTATCCAAAACCCTAGAGATGAATAGTAACATATCCTACAATCTCATGTTAGTATGCAAGCCAAATGAAACCAAAGTTTGCAAGATATCAACCCTATAAAACCCTAGCCAAATGTGCAATAAATGACTAATCAAGACCCTATGAAAGGCCCAGTTGAGGAGTATGTTGTTAAGAGCTTACAAAGGCCTCAAACTTGCACATAAAATGGAGTTAGTGTCCAAAAAGGTAGAAAAAACACAAATGGCTCTAAAGCACACACATATGCCTCAACCCCAACACAAACACCCCTTACAACAGAGATGCCTTTGGAAGCAACATAGTTACCTCACAAGACAATGTAGGTGCCTCAGACATGTAAAATACTCACATAGTCAACCAAAAATAATACAGATGCCTCAGGTAGCTACATATGTGTTGGGAGGCAAGCATAAACATTGATACATAGAGAAAAGACGTTGGGTTTGAGAACATGTGTAGAAACATGAAAAACTTGCAAAAGATCACTCAAAACACTCCAAGGATGATGATTATTGTTGGGACAAGAGTCCCACTAGGCATGCTAGAAACATGGATGTAAAATTCAAGCAAACAAGGAGAGTTAAATATGCATACAAAATAAGAAACTCAAATCCAAATCAACATACACCTTCAGTTTGAGCAAATGGAAGAAAAAAACAACAATGTAGATGCAACATAAAAAAATCATTATACATCCATGATGGCTCGGATGTGCTCCAAGACGAGTTGATATGTTGTGTGATACATGTTGGTTGTTCTCTTACTTGAAGTTGCTAAATTGGGTAGCATGTACTTACTTGAGGATGATTGATTTAATTGTACTTTGGGTAGAGTTCTTTAAATAGACTCTCCACCATGGTCATGGAGGGCTAAGATTTGAGGATGGGATGAAGGGATAGGATTGCCTTGCATGGATGTGTAAACTAGCCTATTGACAAGTGGAAGAAGGAGATGAAGGGTGCTTAATGGATGGAGAAGATTTCCTTAAAATACACGGAGGAAGGAGGTGTAAGCATGTGGGAGAATGTGGAAGAGGAAAATGGATGAAGGATATTGAATATTTGGATGGAGGGATATGATTGCTCCAAGTTACATGAGTCACACATGTGGGAGCATGAGGAGGAGACAAGCGATGGAGGAGACGTGTGAAGATGGATGGCCTAGATACTCCTGAGGTTTGAAATGGATGGTGAGGATTGAAGGGGGGGTTCTTTTGGATTTTAGTGGAAGAGTGGGGGTTTGAATATTTAATTAGAGGAAAATGGATGAATTTGCATTAGTCTAATTGATTAAATGAGCATGTCTTATTTAATTAATTAGTTGGAAGAAGGTTAAGGTAATATGATTTAATTAATTGATGAAGGGGGTTAGTTTGATTAGTTAAATAAATATGATTTATTTAATTAATCATTAGAGGAAAGATGGTCTAATTAATTAAATAATTTTATTTAATTAATTAGTGAAGATGTGGTGCACAATTAATTATGGGGATTATAGAGGCATGACTATGTTAGGTTAAAATGCATAAGCAAATTTAGGTGTCTATAGGTGGTTGAGTCCATTGAGATCTTCTAAAGCCTCCTTCTAGATCGTCCTCACTTAACTTTTTGGATTTTAATCCCTCCTCTATATTAACAACCAATAATTTGACTTGTTTTGTTCAATATGTAGCATTAATTTTAATGATGCAATGGTATGTTAGAGGCAAAAAAACCCTACCTTTGTCATGCAGTGAGCTCAACAATGGCGAATGACAAATGCAATTCAATGTGTTTCGTTCAACGTAACTTGACATCTTTCCAAACATTAAAATGATTTATAGTCTATGTGAGAAGCATTACCAAGGAGGTGAAGAGAGCTAATGTCTCAAGTTACTACTTGGAACCTCATTCATTCATTCATTGGTTTTGTTCTTTGCATCGGTGAGACGGTGTGTTGTGTTACTCCAATAGTTGGACATCAGCGTGACAAACCTTATCGGCGTGCTGTGGATATCTCCTTCCAATGTGTTGGATCACTCTGATGGAGGTTTGGCATCAGTGAGAGTCATTCCGACGATTGGCATGACAAGTGACATCGGCGTGGTTGGAAGATGTCTCTTCGGCACTTCGGGCTACTCCAATGAGGTCTTGGCATCGGCGTGAGAAGCATTGTCGGTTTGAGGTTTGGAAGTCCTTCCGATGTTAACTATCTCTCCGATGAAGGTTGGACATCGGCAAGAAAAGAACCATCGGTGCTGTTTGATGATATCACTCTGATTGCTTAAGTCACTCTGATTCTTCTCGATGAACGATGAATGGTAGACTGGTTGGTCTTATCGGCATAAGTGTCGATAGTTAACATTCTTGTGGTCGTGTATATATATTATGGCTACGACCGATGTCTAGTGCATGTGGGACTAATGAGTCCTCTTGAATGTGAATAGTCAGACGATAGTTATGCGACGATTGGTAGACAACAATGCTGAGTCAGTTGGAACGAACAGTTAGGGCAGAAGTTCAAACAGTTTTTCTCTTGAAGACTATGGTATATACAGATTTGGTGAGGTTGTCAGTTGATGATGATGAGATTCAATCATATTGTTCATTTTTGTAGATGTACAGTGGAAGTAAATAGTTTTGTATGATTTGAGAATCGATACCTGAGCGAGAAGGCTAGGATCTTTATTGTAATCTTTCTAAGCTTACTGTAAATAAAAGATTGTCTCTCTTGTGGTAGTGGGTTTTTTACTCGAAAAGGTTTTCCCACGTACATCTGGTGTTGTTCTCTGTTATCTTGCATGTTTATTCTATTTTTCTGGTATGTTCATCTGTGTATTTGAATTAAACGTTACCTGTCTGCATTATCCCCTTTGAATTGACATTAGGGAAGCTGTATTCCGCACCTCTGCTTTCCTTACAAGTGGTATCAGAGCCTGGCCAGTTGTGTTATCCTTGTTGGTAGGTTGGGTTTTTTGTGTCAGTTCTGTGAGTGGGAGTTCTGTAGAGGTCTATTTTGTTAAATCAGATGGCAAGTACATCAGGAAAAATAGATATTGAAAAGTTCAATGGCACAAACTTTGAGTTGTGGAAACTTAAGGTTGAAGATGTGCTAGTCGATAGAGATCTTTGGGTTGCTGTGTCTGGGACTAAACCTTCAGGCATGAAGCAAGAAGATTAGGACCTAGCAGATAGGAAAGCTAGAGGACTGATAAGATTAAGTTTAGCAGATTCTATTCTATTGAACATCCATGAAGAGACGACTGCAAACCTTTTGTGGAAGAAGTTGGGAGATATTTATCAGGGCAAGTCCTTGGTGAATAAACTTTTCCTCAGAAAGAAGTTGTACTCTCTGAAGATGGATTAAGGAGCATCTGTAGTAGACCATCTAAACTCAGTTAATATGATTGTTGCACAATTGACGTCTGTAGGTGTAAAAATAGAAGAGGAGGACCGCTGTATGCTTCTGTTATGTTCCTTACCTAACTCATGGGATCATCTTGTGATGGCTATTGGAAGTACAACAACCACATTTAAAATTGAAGAAGTTGTTGCCTCACTGTTATCTGAAGAGATGCGGAGGAAATCTTCTGAGATGGCCAAAGAGGCCCTATCCATTCGAGGTAGATCAAAGGAAAGAGGCAAGAAGAAGGACAAGAAGTTTAAGTCCAAATCAGAGGGGATATCAAAATCTTCTAGTAAAAAGTCCAAGGTGAAGTGCTGGAATTGTGGGCAGAAAGGACACATCAGAAAAGACTGCAAAGAGGAGAAAAAGAAGAAGAAAAAGAACTCCTCTGACACTGATTCTTCTCAGAGTGATGCTGATGCCTTCATTGTTGCCTTGGCAATGCCTGCATCTGAAGATGTATGGCTGGTGGATTCAGGAGCATCTTTTCATATGACATCTCACAGAGAATGGTTCACTAAGTATGAACCGTATGCTGGTGGGAAGGTGTTCCTGGCAAGTGATTCGACACTGGAAATTGTTGGCTGAGGAAGAGTCAGAATCTAGTTCCCGGATGGCAGAATAAAGGGAATGAATGGAGTATTACACATACCAGGTCTGGCTCAAAATTTACTTTTTGTTAGTAAGCTTAATGATGTTGGAGTGCAAGTTACTTTTGTGAATGGTGGCTGTAAGATGACTAGAGGTTCTATTGTACTGGCAAAGGGTGAACGCATTGGAACTTTGTATAGGTTAGATGCTAAACTAGTGTGATGTAATAATGTCTCTGTAAAATCTAAAAAAGCTACTATTGTAACACATGATGCAAACTCTATGGAAGTTAAACTTCCTGCAGAGAAAACAATGCTCTAGCATCATAGACTTAGTCACATAGGTGAAAAAGGTTTAAAAACTTTGAAAAACAAAACCCTGGTAGATGGGCTGATTGATTGTAATCTGGAGTTCAATTTCTGCGAACATTGCATATTTGGAAAACAGAACCATGTTTCTTTTTACTCTAGTTCTCATAAATGTTCTAGTGTTCTGGACTATGTACATTCTGATGTTTTTGGTCCAGTTGATGTTCCTTCTCTATCTAAATCAAGATACTACGTATCGTTTATTGATGATTATTCAAGGAGGACATTTATATATTTTTTGAAAAATAAATCAGAAGTGTTCAGCCTATTTAAAGATTTTAAAAATCTTGTGGAAAATCAGACTGGTAGAAAAAAAAAATGTTTGAGAATGGATAACGGTGGTGAATATTGCAATACAGATTTTGATAAATTTTGTCTTGATCATGGAATAAAAAGGCATAAGACTACGCCTTATACTCCATAGCAAAATGGAGTTGCTGAAAGGTTGAATCGATCATTGATGGAGAAAGCAAGAAGTATGTTGAGTTATGTTGGTCTTGAACAAAGGTTCTAGGCTGAGGCAGTTGCTATAGCTTGTTACTTGATGAATCATTCTCCTACTTCGGCATTGGTTGATAAGATGCCTATGGAAGCATGGTCTAGAAAGAAGCCCTCTCTAAGACATCTTCGTGTCTTTGGCTATGAGGTATATGCTCATATTCCTAAGGTAAAAAGATCTAAGATGGGTTACAAGGCAGTCAAATGTATATTTATTGGCTATGGAGTCGGTGTTAAAGGGTACAAGCTTTGGAATCCTGAAACTAAAAAAGTAATTTACAGCAGGAATGTAATTTTCAGAGAACTAAAACCTTTGATTATTGATCCTCAGCTGGAGAAGATAGAAGAAAAGAAAGAAAAGAGTGTTGTTAATATTCCTCTAACCCCTGTAAAAGAGGAACAACAAGCACCAAGTGTAGATGATTCATAAGTGAGTTCGAGTAGCTCCGAAGATTCAGATCTAGAGCAAGAACCTGAACCTGCACCTCAGCCATTGAGGAGGTCTACATGTGAAAGAAGACAACCAGATAGGTATGGATTTTCAGTACTTGATTCAAGTTGTGCCTATGCTTTGCTTACTGATACCGATGAACCTAGGACTGTGAAAGAAGCTATTAGTTTACCTGATTTAGATTCTTGGTTGGAAGCCATGGATAACAAAATGTCATCGTTGGAGAAAAATGGAACCTGGGATCTGGTGCCCTTGCCTGAAGGTAGAAAACCTGTGGGCTGTAAGTGGGTATTTAAAAAGAAATATGGTCTAGATGGTAGTATTGAAAAATACAAGGCAAGACTAGTTGCTAAGGGGTATTCTCAAAAGGAAGGTATAGACTATGGAGAAATCTTTTCTCCTGTAGCTAAGCTGACATCCATTAGATTTCTGTTGTCACTTGCAGCAGCGTATGACTTTGAAATTGAGCAGATGGATGTGATGACATCATTACTTCATGGGGATCTTGAAGAAGAAATTTATATGTCCCAGCTAGATCATTTTGTGGTAAAAGGTAAAGAACATTTGGTATGTAAACTTAAAAAGTCTCTTTATGGTTTGAAGCAATCTCCTAGAATGTGGTATCAGAAATTCGATACATATGTTTTATCTTTGGGATATGTGAGATCTAAATCTAATCATTGTGTCTATTATAAAACTAATGGTGATCAGATTCTTATAATTGCACTGTATGTGGATGACACGTTATTCATTAGCAATGGTAAGGGGATGATCTCAGATTTAAAGTCTCAGTTGTCCTTGAAATTTGAAATGAAGAATCTGGGGGCAACGAAGTACCTTCTGGGAATGGAAATCAAAAGGGACAGATCAAGTAGAAAGCTTTGGCTCAGCCAGAGCAAGTATATTACCAATGTTCTTAATAAATTTAATATGTCTGATTGCAAACAGTTAGTTGTTCCAGTTTTGTAGGGAACGAAACTCTTTGTTGAAGATTGTCTAGAATCTTCAAATGAAATTGATGACATGAAAAAAGTGCCTTATGCAAGTGTTGTTGGCAGTTTAATGTACGCAATGGTTTGTACCAGACCAGACATTGCCCAGGCAATGGCAGTTTTGAGCCGATTTATGGCAAATCCAGGCAAATCACATTGGGATGCTGTGAAGAGAGTCATGAGGTATTTGAAGGGAACTTCTGATTATGCTATTTGCTATCATGGAAACTCATTTGGATCTTAGAGATCTATCAGCATTCAGGGATATGTTGATTCTAATTGGGCAGGGGACATTGATAGTAGAAGATCCACCAGTGGATATGTATTCACGTTAAATGGTGGTGCTATCAGTTGGATGAGCAAGCGGTAGGCTGTAGTCTCTTTGTCTACAATAGAGGCAGAGTACATGGCAGCTACTCGTGCATGCCAAGAAGCCATTTGGTTGAAGAGGTTGTGTTCTGATGTCATTTTTGATGCAGGGCAAATACAAATTCATTGTGATAGTCAAAGTGCTATCTGTTTGGCGAAAAATCCTACTTTTCATGCTAGGACAAAACATATTGATGTCCAATATCACTTTGTTCGTGATATGGTGGAAGACAAAAAGGTAACGCTGGAAAAGATTGATACTTTGGATAATGTTGCAGATGCCTTGACTAAACCAGTGAGCACAGCGAAGTTCAAATGGTGTTAAAATGAAATGGGTCTTCGGGCCCATAATTCTCAGTAATCGTATGAGGATTAAGAGGTAGCAGTAATCTCTTCGACAAGTGGGAGATTGAAGAGACCTAATGTCTCAAGTTACTGCTTGGAACCTCATTCATTCATTCATTGGTTTTGTTCTTTGCATTGGCGAGATGGTGTGTTGTGTTACTCTGACAGTTGGACATCGGCGTGACAAACCTTATCGGCGTGCTGTGGATATCTCCTTCCGATGTGTGGATCACTCCGATGGAGGTTTGGCGTCGGTGAGAGTCATTCCGACGATCGTCATGACAAGTGACATCGGCGTGGTTGGAAGATGTCTCTCCGGCACTTCGGGCTACTCTGATGAGATCTTGGTGTCGGCGTGAGAAGCACTGTCGGTTTGAGGTTTGGAAGTCCTTCTGATGTTAACTGTCTCTCCGATGAAGGTTGGACATCGGCAAGAAAAGAACCATCGGCGCTGTTTGATGATATCACTCTGATTGCTTAAGTCACTCCGATTCTTCCCGATGAACGGTGAATGGTAGACTGGTTGGTCTTGTTGGCATAAGTGTCGACAGTTAACATTCTTGTGGTCGTGTATATATATTACGGCTACGACCGATGTCTGGTGCATGTGGGACTAATGAGTCCTCTTGAATGTGAACAGTCAGACGGTAGTTATGCGACGGTTGGTA
This sequence comes from Cunninghamia lanceolata, assembly GCA_027924645.1. Lineage (NCBI taxonomy): Eukaryota > Viridiplantae > Streptophyta > Pinopsida > Cupressales > Cupressaceae > Cunninghamia > Cunninghamia lanceolata. Next base: position 21,221,821 of record BSBN01000252.1, on the reverse strand, counting down.
GACAGCAATGCTGAGTCAGTTGGAACAAACAGTTAGGGCAGAAGTTCAAACGGTTTTGCTCTTGAAGACTGTGGTATATACAAATTTGGTGAGGTTGTCAGTTGATGATTATGAGATTTGATCATATTGTTCATTTTTGTAGATGTACAGTGGAAGTAAATAGTTTTGTATGATTTGAGAATCGATACCTGAGCGAGAAGGCTGGGATCTTTATTGTAATCTTTCTAAGCTTACTGTAAATAAAAGATTGTCTCTCTTGTGGTAGTGGGTTTTTTACCTGAAAGGGTTTTCCCATGTACATCTGGTGTTGTTCTTTGTTATCTTGCATGTTTATTCTATTTTTCTGGTATGATCATCTGTGTATTTGAATTAAACGTTACTTGTCTACATTATCCCCTTTGAATTGACATTAGGGAAGCTGTACTCCGCACCTCTGCTTTCCTTACAGGAGGAAGAAAGATAAGAAAAATGGTGCTAGAAAAATGAAAACATTGCAAATTCTAAAAACTAATTTGAAGTGGGTTCATATGCATTTGTCTTTAACACAAAATTAGGAAATGGGTCAAGAGGATTATGCCCTAACAATAAAATAATAGGAGACTATAAATGGTTTTTAAAGCTCATTATAATCGAACATTAAAACCCTAATTTTGGTTTTCAATTTTGAAGCACATTAAGCCCATACCTATGAATGGTTTTTGAGCACCATACTTGTGCATTGTGCAATGAGCTCAACAATGGCGGACAAATGACATAGGCAAACAATGGCAACTGAATGACGAATGCAAACCTCAAAAATGGTGAATGACAAATGTAGACGTGTTTTCCTCAAAATGACTTGACATCTTTCAAAACATTAAAAGATAGCATGATGTGTGATAATTCTAACGAAAATCCTTGCCATCAAGGATGCCAATCACGTGAATATCTTGCTGCCAATGAGGCGCTAAGTGTTATGATGTTTATGAGACTTCTTTTTCCATAATAAGTAGGCCCCACTGGTGCTAATTCATTCATTCTAATGATACCATGATATGTTAGAAACATGTTAGATGCTTCAGGCTTTAACTGTGTGCGTGCTTTTTCCTCAACGTTTCGGATCATACTCCATGATCCATCATCACTATTTCTCTTCTCTTGCTCTATATTCTCGTGATGATGGATCATGGAGTATGATCCGAAACATTGAGGAAAAAACACGCACACAGTTAAACCCTGAAGCATTGATCTACAATCATTATGAATTGTGGAAATTTGATGTCTATCAAACATGTTAGATGGTACATCTAGTATGGAGCTTGCGAAATTCCACCATTGCAAACCCCAACTAAAAATTAACTGTTTGCACACTTTTACGAGATTCAAATTGATAAAGCTTTTTGACAAGCCAAGTTCTCTCAAAATTCTCGTTGAGGACTTTATAAACAATAAACAACAAAAGGTTCTACACATTTTAAAATTAACAAACCTTTCATCAGTGACGCAGTAAGGAACCTCCATTCAACCATTTCGAAAACGACAAAAGCTTTTGGGCTGTTTTTGAGTATTTTCACAAAAACCTGTCCTTCCCTGAAACAACCTGTTTAGGATTTCGTATCTAACAAATGTGGGAAGAAAAAACAAGGGAAAAAAGCCCATGAACCGTGATTCAGGCATGTGCCCCGATCCTTCCACAAAAGTGATGTGAGAAATTAACTGGAAATCACCAGGTTGGCAAGTATTCAATTTAAAATTTACAAGAAGCCCTATATTTTTTAATTTGACCACTAATAGCCATAGCCTATACCACACGCACCCTCTTTTAACTGCTTTGCTTTCATGGGCCCAACAAAGATGGATCTGCCATACAGGAACAAGGTTTTCCTTTCCTTTTTAGCAGCCTTAAACTTCTGACTTATCCACAGATAACAGGCAAAGTGAGAGCAAACATACAGCAATAAGAGATGCAGGAACAGCCAAGGAACATCCCCATTATAGGAAGGCTGGAGCCCAGACCAACTCCCACCACCCCAGATTTACGTGGAAAGCATCGCAGAATTGTAGAGCTGAGGCGCTTAGACCAAGAGATCTTGCTTTTGAAGGTAAGTACCCTTCCCTCATGTAATCTTGACTGTTAATTGCTCCCATCTAATTTGTTAGCCCAATTCACTTCTCTTAGATTAGACCATTCTTCGAATTTGTTTTAAGGCCCAAAATCAGGTGGCCTGACATGGTAGACTATAAAAGGATCCATTTCCATTACTGCCCAATTCCATGCTTTAATTTAGTAAGAGAATTAGTCTCTGCTTTCATGGCAGGGACCATGTTGGATACATGATTCTTTTGAATTTTACACCAAACCTAATAAGCCCAACAGCCGGGGCTGTATGCCCAGCTGTTAGTTTCAAATTGAGCCTTGGATTCATCTCATGGGCAGGAGACAATGGGACATGGCTGGGTAATCCTTGATCTCCATCTTCTGGGTTCAATGCCCATGCTTGGTACTCCTAAATTCAAGGCAAAGAGTAAGAGTTGACTCAGCACTCTAGCAATAAAAATGCACATTAACTTCGTAAAGAGTTGAAATTTGGTTATTGGCTTTGATGTCAATTTGATAATGAGTTTGAAAATTGGCAATAGCTCGTCAAAGAGATAACTTTGTTTGGAAGCCAAGTAGTTCTGCCCTGAACATCTGGCTCTTTATGGGAGGCCTTGCCTAGCGATCCTACAGAGAGGGTTTCCAGTAAATAGTTTTATGGGATATGAAATTTTCAACTCCCCTTTTAGCTGCTAGCGGTTTCCACCTAACATTGCCAAAAATAAAGATCTGCTTAACGGGTGTTCCCAACTTTCAGCCCACCCCTGCAGCAGCCGCTGCAAATTTCCCTTCTAAACAATAGTCACTGAGTTTTTTAGGGTAAGATTCCAATTTTTTTCATTTTATGAAGTAACTACATTCATGGGATCAACTGCAGTATACAAATTGGAGTGATGGTCCCCTCCATGGGACCTCATTCTTATACCAAAAATAACACTCCTCCTTCCTGGTATTGGTTGGGCATTGATTTGATTTTGTAATATCACTGAGATCATGGAGGTCATTCAGATATTATTAGAGTTTGAAGTTCATTGTTTTGTATCAAGGTCCTATGACGTAAGTTTATTTTTATTTTTAAAGATACAAAAAAAATTAATTTGGCAATTGTTGGAACATTTGAGAGTGCCTGCAGCAAGCCTCAAAAGTAGTGTTCAATTTATGGTGGCAGTCAAGGAATGCACCAGTCAAATTAGAATTTTACCGAGGAACAGCACCCTAGACTAAAAGGTGTATCTAGTCCATCAAAAATCTTCCAGGGACTGCACCTGGCTGAGCCTTGTCTTTGACCCCATTATAATTTCTGGGCTTCTGCAATGCAGGGGCCAGCTTGGCAGGGTTCATGTCAGAACCAGCACTGCAGTAATTGCTCTGCCTTTAAGCTACACCTGCCAGACTTATGACATAGGGTCCTTGTTAGCACTTTCCCTAATTCATTTAGTTTCTTTATCTTTAGTAATTGTTGAATGCTATTGTATTTTCTTTATGTACAGAGAGTACCTGCAGCAAGCCTAAACACTAGTGCTCAACTTATGGAGGCAGTCAAGGAGTGCACCAGTCTAACATGGATTGTACCCAGGAACAGCACTCTAGACCAAGAGGCATCTTGTCTGTCAAAATCCACCTGGGGAGTGCACCTGGCCATGCCTTGTTGTTGACCCCATTATAATTTCTGGGCTGCAGTAATGCAGGGGGTAAGCTTGGCCCGGTTCAGCTCCAAACCAGCATTGTGCTAATTGCCATATCTTTAGTCTATGCCCATGGGACCTATGACATACGGTACTTGGTAGCAATTTCCGTAATTCATTTATTTTCTTTATTTTTAGTAGTTGTTCAATGTTATGTTATACTTTTAGCGTACACATGGCCTTGCACAAGCAGATGTTGAAATGAAGTATTAAGTTCTAGTTCTATGCCACGCCATCTAGTACTTGAAGCTTGTGGATTACATATGAATTAGGATGTCATGCCATTGAAAAATATAGGTTTGAACTGGTTGATAGTGATTGAGACCTGCCTATTGAAGGTTGTAAGCTTATCTTCATGTAATTATACTTCTATGCCTAGTTCTCCACCAAATGCCAAGTCGAGTTTAGTTTGAGATCTGTCATAAATATGATAAAATTACATATTTGAAAATGCTCAAATAGGATACTGTAGTAATATTTGGAAAGAGCAATCCTGCAAGACTTGAAGTAGTCGCCACAATAACATCCTTGTAGTATAGAATGCATAGGTTATGCAAACAAAAATGGCATTAAAGATAAGCAACAGGCAATTTTAAATTATCTGCCTGCAACAACAGATCCTATGGATTTCAGATACCCAGCAATACACAGGTTCTTTTCAGTAACTATTATCAACTGAGAAGATTGGAAAATTAGGAAGGTTAAAATAGATTCAAAAACACAGAACCAGATGACTACACACTGAAAACATACGCCTTACTTATGTCCAACTGACCATCTTTGTCTGAGTGAATTTTTTCCTTATGTTCTTCTAATCCTAAAGATACTTAAGAATTTTTTATTTTCCTCTAAATCAGATTATTGTAAATTATAATAGAGAGAATCAACACAAAATCAGTTGCTCTTCCAATGCCATCACACCTTGTATCTTAGGGCCCCCTTGACAGCATCGGGAGAATGGAAGGTCTTAGTAGTTAGCTTATATTGTTTTTTTTGCAGGTTCTCTATGGTGAGAGCAGAGCAGGAGCATTGGCTCGAGTTGTCACTCTGAGCTAGTGAAGGATATAATATGTGTCCTCTTCAGGGATACACGACGATGCGTCCCTCGCCCTCACAGGCACGTCCCTGTCCCCAGTAGCATTTCCAGGACGGGGACGCTAAGGGGACGTCCCCTTAGCGTACCCCCCCCCCAAAAAAAAAAGGAAACGTTCCCAACTGCGTCCCCAAATCAGGGGATGACGGGAAACATTTAGGGGACACCTGGCCATCCCCAAGACGGCTAGGGGATGTTTAGGGGAGACGCCTGGGCATCCCTGAGACGGCCAGGGGACGTCTTGGGGATGACCAGGCGTCCCCTATGGCAACCAAAGTTTAAAACATCATTTTATAAAAAAATCACACTTTTAATATTAAAAAAGCCTGATACCTTCAGAGCACTATTAGGAAGTCTAGTCATTCATTACCGAACAATGCATGTAGAGGTTCATTGTCACCATATCAAGGAACAAGTGCAGAATAAACAAATTAACCAATTGAGTTGATCCATTGCAACACAAATGTCCAAGTCACAAACATTTTCACGAAGGCATTTGACGAGAATAGGAATGAGGCATAGATTGTTTTATTTTGAAGTTTGAGACTTTGAGTTTAACTTTAATTTTAGAATTTGAACAACGAAATGCTTTAATACTGCTGTCATGAATCTCATGATTAGTTTTATTGCTGTTTATACTGCTGTTATACTACTGTTATACTTTATACTACTTTATATTGCTGTTATACTATTGCTGTCATGATTTATTCACATATTGATATTGTTGTTATCAATTATTGACATCTCTCTCTCTCTCTCTATATATTTTTTTTTTCTTTTTGAAAAATTCATATATCACTGTCCCCCAAAAATGGCCCTCGGACTGGTGTCCAATTCCTTTTTTTTAATGCTTGAGCAAAAGCTAGCTGATTTTCAAGCCTTTTATTCATGTTCCATTGTAGCCATCTGACAGACAATAAGAGATGGTGGAATTTTAATCTCAAAATATAAATTGGAAATACCTGCAGAGAACTATATTTACTTTTAAAAAGTGCTGCAATCACATCATAAACCGATGAACAAGTTTTTGTTTCAAGTACTCAAAATAGCCTGGTTACTAAGGGGGCTGAGTTAAATCGTTGAGGATAATGGTGTGTTACACCATCCACCAAGGTTCAAATCCATGGAGGTGTGATTGGCCAGGTTCGAGCTATGGGTGACTTTGACAGAATGGATCCCCTGCTGGTAGCAGCTTAGCAAAAGGAGGCTTCTGGTATAGGTGTATGCTTACTCACTTAAGGGCACAGATGCCATATCTATATAATCCATTAAAAAAAACAGCTTAATTGGAAATTCTTAATGGCCCATTAATTTTTCCAATCTAGTTTCATTCAAACTACTCCTATTTCTTTCTTACTTGGAAATCTTCAATGTTTTTTTGTTACATGGTCCCATCTTCCCAGCTTAAGTACTATTAACAGGCAATCCTAACCTTTTCCTTGGTTTAAACGTTTGCCATTTGTATGCAGGACGAATTGGTGGAACTGGAACAGGCACTGGAAGCATCAACAGTTTGCAAGGAGTATGCCATTCATTTTCTTTAAGGCCACCATTAATTACTTTATTAGATAATTTGGACCAAACAATAATTTTGTTACTGCCAGCCAGATTCTGATATGGACTTCTTTCACAGGTTATTACTTACTATTGACAGCAGACAAGATCCCCTTCTTCCTAGGTAAGAAATAAATTGGCAGAAAGCTCATGCCTTCATCAAGATCACTGTTTGAAGAATGATGAATTTCATTTTCCTAATCATTTTTTTTAAATCTGTAGCTCTAGTGGTCCAGAAAACCCTGACTGGAATCGCTGGTTTGAGGGAGATACAGTCTCTCAAAGTTGCTGTTGTGGCCTATGATGATTTCCGATACTCTGTCTGCCTGGAGAGTTCAAATTCTCTAGTTGAGTGTTTTGTATAATTCAGAAAGCGAAGAAGGATGCTTTTTCTGTATTTCTACAAATGATTTCGTGTGTTTCTTTTCTTATTCTGCCATAAAATAAACTTTTTTCATCTCTGCATACTTAATTTCTGCCCCAAATTTATATGTACCTTTGTTTTTGCACTCTATTTATGTACCAAGGACTGGAAAAAGCAAAAAACGAAGAGAAGGTTTAAATAACCTGTCAGTATCAATGGGCTTCTAAAGTGTTGTACTTTTTGTATTTGATGCCCATCAAATTAATTTCCACAGTGAGAACCAATACTTGTTTTTTTATTAAATTTAAAATGGATACAACTGTGTTACATAGATATTGGCATCTCTGCCCTTAAGTAGCTGGTTACAACATTCTGAGTAAGCGTTCACCTATATCAGAGGTCTCCTTGGGCTAAGTCACCTAGGGATCGAACCTGGCCCTCTCCATATCGAGTGTCTCCAGGTGGTTTCTCATAATATTCTTCTTGTGTGCTAAACAGTTATACATCTTTCATGGAATTTGTAAGGTCAAAAAAATGTGATTAATTGTATTGCTTCATCATATGAGTTTTATACAAAGCAGAAAGGTGGTGTTTACTAACTGGCCACCAACTGTCCACGGCCCTGTAACAAGATGTAATAATACCTAACATTCCCCCCATTATTAAATCGTGTTTCTTACTAAGGTAAGGGTACCAATAACTGGACTGGGGCCAACACAATAGTCCAAACAACCACTTGTTGAACTATGAGACATTCAATAGTTCATCAAGTACTTAAAAGTTCATGGAGTAGGACACATAGTATAATCTATTTCTTACATCATCAAGGACACACCCAACTGTCACATTAGTGTAATGGCTTTACAAAACTCTGAAACAAGCTTAGGGACACACACACTATCCATCAGCAAAGTTGTTTAAGAGGAACACACTGTTAACAACAATAATCTTACAACAAATGTGGATAGGGACACACAAGCTATCCACAAGTACAACTCACTGTCATGGCTACCAAAACTTCATTGTCCTGGTTACCGTAGCTTTTCCTCATTCACTACCCTAGCTGCTAAAACTTCTCCTTGCCTTGGCTACCAAAACTTTTCTTCTATTAAAATTTTGAATCGCAAGTGCAAACATAACCCACCTCGTGCCTTGATCCAAAGGGGAAATAAAATGAAGATTTGGAGCCTCTCAAGCATTGTACCCAACCTTTGAACAAGAAGTTAACTCGAAATGGGAATGGTCCTCCATCTTCTTGGTGGGTCCTCCAATCTCCGCTTTGACCCTTGTAGGCTTTAATAACTAGATGTAGCATAAGAATCTCCAAAAGCCTTGAAAACACAAGCACTAAGTGAGATGACAAAAATGATCATTTTAAAATTTTAAGTTGTCAATTTCAACCAAAAATGAACCTTTTACAATAAATAAGCCCAAAAATAATCTTTTTTGGATCTTATTGTAAAGGAAAATAAACTATCCCTAAGCTTAATCTAGCCTAATCCAATAAGATACATACACATACGCATAATTTCACTTAGATTAATTAAGCGACAATTGTAGGTATGGATAATTTAGTAATTAATACTAAGCTAGGAAATGTAATGCGAAGTGGATACTTGATGACCAAAGATGAATGAATTTGATGAGGATTTTGGAATTTGACTATCTTTGATTTGGAAATAGTACCCCTATGTGTGTGCGTGCATGTATGTGTGTGCGTGGGTGCACGTGGCTGTGTGTGTGCGTGTGTGTGTGCGTGTGCGTTTGTGCGTGTGCATGCGTGCGTGCGTGCAAATTCATCCTTTGTTGTTTAGATTGATCCTACAAGTTTTGTGCTCTTGCTCTTTGATTCACTAAATTCACATGTGCCTGTGCTTGTATGTGTGCGTGACCTCAAATTGTGTAAGAATGTGATTTGTCCTGGATTGAGTTCGTGCTTGTGGGTAACTTTCCTGTGTGCAAGTTCATCCTCCGTTGTGTAGATTGATCCTACAAGTTCTGTGCTCTTGCTCTTTGATTCACTAAATGCACAAATGTGTGCTTTGCTATCTAGACTAGGGATATTTATGAATATCTTTAAAGGGTTGTTAGACTGCTAGGGGACAAGTTATCCTAAGTCAAGCCCCATAAAAGATTTGGCTTTACAATTGTGCCAATAATCGAAAACAACGAGCTTTAGTTGTGCAAATGCTCCTAGGATGAATATTTATATTTAGATTCTTTTTAGTGCATTGATTCAAAATATTCTTCTAATGATTGCTCCTTAGGATGAGAGAGGATGTTCAAATACGAGAGGATGCGATATGAATGCACTAAATGCCTTCAAATACCAAGATGTAGCAACAATTTGAGCAAATGTGTGTTTAGTTGGCTCACTATGGCTAGTGGAATGGGCAAGCGCTGGCCAATTTTGAATTTGAATTTTAGAAATTTAGGGGTCAAATCCATGGACGCGGGCTAGATCTTGCACCTACAACAATGACCTAGGATGATGGAACAATAAGTCTATGCAAGGAATGAATGTATGATCATGGTGGATATAATAAATGAGTATGTATGGGAAAGTGTGTAGAGATAGTTAAGGTGCAAGTAAATGTACGGGAATGTGTGTATTTGGTAATAGGTGAAGGCTAGAGGAATGAGCCCAACTTTACACAAGATTGCACCATTTGTCAATATGTAATTGTATTAAGACCTTCTCTCATAATGGGTAGAAAACCAAATGGGAATTGGTATGTTGTTATGCAAATTTCACCATTACATTTTGCTTCCACTTTGAGATGCATGTGAATCTTAGAATAATCATGTATCTCAAAGTATGTAGCACTCACACACATGCATGTAAAGTAAATATTCAAACATAAAAGGATACCAAGGTCCATAAGAAGTAATGGACCCTACCGATATCATCATGTAAGCCCATTCTTCGGCATGCAAAAGTGAGCCTACAAGATAGAGGAAAATATTGCATGAGTAGCTTTTGGCACACAAGTGAAAGTGAAAACAATTGCAAGCTAGATTTTACTATCATCAATCATAAGTATTAGAAGAGAAGAAGACAAAGTAGGGTTAGAAAGATTTTGTCTATATAGAGAGTGGTAATACTTTGCCTCACTTGTTCATGGGATGATAGGGCACATGGGGCATTGGCATGTCATGTGATAATGATCTATTTGGTCATGGTGACAATTCTATGTAGTGCATGTCACTACCTAAAAGCTTGATCATAGGAATGTTAGTGACAATAAATGCCCTCCTTACAATTGGTTGCATCCAGTAGAGGCAAGGAATTGCTAGAGGGAAAAATAATATATGAAATGTAAATGTAACCTAAGCATATAAATCATGTAAAGTGCTAATTGTATAAATGCATCATGTACCAAGTAAGTAAGATATCTAAAATAGTAAATAATGGAAATCATGCAAGCTAAAGATGAATCTTAGGGTATACAGTTGCCCCCAACATGGGTAAAGTGAAAATGGTGATGTGGCCCTTAATGGCCAAAAACACCCTTGTAGGTACATAATGCATTAGGATAGGCATATGCCCCTAATGTGGCATCCAATAGCATGAGCACACAACAATAGAGCTAAGGCAATAGGTCCCTAGTGATAATGCAGGTGATGTCAAGGTAATGGTGAGGATGGATAGTGTGATGCCCCTCAAATGCAAGAGTGATAAAGTAAAGATGTCATAGGAAAAGAGCAGACAAGGCATGATGCCCTCACTCAAAGGGTATGATAAAATGATAGGGGGAAGGCATGATGCCCTTGATGTTAGGATATATCAATGGAAACATATGATGTAAAAGGGGGAAGACATAGTTCCCTCAATGTAAAGATATAACAAGGGAATCTCAAATAATATGGGGAAGACGTGATGCCCCCAATGTAGAGATATAGCAAGGGAAGCATGGGATATTAAAAGTTGGGGTGAAGGCATGATGCCTTGGATGTAATGATATAGCAAAGGAAACTCAAATGGTATGGGGGAACGTATGATGCCCCCAATGTAAAAATATACCAAGGTAAACATAGGATGTAAAACATTGGGGGTAAGTTATGATGTCCCCAGTCTAGTGTAATAACTCGAAAAGTATGATAAGGTAATAGATGCATCCTAGTGTGATATGACAATGTAGGTGTAAGCTCTAAAAACATGGCATGACAATGAAGGATCATGGTAAGTAATTAGTGGTCAAAGAGTAGAGCATAAGCATAATAGTATGGTAAATTTCATAAGCATAGGAATGATAATATAAGTGGATTATAAGAAAAGCATCATCATAAGCATGTAAAATAAGGATAAGAAGCAAGGAAACATGGGAAGTCAAAATAGTAAAGACGAGTCATAAAATTGTGAGTGGATAGAAAGGTAAAAGATAGGTAAACAAAGCATAGGCATAAAGAGGATGTGAACAAGCATAAGAGGACATGTGTGTGAAGCAAGGAAAAATGGAAACCAAAATGCTCCCCAAGTAGGGAAGAATAAGCATGGAACCAACTATAGAAGGTGCAATTGGCATGTAATAAACACAACAAACAATGTGTAATAAAAAAGGCCAAGGTGTGAACAAATAAGGGAAGTCACAGAACAAAAATTAAATCTAAGATATAGGTATATATGCTATAGTGGTGGTCATGTATCATTGAACAAACTTGGAGACCCAACCTTTGTCTCCAAATGATCATGGTTATCTTCATCTAATAAATCATCGTCATCCCAATAGAAGTAATCAAATTTATCTGTGTGCTTGTGCTTCTTTCTCTTCTTTGCTTGACTTTTGTATTACATATGTTTCTTCTATGCATTCCTTCATGCTAGGTACACACACATGGTCAATAGGTGTAACATTAAGCATTTCCTTTCCTACCCACATTTCTTGTTGAATCTCAACTTGTGGTTGTGGTGGAATGATAGGCATTTGGTGCACCATAATTTCTCACTTCAATTTCCAAGTAGTCTTTTGCACATAAAATTTTAGTATTTGTTGCACCTTTGTTGTTTTGGTTTCTTTCTTGTCCTTTCTTTATGTCAACTCATTTATGTTTTGTTACATGATTTTCAACTTTACATTGTTGAGGTTTTTGTAGAATATCTTCACTAGCCCATCTATTTTTTATTCTTTCTATTTGTTGCTTATGGAATTGGATTTGATATACATCTTGAAGATCTTTTTACTATGGTATGGAAGTTCCTTGGGAGTAGGCATATATGTGTCCAAAGCAAAATGGTTGAACTCCACAATGGGTTGATATGTATTCCTATTAACCTTGACAACCCTACCTTCATGAATGAACTTTACACATTGATGCACAATAGAAGGTACAACTCATAAGTGTTCTAACCATGACCTGCCAGGTGAAATGAAGAACCTATGAGAAGTAGTAATAACATGGAATAACATAGGTACTTCTTTAGATCCATTTGTGATTGGTAGTATATGGCACCCAAAGTATGAATGAATAACCCATTACTCATTTTCAATGATATAGTAGAATGTGCATAACATTTTAGTTCTATATCATTTGTTGCTAGGAAGTCTTTCATGCTTACATTGTATTGATTTGTAGGATCTATGAGTATATTCTTAGTGAGTGTGTTGGCTCTCAAAATTGTTGCTTCATTCTCTTATAGTTGACACTCAACACCAAGATAAGGGGAATACAATTGTCTTGGACAAAGGCATGACTCAACAACAAAGGTTGGATAGTTAGAGGCTAATTGATAGAAGGAACCTCCTCTTAATCTTTAGGCCCTACTAAACCGAAGAAGGTGTTTCCTTGAGTTTTCTTGATAGGACAATTAAAGAGAAATACAAGATTTATAACTTAGTATTTGACTAAACATGCCCTATGGAAGCCATGAACAAACATACTTGACCTCAAATCAAGAAAATTCTATAGATATGAACTAGTTTACATCACCATTCATGAAACCTCTTAACATTATACACACAAGTGCAACTTGGAATTTATTTTTGATTAAGATAAGCAGCTAACTAGGGGTTGAACCCTTTACAAACAAGGCCCCCAGGGTAGAGAAAAACAAGCCACAAACAAGCCAGAAACAACAAAAAGCAGTACAGAAACAACAACCTAGCTGCAAACCAAAACAAGGGATCTAAGCAACACCCAATCATGAGGGAAAAAACCTAACTCCCTAAGCCGTCGGTTGCGAAGCAGCGATCGAGTTAGAGAGTCTTTTCTTCTTTCTTTGAACAATAGTCCAAGAAAACTCTGAGTCTAAATCCTTAGAGCAAGGTGAGAGGATGGGACCCTCAATAGACACCGCAACCAAAGAGCAATCTCGCACTAAGTGAGAAGCCAACAACTCAGAAGAAGAGTCAAAAATTGACAAAGTAGTACTCCGACCTGCGGTAGACGGGGCCAATAAGGGAGCTAAAGGCCCAACAGAGGCGGCCTGAGATGAGGGTTGGGCAAACATGACATGATCAAATACTGTAGTCTTGGTCTCCATAGGCTCCACAAGAGGAGCAAGAAATAAGGAGTCCAGGGAAATATTGTTCTCCTAGGAAGAATCACCCTCTAGGGAAGGCTCACCCTCCTGGGAGGAACCATCCGTCGGGGAAGCACAAATAGTCAAGTGATCAACGAGTGCATCCTTCCACCAAGTTGTCGCACCCTTGTGACAAGAATGAGGGCAACCAGAGGCTAAGTGACCAATAGAGAAACATCTCTTGCACCTAAAAGGGAGACCCTCATAGTCCAATAACTGCGTCCATGGCATGTCCTCCACCATCAAAACAACATCTCCATGGAGAGGTTTGGAGATGTAAATATCCATTAATATGCGGGCAATCGTAGTATGCCCTAAACCTGAGGTCATAGAGTCAACCTTCAAGAAACATCGTAGAGGCAACTTGGAATTTTTTGTACACAACTCTCTAAATGTATTTCAGACAAAACTCACAAAAGATATGATAGTTTATATTGTTGATCTTGTGCACACTAGCAACCCTTACTCTAATACTACACTAACAAGGAAGCAAAGAGATATATAAATTGAAATATTGATCATCAAGCCAAGGGGTCTGGTGCCTATTCACATGAGGAAGCAGAGTCAAATCATACACTATAAAGGAATACATGTATGAAACAACAAAAGAACTAGAGACACACATTTAGACAAATCATAAACACAAGGAACACTACATAGAAGACATTCTTACACATTCATCTCCAATCAAGAAAGTCTCACATGCATTAAGAAAAAGACTATTACAAAGCTCTTCTATGCCAACTAATCCTTAAAAAATACAAATCAACAAGTGTGATAAGAGAAATATTGTAGCACAAGATTCCCTAAGAAATTCCTATCAGCTATGGAGACATCTAGCTATGTGATGAACTCAACTGTATTATACCTTCGTACAATTCATACAAAAATACCCATCCCTTACAAGACTATAATTTACAATAATTGAGTCCCTGGATTACATTCAGGATACCTAGTGCCAAATTAGTTTAATGACCAACCCTAATTACATCTTACAAACATACACACACATATAACATACATATACATAGACACACACACACACACACATGCATATAGAATTTACAATTCTAGTTTCTCATCTTCAAGGGTGTGGGCACATGTGAAATTGCTATTCAAGTCAACCATGCCATATTAATTTAATGTACAACTATAAGCTTTAGCGATTTGGAGTTGCATGAAAGGGAAAATTTGTATTTGATTGGCTAATAGGTATTTTGGAGCAATGGATAAGCTCTTCTCATACTCATACAAGTCATCTTGGTGTCAGTTTGTAGGCTTGAAAAATAAATGTATATGTCCTATGCATCACATTTCAAATCACCCTTGCCTCACCCTCAAGTCATGTTGCATCATCAAACAAGAGGCTTGCACACAAATCCATGCCTCTTATGAGGTCTTCTTGTACTTTCATGTGTATTAGACATCTCCCAAACCTTGTTACATCCATGTAAGAGCATTTAATGCATTCATATAAGTGCACTAGGCTAAGAGGTTAACCTTTGTTGAAACTACAAGGTCATGTGGTGTGGGAGCAAGTTAGTATTTTGTAACTTGTAGAATAATGAGCTAAGTTTTCAAAATGAGTATGTTGTTAAGTTGAGGGCTTGGGAAGAATGCACACAAGTGCATGCAATGTTGCAAAGTGGGTCCACAAGTCTACCAAATAGGAGTATGGCAGGCTCACAAGCTTGGCATTCATGTATGCATGTTGCAAAGAGAGGTAACAAGTCCTCTAGATATGACCTAATGTAGGGGTGTGGGATTTGAGAGAAAGATTTCACTTTGTAAGATAGATGAAAAGATGCAAAGGAGGCCCACATGTTTGGAAAGCACAACTATAGTGGGGTCACTAACTTGGGATGCAAGAACACACATTGCAAAGAGAGTGACTAAGTTCACATGGCATAAAGAAGTGTGGGATTGTGGGATCTAGAGGAAAGTAAGTGGTTTGGACACTTTGCAAGGATGTGTAGAGATGCAAATAAGGTCTATAGCTTACCAAACATAGTTCTTGCAGAGTTGTGGGATAGAGGAGAACTAGTGCAATGCATGTAAAAGAGTGGGGATAAGTCAGCCTCAATAAGCTTTTGCAAGGCATGGGAACAAGAGGCAAGGTAGAAATTTTCATGAAATGTGCAAAGGTGCATAGGAAGTTTCTAGCCTACCAAATGAAACCATTATAGAGTTGTGGGAATTGGAAGCATGGTTACAATTTGTGCAACTTGCAACCTTGCATGAAAGGCATGCAAGCCTGTGGAATATGAAGCACTATGGTGTTGTAAGATTTGGGGGTAGAGATGTAGCTTGCAGATGACATGCAAAGGTGCATATGAAGTTCACTGGCTTGCCAAAAGGATTTCTATGGAGTTGTAGAGCAAATTCGTAGTTTCGAATTGCATGAAAATTGGCTCTGAAAGTTTTCCAAATATAAAACACAATGCATTGTGCAAGGATACAATGCAAATAAGTAATATTGCAAGCAGTGATAGGAAGTTTGCTTGCCTCAACATTTGTGGTGTACACATTTGAAAAGCACGTGAGTAACATGCAAAGTTAAAATTTTATTTGGTAACCTTGATGCTCTAGTGCTTTGTGGGGTTTCCAAGTAGCTTTGTAAGACATGCATAGGGCAACTTAGTCCCTTGATTCCACCAAATAAGGAACTTGTATGTAACACTTGCAAACCTAACCCAAGACTCCCAAAACATGGATTTTGAACATCAATGCACAATGCAAAGACCTATAAGAGGAAAGATATACAACATAAAGTAAAATTTAATGGGTTTCATTAAAAGGAAATAGAAGATTGGTTATCAACAAAGGCCCAAAAAGGAAATTTGGTCAATAATGAAGGTGTGAAATTTGTAATTTTGGAGGCATATAAAACATTAGCTCTAGTTGGGGGTGTGTGTCTCTTACAAGCACAATAATAATTTAGAACAAGTCTCCAAGATGTAGACCAAAACCACTAAAATAATAGGTGTGAGCCATAGGGAAAGCAAAAGAAACACACATATGTACAAGAAAAGACAAAGACAAACAACCTAAAACCATAACACATAAGAAAAATACTAAAAACACAATTACTTGCAATCAATGACATGGGAGCACAAAGAAATGAGTGGATTTAAATTATGGCTACAAATGTTGTAAGATAAAGGCTATTTGTCAATCCCTACAAAGAAACTCTATGGCACAAGGCCATAGATAAATTGAAGAGTACCATTTGCCTTTATCAAGCACATTGTTCTCAAGTGAACTACGTTTGTTTACACTAAAAATACTTGCACTACCTAGGTAAAACATAAAACTAATCATGCTTAGAAACATATGCATCAGCTCACCAACATTGAAGGAGTATTCATGTTGGTCAAAAACACCTTGTCTTGAATTTAAAAATGACATGTCAAGTAGCTTATATAGGTCATAAAACATCATGTCATATTGCTCATAGTTGTCATTTGGGATTACAAAATGCAATTCATAAGCACAAGGGTCAACAATAGAATCATCACACATTGGAAGATGAGATATAACATGATTCGTGCATCTAATGACATGTTGGAGGCTAATTGCCTCAAATACATTAGCACTACAACTAAATGCTTGTGACTTACATGATCCAATGTTGCATAGCTAATCAACTTATTGACCTACAATCACTTCCACATTAGGTATACTAGCTATATGAGCTATATCAAGTAGAGTTTGAATGACATCTAGTAAGACAAATCTCCTTCCTCATCAACACTCAAATCCCATTGAATTCCTACAACATCAATCTTGCAAATTGGATTGATAGATCTAACAATTTCATTAGAAGAAACAATTTTAGTGCCAAGTTTAGAGAACATGGACTCAAAGTCACTTGAGTTACCACCATTGCAACCCAAACAATGAGCATCAAAATAAGAAGACTACGGAACCTCAAAGGAGGGACATATTTATTCCATTGCCCCTCTATTTCAAATCCATAACTACTTCAACTGGATGCATACAAAACACTACTAGAATCAAAATGGTTACTAGATTCACATGCAAAATAAGAAATATATGATGTTGAATCAACATAATAAAAAATACTCTCATCCTCTAAGACGTCTTCAACTGCATACTCTTCATGACATGGATGGCAACCTTTAAACCAAGGCTACAGATCATCATAAATAAGCATGTGGTTTTTAGAATTCCTAGTAGAATTCGACTCATTAATTTGAAAATTCTTACTCTCATGTGTGTCATTGGAAGCCTTCACAAATGTAGAGCCTAACAACCTTGAGATCCTTTCAATATCATATCTTTTCAAACTAGACATGACTTCTAGGGATTTCAAGTGGATAGAATGGACCTTTTGTTGAATTTTTTCCTTCTCAAGGGATTTTATTTCTTGCATAATGATACCCATCTCTTGTTGTGTATCAGCTAAGTATTGATATAGGTTAGGGGAGTTCTCATAGAAATTAACAAGATAGGAACCCTCCTTGTTAATATACCCTTGAATTTTAGAATCTTCATAATGATAGGGCTTGGGAGACTTGGAGTAATGCAGGGCAAAGGCCTAGTAAAGTCCTTCCAACTAGGTTTCCAATAACCACCCATATTGATACAATTCACAATGATGTTTTAAAACACTTACACATACAAAATCTACTCAAGAGAATTCATACTACCATGTTGATATCCATGAAGAGAGATGATAAGAAAAAAATGCACCTTTCAATTTATTGCTCTAGAATGTGCATGTGGAAACCATGACTAGCATTTGATAATGACAAAGAACAACTACAAATATTTGTGAAGTCACCATCTCAACACTTTGAGAAAAAAATTGAAGCACAAGGAACACCAAGGGCAAGAATAAATCTTGGTCTACTCCACTAACAAAGTTGGTTATATCTAAGAATTGGAACCTCCTTGGTGATATTTCTTTCCCTTTTAAGAAAATGAAGCGACCTAGAGGTGAGGTGGTGTGGAAACTTCCTCCTAGGGGATGGACCAAAATTAATTTTGACGGGGCAGCTAAGGGGAATCCTGGAGCTGCTGGTAGTGGGGGAGTGATGAGAGATGATTTTGGTAGGTTTTTGTTAGTTGTGGCACTCCCTCTAGGTAACAAGAACTAACCATTATGTCGAAGCTATGGCGCCCTACCATGCTATTAAATTAGCCCATTCCAAGGGATTTAAGAAGGTGTGGATCGAAGGTGACTCCAATAACATTGTCAATTGTTCAAAGAAATCTCAAAGTCCTAGTTGGACTATAGCTACCTTCATTGATGAAGCTCTCAAGCTTATGGACTCATTTGAAGAGATTATTATAACCCATATTTTTCGGGAAGGGAACAAAGTGGCCGATGTGTTTGCTAACATCAGGGTCATTAGCCAAACTATGATCATCTGGGAGGTTGTGGACATGATTCCTAGCGAAGCACAAACTTTGATTAAACATGAGTGCCTACGTGGCACTAGGCTCGAGGGATACTAATGTGTTAATGATGGATATTACTAGTTTGAATGTCAGGGTAATTATGAAGGACCAACACACACGGATTCTGGGTATTGTTAATGGCCCGTTCAAAATGAGAAGGCTTCATTGTCATGTCTTATGTTTTTGGTTTGTTTATTTTGGGTTCTGTGATCTGAATCTTAAGATGGACGGTGATAGAAATAGGGTGGAGCCCTCTTCATGTGAGGAGGTCCGCAATAATAGGAAAGTGTGGAAGATTATGGAGGTAGGGGGCCTGACTCTGTTTATGGAAACTTTGCATGGTGCTGACCCCACTGCTACGATGATGTTTGCCAGGAATTGGAAGAACTGGAAGATGGTGGCTTTTGGATGGGAGCTTACCATTACTAAAGACCTCATTGCCATGATAACTGGTCTCTCTGTTAATGGGAAGAAGTTTTTTAGGGAGCAAAAGACCAGTGAGGAGGCCTTGAATCACTTCTTTAAGGGCAATGAGCAAAGCAAACTGGTGAAGCTGCAATTAGGGGGCTACAACCGTTTGTCTATTAAGCCTATTTGGGCTGAGGTTGCAGAGGTAATTATGCGCTATATTACCCTCGATTGTAGGTTTATAGTTGTTTATGGTTACCATTTCAACCTGCTTAATCATTTTCGCCATCAAATGCTTGTTTCTTTCCTGTTCTACTTGTTGGCCTCTATGGAAATTTCTGTAAAGGAGAATGCAAGAAACCCTAAGCTCCCCGTCCTCCATGAAGGTCTAATACTTCTCATTATGGATTATATGAAAAATAACACTCCCAAGAGCAGGTTGAAGGGTAATTCCTTTGCCAAGAAGAAGGTTTTAGTAGTCTCCAGTGACTCGGAGACCCAGTCTGAGGATGAGAAGTGGATGGAAGAAGATGAGGGAGGACGGTCTTGACGTGTCTGGTAAAAAAGAGAAAGAGGCTGAAAAGGAGAGATGTTCAAATCTCTTGGTCTAAGGTGGTCCCAGACGGGTGAGGATTTGAACCCTACCAAAAGTATGGGGAAAAAGAAACCTATTGATAAAGGGAAAAGCCCCATGTCTGTGAAGAAAGGTGAAAAGAAACCTGTGGGAGAAGCTTCTAATTTGGTCACAGATCAGAAGAGGGTTTTGGGTGAAATGGAGAAGGTGATGACTTATCATGGTAGAAGTGGTACTGGCTTGCATGTCGAGGAACCGAACATTGGATCTCCTTTCCTAGAGATCCCTGACCCCTCTTAGAATCTCCAGAATGACTTTGAAGATTTGGTGGGGAAGGTTGGGAACATGGATGACCTGGAGGAAGCTCTTGGTTTGGTGAAAATAGTAGTCAATAGTCAACATAAGATGACTAAGTGGTTCTTCGTGGAAATCAACCAAATTAATATAAAGGTGAAGGTTCTGCAGGAAAACTTGGACAGGGGAGGAGAAACCAATGTGGATCAGGATAAGTAGTATAACGTCAGAAAATGTCCCCTTGGGGGCTTTTCCCTCTTTAGGTTTAGCTCTCTAGTCTTTTTGTGCATTTATGACATTTTACATCATATTTCAACATCCCGATGAGAAAACCACTAAGTGTCTTGTCAAATAGGACCTAGGGGGTCTACTTAAGATGACCCTTGCCCAAAATAGGGGGGAGGACTTGGGCGCCCACGCCCTAGTCCTGCCCTATTTTGGGGCAGTCCCAATTTTTGGGTGTTGGCTTGTGACCGTTATTTGGGTCCTATGCTGACATGGTAAGTTTGAATTATGAAATTCTTGGCGAGAGTGTTTGTAGTTGCATATAAAAACATGTTTAGGTATTCATTTGAAAACTAGATTATGTTCATATGATTTTGGCATCCTAAAGGTGATTCAAGGCTTTCATTGTGTTGCAAGAGCAGATTTGTGTGGTCTATGTGTTGGTGTTTGCAGATTTGAGCATCCATTTCCTCATGGAATGAAGAGCATCTTCCTCTCATGAGATCTTCACTACAAGGTGACATTATATTGTGTTTTTGATCATTATTCATTTGGTTTTTGCCTCTGCCTCCCTAGGCATGCACTCTCTATCTGACAAAGGTGTTTGGAAGACTTAAGTGTCCTTCCGGGGCTTGATTGAGGCAAGCTCCTAAACACCACAAACCCCTCCCAAAGTTTCATGATTGCAGGTTACAGGTTGATGATGTAGACAAAGTGAAGTTGTAGGAGGGCATGTTGGATTGTTGAAATTGCAGATCAATGAAAGAAACAACTACCTAGACTTGGGCATCCGCTCATTAGTCCTCAAAGTTTTGTGATGGAAAAACCTTTGGTGCAACAGGAATAGGTTGCAGATCTTGTCCGTAGATCCTGACAAAAAGTAGGGCACTGGACTTGGGCGCCTGCTCTTTTGTCCCCAACTTTTCTACCTCACAACCTCGAAAATAGGTGCACAGTCATTTGTAATTTTATAGCTTTCTGTAGAGGCATTTCCTGTTATTCGTCTGTTTACTACCGTATTTGCATAATTAAGGTTTTGATGGATAATTGAGCATAAAAGAAGGAAAATTGATAATCAAATACCCTAATCCAAGTTTCCATACATTTGTAGGTGACCAAGGACCTGATAGTGCTCTGCCACTCGATCCGAGGGTCCTTGAATGTAACGGGTGAAAAGAGGATTTAAACACTAAACTAAACAAATCCAATTTTCACCTAAATATTTTGGTGAACCCGTGTTTTTGGACTTAATTGCAACTTGCTGAGTGTTTGTCTTCAGATTTGGGTTGATTCCATTCATTCATATAGTCATTCATTTTATTGCATTGAGAAAATTACAAAAAAAATGAAAAATTAAAAAAAAATTGCATTTTAGGATTACTAATTTGCATCAATTCATTCTAATTTTTCCTAATTCATGATTTTGCATCATATCTAATATAAACTATAGAAAATTACAAAAAATCAATAATTTGTATTGCATTTTCATCATATAATTGCTAGGGTTTTGTAGAAATTTTGACAATTTTCATATAACCTAGTAATTCCAAAATCTAGGGTTAGTAGGCAAAATCTTTTTTCAAAATTTTCTACTAATTTTAGGGACTCATTCAACCTTGCATTTGGCTGTAGTCTTGCATCTTAGTGTAAAATTGCATTTAGATTTCAAATATTTGCATTTTTGCATAGAAAATTTCAACAAAAAACTAGCAATTTTCATGCATTTTCATTAAATTTGGACTTGCATTTTGCATCTTCAAGCTTGGAATTCATTTTTCAGATCTGAGTTCACTTCATTTTCATCATAAATTAGACTTCAAAACATTCATATAGCTTTTTGTGTCAAGTCCTCAAACCTAGGGCTTGAAAAACATTGATTTTCACTAGATTTGGCCTTATCGACTCTCTAAATTTGCACTATAGGTGTGTTGTAAAGAATATTTTTGCACCAATTTTCTATTATCAAGGTAATTATTTTCTGCCCCTCCTAAAAATCTTCACAACACCCTTTTATCGGGCTTTTGTATTGAAAATTTGGTGAAAAACTACACATTTTTGCTATTTTTGGCCCTAGGGTTTGGCCCAGTTTGCACTCCAAGTGTGTTGTGACAAATTTTATGGAGGTGACTGATATCATTGCTTTTATTTTTTGCACCTCCTAAAATTCATTACATCACCCCTTTTGCTAGGTCTTGGAGTTGAAAAACCGTGAAAAATAACCTATTTTTGCTATATTTTCACTAGGGGTTGACCTTGAGTGGCACTAAAAGCATGTTGTGACGAATATTTTGACATTACGTGGCTGTTATTACTGATATAATTTGCTGTCCATCATCATTTTCCTCACAACACCCTTTTTCATGCTCTTTTGCATCAAGATTTGGTGAAAAAATTGCATATTTTGACATATTTTCACTATATTGACTTATTGTCATCATAGATTTGCATCAAGAATGTGTTGTGAAGGATTTTATTGCTGTTTTGGACTGATATTAGACATATAATTTTCTTCCCCTGATCAAAACCCTTCCAACACCCTTTGTTTCATTTATTTGCATTGAAAAAGTACAAAAAACCAAGCATTTACAACTCGTTGCCCTAAGAGAAATATTTCTTTAAGAAGAAGTATAAGACACATGGGATCTGGTGCTCTTGAAGAAGTTGGTACATTGAACACCTTTTTTACAAAAGGAGAGACTCAAATGTTACAAGATATTACACCCATTACAAGTACAATGGAAGAACAAACTTTTTATGATGTTGATGATACTATTGAGGTGACAGGATATGTAGTCGATGAGCAAATAGAAAAATTGGATAAAGAGATAGCCCAATTTCAATCATTTATGGAAAATGAGAGAATAGATGAAGAAGCCGTTCCTACAATTCATAACATAAGAGAATTGATAAAAGAAGGACAAGATGGTGTTAATGCAATTCGTGGTCTAGCACATATTGTACAAACTAGCATTATGCCAGTGACTGAATGTGCACAAGTGATAAATAACACTTTATCACCATCTCATACTCAAGTATCAGTACCTATACCGACTACGGGAATATCTACCTTTACATCAACGATCTTAACAACTGATGCGAATGCTTGTAGTAATGCTACCACTGGTATTGGAGTATCAAATGGCACCAATTACAAAGCTATGGGATTTGATTATCAGAATTTGGTTTCTAAGGGGACCTCTTCCATGCATAATTGTTCTCAACCACCTATCTATTCCACTCATTTCCAGCCACCTATTACCTACTCGCAACCATCTTCCACCTATCATTATGTCCAACCACCGTTGACATATTCTCAGCCTCCGCCTATCATATCTCAAGCTCATTCACCTCCTCACTTTGGTTCCAACTCCTCGTAGCAAACCGCATCTCCCAATGATGCCATCCTAAACCAATTTTTACAGGGTATGACTGCTTTACAACAAAAAGTAACAAATTTGACAAATTCTTTGTAACCTAATATACCAACATATCATGCCCGTAATCCCCTTTCCTATGCAATCTTGAGAACCCCTATGCCTGAGAGGTTTGAGACTCCCCGCTTTGAAAAATATGGTGGAAAAGGTGATTCTAATACTCATGTGGTAGCATTTACAATTATGTGTAGTGATTTCTATTTTGAAGAGAATTTATTGGCAAAACTTTTCCTGCGATCTCTCAAAGATACTGCTTTAGAATGATTTTTCTCTTTACCTCGGAATTCAATACACTCCTTTTCGCAGTTGATTGATCAATTTTTACAACATTTTCAGGCAAATATCAGACCCCAAGTCACTCTTATTGACTTGGTTCAATGCAAACAAGGTCTGAAAGAAAAGTTGACTAAATTCATTAGCCTGTATCAAGGACTTTATGCATAGATTTAATATTAGATGAAAGATGATGATGTTCAGAAGATATTTATTACAAATCTACAACCTAATATTCATGATAAGATCCTCTTGATGAAGTATAACTCATTTCAACATTTATGCACCACCCTTCGTGATTATCAACTTTCATCTAGTCAGTATGAAAACCAAAACTCATCGGCTCAAGTTGTTCAATCCATGGGTGGATCATCACAAAACAATTTTAAGAGGAATAATAATAACAGGAGCTTCATCAAGGTTAATGGACTGAATATGAACAACTTTTCGAATGTTTTAGCTATCACCAATCCAAAGAAAGCATCATATCAACCAATAAAATTTACTCCGATATCTGAGTTTTATCATTCCATCATGAACCAAGTTGTGAGTAATAACAGTATGAAGCTTCCCCCGATCAAGCCTATTGATCCTAGTAAACAAGGACCTTACTTCGATGCTAATGCCTTTTGTCATTATCATCAAATGCAAGGACATGACACTGAACGATGTATGCATCTTAAACATGCGATACAGGACCTTATTGATTCAAATGTCATCTAGGTATCAAGTGTGAATGATAATGGAAACAAGTCGGATGCTCTGCCAAATCAGAACTTACAAATCTTCACTAATCCTTTCCCTAAGCATACTGAAACCAATATGTTGGAACATCGTTTAGTGGAAGTAGATGAGGATGATTACTTGGACTATGATAACATCGTAGGAATGATTGAAGTGGATAAGAAACAAGTGGACAACCCACCTCGTCCATGAAGGAATGGAATTTATGATGAGGTTCCTCCTCCATTATTCTTATATGGATCGAGAGATAATCAAAATGCATCAGAAAAGCAAGAACAACAACCGATACAGAAGAGTAAGATGGTATAGGATGACTCCTGTTACCGTGCTAGAAAGATTCAACAATGAAAACTTGATAAAAATTAGAAAATAATTAGACAACTGTCAGCAATTAGAGAAAACAGTGGTTCCCCTCCTCATAAGCAACAAAAAGTCTCATTTAAACAAGAATTTGAGAAACAAACATCATATGATAATAAACAAGACTTTCATAAGAACCACTCAAATTTTGTATTAAACGTGATCAAATACCTCTCCAAGAGGTTCACAAGTTCCAAAATCTGATACAAAGACCCTAAATGTAAGTATCTCTAACCCTTTATCTCTTTCGTAATGTGCTTCCCCTGTGATATGTTATGTGTTGTTTAGGCCTCCTGGGATGACCTCGGATTCTCCCATAAGGTCCAGGATACCAGGAGACTGCCTCTGTTGTGACCTTCTATTTGTACCATCATTCTTCTATATTGCCTCTCTCTGATTTCATTGTTGTGTGTTGTGTCTTATGGACATAGCGTTGTGGTTAGTGACACTGGGGGCACCCTCCTACATGACTATCCCTAAGACACTTGTTTCTCCTCTCTTATTTATTGTTTCCCTTCCTCTAGTGTTTCTATCTTGCGGGCGAATGACAAAAAATATTTATACTAATCCGGACCTAGTGTCCCTTTCGAGAGCAATCAAAAAAATGGACTTAGTTCCTAATATGACGATGGGGTTGTATATTTTATCCAACGCTTGGCTAGTAGAAGCACTCCATGCTTTTTACGTAGTGATTTTGATGGCATGCTATCTCATTTACAAACCTTAACAATACTGCTACTCTGTGCACCTTTGTTTGTCTTTGAATCTAGTCTTGGTTGTACTTGATTTGGAGAGCTTCGTGATATAGCCCTATGGTTATCCTTGAACTCTAAATTCGTTGTATAACCTTGGCTCTTTGTGTGGTTAATCATATGCATTTATTTTGTTGTTTATCATGATTTTGTAGACACTAACATGTTTCTTGCAGGGATGTGTTTGTGGGAACATTTGGTGATCGTGAAGTACATGTCACCTCTGGGGGGCATGGGATTTGCGAGAGCTTGTGTTCCCTTGTATGTTTTCTTCCTACCTTAACATGCTTGATATCGATACCTAATATCAACCACCTTAAGGTGGGGGTATATATAAGGTAAGCTATCTGTTATAGATGTTAGCTATGTGCTTGTCCTTAGATACAATTTAAAGACTAGCTCGATGAGTGATTCCTGCATCTTGAGTTTGTTTGCAATCAATCAATCAATCATGTAAGCCCTTTGCGGAGGCGGGATATCGCATATATCCTTTTTATCTTAAGCCCTATGTGGAGGTGGGGATGGTGTATTTCTCGAAGTAGATTACATCATCCTGTCATTTTCAAAAGTCCTTTATGGAGGTGGGGAGCGGTTCTGTGACTAACTCAACCCTTAAGTGTGTCTTTAGAGATTACTGTGGCGAAGCCCAATCGTTGATGTGTACTTGTAATGTGCCTGAGATGGTGTTGAACCTAGAAATAGGGACTCCATCGCTTGTATGCTGTGTTTTCTCCGTGTCTTCAAGTGTGTGTGTTTGGTGTGTCTGTTTCCCTATATGTAGTCTAAAGACTAGCTCGATGAGTGCTTCCTGCATCTTGGGAGGTTTTGCGTGTCTTGCATGTGTGTTGCCCCATATATGCAGTTTAAAGACCAGCGCGATGAGTGCTTCCTATATTATGGAAGGTTTGTTTACTTTCCAGTACTTGCATCTGCATTTCATATGTATGAGAAAAAGAAAAGAAAAGAAATCATGCCTGTCTTCTATGCATCAATGTGTCTTCTATGCATTTGCTGTCTTCTCTGTGTTCTGCGTGATTGTAGCTTCTTCTCCATGTTTTACGTGCCTGTTACTAGTTTCTATGTGATTGGTGTGCCTTCTCTGTGCTTGGCGTGTTTGTTGTGTTTGTGACCGTACTTTAATGCATGTATTGGCCTTGCATTTATACATACATTAAAGTGGGGGCTAAATGTAATGTCAAAAAATGTCCCCTTGGGGGATTTTCCCTCTTTAGGTTTAGCTGCTAGGTCTTTTTGTGCATTTAGGACATTTTACATCATATTTCAACATCCTAATGAGAAAACCCCTAAGTGTCTTGGCAAATAGGACCTAGGGGGTCTACTTAAGATGACCCCTGCCCAAAATAGGGGGGGGGACTTGGGTGCCCACACCCTAGTCCTGCCCTATTTTGGGGCAGTCCCAATTTTTGGGTGTCAGCTTGTGATAGTTATTTGGGTCCTATGCCAACACGGTAAGTTTGAATTACGAAATTCTTGGCGAGAGTGTTTTTAGTTGCATATAAAAGCATGTTTAAGTATTCATTTGAAAACTAGATTATGTTCATGTGATTTTGGCATCCTAAAGGTGATTCAAGGCTTTCATTTTGTTGCAAGAGTAGATTTGTGTGGTCTATGTGTTGGTGTTTGTAGATTTGAGCATCCATTTCCTCATGGAATGAAGAACATCTTCCTCCCATGAGATTTTCACTACAAGGTGACATTATATTGTGTTTGTGATCATTATTCATTTGGTTTTTGCCTCTGCCTCCCTAGGCATGCACTCTCTATTTGACAAAGGTGTTTGGAAGACTTAAGTGTCCTTCCGGGGCTTAACTAAGGCAAGCTCCTAAACACCACAACCCCCTCCCAAAGTTTCATGATTGCAGGTTACAGGTTGATGATGTAGACAAAGTGAAGTTGCAGGAAGGCATGTTGGAGTGTCAAAATTGTAGATCAGTGAAAGAAACAACTACCTGGACTTGGATGCCCGCTCATTAGTCCTCAAAATTTCATGACGGAAAAACCTTCGGTGCAGTAGGAATAGGTTGCAGATCTTGTCCGCAAATCCTGACAAAAAGTAAGGCATTAGACTTCGGTACCCACTCTTTTGTCCCTGACTTTTCCACCTCGCAGCCCCGAAAATAGGTGCATAGTCATTTGTAATTTTACAACTTTCTATAAGGGCATTTCCCGTTATTTGTCTGTTTACTTCCGTATTTGCATAATTAGGTTTTGATGGATAATTGAGCATAAGAGAAGGAAAATTGATAATCAAATACCCTAATCCAAGTTTTCATACATTTGTAAGTGACCAAGGACATGATAGTGCTCTGCCACTCGATCCGAGGGTCCTTGAATGTAACGGGTGAAAGGAGGATTTAAACACTAAACTAAACAAATCCAATTTTCTCCTAAACAAGTAGATTTTCCAGAGCTGGGATGCTATTCCAAGGATGGAGGAGATGGATCATGAGCTCCTGAGGATGAAAGAGGAGTTTGGGACTAGGAGTCAGTACTTAGAGGAGAAACTGATTGGAATTAATGAAAACCTGGAGAAGATTATGAAGATCAGTAAGCTCACTATTTAGAACAGTTTGCAGGGGATGAAGCTTCTCATTGATAAGCTCAAGGAGCTTAGAAACGACCGGGTTAGGGACCCTAATGTGGAGGATGTCCTAGTGTTGGAGGAAATTGTTATGGTTGAATAGAATGATGGTAACAAAGAAAAGGGTAAACAGGTGGTGCAAGAATATATAGTGGGCCTTTCGACTCATACTAGGGGCAACAAAAGAAGCAGTTTGAAGAGAAAACGAAGGAGCTGGTTAACTTTGCCAAACTGCATGAAAATTTTTATCAAGAGCTGGAAGTAGCTAAAACTCTGAAGTTCCTATAGTTTATATGGCTTTCTAGTTTGCTACTGTTTCCTATGCTTTTATCTGGTTTGTTGGATTTCTGTTTATGGACTGCTACTTTTTGTAAAGGGTTTCGGGCTCCCTTCAAAACCTGTTTTACCATATAATCAAAAACAAAGTTTTCAACATGTATTAGCCCATGGAAGGATAGAACCAACACTAATTCATTAGTAGAGTCACTATTTGTCAGTTCTCAAAATTGCTTCTCCATTCTCCTAGAGCTGACAATCAACAACAAGACGAGGGGAACATAGTTGTCTTGGAAAATGACATGACTCATCAACAAAAAATGGATAGTTAGAGGCCAATTGATAGGAGAGGGAACCTTCTGTTCTTTATGCTCTACTAAACCTAGAAGTGTGTTTCCCTAGGGTCTCAATAGGACAATTAAATTTAAATACAAGATTATAACTTAGGCCTTAACTAACCATGCCCTATGACATCGATGAATAGACCTACTTGACCTCAAATTAAGAAAATCAAAACAAGTATGCACATTCAACTATAGCTATGAACTAGTTTACATCACTATTCATAAATCCCCTTATCATCACATACATATGTGTGACTTGGAATCTGGTGTACATAGTTTTCTAAATGTTTTTCAAGCAAAAGTCACAAAAGATATGACAAAGAGCCAAAGATAGTTTGGTATACATAGTTTTCTAAATGTACGTACATAGTTTTATATTGTTGAACTTGTGCACACTAGTAGGTATTACTCTAAACCTACACTAATAATGAGCCAAAGAGATATTTAAATTGAAATATTGATCATCAAGCCAAGAGGACCAGTGCCAATAAGCATGGGGAAATAGAGTCAAAGCATGCAAAATAAAGGATTACATGTATGAAACAACAATAGAATTAGAGATGTACATTTGAAAAATCATAAAGAATAAGGAACACCACATAGAAAAAATTGTAACACATCCATCTCCAATCAAGAATGTTTCACATGTATTAAGAAAAATGCTATTGTAAATCCTTTGAAATATTTTATAGCTCTAATATATTAACTGATCCTTAAAGAATACAAATAAGTAAGTGCAATAAGATAAATTCTATAGCATAAGATCCCCTAAGAAATTCCTATTAGCCATCGAGACATCTAGCTATGTAATGACCTAAACTTGACTATACCTTGCTACCACTCATACAAAATATCCCTTCCTTACAAGCCTATAACTTACAATAATTGAGGGCTAGATTACATTTCAACTACCTAGTGCCGAATTGGTTCAATGGCCAACCTTAATTACATCTAAAAAACATGTATATATATCATTTCCAATTTCCAATTTCTCAACTCCAAGGGCATGGACACATGTAATATTGTTGGTCAAGTTAACCATGTCATGTTAATTCAGTACAATTACAAGCTTTAGAGATTTTCAATTACATGAAAGGGGGAAATCTACATTGGATCAACTATCAAGTACCTTGGAGTAGGGGAGAAGCTCTTACCATACTAATACAAGTCATCTTGGTGTCAGTTTAAAGGCCTATTGTCTTAATTTTGGCCATGCCATAATAACCTAAAAATCCCTTCTTTCATAAAAAATATTCGATTTGAGACACTTGAAATGGAAGAAGTTTCCCTTAGCAAAAAACCCAGAAAAAATTCTTAAAATTTCCATGTTTTTTGCCCTTTCTTTTCCTTAGTCGGCACAACAAGCAAAGGGAGGAATGTCTAAGGAAAGGAAAAGAAATGAAGGAATGCTTTGTTAGCAAATCCTCAGGTTTGCCAACCCCATGGTTCGTTGATCGACAACTTCACCGACTAAGTGAAATGGAGGCTGAAAATGGTTAAGGCAGGGTGACAGGATGAGTTCAAAGAAAAGCTAAGGGCAGAAAGCTAAGGGCAATCGGGAAATCGGCAAAATGTCAAACTTCCTAAGTAGTTCAAAAATTTCATGATTCACTGATAAAGTGATAAAACAAGGTTAAGGGCGAGCTTTTCCAAGGTTTTAAAGATGGTAGACTCACCGATAAGGTGACAACTGGCAAGGAAAGGTGAAGGTAGAAAGGTTCGCAAAATTCAAATTTTTTCGATAACATGTGACAAGGCCCCTGGTTCAGGAAAATTGAAAATTGTTGATAAGGGCAAAGAGGGGTAGTCAATGTAGTTTTGGATGGTGCATTTTTTCCGATAAGGAAAATGGAAAGTGCAAATTTTCTAAGGCAAAACAAAGGATAGTTCAGCAAATGAGGAAATTACCGATAAACGTCAAGTTTAGGAAGGGAAGATTTAGCCGACTGAACAAAGTCAAAGAGAAGATAAATCAGCAAAGGCATGGAAAGTTCTAAAAAGGAAAATTCACTGATAAGGTGAAAATTGAAGACAATTTTGGTTTGGGATAGTAAGTTTTCACCGACAAAGGAAGGATTTGGGCAGCTAGTCAGGAATCGATAGAAGGGCCAATTGACCGACCAGTTTGAGATTTCAAGGATTCGTCGACAAGGTGATTAAGAGCCCAGTTCATAAAAAATGGTTTTTTGCCGATAAGGCAAAAAGAAGAGGCCGTCGCTAAGTTCTGAAAATAATAGTTTGCTGATAAAGGCAAAATGGGAGAATCAGAACCAACAAAGGGAGATAGTTCGTAAGAGTGTGGTTTTGCTGATAAGGCAAAGCAATGTGGTTCTAAGAATGCGGAATCCATCGATGAAGGATTTAGTGGCACCAATGGATAATTTTGAAGGTACAACACTTTAAAGTGTTGTAAAAGCTTCCTCAGCCCCTGAGATCATGCCATCTTCTCAAGATGAAGTACCCAACATTAAAATTCCGTAGGCCAAAGTCAAATCCAGGTAACTGAAAAAGTGAAATTCTTCAATGTGATAGTACAAAGAAGCTTCAAAATGGATTTGCAAGTACTTGGAGGTATTTCGGGCCTTCTCTCATAAATTCACCTGGCACCCATGCGTGCAGGCAATCTCCTCTGCAGTTTTGTAGACTTTAAGGGGCATGGTCGTCGTCCCTCTTCTAGCAATTTTTTGAGCCAAATTTTAATGCAGCATGGGCTTGGGCAATGCTAGTTGACCAAATTTTAGCGCCCAATGTTGCAAATGAATTAGAAATGCTATATATACATGTAGAAAATATGTAAAAAAGGTTGTTGTTAGATGTTCTTCTGGGTTGTTATGTTGGGAAGATTATTTGTTATTTTCAAACCTTGTAATGCACCTATAAAACCAACTGGATGTGATATATTGTGCTCAATTATGAGCCTTTGCTATCTCTGGTTGATTGTTCACCTATGAATGTAGATGATTATTTTGTGTCTACTCTTCTGTAATAGGTTATCTTCCCTTTGTAATTGCTACTTAGCCTTCATGATCAATATAATCATTGATATTTTACCTCTTATGCTTTTTTTCTATGTTTATTTGAAGTTGTAACTCATTCTGTGAATAAAACGGTCCTTCTGTTAGTTATAGTCTTCTATTTGAGCCTCTGTTAAAGCTATAAGTCTATGTGAGTCTCTTTCAGTATTTGAGGTCATTGTTGTGTTATGTCAGTCCCAGCTAACACTCATAAATCTTGGTGTATCACCTCCCCTTTAATTTTAGTCTCCTTCTCTCCCTTTTCCTTGGTGATCATTAGCATAGATTTAGTTTAATTCTCTGAGCCTTAAGCTCAAAAAGAGGAACCAACTTTCTTTGGAGGTCTGATCTCATCTGCAAGGTCCCACACCTTGAGATTAGTCCCATTGTGTCATTGGAATGCTTGGACAACCTCCAAGTAGGGTGCAATTTCATGTGACAATAGTTTCTGGCATGCCCGGTGGGACAAATTTGATGAGTTCTATCATCTATTGAAGTATGTGGTGTGTTCTTCAATGCATTTTTCCATTTAGGGTAGTCTTCTTCAACACCATGGTGACTTTGCTGAACAAATCTGCTGGTGAAGTAGCCTAAGTGCTTAAAAATTCATCAAAGATCAAAATTTGGTGATAATTCCAGTCTTTTATAGCTTTCAGAAGCATCCCAAATCACCTGTTGACTCTCTTCTAGTATGTTTCTAGTCTCTAAAAGAAGACCTGTTACCCTTGCTTTCAAAGAATATTTTGATACATTTCTACTTTTTAATGATCTAGTATGTCAAGCCATTATAGAAGTCATGGCCTTTTCCCTCCATCAAGAATAGGCTTCCTTACACCCATTATAACATTCACACCACTATCATGGACCTACCAAGGAACAAACCCTTTGTGGCCTTTAATGGTGGGAGTCCTCTCAACCTTGCACAATATGATGACATCCCAGTTTTAACTTTGAAGGCTATTCCTTTTTTCACTAGTGAAAATTCCACTACCCCTATCAAGCACCTCCAAGACATTGCCAATGTATGCTTTGTTCACAATGTTACCCAAGACAATGTTCCGGTAAGGCTTCTTGCTTCTTCCTTGAAAGGAAAATCTCTCCAATGGTACAAGGGGTTACCTGCAAATTCAATTCATGAATGGGATGATTTGGGAACAAGGCTCTATTAGCATTTTGAAGATAACATTGATCATTTATCCTTGATAGAGCAACTGGCCACTATTAAAAGGACTCCTTATGAATTCATGGTGGATTTTAATTTTAGATTTCAAAAAACATGGTACAGAATCCCACTATTGGTGAGGCCTTCCCATAATTCTATCTTCTTGTATTATTTGAAATCCCTGAACAATGATATCACTGTCATGATCCAGTCTAGGAGAGGATGTGTTACCCGATGCCTATGAGGTAGCTATTAGGGTATAAAATTGTTTGATTCTAGCTGGAAAGATTGCTCCCAAGCTTCCAATGCCATTAATTCTAGAAGCCCTAGTCTTTCATCCAATTATGGCACCATTTCCTACAATTGATGTGCCATATCAAGCTCCCATTCAGCCCTACCAGCCTAGCTGGCATCTTTGTTAGGGGAATAGTCAAGGACAAAATCAACTGAGCCATATTAGACCCCTAAACTCCATAAACCTAGCTGCTACAAGTACATCAGGCATGCTTGTTCCAATTCAGAATAGCTCGGCCCAAGGCTATGAGTGGCACCATCCATGCAACCAGACCCATATCCAAAGAACATGCTGAAATGAAGAATTTAATCAAGTCCCATTGATCAATTGACTTCTGGGAATAAGATTTGGGTGAGGACAGAAGTGCAATATATCAAATAAAGTCAATAGCCCAGAATCCATCAGCAGTTCCAAAACAACAGATTGAGCCTCGTCAGCAGGCTATGGTGGGACAAAGGCAAATGTAGGCTGAATGTGTGTTTTTGAATTGGCAAGCAGATGATGCTGCCCTGTTTCATGAACTGCCCAGTTACATTGAAAATGAAGAGGACATGCATATGACAATAGATTTACAACAACATAAAGACATTGAAAATGATGGCAAATTGTTGCAGGTTGAGGCCTAGCATGACAATGAAATTCTAGCTCATGAAGAGAAGCATATGAGAAGCCCTATACTGAAGAGTATAGAGGACTTGAAGAAGGCTCATTTTTGGGATGAACTTGATGTTTTTTGTTGAAACCTAGATAGTAAATCAGTGCCTCTAGATGAGGTGAATCCTAAGCCGTTCAAGTAGATTGAGGAGGTAGTCTGTTAGATCTAGGGCACACAACTGAGAGGGGGGGGTGAATCAGTTGTACAAAACTTGCTTCTATTTCAAACACTTAAATCCTCTTTGTTATTTAATAGCATATCAATTGATCACTCATGAGAGCATAAAGCATAAACACTAGAGCAGATATACATCAACACATGAGACACCAAGATTTTGACGTGGAAAACCTGGTCAAGGGAAAAACCACAGGGTGATTAACTCAAGGATTATTCTCTGTTAGAAGAATAAGAAAAATAGATGGCACATGCTAATTAGGGCTCACTGCCCAAGCACACTGCTCACAAGAGGCACACTACCTACAAGAGACACACTGTCTACAAAGTAACACGTATTACAAACTTGAACTGGAGATTGACATCTTTACCATACCTAGATCAGTTCCATTTAAGCCCGAAAAACTCCTGCTCTGCCTTTCTCTCTTCTTCGCTATGCCACACTCATCCACACCAAGACACTCTTCAAAATGAATTCACAATCCCCTATTTATACAAGGCATCAACTTAGGAACAAACATCTAAGTTGGCAAACACATATAAGATCATTCGCAAGACATGTAATACATCCGGTCAGCCAGTCTCAAGAAGAACACCAATATCCGTGGTTATTCTTCAAATGCAAACTGCCAATAAGAATTGTACACGATCCAAAGATCACCAAAACCTTTCCTGAGTCATCAAGAACATCCGCACTTTATCAGCTTACTGGAATTCTTCTATTCTTCATCCAGAACTTCAAGAACACAGTCTGTCATCACTATCATAATGAAAAAGGTGCTTTCAGACCTCCAAACCATGAACAAATCTAGTTTTCACTTCACACGAACTTCTTCAACACTCTCTCCAATCCGCAGAATGAGATAATGCAATTCCGGATCTCACCGGACCAATCTGTGACACTCTGTCACCACTGAACACCTGCCGGAACCGGTTCTACTTGAGCGATCATAACTTCTTCAGATCTTCATGTGGACCTTTGAAATCTTGACTGGAACATCTCAAGACTCATATCTACAAACCCTTTAAACTACATCCTTTGATCTTCACTTTATCTTGGATTTTTACCTTAATGTCATCACTGTTCTTCACTGTTCCTGATTGAGACTTATTCTCTTAATATCCTCAGCACACAGCTCGTCCAATCCTTCTGATTAATGCAATATGAGTATGTTGACATCAATGACAACACTGGTTAACCTCATACTTGTAACAATCTCCCCCTTTGTCATTGATGGCAACATATGATGTGAAAAACCATCAAGACAAGAACTTCTCCTTTCTGTCACAGCTCCCCCTATTAGCAACAACTCTTCACATGTCTTCTCTTTCTTTACTGCTCCCCCTTTGATCATCAACCACTTGTTTTTCACATGTCTTCTCTCCCCCTTTGACATCAATGGCAAAGGGCTTATACTTGCAACTCTAACACATCAGAATCATGCCAACTGCTCCCCCTGAGTAGCAGCTCCCCATCATCAATCCAGATCACAAGATATGACTATGATATCCACTGGACTGATGCACATCAGTGCATCCTAGTTCATCATCGGAGGGGCAATGACCCCTAACTTCTCCCTGAGATACTCAAAAGATTCCTTGGGAAGAGGTTTAGTAAAAATACCTGCTAGCTGATCCTTGGAGGGCACATACTCCAATCTGACTTCACCGTTGTTCACTTGCTTTCTCAGAAAGTGAAATTTGATAGATATATGCTTGGTTTTAGAATGCAACACCGGATTCTTAGAAATATTTATTGCACTTGAATTATCACAGAAAATTGTGATAGGCTCCTCATATTCTACTTGAATGTCTCTTAGCATCTGCTTCATCCACAAAAGTTGAGTGCAACTTCTTGCTGCTGCAATGTATTCTGCTTTAGTTGTAGACAGGGATATTGCCTCTTGTTTCTTACTTAGCCAAGAAACCAACCTTTTTCTCAAAAAGAATGCTCCTCCACTTGTACTCTTCCTATCATTCACATCTCCTACCCAATCTGCATCTGTATATGCATGAAGAGAAAAATTATGATCTCTAGGATACCATAGACCATACTCAATTGTTCCTTTTAAGTACCTAAAAATTCTTTTGATTGCCATGACATGAGATTCTCTGGGATCAGCCTGGAATCTCGCCACAAGACCAACAGCTTGCATTATATCTGGTCTAGTCTGAGTGAGATACAATAATGTTCCAATCATTGATTTGTACTTGGTCTGATCTGTCTTAGGAGAGTCATCATCTTTGCTCAGCTTACATCTGGTTGCATGGGAGTGTTTATTGGCTTTGAATCTTCCATTCCAAATTTCCTCAACAATTCTTTCACATATTTGGTTTGAGAGATAAAGATTCCTTTATTTATCTGAGTAATTTGCAGACCCAAGAAGAAATTTATTTTACCGAGCATTGACATTTCAAACTCACTTTTCATTTGATTTGTAAAGGTTTTACACATACTGTCTCTTCCTCCAAAGATGATATCATCAACAAATACTTCAACAATCAAGATGTTTTCATGATCAATTTTGAAATATAGGTTACTATCAGCAGTACCTTTGTTGAAACCAATCTTCAAAAGATGTTTGTCCAGCCTCTCATACCATGCTCTTGGGGCTTTCTTTAGACCATACAGTGCCTTCTTTAATTTGCAGACCATATCACCATGCTCAGATAACTGAAATCCATCTGGTTGTTCAATGTACACTTCTTTTAAGTCACCATTTAGGAAAAGAGATTTGACATCCATCTGATACACTTTGAAATCCTTGAAGGCAACAAATGCAAGAAATAGTCTGACTGCTTCAATTCTTGCCACCGGAGCAAAGGTTTCCTCAAAATCAATCCCTTCTATTTGAGAGTAGCCTTTGCAGACTAATCTGGTTTTATTTCTAATTACTTCACCAACTTCATTTAGTTTATTCCGGAAGACCCATTTGGTTCCAATCACATTCTTGTTTCTAGGTCTAGAAACAAGATCCCAAGTGTGATTCTTCTCAATTTGCATTAACTCTTCTTCCATTGCTTTGGTTCAATTTTCATCATTGCAGGCTTCATTTATTGTCTTAGGTTCAATCTTTGAAATCAGACAACATTCATCTGAATATTGAGCAACATTCCTTCTAGTTTGCACACCTTTGCTTTTGTCACCTATGATCTGATCTTCAGAGTGGTTCAGTCTTACATACCTTGGAACTTTGGGAGTTTCTTGCACTTCTGCTTCTTGATCAGGCTCATTCATACCTATCCTTTCTTCCTGATTTACTGGATCAGTTTGAATCTGACTTTCAGGAGAGGATTGAGTTCCTTGAACCAGAACACTATTCTGATCATCTTCATCATACTCATAGAATCTTGAGGGCTTCTCAATACCTTCATCAACCTTCACATTTGTATTTTCTATCATCTTTCTCAGTCTCTTATTGTAACACTGGTATGCTTTGCTTTGAGTAGAGTAACCCAAGAATATTCTTTCATCACTTCTAGCATCAAACTTTCCTAGATCTTCATCTCTTTTAATGTAACATTTGCTACCAAATACTCTGAAATATCTCACAGTAGGAGTGATGCCAAACCAAAGTTCATAAGGAGTCTTACTGGTATTGCTTCTAATTTGAACTCGATTAAGAGTATAGACTGTAGTGCTCACAGCTTCTCTCCAAAACATCTGGGGAACATTTGCTTCCATCATTATTGTCCTGGATGCTTCATGGATGGTCCGGTTCTTTCTCTCTACTACTCCATTCTACTGTGGAGTCCTAGGAGCAGATAATTGTCTCTTTATACCATGCTTCTCACAAAAATCTATGAATTCACCGGATGTGAATTAACCACCTCTATCAGATCTCAGACATTTCAGTCTTAATCCAGTTTGATTCTCTACCATAGCCTTGAAGATTTTGAACTTTTCAAACACTTCTGATTTCTCTTTCAGAAAGGTAACCCACATCATCCAGGAATGGTCATCAATTACTAACATGAAGTATCTATCACCTTGCATATTCTTGACTCTTGTCGGACCACATAGATCAGTATGAACTAATTCCAATAATCCGGTAGAGGACTGATCCTTGCTTTTGAATGAGACTCTGCTCTGTTTACCCAGCTGACATTCTTTGCACAAACTATTTGTAGGTTTTACCAATTTTGGAAGATCTCTTACAACCTGAGTATTGCTTATCTTGATGATGTTATCAAAATTTACATGACACATCCTTCTATGCCATAACCAACTCTGATCAACTTGAACAAACAGACAACTTTTATCAGCACCAACCAAGTGGAAGATATTACCTTTAGTTTGAGTATCGGATGCAATCTCTGTTTTGGATTTTTCAAGGATTTTACATTTTCCATCCTTGAATCGAAGATCATAGCCTTTGTCCACCAGCTGTCCAACACTGAGAAGATTGTGCTTCAAGCCTTCAACATATAGCACATTACTAGTTTTGTTTCTTCCATTAAAAGAAATAGTTCCTCTTCCTCTGATTCTACCAGCAGAATTATCACCAAACTTTACCACTCCTCCTTCATACCTTTCTAAATCTAAGAACTTGTTCTTGTCACCTATCATATGGTGAGAGCATCCACTGTCAATAACCCAATCATCCTTTTCTTCAACTTGGGCAGCCAAAGCTCTTTCTACAACCTTATGATTGATAGATTTAGAGGATATTGGATTTTCTTCCTTGATGACAATAAACACCCATTCACTTCTGGATTTGTCTCCTATCTCTGATTCATCATCTGTTACTCCTTCATTATCAGCTTCTTCATGAACATAATAACAATTCTTTTAGAACCTTTGTCTGTTAGAGTTTGACCTTGTAGATCTTTCCGGACATCTTGAGGTAAAGTGACCAATCTTATTGCAGTTGAAACACTTAAAGGGTAATTTTCCTTTCATACTTACTGGATCCTCTTGGCAGTCTTTTTGTAAAGAGGGCTTCAAGTTGAGCTGTTTCTACTTCTTCCTCTTCCATGTCTCTTCTTGCTTGATCATACCATGACAGCTTCCTTGAAGAGTTTTCTCCTAGATCAAATCTTTGTTTGCCTTTCATAGAGGCATTGGCTTTGAATGCAGATTTAGTCTTGGGGGGATCATCTCCAAACTCGGTCATTTCAAATGCAACCAATTTGCCAGCCAATTGGTCTCTTGTGATAGTTGTATGGGCTCTGAATTCATCAATGGCAGCAACCTTGATTTTGTAGGCAGCAGGAAGGGATCTGAGAATTTTGCCAACAATCTCATTTTCATCCAAAACTCCTCCAGCATTCCTAATTCCACACACCAGCTCATTTACTCTTGGCATAAAGGTAGTAATATTTTTATCATCTCTCATCTTCAATCTTTCAAATTTCCCTTTGAGACTCTGCAACCTTGCACTCTTAACATACTCATCTCCTTCATGCAGAAGTTCCAGTTTAATCTAGATCTCATAGGCAGTTGGTAGGTCAATAACATTTGAGAGCTCTGAGTCAGTTAATGCGCTTAGAAGAGCCTCTTTGGTCTGTAGATTGTTTTCAGTATCTGTGATTTCATTTAGAGTTGTCAGACCACCCTGTGGAGGTACATATGCCTTTGTGACCATGGACAAGTATGCTTTTCCCATACACTCCAAGTGACATTTCATGTGACCTTTCCAAAGAGAGAAGTTGGTTCCATCAAACTTTAGACTATCCTTCTTGTATGACGACATCCTGGATCTCCTCAAACAGTTAAGCTCCTTTTAGAGGAACTTGGCTCTAATACCAATTGTTAGATCTAGGGCACACAACTGAGAGGGGGGGTGAATCAGTTGTACAAAACTTGCTTCTATTTCAAACACTTAAATCCTCTTTGTTATTTAATAGCATATCAATTGATCACTCATGAGAGCATAAAGCAT
This sequence comes from Cunninghamia lanceolata, assembly GCA_027924645.1. Classification (NCBI taxonomy): domain Eukaryota; kingdom Viridiplantae; phylum Streptophyta; class Pinopsida; order Cupressales; family Cupressaceae; genus Cunninghamia; species Cunninghamia lanceolata. Next base: position 21,181,630 of record BSBN01000252.1, on the reverse strand, counting down.
AAACACTAGAGCAGATATACATCAACACATGAGACACCAAGATTTTGATGTGGAAAACCCGGTCAAGGGAAAAACCATGGGGTGATTAACCCAAGGATTATTCTCTGTTAGAAGAATAAGAAAAATAGATGGCACATGCCAATTAGGGCTCATTGCCCGAGCACACTGCTCACACGAGGCACACTGCCTATAAGAGACACACTATCTACAAAGTAACAAGTATTACAAACTTGAACTAGAGATTGACATCTTTACCATGCCTGGATCAGTTCCATTTAAGCCCGAAAAACTCCTGCTACGCCTTTCACTCTTCTTCGCTATGCCACACTCATCCACACCAAGACACTCTTCAAAATAAATTCACAATCCCCTATTTATACAAGGCATCGACTTAGGAACAAACATCTAAGTTGGCAAACACCTATAAGATCATTTGCAAGACGTGTAATACATCCGGTTGGCCAGTCTCAAGAAGAACACCAATATCTGTGGTTATTCTTCAATGCAGACTGCCAATAAGAATTGTACATGATCCAAAGATCACCAAAACCTTTCTTGAGTCATTAAGAACATTCGCACTTTATCAGCTTACTGGAATTCTTCTATTCTTCATACGGAACTTCAAGAACACAGTCTGTCATCACTGTCATAATGAAAAAGGTGCTTCCAGACCTCCAAACCATGAAGAAATCTAGTTTTCACTTCACATGAACTTCTTCAACACTCTCTCCAATCCGCAGAATGAGATAATGCAATTCCGGATCTCACCGGACCAATCTGTGACACTCTGTCACCACTGAACACCTGCCGGAACTAGTTCTACTTGAGTGATCATAACTTCTTTAGATCTTCATGCGGACCTCTAAAATCTTGACTGGAACATCTCAAGACTCATATCTACAAACCCTTTAAACTACATCCTCTGATCCTCACCTTATCTTGGATTTTTACCTTAATGTCATCATTATTCTTCATTGTTCCTGATTGAGACTTATGCTCTCAATATCCTCAGCACACAGCTCATCCAATCCTTCTGATTAATGCAATATGAGTATGTTGACATCAATGACAACATTGGTTAACCTCATACTTGCAACACAGTCATCCCTCCAATTGATATGCAAGGATCAGAGCATTCAGAATAGCAGCAGAATAATGAAGAAACATGGCAAAGGCATGAGATTAACTCTATTGATTTGCATGTCATTTCAAGGGGATGTCCTATCAGACATCTAGCCCAACTAGAAACAGATCATGAAGAGTCACCACCTATCATGCTTATGTCAAAGCATGAAGTTGAGCATCCAAATAAGTGGGATCAACCCATTATCCACTTCCAAGTAGTTGCATCAACAATCAGTTCAAGTAGGTAAGTGAGTTTGTTCCCACTCTTGGGGAAGTGTTTTGTCAATTTGTTGTATGCCCACCCCTTCCCCACCTCCTTTTAGCTACCCATAAGCATGTAAAACATTGTAAATTATTGAGGAAGGGTAGTTATTTTGACAAACCAGTTAATGGCTTTGTTTAAGTCAATTTTCTGGTTGTTAGTTTAGGTGTAGGTTAGTTTTGTTTCTATTTTAGGTTTCTTTCCATAAGTGCTCTTGCACATGCAACATTCTCATTAGGAGATTGTTTTTCTTCTTGTTTTTGTTTTGTCTTGTTTTCTGGAGGCAATTTTCAGTTCTGTTTGGTTATGTGGTTGTATTTCCTTCGACCCTGTGCCTAATGGATTATATAAGGCAACTAGATCCTTGTGTTTAGTAGGCAAACACCCCTTCATAGTTGCCAAAATGTTGTCTTATTTTTGCCTAGGCCAAAATAACCCAAAAATCGCTTCTTCCATAAAAATATCTGATCTGAGACACCTAAAGTGGAAGAAGTTTCCCTTAGCAAAAAAGCTAGAAAAAATCCCCAAAATTTCCAAGTTTTTTGCCATTTCTTTGCCTTAGTCGACAAATTTCTGTTTTGGCAAACCTTTGGTTTGCTAGTTCGCTAGTTTTCTGACTAAAGAAGCACAATAGGCAAAGGGAGGAATGTCTCAGGAAAGGAAAAGAAACAAAAGAATGCTTTGTCGACAAATCCTCAGGTTTGCAAACCTCATGGTTCACCGACTAAGTAAAATGGAGGACAAAAATGGTTAAGGCAGGGCGATAGGATGAGTTCAAAGAAAAGTTAAGGGTGAAAAGCTAAGGGCGGAAAGCAAAGGGCAATCAAGAAATCGACAAGATGTCGAACTTCCTAAGCAGTTCAAAAATTTCATGATTCTCTGATAAAGCGATAAAACAAGGTTAAGGGCGAGCTTTTCCAAGGTTTTGAAGATGGCAGATTCACCAATAAGGTGACAAATGGCAAGGAAAGGTGAAGGTAGAAAGGTTCACAAAATTCAAATTTTGCTGATAACAAGTAACAAGGCCCTGGTTTAGGAAAATTGAAAATTGCCGATAAGGGCAAAGAGGGGCAAGTCAATGTAGTTCTGTATGGTGTATTTTTGCTAATAAGGCAAATGGAAAGTGTAAATTTTCTAAGGAAAAACAAAGGATAGTTCTAAAAATGAGGAAATTGTTGATAAAGGTCAAGTTTAGGAAGGGAAGCTTTAGCCGACTGAAGAAAGTCAAAGAGAAGATAAATCGGCAAAGGCATGGGAAGTTCTAAAAAAGGAAAATTTGCCAATAAGGCAAAAAATGAAGACAAGTTTGGTTTAGGAAAGTATAATTTTTCACCGACAAAGGAAGGAGTTGGGCGGCTAGCCAGTAACTAGTAGAAGGGCCAACTAACCTACCAATTCGAGATTTCAAGGATTCGCCGACAAGGCGATTAAGAGCCCAGTTTGCAAAAATGGTTGTTTGCCGATAAGGCAAAAAGAAGAGGTTGCCGCTAAGTTCTAAAAAATAATAGTTTGTCGATAAAGGCAAAATGGGAGAATCAGAACTAACAAAGGGAGATAGTTTGTAAGAGTGTAGTTTTCTCGATAAGGCAAAGCAATGTGGTTATGAGAATGTGGAATCCACCGATGAAGGATTCAGTGGCGCCAATGGATAATTTTGAAGGTACAACACTTTAAAGTGTTATAAAAGCTTGCTCATCCCCTGAGATCATGCCATTTTCTCAGGATGAAGTACCTAACATTAAAATTCCATAGGCCAAAGTCAAATGCAGGTAGTTGAAACAATGAAATTCCTCAATGTGCTAGTACAAAGAAGCTACAAAATGGATTTGCAGGTACTTGGAGGTATTTCGGCCCTTCTCTCATAAATGCACCTAGCACCCATGCGTGCAGGAAATCTCCTCTGTAGTTTTGTAGACTTCAAGGGGCATGGCCACCGCCCCTCTCCTGGCAATTTTTTGAGCCAAATTTTAATGTAGCATGGGCTTAGGCAGTGCCAGTTGACCAAATTTCAGCACCCAATGCTGCAGATGAATTAAAAATGTTATATATACATGTAAAAAAGATGTAAAAAAGGTTGTTGTTAGCTATTCTTCTGGGCTGTTATGATGGGCAAATTATTTGTTATTTTCAGACCTTGTAATGCACCTACAGAACCAACTGGATGTGATACATTGTGCTTAATTCTAAGCCTTTATTGTCTCTAGTTGATTGTTCACCCATGAATGTAGATGATTATTTTGTGTCTACTATTTTGTAATAGGTTATCTTCCCTTTGTAATGACTATTTAGCCTTCATGATCAATATAATCACTGATATTTTGCCTCTCTTATGCTTTTTTTTCTGTGTTTATTTGAAGTTGTAACTCATTCTGTGAATAAAACAGTCCCTCTGTTAGTTACAATCTTCTATTCAAGCCTTTGTTAAAGCTATAAGTCTATGTGAGTCTCTTTCAGTTTTTGAGGTCATTATTGTGTTATGTCAGTCCTAGCTAACACTCCTAAATCTTGGTGTATCACCTCCCCTTTAACTTCAGTCTCCTTATCTCCCTTTTCCTTGGTGATCATTAGCATAGATTTAGTTTAATTCTCTAATACTTAAGCTTAGAAAGAGGAACCAACCTTCTCTGCAGGTTTGATCTCATCTTCAAGGTCCCACACCTCGAGATTAGTCCCATTATGTCATTGGAATGCTTAGACAACCTCCAAGCAGGGTGCAATTTCACATGACAGAAAGGCCTACGGAAGATACATGCCCTATGGATCACATTTCAAATCATCCCTATCATGCCTCCAAATCATGTTGCATCATCAAACAAGAGGTGTACACAGAAATCCATGCCTCTTCTAAGGTATTATTATTCTTTCATGTGAATTAGACATCACTTAGGCCTTGTAATGTCTATATAAGAGCATATAATGCATTCTTGTACATGCATCAATCCAAGAGGTTGACCTTTGTTGAAATGGTGGGGGTTGTGGGGCATGGGGACAAGTTAGCATTTTGCAACTTGTATAATTGTAGGCTCAGTCCACAAAATTAGTGTGTTGTAGAGTTGTAGGCTTGGGAAGTGTTGATTATTTTTACACATTCATAACAAAAGTTAAAATTCACAAAATGAACCTAACTATCTTGAAAGAGATGAAGAAATCAATTAAGATTACTTAATCCCAAGTTTCCATATGGTCAGGTCTTGACCTCGTGGACAATTCAGTAGGTTAATATGAAGCTGTAATATGCAAGGGGCCTTACATGATTTAAGGTGATTGATGACTTACTGGACTCGAATTATGAAAAATATCACAAATATCAACATTTCATTCATTTCTTTGCATAAATTTGTTACTGTATCACAAAGCTTTATATGATTTATATTAACACAAGCTTTTCTTTTCAAATACTATGAAAATTGTCAAATATTAACTCAATTGTTCATGTTTCCCTCAAATATCATACAATCTCCTTTAGATTTTACGTTTAAGCTAAATATTTCAAATTGTTTGGGAAAAGTTAGAGAAATTTAAATTGAACTTCATTCTGCTACAGGATCTAAATGTTCTGTTATGCACGTTATAAGAAATACAACAAATTTGATCAAATCAATAGACTAAATCATTAAATGCGAATGGCCTAAGTATTTTCACGAACATACATTTAAGATTGCGAGCTTTAAGAGATATTATTTCAAACACAAAGAAGAGCCAGAAGACACTTTGAATATAGACGCAGAATTCCAGATTCATTTGTATTCAAAACACACAGTCATATATGATTTACAATGTATGAATGACTCTTAGCTTCATTAATCAACTTCACAGAAAATTTACAACGCTTTACAGATACAATAAGGAAGCCAGATTCTCCACGCATTCCTTAATGCAGACACAGGCGACCTCCTTTAAACTAAAATATTCCTTCTACTCAAAATGCTTGAACCAATTACAACTGCTAGCTATCTTCTAAACATCCCTGTGTAAGTAATGTACAAGTAGCAAAGTTCCTTATATGGATTTTGAAACTTTCCGTGCTACGGCTACAAACTTCATCTACGGTGGAGATCCCTCTATTATTAATCAACGGAATACCTTCATCTCTAACCATTTGTCAAAATATCTAAATGTCATCTTTTCTTCCTCTCAAAGGATGCTGTTGGAATCTTTCAAAAATAAGATTACCCTTTTCTTTGACTTACTCTCACTGATACTCTTTACTTGACTTCTATTCCTTCAAATATGTTTTGAAATTACTTATTACACCTTCTACAAAGGCGCGGTCCCCTCTTGGACTCTTTACCCATATGTACTCTTGCATCACAACTTCTTCTCTCAATTTCTTTTCTCTATCTTCCGATCCTTCTCTTCTTTTCTTATACTTCTTCATTTTAGCACTTTCTTCCACTAATGAATCCAACATCTGTTTTCTCATGTATGCCTCAGGATTGTCTATGCATGGTGCAAGAATGGCATTAAACTCTATTAAGGCCCTTTCCTCTCCATATGCTGGTATGTCCATGCATTCATGCTCTAAAAGTTTCTCTACTATCTTCTTGTGCATCCTAATCATTTCATCTGCTTTCTCTTCTAAATCCTGGACAACTGTTATACATTTTCTGAGGTTATCTTCCTCAAATTTAAGTTCTAATCTTGTCTGTGGCACTTGATTTGCCAGTGAAGGGGTAATTACTCCTTCATTAATCAACTCTTCTGTTCTTTCTTCTATCTCTATCAACTGTGTCAGTTCAGACCTGCATTCTTCCTTTCTACACTGGCAATTGTGCACATGTATATTGCACTTATTATTTTCTCTTGCAACAGTTTCCCAACTTTTCACAGCCTATTTTATTATCTGCTCACCTTCTTGCATAAAAGCTTTAAGCCATTCATAAAAAATATTGGCCTTAAGCCTTTTATTTTGCATGTCCCTTATTTGTTCTTTTGATATAACTGCTATGTCATTGGGCAGTTCTGGGACTGTTGTACTGGGATCAAGTATTCCCTTAATAGATTGTTGTAGTTGGATAATGTGTCCCTTCAAGTATTCTTGCTTATCCTTGTCTTTTCTCAGCATTTCTACTGTCACTTGGTGCATATCCTCCCACTCAGTGATTTGTTGTTCCCGCGTAGTATGCCCAAGATCAAAATTTAATATTTTATACTCCTCTAAGGTTATTTCACCTTTTGCTTTTTCTTTCTGTGGTATAGCCAGGTTCAATACCCTAGATCCATCTGGACCTCTCTGTATAGCTAACATTGTTCTGGCTTTTCTTCTTTCTTTCCTTGGAGTAGTACCACCTAGCAAACTCTTAATATCAATTGGTACTAACTGTTCCTCTTTCTTTTCTTTTCCTATCTCCTTTCCTAGCCATGCAGGAATTTCTTTGGTTCCCTCTACAGTTTTGACTTCATCAATCACTTCTTCATGAGGTGCTTCTACTTCTCCCTGTTGCTATTGTTCCTGTTGCTGTTCTTGTTGTTGTGGATTTTTCTATTGAGGTGAAGACTGTTGTTCTTGAGGTGCTTCTTCTTGTATCCTGAGATCATTTTGTTGTTTGGATTCCCCTTCATTTTCTTCCTCTTTCACTTCTGTATCCCCTCCAACTTCATCTTCTTCTTCAGGACTTTCTCCTTCTGATGGTTCTTTTTCTTCAGGACTTTCTTCTGTATCTATTTGCTCTATGTCTGGCATGTTTGTATCCTTTGTCTGTTCATCAACTTTATTTCCATCAATCCTTTCTGGCTTTTCTTCATCTTCAGGCTCCTTAGTTACATCTTCTATTTTGTTTGTGTCCTCTGTCTGTACCTGTTCTGTATGTACAGGTGAACTTACCTTTGCATCATCTTCCTTTACTTCTTTTTCTTGATCCTGCATATTTTCTGTGTTTTTCTCTTCTTCGCTTGGTTCATCATACATACTCAACATATTTAGGACATCTACACCTGAGGTGTCCTCTTTTATTTCTTCTTCTGCCGGAGCATGTTTTTCTGTGATTATTTTCTCAGGTGTACCTTGTTTCTCAGCTTCTTCAATCTTGTGTGCCTCCTCTTGCACATCTCTAATGATTTCAGGAGATACTAACGTACCAAATGGATCCACTATCTCTGCTTCTTCTTGTACCTTCTCCTCTTCATACTATGAGCTTTTCTCAATCTCCATCTCAGCCATAGTGTTTATTTCTTCCTCCTCACTTAGCAAGTCACTAGACTCTTCCTCTATTTCAATTTCCTTTCTAGCATACATTCCTCTTTCTTCATTGTCACTAGTATCACTCCCAATGTGAACGGTTTCAATATTTTGTTTGGCCTTATGTGTTTCTGATTCTTGCAGCATTTCTTTGGCCAATTCTGTTTTCACCTGAATATATGCTTGTCTTTTTTTTGTAAAAGTGGGGGCACTAGGTATATTACTTAACTTTTCACCTACTTGTTGTGCTCTAATTACATGACCTGCTTTAGAAGTCTCCCCTTATGATAAACTTATTGGGATTACCCTTCTGATTTGCTGTCCTGCTACTTCTCTGGCAGTTTGTGCCTCCTCTGCACTAATTTCATGACTTAGTTACTTTGCATCTACAAAAGTATCTGATGCCACTGCTACTGTTATTCCTAGTGCATATGGGTCCATTAAAGTAGCATTTTTATCTTTTTCAACAATCTTAGCCTCTACAACTTTTTTTTTCTTCTTATAAAAGCATTGAAGGTCCTCACTGGATTCTCCTACTCTTTTCCTCCCTTTCTTCGGATAGGTGATTTCTTTTTCTTCAAGTTTAAGTTCCTCAATTCTATCTTCTAACCATGTTTTTGAAAACAATATAATTGGTTTGGACAATATGTCCAATGATGTGTTCCAAGGCTTTGACCAATCAGGCTCTGTAATAGGAGCCAGCCTTGCCTCTGCATAACTGTGATGCAACAGTTTGTCCTCTTCCTGAACCTCTGGATGAAAACATATGTCACATATGGATCTCTTTATACATTTTAAATACATTCAAGTTCTGCCTTGAAAATTCCAACACAATGAATTTATCAGAAGGATATCGAGGCAGCATAAAAGGCTTTCCTTCAAATCCTTCAGTCCTTATATAAGTAAAATGTTCAAATTGAATGAACCAGGAACTATGCAATCCAATTGCATCTTCTGCACTTTTAGATAATCTTTGATCAGGTTCCTCTTTTAAAATTCTCACCATGTAAGTATAAAACACATCATTGACTAAAGCAAATTTCTTTAATGCATTTTCTTCTTGTAAGTCAGGATAGTGCTCATATACTAGTTTCTAATCAAGACCATTCCCTAGGGTACCAATCCTTTCTATTCCATGTATATATGGTCTAATCTCAGCTGAACATGAATATAACACATAGGAAGACAAATAAAAGGGCATCATCTTTTGTTTTCTCAGCATGGCCTGCTTCCAAATAGTTGTGCTTGTTGCTTTGGCCCAGTGGATTCAGCCTTGCTCTTTTTCTCCTTCCCTTATGAACTCAATAACAGTGAATATCCATGGTTCACTGGTGCCATCTGTCAGTCCTACCAATCTACTCAGCATTGTGATCATCAAATAGATTTCTTCCTTGAAGTATATTCTCATCAGATTCTTATGCACCCTGGCTATAGCCTTGGGTTTATTTTCTAAGCTGTACCAACTATGGAATATTTTACCTTTGCATTCCTTTTCATTTGTATGAAAGTCTTCATTATATTGATCTATATCAATATCTGTCATTTTTTCGTTGATTTCTAACCCAAAAGTCTTCGCAATCCCCTTTGTGGTTAAATCAGCAATAAGTTTGTCATACATCATAATCTTCCTGGTAGATGGATCATATAGAGTTACATAATATAAACACAAATCCCTGGCCTCCATAGCCAATGGGAACCCTACAACCCTATACAGTCCACTTTCCCATATACATTTCATATCCTGTGATGCATCCGCAGCAGTAATTTTCTGTAAAACATCCTCTGCATCATAATTTCCTATGTTTGTATCCGTTCCCACGCCACCCATACTGATTAGGAACAAATAACCTCTGTGCAAGGGTAATTCTTCTTTTTCTATCTATTTTCGTGGTTTCCTCTCCTTCTTTCCCTCGCCCCCTGTATCTTCTTTTTTCTGCTTCGGGGCCATCCTGTAGAAAATACATCTTTTAACTTTCCATTTTACTTTCCTCTCTAGGGTTTTACTGTGAGTTTCCTTTTTTTACTATTTTACCCTAACCAATTTGTCCTTTCTATTTTGACCTTTAAATTTGTTAAGCTCTACTCAACTAATTAACAATTAAAACAATAATTTGACAAATGCCTAGTTTTATAACGAAATTACTAAAATTGACATGTATCGAATTGAAAAGAAACAACGTTTTGGGATAAATACCTGTATATCTTGACCACTTGACTTCAACCGTTGACTTACTTTTACCATTTTGCTTTCGTCCAGCTACCGTAATTCTTTTGTCCTGGTAAATTCTGCTCAAATCACTATAACAATTCTTTCTTCTGCAATTTTTAGCTCTTAACAATGTACATCTGAAAGTGAAATAACATTGAAATTACTCTAACTCTCGTTAAATTTTACTCTTTTTTGCATGTTAGATCGGCATTAATTACAACAATTAATGCGCCAAAAGTTCGGCCTTCCATTTCAGTGTATGCGTCTTTTTGAACTTTTTACCATTAGTTTAATTTTGACATACATCCCGTTTTCTTTGTATGTTCTCTTTGTATGTTCAAATATACAAACATATATGCAAACAACCACAACTAACGTTCTTTCCCTTTTTCCCTTTGTGTCCATACTTGTATCTTTCACTTTGTATATCGCTCTTTGCATGTCTCATTATATAGAAATGCATATACAAAGACATATACAAACCTTCTCTTTACCCTTTATCTCTCGCGATGCTTTTTATTCCTTTGTATCTCGAATATGTATATCATAAACATACAAGCATTTAAGCATACAAAGACTTTTCTATATTGAATTTCTTTTTGACATCCGACATGTATCTTTAACTTGTATCTTCGCTTGTACATCAGCTTGTATATTGAAGACATACATTATTATTATGCAAATCCGATATGCAAGCGGTGGTACCCACCATACTTTTCATTTGTATCTCTGCGATACAACAACACTTGTATCAAACCTTTAGATACAAGCCAAAATACATACAAACATATTAGTATCTTCCTTTCAGACTTTTCATTTTCGTAAACCATAGTTTACTCACTTTTTGGCTCCGTGACATGTATAAAGTGCAATGCATCTTCCGATATACTTTAAGTTATGATGCATTATTTCAACCAGATTTTAACCTTTCTTGAGTTTCGCATTGCATGTACATCACAATGTATGTCTTCAAAACATACATACAAAGCATGAAACATACAACAATCATTTCAGTTCCGTGGCATGGACTTACTGTTGTATATCATCTTGTATGTTTCTCTTTTGCCAAACATACAAACTTGAAATGCATCCGCCAGACTTAACCAATTACTCATTTAAACTTTGAACTTTGTCAGGTCTGACTTGTATGCATAGATAGAATGTTAACAAAATGCATACAAGTACATAGATGTAACAAAATTGACAACTCCTTTTGCGACTTATACAACGACTCGATATACAAACAACTTTGTATATGCAACATACAAACTCTCCCATAGTGTATTTTACCAAAAACACACATATCTTGCAAAATATTGGGAATTCTAAAATGGTTCAAAAAGCAACCTTACTCATTTTTGACAAGGAATTCACCCATACTCTGCCCTGGTACTTAATGCTATTTTTTCTTTATTTTCAACAAGGTTTGTAACTTTCACTTCCTTTTCTCTTTTACCACCAAGCAAACCCACACACAAAAGCAAAAAACATAGCCATGGCAGGGGTCCTCATTTTGCTAAGAAGTAAAATGGGGCGTGTTGTGAGCATCACAACAACTACCAACCAAACAAAACAATCAAATTAAAACCATTAAAGAAAACTATATTAAATTAATTCATAACTTACAACTATCTTTTCTACAAATCATTATCCAACTTGAGACTTAATGTATTCAATAAAGTGCATGGATTTTCCCTTTTTAGTTTAAGTGGGTGCACACGATTAATAATCCTCATTTTGAAAATTAGTTGAACAAACCAGTGACTGATATTAACCTACATAGTTGATGTCATTCCCTCATAGCCAACGGGATAGAGCCTTGCTGCCAGCAGGCGTCCATAGCCCTGACAAGGTTATCATTATAATTCTCCTAAGTAGAGCCCCACTGCCAGCAAGTGTCTATAGCCACGGTAGAGTTACTTAGATGGCTTAATCTAGATTTGTAGTAAAATTTATTTTATTTTTTGTATTTGATAGAGATTTCATAAGATATTACAGTTGTAACTTCGTGATGCAAGGAGTGATCACTTGCTAAAATTAAGCTGAGAATTGCAATGGTAGCAAGGGTGAACTTTGATTCTTCACCTAATATCTACACTGGTAGGTTCAACAAACCCAAGGATTTTAGGTGTGTCATTGTGAGAAACTTCTCTTGAATACTCAACCCATAGTTATTGAATACAAAATTTCACAAGTCAAACAACTTTCTACATTCATGACAGTCACAACAAGTTATGCATAAATTTCAAATAATTAACCTGAATATTCTGAATTTTCTATTGTTTTAGTGGTTGTTAATCTGCTCCTGTATACTTCAAAACAAACTAAACACTCATACCAAGACAACAGACACACAAACCAAACCAAAACAAACAAAACAAAAACAACACCAAACAAAACTATACATTATTCACATTATGATACATGATAAACCAACAACCTCACTTCAAGCCTGAAAGTAATGTTTCAAATGTTGGCCATTAACAGGTAATGGCACATCTTCCCCAGTCAAGGTCTTGAGCCTGAATGTGTTGTCTCCTATTATTTTTGAGACCTGTAATGGACCTAATGATAACTTGTCAAATTTTCTATGATTTCCTTTCTTTTCATGTGCTTTATCCCAGCACAACACTAAGTCTGATATTCTAAACATTTTGACTCTTGCTCTTTTGTCAAACCATCTTTTAACCACTTCTTGATGCTTGGCAAAATTCTCAATAGCTTGATCTCTTTTCTCATCTAATTGTAGCATTTAGATTATTCTGGCTTCCTTGTGATCATTAAAGCCTAAATATTCATTAGCAAACTTCCAGACTGGTATTCTTAAATTTACTGGAAGTATGGGATCAGTCCCATAAACTAGGTGATAAGGTGCATTGCCTAAGGCTGACTTAACCTTAGTCCTATCTACCCACAGTGCATACTTCAGTAATGTGTTCCATTCTCTAGGATTCTTTTCAATTAGCTTCTTGATTATATCCAATAAAATCTTATTTGTAGACTCAGCTAACCCATTCCCTCGAGGGTAATAATTTGAAGAAAGCCTTATAACTATCCCATTTAGAAAATTTCAAAGAAGAAAATGCAGGGCCATTATCACATACCAACGAATATGGAGCTCCAAACCTTGTTATGAGGTTTTCTTCAAAGAATTTGATAACTACCTCAGTAGTAGAGAACTTGCAACATGTGGCTTCAGTCCACTTTGTACAATAATCAGTCACTGTCAATATAAACTTGTCCTACAGATGATGGAGGATTTATGACTCCAATGAAATCTAAGCCCCATTGTGCAAATGGCTTGGACTCAATGACTGGTTGTAATGGATTAGCTTGATTCCTTCCTTTGTCTACTGTAGATTGACAGGTGTGACAACTTCAAATGTGACTCTCTGTATCTTTAAACATTGTAGGCCAATAGTATCCTGCTCTTAATATCTTATGTGTAGTAGCTATATGGGAACCATGAGCAGTTCCATACTTATCATGTAATTCTGACAATACCTTATCTGCTTCATCTCTATTTAAAATCTTAAATATATTCCTTCATGGTTCTTCTTGAATAGAAGACCTCGTTGTACCATGTACTTCTGTGCTTTAATCTTTAAAGCTCTCCTCTGAGAAGATTTCATCTTACTTGGATATTTCCCTGATATGAGAAAAGTGTTCAAATCATCATACCACCCTGATGCATCACTAGAATTCAACACATACTATTGTTTCACCAAATTTGGATATGTGTTTTCTATGGTCTATACTAACGCTTGTCCTCTGACCATATTCATTGGAATGATTTCCATATCAAACTCTTGCAATGTTGTAATCCATTTGGCTCTTTTCTCTCCAGGCTCATTCTGCATTAGCAGTATCTTCACGGCTGCATCTGGTACTATAGCCTTAACTTGACTTCATAAGATATAATGCCTGAAATTTTTCACTGCTCCTACTAATGCGAACACCTGTCTTTCTGTATCAAGATATTTTAGTTGTGCATCTTTCAGAGGTGCACTCATGAAAGCTATTGGTTTTTCTTCATTATCTTCTCCCTTTTTTGTCAAAGCATCCACAATTGAATGTGAAGATGCAAAAGAATAAATGTAAAATAGCTTTGTATAATCTGGACTTGTCAACATAGGAGTATCAGAAATAGCTTCCTTAATATCTTCGAATGGAGCTTGAGCTACTGGTGTCCATTCTATCTTTGCATCTTTTTTCAACATGGCATTTAATGGTCATAAAATTTCTACAACCCCTCTAATAAACTTCCTGACAAAGTTAATTTTACCAAAAAATGATTTTAGTTCCTTCTTACTGTTTAGTAATTGCAATTTCTTTATTCCTTCTATTCTATCAGGATCAATGGATATCCCATTCTCATAAATGACATGCCCTAATAATTTTCCTTCAGTTATGCCAAATGAACATTTCTTTGGGTTGAGAGAAATCCCATACCTTTCACATCTTTTAAGTACTCTTCTCAGATCCTCAGCATGAGTGGATACATCTTTAGAATAAACAGTTAAATCATCCATATAAATTACAATGCATTTACCTGACAATCCACGGAATGCAATATCCATGGCTCGCTGAAAAGTGACACTTGCATTGATTAAACCAAAAGGCATCCTTCTGTATGCATAATTACCCCATTTACAAGTAAAAGTAGTTTTCAACCTATCTTTTTTATCAACTAAGACTTGGTTATATCTTGAGAATCCATCTAAGAAAGACATCATCTTAGCTCCATTTACTGCTTGCAGCACTTCATTTATTGGAGGTAGAGGATAATTAGCTTTTTCAGATGCCTTGTTCAAATTTCTAAAATCTACACATAACCTAATGTCTCCACTTTTCTTTCTAATAAGTACTAAATTAGCTACCTAGGTTGAATGTCTGACTGGGAAAATTATTTTGGCAGACAACAATTTTTTTAGTTCTTAAAAGATTTAAGGCTCTAGAATAGCATTCACAGGCCTTTGTTTCTACCTAACGGGTTTGACATCTGATTTCAATGGTATCACATGAGTGATGATGGACATATCATATGTCTTTAAACTTCATATGTCCATGCTATGACATGTTTGTAATATTTCAGAACATCTATAATTTCTTTTCTTAACTCTTCAGAGCAAGCCTTTCCAATCAGTACATTCTGTGGACTTTGCTCTGTTCCTAAGTTATATGGATCACATTTACCTCCTTCAGTTTTGGGTAAATCTTTCTGTTTTACTACCCCATCAAAGTCAAAAATATGTTATAACTCAATTACCCCCTTAGGTAAGAAACTGTTTTTTAAGTTGATTATGTCTTCTTCATCCCAAGACACATCAGGGCTTTCTTGTTCTTCAATAATTTGAGCTTCAAATACCTCATTACAAGTTAGAAAATCCACAATTTGCTGATCTCCCTCAAATACCTGAAAATGAGTAACATTATCTGGTATACTAGGAACATTTACTAATTCAACAACAAATCACTTTAATCCTGACAGTGTCAAGGGTTCTAAAGTGCTAGCAGCAACTGCTAGTGCATCTGGTCTATGATTCAATTCTCTAGGGATGTGTTCTATGTTAAAAGCATCAAATGAATCTATCAAATCCCACACCCTATGCCTGTAACAAACCATCTTTTTGTAATTGCATGCATACAACTTTCTTACTTGTCTGACCACTAACTCAGAATCTAAGAACACTCTGATCATTTTTACCTTTTTCTTGATAGCCATCACAAGTCCATAAATCAAAGCTTCATATTCTGCTACATTGTTAGTATAAGAAAATTGTAGGCCGTATGCTGCTAAATATGATTTACCTTTAGGATCTATAAGTTCTATGCCTGCACCTGCACCTTGTTTAGATTTGGAGCCATCACATTTTAGTGTCCACAAGCTTTCTTTATTCTTTTGACCTTTTACTTTGGCATGTTTTGCTTCTTCTATCACATGTGTGGTACTATCATGTTTTTTCATAAGCAATTCATTTTGACTTACTTGGACATCTATCTTTTTAGTTTGTAAATCAGAATGACAGACACCTTTGTCTTTTGTTTCTTCTTCTAAATCTAGAATCAATAGATCCATGTTGTTTTGAAAGTATCTCTTTGGTTGATTAGGATTAACCTTTCCTTCTTGCAATTCCACTCCCTTTGTGCATTTTATATATTGATACTCAATAATATCTATGCACATTCCACACTTCTCTTCAGAATGAGGTTTATCATGGATTTTGCACCTATTTTTGTACAATTTGCACTGAACTAGAATATTCTGTTCCATGCACTTTTCCATTTCCTATCTAATGAACTAACCAAAACTATTTATTGCATTGTCTTCTTCATCAGAAGAGTTTTCATCAGACTCAATGAACACTACTGTTTCCTTACTGACAGGTTTTTCTCTAAAATTTAGCATTAGAATTTCTTCAATTTGTACCCCTTTGTTAGTGACTCTATAAACACCAGGTTCAACAGAAGCCTACAATATCTCATTAGTCCCATTGTATTCAGTAATCATGTGTTTCATCCCAGGTTCAACTTCTATCCTAATTTGATTTGGAACACCCCTCCAAGGTAACCACATATGTGAAAAGTCAGTGGCCATATATCCATTCAATGTTTTGGACCAGTCCCTACTCAACAACATCCTATAATTATCAGGTATATCTACTATCTGAATGTCAATAAACTGACTCACCCTAGGATCTGAGGCTAACTACATTTGAATATGCATCAATTCTCCTATCACATTAACCTTAGTTTTATCCAATTGTGTAACAACCTTGGTAGATTTAGTAGGAGTTAGCCCTAAAGTTTTGTATACTCTTAAAGGCATTACATTAGCTGATGCACCAGAGTCTACCATGCAATTATGTATGTTCTTTCCACACATCCTAATGGTTAACAAGAAAGGAGGGGCCTCCTTATCTGCATACATTACCACATTAGTGTTGGAAGGTTGTTCCGTTTTCCTACCCTTTTCTTTAGGCTGTGAATCCCTACTAGGAACATTCATATCAGCAGAAACCTCACCTGTCATAGATGTATCTAAGGATTTTATGAAAGCATTTCTGACCCCTAGACTTTTCAACAATTCACACAAAGGTATACTAACCTTGATTTTCTTATATCTTTTGACAAGTAACTCATCAACCTCATTGTTTCCACTATCTCTGTTTTACCTGTTTGGACCTTTTGTGCCACTGTTCCATTATTTGCATGATGATTGGCCTTTAGTATAGTAGGATTATTACTAGCGTTCTGATCTGGGGGAGTATTGAAATTGTTGGGAGGAGTGGAAGTAGTGAAAGGACCTCTTGGCCTAGTGTTATTTCTTAAATTGTAGGTATGATTTTTATTTGACTGTTGGAAAGCCTGTACCTCTTCTGTTTCATATAACAATTCATTTTCAATTTCAAAGGGAAACTAAAATGCATTTAGTACTAAGGTTGATTCAGGATATAGGTTTCACAAAAGTAAGCTTCATCCTCTAGTAATTGATCTTCTTCCTCCCTAGTTGCAAAGGTAAAAGTCTCTAAGACTAAAGCAGTCTCATATCCTGAGGGCACTATTTCATTACCTTTGAGAATGAGAAACTTAGAAGTGGGACCTGTACATCTACATTGAAAATACTTGCTGCCAGATGAAACTGAGGGCAATCTAATTCAGCATGGGCACTGGTATTATGAATTCTACACCAGTTCTTCAATGCTACATTAGCCATTTAAATTCTAGCTATTTGTTTTGTATCCTGATTATCTAAATTCTCAAATGGAGAAGCTAGAGTTGTTGGCAAGAGACACTGTGTGGCTTCATTGGTATTGTCATTGATGGCAAAAAAGACCACTCCACACATCTGCAGGACATGGTGTATCTTTACCAGAAGTTAGATTGAAGAATACCTTGGTCCGGTAAACAAGAACAGAGCAAGCAGCAAGGTCCGACAGTCAGGTCCGGATCTCTTAGAGGAAGTATCTTTGTAAAGTACAGACTTGGGGAAGTCAAGAGGAATACCTTGACTAAAAGATTCTTGGGATTGAGCCTCCGGTGATGAAAGAGTGAAGAGATATGAGCATCTAAGTATTGGGGTCTGGTTTGGCAGAGTAGACAGAGGAAGAATTGACCGACAGAGTATCAGAATTATTCCGGATGAGATATTGATGGTAATCAAGGTTTTTAAGGTATCATTCATGATTGGCCGACATGTTAGATGACTTCTATAAGTATCTCCTTGATTCACATCAATTGGTAAGCAAGGATTCAGCTGACAGATTAGAGTTTGGAAAAATATTGACTATTCCGGATGCTGACTAGAAAGAGGATGAAATCCTTTGTGCGGATATATATACTAGATAGATTTGGATGTGAAGGTGTGTGTGGTGTATTGTGCGGTGCGAAGAAAAATAGAAGAGCAGTGTGAAGAAAGTAAGATAGGTCCAAAATGTAACAAGACAACAACACCTAAGGAGAGTAAGAATGAAGTGCAACATATCAGTATATTGGGCTTAACCGGAACTAAACCTCAGCATATGTGGATGCTTCTCATCAGTTCAAGTATCTAGTTTTCTTGTATAAACTATTGTAGGTAGTGAGCCTCTTGTGAGCAGTGTGCTCGGGTTGTGAGCCCTAATTGGCAAGTGCCATTTTGTACTATCTTATTTTTCTAACAGAGAATACATTCTTGGGTTAATCACCTCGTGGTTTTTCCCCTAACAGGGTTTTCCACGTTAAAATCATTGTGTCATGTGTATTAATGTTATTTCCTTTTCAAGGTTATGTCTACTTATTTGATTTGATGCTACACTAATTGATAAGGAAATTCAGAAAGCTAAAATAATTAAGATAATTGATTCACCCCCCCTCTCAGTTATCAACAATTGGTATCAGAGCCAAGTTCCTCCAAACAAAGCCTAACAGGTTGAGGAAGATCTGGGAACTCAAATGGATGTGTATGGTATGAGGGAACAACTTCAGTCTGCCTTAGATGATCTTGAGCAATCAAACTCTGAAGTCAATGAATTGAAGGAAAGACTCAAATAGGCTGATGATTTCATAAATGAACTAAAAGGGAAACTAAGTATCTCTATGAAAAAGAGAAAAGATCTACTTCAGCAATTGGCAAGTCAAAGTGAAGACAATGGTACAAATGAAGATCTGAAGGAGAAAACCAAGTTATGTGAAAAGTTATCAAAAGAGGTCATTATGGTAAGACATGAAATGAAATCAGGAGTTATGAAATTCACCCAAGAAATTGAAGAGAAAAGAAAAACTAAAGATGATCTAAGACAATCTCTCAAGGGGAAGTCAGAAGATTACCACAAAATGGATAGAATAATTAGGCATCTAGAATCTGATATTGAAGATGCTAGAGATAATGAAGAAAAACTTGAGGATCAAATTGACACTCTTAAAAAGGATCTTCAAACAACAAATGAATACAAAGAGAAATTCAAGATAAGTTTTGCTCAACTTGAAGTTCTTCTTGAAAGCCAAAAGAGGGTAGATGACAAGCGTGGCTTGGGATATGAGAAAGGTGAAAGCTCCGTATCCGGTCAAAAGAATTTTGGATTAGGAAATCCAAGGAATAGGCCTAGAAGACCTCTGGTAAGGCAACCTAATGCTCAAAGATATCCATCCTTCAATGGATACTGCCACAACTACAATAACATTGGTCATAAAGCTAATCAGTGCAGAAAGAGAATAAATCAGACCAATACATCCTTCTTTGGACAGTGTTTCAACTGCAAAAGGTATGGTCACAAATATCATGAATGCAGAAATATGCAAATGAACAATTCATTCAATGGTAGATGCTTTGCATGCAATAGAATGGGACATATGGCTAATCAATGCAGATCAAGAGGATATCATTCAAATATGCAAATAAATGTTGTTTGCCACAATTGCAATAGATCCGGTTATATTGCCAAATTTTGTAGAAGCAAGAATCAGGATAAAAGGGGTCCGGTGCATCATAATCAGAATCAAGACAAAGGAAAAGGAATAGTGAATGCAGATGAAGTTAAAAGTGAGATGAACAAGATTTGGGTGAAGAGAAGTACAAAGAATGTAGGGGATGGATCTGCACCAGAATCTGGTGCTGATATTCCTTCCAGAAATTAAAAAGTGAGCTCTGGCTCAGGGGGAGACACAAGAAAAAATATTTTCCCCCAACCAGTTAATTGGTGCTTGAAATTGGCACATGGGAAGTTGCGGAATAAAAGGTTTCTCAGAGAAACATCTAAAGAAAGCTTGTAAAAGATATGGAAGATCCGCAGGAAGATTTGAAGAGTCTAATCTTCCAAGATTGATTCGGTTTAATAGTCATCCGGTAAAACAAGATTATCATAGTTAAATCCGGTATGATTCAAATTCAAGGCATTTTGTTCTGTGGATAGATCAAGTGTTTGGGGAAAGTAAGATAATTTGTTAT
The DNA here is from genome assembly GCA_027924645.1 of Cunninghamia lanceolata. Taxonomy (NCBI): domain Eukaryota; kingdom Viridiplantae; phylum Streptophyta; class Pinopsida; order Cupressales; family Cupressaceae; genus Cunninghamia; species Cunninghamia lanceolata. The sequence goes on along the minus strand of BSBN01000252.1, from coordinate 21,161,430 downwards.
TAATCACCAAGGATAACTCTAAGTATATCTCAGTGATCCGGAAAAAGATCTTTCTCAAAATAAGAAGAACTAGGCAACCAGAATGACTTGATTTGTGCATTTATTGCAATATGAAATTAGGGTTTTCACATAAATAAAAGGGTTCATTCGCTCGTCATTTGCACATTTGCATTCAAGAAGCAGAGAAAAGGAGCTTTGCAACAAGTTATCTCAAATTCTTAAAAGATCAACCGTTGAAGTCGATTCATCCAGCAAATTAATTCGGCTCATTCAGCGAACCCTAGAAGTGCAAAAGGTATTTTCTGTCATTGAATATTTCTCTGTAAAATCTTTTGAAGATGACTACACTGAATGTTGTAAAGATCACTGATAGGCCATGTCCAAAATTCAAGAAACATCCATATAAATCCCTAGAAGTTGATCCCCTAGGCGCCTTTTCAAGCATTCCGCATGGGGTTCTGCATGTAGAAGATGTTAGGGCATATATTCATACGAATATTGAAGAATTTGGGGAATCTAAGCTGGTTGATATCTATCACAAGCATTTGATAGATGACTCATTTGAACTCAAAACTCAGTATAAAGCCATCGGGGACAAGCATTTTGCACAATGCATTCATTTCCCCTATTTTGCAGAAGATGAATGGGTCTGGTATGTTCTAAGTAGAATGCATGATAACTTTATATGGTTGATGAGGCCATTTAAGATAACCAAGGATGTCATTAGGGTAGTAACCAGATTGTATTCATCTGGTGGGATTCCTGTTCTCAAATCCGTCAAGAATCAAACTGTGAGTGAAGCTACCGGATCAAAATTTGACAAAAGAGCAATGACAATAGAAGACATCACTGATCCGAATGTCAAGTTTGCCTCCATGATCATCGGTTATAAGATATATCACTCTAGCAGGGAAAATTTAGTACCCAGAACTGCAATTTACACTGCTTATGAAATGTTGAGGAAAAATGCAGATTATGATCTTTGTGAACTCCTTCTGAGCCAACTAATGGAAAACCTACAAAAGATCAAGAAGGACAAGAAAAACTCCTTCAAGTATGGTGGGATGATACTATGCTTGTTCTTCTACTTCATGAATGAGCTTCTCGGATCTAGTGGTTGGGTATGGCAGAATGATAGACCAGTAGCCATCCAAATTAGAGATTATATTCATGGGCTTGGTGATGCCAAGGCACAAAATACAACACTCTGGGGCTATTTCAAGAATTTTCAGAGCATGATGCAAGCAAGAGAGAGAATCCCCTAATCTTTAGTTGAAAAGTATAAAGATACAGTATGCTTTATGGTAGAAACTGATCAATGTCTAATGGAGGTAGTAGAGCCAAGAATAGTCTGGATCATGCCAATGGGGTATGAAGTAGATGAGAAAATTGTTGAGCTACATGTTCAACACATGCTCAGTCAATCCAAGGATCCTAAAGCAGAAAGGTTTGGAACCTTTGAAGAATTAAGTGTGAAGATCCATGTGGAACTAAGACAACTGGAAATAAAAAGAAAAGTGAGGAGGGAAGTATAAGAGTTTGCCAAGAGGAATGGAATTTCAAAAGAGGCACTTGATGCAAATAGAGAGAAGACAGAAAGGGCAGAGAAAGAAAAAGAAAAAGTAGAGAAAGAAGGTGCTCCGGTGGAAGTCCCCTCCCAGACCAGATCCTCTAAGACCTCTGCACCTACAACTACAAAGAGCTCAAAGGCATCAAAACTGGAAGCAAAATCATTCGAAAAAGGAGAGAAGAGAACCAAGAAAAAGGCAACAAGGTCTTACTCAAGCCAAAAGGATGAAGAAGAGATAGAATCAGATGAGGAAGTAAAGAAACTGAAGAAGAAAAGGAAAACATCCAGTGAACCTTCTGCTGAAGAAGTAACAGAAGAATTTGTTGAGAAACCTACTCTATGCATTGATGACATCATAAAATCAGTTACTGTGGATGGGAACCTTCAACCAATGGCTGAATTCTATAATGATTACAATGAAGCTGACCAAAAAATCTTGCAAGAAGCCATAGTTAGGTATCTAAATATCTACAACAAGGATTTTATTGAAATCATATCTCTTATTCCCAAAATCCTAGAAAAGGAATTAGAAATAAGAAAGAATAATGCTATGGAAAAGGATCTTGAGATATGAGAATAGATAGCTATTCAGATATCCTTCAATCACTCCTAAGTAGAAGAATATGATCTTCAAAGATTGTAAGGATGAGTTCCAGAGAAAAGCTAGAATGAATTAGCTTATGCTTGAAGAAACTAACAAAGTAGCAAAAGAGACAGAAGAGATTCTCCAGAATGCATACAAAAGATTCAACATTCCTATTATATAGGACTTAGGTGATAATCCCTCGGCCATAGATGTTGAAGAAGAATCTACTAAGACAGTGGTAGAAGAGGTAAAGGAGATAGGTGAACAAAAAGGTAAGGACTTAGATTCCTCTACTCCGGAAGAGGAGGTCCATGATCAAGCAAACATCTCTCCTCCAGTTTCCCCTATAGACTCCAGATTCAAAGAAAAGGAAAGAGTACAAGAGAAGATCAGTCAACAAGCAGAGGAGAAGGAAAAAGAAGATGACAGTAGTAAGGCTCCAGAAAAAGAGAAAACTCCAACAGAGAAGGCCACAGATGATGGTGGTAAGGGTGCAGAAGGGGAGAAAACTCTGTCTCTGGCAAAAGACACAGCAGAGGCAGTCGAAGATTTCTTAACCAAGGAGATGATGGAATTTGATGAACCAGAACTTCTTCAAGGACCGTTCAATTTTGACTCCCTCTCCCCAGTTCAAACCATGAAGCTAGCATCCTTTACTTCAGCAAAGGCAAAAGAAAAGCTTCTGAAGTCTCACATGGAAGACTGTAAGTTATAGAAATTAAATCTAGTGTATTGGAGAAGATCTTTCCATCGTTTCAGAAGGATCCCTTAGCCTCTTCATCCAGTAATGTCAAATCTCTAGTTAATAGTGTTAGCACACATTTTTATTCCTTAGAAAAGTCAGCAAAAGATAAGGTCCGGAAGGAATTTTTGGTAAAAAGATTATCAGAGGTACAAGTGTTAATGTCAAATGATAGGAGAGTTATGGATATCAGAATAAAGAACCTAGAAAATGCTCTCAAAGATGGGGGAGATATATATATAAATTTTGTTTATCCTGGCCTAAAGTGACCAAGGACATTGAGAAGAAAGCAAAAGAGCAAGAGGATAAACTGTTAAGTTTATCTCAAAGTTTTGATCCTCTTTCCTCTTCCATAGTAAAATAAGAGTGTCAGACTATTGCAGTCATAAATGAAATAAAGACACTTGAGAAGGAGAAGAAAAATAGAATAAATAGATTGAGTGAACTTAGAGGGATCATTATCCCTAAGTTAGAGGCCATGCATGAAGCCCTAACTGATGCTCAGGCCACAACCCGGACCAGTGATCTGACAGATCTCAAGAAGGCAAAAGCTTTTGCATTCCTGTTGAGTGGTCACATCTCAATTTTGGACAGGATGAAGCTGAGTTGGGCAACATAACTTGTACAATTGAAAAACACTTTTGCAGATATCTTAAAGTATATGTAAAGTATAACTGGATAATATACTTATTCGATTAAGTATAGATTGTTTTTAGAAATTTTGGTGTACGGACCCTACCCTTTTCCATTGATGTCAAAGGGGGAGTGAGGAACAGTGAAAAATGTGGAATCCAGCTAAGGGGGAGCTTTGGTAAAATGTATAATAGAATAGAGCATCAACCAAGGGGGAGTGTAGTATAACACTTAGTCATTTTTCACTAAGTGTTGCCATCAATGCCAAAGGGGGAGATTGTTGGCAAGAGACACTGTGTGGCTTCATTGGCGTTGTCATTGATGGCAACAAAGACCACTCCACACATCCGCAGGACATGGTGTATCTTTACCGGAAGTTAGATTGAAGAATACCTTGGTCCGGTAAACAAGAACAGAGCAAGCAGCAAGGTCTGACAGTCAGGTCCGGATCTCTTAGAGGAAGTATCTTTGTAAAGTGCAGACTTGGGGAAGTCAAGAGGAATACCTTGACTAATAGATTCCAGGGATTGAGCCTTCGATGATGAAAGAGTGAAGAGATATGAGCATCTAAGTATTGGGGTCCGGTTTGACAGAGTAGACAGAGGAAGAACTGACCGACAGAGCATCAGAATTATTCCGGATGAGATATTGATGGTAATCAAGGTTTTTAAGGTATCATTCATGATTGGCCGACATGTTAGATGACTTCTATAAGTATCTCCTTGATTCACATCAATTGGTAAGCAAGGATTTAGCCAACAAACTAGAGTTTGGAAAAATATTGACTATTCCGGATGCCAACTAGAAAGAGGATGAAATCCTTTGTGCAGATATATATACCAGATAGATTTGGATGTGAAGGTGTGTGTGGTTTATTGTGCGGTGCGAAGAAAAGAAGAAGAGCAGTGTGAAGGCAGTAAGACAGGTCTGAAATGTAACAAGACAACAACACCTAAGGAGAGTAAGAATGAAGTACAGTAGATCAGTATATTGGGCTTAACCGGAATTGAACCTCAGCATATGTGGATGCTTCTCATCAGTTCAAGTATCTAGTTTTCTTATATAAACTATTGTAGGCAGTGAGCCTCTTGTGAGCAGTGTGCTCGGGTAGTGAGCCCTAATTGGCAAGTGCCATTTTGTACTATCTTATTCTTTTAACAGAGAATACATTCTTGGGTTAATCACCCTGTGGTTTTTCCCCTAACAGGGTTTTCCACGTCAAAATCATTGTGTCATGTGTATTAATGTTATTTCCTTTTCAAGGTTATGTTTGCTTATTTGATTTGATGCTGCACTAATTGATAAGGAAATTCAGAAAGATAAAATAATTAAGATAACTGATTCACTCCCCCCTCTCAGTTATCAACAAGAGTGCCATTATTTGGCCTTGTCTTCCATGTCTTAGGTGGCCTTGGCTGATTTTGATTTCTATTGTTATTACCCCAGGCTCTGTTATCTATAGCAGGTCCCTTATTTTGCATCGGTTGTCCTTGATTATGATTCTGATTTTGACTATGATTTTGACCCTGATTAGAACCCTGACCTTGGTTATAATTATGATTATGATTATGATTATGATTCTGTTTATGATTTGGGTTATAATTCTGGTTTTGACTATACCCTTGGTTGTTTCTACCATAGAAATTTTTATTTCTTAGTTGTGTCATTTCAGTAGTCAATCTTCTCAAGTGTGCAGTAATTTCTTTGATTTCTTCCCTTTCCTCTTGTTTTTTTGCCACAAATGTATCCTCAGGAGGCTAGAAAAAAGACTGACCATTATTCTGATTATTATTAACAGTGTTACCAGTATAAGGGACTATAGCTTGGATTGGGGCAGGATTATACACAGGTGTGTATGTAGGAACTGGATTCAACAGTGGAGTGTTATGTGTAGGAACTCCATTCCAAGGTTGTGCTTGACTTTGCATCCCAGGATTTCCTCCATTGAGAAATGGATTGTAAGTTGTTTGTCTCATCTCCTAATTTATTGAGGCTGCTTCCTTATAAGCTTTGGATATTGTATCTATGTCAGCGTTTCTTTTGACAAACATAGTAGTTAATGGATCTAAGGCAACATAATACATGGCTAACAATGTATCTGCATTTACTGTGTAAGGAGCTTGTAACGCCCCGCCAAGAACACCTTAGAGAAAGTCACATTTATGCTATATGAAACAGATTTTTTTTTTAAAGTGAATAAAATATCAAAGTAATGTTAACATAACTAATTAGACCATTTAAACTTACGACAGATTCTCTAAGGATTCAAGATTGCATTACTTACAATTCAACTAACATAATTTAACATACACTACTAACATCAGTAACTGAATCTAAATCTAATGTACAATTTAAATAACATATTCATATTCATTGCATGTCATCAAATAATATAATCTACATGATCAAATACACAATTGTAATGTTTTCCTTACACATAAGTACATCATTACATTATTTACAATGCCATCTTCTGACTATATCAAAATTACATACATTATGAATGATCTGATATACAAGTCTAGCACAAGATTATACACATACATCTTCCTCAACTGGTACAAGAACAATTGTCTGAAAACTGAGATAAATATTTTCTGCACATGAACTTCGACAAGGGATAACCAATGGATAAGAAAGCTCTTCCACCCGACCATGTGGAACCCTAAGGTCCACCCCCTGAGCTAGGAGTTAACATGAGGTCCCAAACAACAACAACAACTAGGTAGACAAAAGACTAACATGAACAAACGATGAACAAACTCCAATACAACACATGACAAAAGACATAAACAACACAACACAACTTCCAGAGGCAACACATAACATTTGTGGAGAGACCATACAAGGAATGCTAGGTTGTAGTAGGGAGAGTCTCATCGCACTATCCTAGCATGGGTTACCCTGGCAGTCTCTCACTAGATGCCGGCCCCCATCTATGGTTACCCTGGCAGCCTCTCACTAGGCACCGGCCCCATAGGGTGACACGTGTGGCATCGACCTTCCTTTCGTGAGGACAAGGAAGTCAATCATGTCGACCAGGCCTTCTCTACCCATCCTTAGTCTAAATGAGCACTACAGGCCTAGGAGAGGAATCCATTTATCTTGTTTAATGTGAAATCTACCCTTAACCCCCTAGTTCATTTTAGGTTATCACTTGATTAATCTAATTTCAATGGGTTACCCCGGCAGCCACTTTGGGCGCCGGCCCCACATTGAAAGCCACTCTCCTTCCTAACACCTAGTAAACCTTAACCATCATACAAGGCATAATAACAATACACATACATGTTCACTGCAAGGCATAAACCCTCTTGCATTACAAACAGAATCATAACACCAATTGTTATCCATCGCGTATAGCATTACAACACTTTACTCTTTTACAGATTCCAAGTCTCTCCATATGACAATTACGACAAAATGGATACAAGATAGTCACAAGTGGTTAAATATCTCATCCAAAGAATATTACTTTACAAAACACATAATCAACTTTGACAATACTTCATTATACTTCATACAAACTAAAACCACATGTTTGTTATAACATCACAATACAAAAAAAAACTATACACATGTCATATTGTACACAACTACGCCATACTACGCCTCTGGAATTCGAGTTCGACCACTCACAATTCAACTCTTTACGACAACAGAATACTTAACTCCTACAGTTTAAATTTAATTTCCAGAGTTAAATCACTAAAACTCCTTCTTAGTTCAATGTAAACGACTTTGTAATAAAATCAACATTAGATTACATTATCTCTTTTAATCAAACTAATTGATTTTAAATTAAATACAACAATTATACTAATACATTACAATTAAATTATCTAAATATTCTACATTTTGTTTCTAAAGATAAATTACAAAACACAAGTATAACAAATTTTACACCGATTAAGTTACCCTTCCAACGATGGATTAAATACTAAAACAATACCTTATAACTATACGGCAATACAACGAGGACAAAGGTCCAACCGTCAGCGATGAACATCAATGTTTTCGTTTTCCTCTAAGTTCTACCCTAAATACAGTCTTTCAAATATTCTTGACCTCGACCAGATGATAGTTTAATATGCTTGCATTTCTTCGTTGTAATGATGTCTCTGAAAAGATTTTATTAAGAGTGATTAATTCTGCCAAGAAGAAGATCGGAATGGTCATTTCACAAGCGATCATCACTTGATCATTGTAGTTATTATTTTTTTTGTTCCCGTGGCGTTCCGATTCCCACGTAGATGCTTCCAATACAATCGTTTCAGTTGTTGTTATCTACTGAATTGCAATCATATGTCGCAGAGGTGTAAAATTGTTATTGACTATTTTACCATTGAAATGGATGATATTTGTTTGGATTACCAACTTTTGGCAGCGTCCATCCAGCTCCCTCAGACTGTGAATTGATTGTATTAACAGCAACAAACTTAGATAGCTTTATCTCTCTCTAAAGATTTATCTAACGGAAGGCAATGATGACAGTAATTGGATTTATTGAATTGACTCTAAGCAATTTCTATAAATGGTCTTCTTGTTGCCCAACATCCAATTAATTTGTCTTCACAGTTGTGTCGATTTTTGAATAAGAAGGTGTAACTACAACAATAAAAGTTTGTGGAAGTTTATTTCTGACAGAATTTAATGAATTACAAACTCCTGCAGATTACAATAGCTGATTGTTGTGTGTGCATGACGATTTTCCTTGACAGTGCTGGCCCTCTAATGTGCTATCTCAATCAATGAGATGTCTGTTATATCTGCACTGGTTGTATGGATTGTTTTTAAGCAAACATTGACTATAGTGGAGGTGCAAACTTGTGCGCTAAGCTAAGAACAACACTCCAGAGGAATGGAATGATTGCAGGATAAAACAATAATGGATTTATTGCAAAGACTTTAAACATTACCACAAGGCAATCTGAGGTTATAACACTAAATCCTTCCTGTAGCTATTGCAGAACAACGTATGGTGAATTTCCATTGTTATGCAATTATCGTTGGTTTTCAGGGCTATTAAAAAGATGTTAAACTGCATCAAAGTGCGTCCTATACAGTTGAGTGCCTAGACGTTTTAGTAAATGAATTAATTGCAATTTATAAGCAATGTAGATATAGGCTTGTAGATAGATCTATGTTGAACTGCAACACAAAAAAATGCGAACTTTATGAAGATCTCTTCCAGAAGTGCGCCTAGCTGCATATGCGCACCCTTAACCTTATATGCTAGGTGGTTTCGTTTAAAAGAAACGCTATTTCATGCAGTCTAATAGTGGCAGGGAAAATAAATAATTTGTTTTGTAAAACCTTTGAAAGATCTTAATCTAGAAGAATACACGATTGTTGACAGATTGCAGGATGAAATCAATGTGGTGCAACGAATAAAACCTCCAAATCTTACGTTTTTAACTAAACAACCTATATTGTTGTTTCAACTGCTCCATAAGGATATTATTCTAGACCAATATAAGTAGCAATGGCCAATCATAGTCTATTTCTGTTCTAAATACTAAATGCCCGGTTTGTCGACAGTCCAAAATGTCCTTAATAACTTTCAAAGATGCCATAAAATTTAGATCACAGAATTATTGCTGCTTTTTCCAAATCGATAGATCATACTGTTATGAGTTGCAGTGCCAAATAAATGTTTGATAAATAGTTTAATGTCTGAAAGAGAATAAGGAAGTTGATAGAAGGAAATACATGGTTAAGTCTGTGCTAGGAATTTACAAGGGCGATCTGAGGGATCTGAGAAGACGTCTGACTTGTAAGTTCAGAACCTATAAACTATACATTAGTCTAAGATTGAATGACAAAGATCTTGCAGAAAAACTCCCTCAATGCTATGAAAAAGTCCATTGAAACTAAATGAATGCAATAGTGACAGAATGATTCGGCAAATGGAGTAGGAGGAAACTCAGAATACAAAATTAATTACGAATTGAAATAAGTCTTTGAAGCAGAATTTCAATCTGAGCAATCCATTTAGAATAAAAGAACAATCAACACCAATATTGACAGTTTCAGAATCAGAGGAAAGAACCCAAGCATTTAGAGGAACCTGGCTGTGATGTCGAATCGAGAATTCTATTCCAACCACTACAAACCAAGCTTCTTCCCAGTCTTCTTCTTTGTTCTTCTCTGCAATCCTCCCTCTTTGCAATCCCCCCCTTCTCTCTGCCAATTTCCTTTCTATCAAACAAACCCTTCCACCTTGTAAGGATACGACACGCGATCCTATGCCTCTTCCCCCTCAAAATATATATTTTTATTATTTTAATGATTCCAATAGTTAATTATTATAAAAATTTATGATTTTTATTAATATAAATATATGATTCCAACTAAATTTAATCTTTTTTATAACCAACCAACTATTTTTTATTAATAAAGTTGTAACATTGCATCTATCTATAAATTTTACAACTCTATTTTAATTTATTTTATCATAAATCATGAATTACAACATGACTTACAATTAATTTATTTATTTAAATAATAATTTATATTAAACAATATAAAATTTCTTACAACTTTTATTTAACAATTTTACTTCCCATAAAACTATAATTTATTTACAACAATTATACTAAATTATCAACATTATATTTTCCGTATAATAATTCTATTTAATGCACAACTCTACCTTACACACATAAACACCTTCTAACCTAGTTAGACTTCAAGGTGTAACATTACCTGTCTGCAAGTCATGATCAAACGACAGACAATGACCACAAAGGTAAACTGACAACTAGACAACAATGACAAGGGACCCCATGTTAACTCCATACAACTATTCCATTGGTGAAGGCACGCTCAGACCTGGTAAATCAGGTGGAGTCGGTGCCTAGTACCTGCATCCTGCAGCAACCGCATGGTTAAACATAACAAGATATATATCTAGATGTAGTCATATAGTGAATGGAAATTGCAGTGTGGTAGGGTACTTGAGTGCGAGTAATACAACACTGTTCCATTCATGTTCATGTATAAACAAATAACTATATTGAACAAGATTCCTGATTACTCATCAACAACATAAAACAATCACAATCAAATATAGCAAATAACATTAAAGCAACTATAACATCTAATATATTTATCAAGTTGTAAAGCATAAAATAACAGAATTCAACATCAACAACTGCTATCATAACGATTAGGTCCATAATGAATTAACAAAATAACAAGGAATCTATCATCGAATGATCTAAGATACTGTCATAATGTCAAATCCTAATAAGCAACTATCAATCTGACAAATGACAAGTTGAGGGGCACTACAGAGCTACTAATCTAGAAAAAGCCTTTTGAAATCTATCATTAAAATTATTAATTAGCTCTCCTTCACCTCTCTTAATTGCAACCAATTTATGATATAAGGTGGAAGGATCAATTGGTCCTCTAAACCTAGACAAAAATGCTTCCTCCATAAGTGTCCAAGAAGAAATGTACCCATTAGGCAAGTTAACATACTAATTGGAAGCCTACTTATTAAAGGTGTAAGGAAACAACCTACACACAACATCTTCATACTCTAACCTAGCTCTAAAGCATGCCTCCTTGAATATCCTAATATGATCTTCTGGATCCTGATGTAATTGATATTTAGGACATATCTTTTCCAGATTTTTTGGCATCTCATGATAATCAGTGAATTGTATGGGAGAGTTGACATTAAAATAAGCCATTGCAAGTACTTGTGCTTGACCTGGACCTGTAGGAATACCTAAATTTCATGGTGGACTAGGATTTCTGGGAGGACTAGGACCTCTAGGAGGACCCGAACCAAGGTTTAAAGATCTGAACGAAGAAATGTCAGGACTCACAATATTATGGATGTTAAAAGGTGATCCAAGAGGTGTTCCAGATGAACCTCCTACGTGTGATATTCTAGGACTCCAAATTAGAGGACCTTTATTTTGCCTTTTATAAGGTAATTACACAAATATATCTTTTGAACTAGATCTAGAACTAGTCACTCTACTGCTGTTAATATTTTATACTCATCTAAGGTTATTTCACCTTTTGCTTTTTCTTTCTGTGGTATAGCTAGGTTCAGCACCCTAGATCCATTTGGACCTCTCTGTATAGCTGACATTGTTCTGGATTTTCTTCTTTCTTTCTTTGGAGTAGTACCACCTAGCAAACTCTTAATATCAATTGGTACTAATTATTCCTCTTTCTTTTCTTTTCCTATCTCCTTTCCTAGCCATGCAGGAATTTCTTTGGTTCCCTCTGCAGTTTTGACTTCATCAATCACTTCTTCATGAGGTTCTTCTACTTCTCCCTATTGCTGTTGTTCCTGTTCTTGTTCTTGTTGTTGTGGATTTTGCTGTTGAGGTGGAGACTGTTGTTCTTGAGGTGCTTCTTGTATCCTAGGATCATTTTGTTGTTTGGATTCCCCTTCATTTTCTTCCTCTTCCACTTCCGTATCCCCTCCAGCCTCATCTTCTTCTTCAGGAATTTCTCTGTCTGATGGTTCTTTTTCTTCAGGACTTTCTTCTGTATCTATTTGCTCTATGTCTAGCATGTTTGTATCCTTTGTCTATTCATCAACTTTATTTCCATCAATCCTTTCTGGCTTTTCTTCATCACCAGGCTCCTTAGTTACATCTTCTATTTTGTCTATGTCCTCTATGTGTACCTATTCTGTATGTACAGGTGAACTTACCTTTGCATCATCTTCCTTTGCTTCTTTTTCTTGATCCTGCATATTTTCTATGTTTTTCTCTTCTTCACTTGGTTCATCATCCATACTCAACATATTTAGGTCATCTACACCTAAGGTGTCCTCTTTTATTTCTTCTTCTACCGGAGCATGTTTTTCTATGATTATTTTCTTAGGTGTACCTTCTTTCTCAGCTTCTTCAATCTTGTGTGCCTCCTCTTGCACATCTCTAATGATTTCAGGAGATACTAAGGTACCAAATGGATCCACTCTCCCTGCTTCTTCCTGTACCTTCTCCTCTTCATGCTCTAAGCTTTGCTCAATCTCCATCTCTGGCATAGTGTTTATTTCTTCCTCCTCACTTAGGAAGTCACTAGACTCTTCCTCTATTTCAATTTCCTTTCCAGCATACATTCCTCTTTCTTCATTGTCACTAGTATCACTCCCAATGTGAACGATTTCAATATTTTATTTGGCCTTATGTGTTTCTGATTCTTGCAGCATTTCTCTGGCCAACTCTATTTTCACTTGAATATATGCTTGTCTTTTTTCTGTAAAAGTGGGGGCACTAGGTATATTACTTAACTTTTCACCTACTTGTTGTGCTCCAATTACATGACCTGCTTTAGAAGTCTCCCCTTTTGATAAACTTATTTGGATTACCCTTCTAATTTGTTGTCCTGCTACTACTCTGGAAGTTTGTGCCTCCTCTGCACTAATTTCATGACTTAGTGACTTTGCATCTACAAAAGTATCTGATGCCACTGCTACTGTTATTCCTAGTACATATGGGTCCATTAAAGTAACATTTTTATCTTTTTCAACAATCTTAGCCTCTACAACTTTTCTTTTCTTCTTATAAAAGCATTGAAGATCCTCACTGGATTCTCCTACTCTTTTCCTCCCTTTCTTCAGATAGGTGATTTCTTTTCCTTCAGCTTTAAGTTCCTCAATTCTATCTTCTAACCATGTTTTTGAAAACAATATAATTGGTTTGGACAATATGTCCAATGATGTGTTCCAAGGCTTTGACAAATCAGGCTCTATAATAGAAGCCAACCTTGCCTTTGCATAACTATGATGCAGCATTTTGTCCTCTTCCTGAACCTCTGGATGAACACATATGTCACCTATGGATCTCTTTATACATTTTAAATACATTCAAGTTCTGCCTTGAAAATTCCAACACAATGAATTTATCAGAAGGATACCGAGGTAGCATAAAAGGCCTTCCTTCAAATCCTTCAGTCCTTATGTAAGTAAAATGTTGAAATTGAATGAACCAAGAACTATGCAATCTAATTGCATCTTTTGCACTTTTAGATAATCTTTGATCAGGTTCCTCTCTTAAAATTCTCACCATGTAAGTATAAAACACATCATTGACTAAAGCAAATTTCTTTAATGCATTTTCTTCTTGTAAGTCAGGATAGTGCTCATATACTAGTTTTTGATCAGGACCATTCCCTAGGGTACCAATCCTTTCTATTCCATGTATATATTGTGTAATCTTAGCTGCACATGACTATAACACATAGGAAGACAAATAAAAGGGCATCATCTTTTGTTTTCTCAGCATGGCCTACTTCCAAATAGCTGTGCTTATTGCTTTGGCGCAGTGGATTTTCCCTTGCTCTTTTTCTTCTACCCTTATGAACTCAATAATACTGAACATCCATGGTTCACATTTGGTGCCATCTCTTTGTCCTACCAATCTACTCAGCATTGTGATCATCAAATAGATTTCTTCCTTGAAGTATATTCTCATCAGATTCTTATGCACCCTGGCTACAGCCTTGGGTTTATTTTCCAAGTTGTAACAACTGTGGAATATTTTACCTTTGCATTCCTTTTCATTTGTATGAAAGTCTTCATTATATTGATCTATATCAATATCACTCATTTTCTCGTTGATTTCTGACCCAAAAGTCTTCGCAATCCCCTCTGTGGTTAAATCAGCAATAAGTTTGTCATACATCATAATCTTCCTGGTAGATGGATCATATAGAGTTACACAATCTAAACACAAATCCCTGGCCTCCATAGCCAATGGGAACCCTGCAACCCTATACAGTCCACTTTCCCATATACATTTCATATCCTGTGACGCATCCGCAGCAGTAATTTTCTATAAAACTTCCTCTGCATCATAATTTCCTATGTTTGTATCCGTTCCCATGCCACCCATATTGATTAGGGACAGATAACCTCTGTGCAAGGGTAATTCTTTTTTTCTATCTTTGTTCGTGGTTTCCTCTCCTTCTTTCCCTCGTCCCCTATATCTACTTTTTTCTGCTTCAGGGCCATCTTGTAGAAAATACATCTTTTAACTTTCCATTTTACTTTCCTCTCTAGGATTTTACTATGAATTTCCTATTTTTTACTATTTTACCCTAACTAGTTTGTCCTTTCTATTTTGACCTTTAAATTTGTTAAGCTCTACTCAGCTAATTAACAATTAAAACAGTAATTTGACAAATGCCTACGTTTTATAACAGAATTACAAAAATTGACATGTATCTTACCAACTGAAAAGAAACAACATTTTGGGATAAATACCTATATATCTTGACCACTTGACTTCAACCGTTGACTTACTTTTACCGTTTTGCTTTCGTCTAGCTACCGTAATTCTTTTACCCTTGTGAATTCTGCTCAAATCATTGTAACAATTCTTTCTTTTGCAATTTTTAGCTCTTAACAATGTACATCTAAAAGCGAAATAACATTGAAATTACCCTAACTCGTTAAATTTTACTCTTTTTTGAGTGTTAGATCAGCATTAATTACAGCAATTAATGCGCTAAAAGTTTGGCCTTCCATTTCAGTGTATGCGTCTTTTTGAACTTTTTACCGTTAGTTTAATTTTGGCATACATCCCATTTTCTTTGTATGTTCTCTTTGTGTGTTCAAACATACAAACATATATGCAAACAACCACAACTAATGTTCTTTCCCTTTTTCCATTTGTGTCCGTACTTGTATCTTTCACTTTGTATATTGCTCTTTGCATGTCTCATTAGATACAAACGCATATACAAAGACATATACAAACCTTCTCTTTACCCTTTATCTCTCGCGATGCTTTTTATTCCTTTGTATCTCAAATATGTATGTCATAAACATACAAAGACTTTTCTATATTGAACTTCTTTTTGAAATCCAGCATGTATCTTTAACTTGTATCTTCACTTGTGCATCAGCTTGTATATCGAAGACATACATTGTTATTATGCAAATCTGATATGCAAGCGGTGGGACCCACCCTACTTTTCATTTGTATCTCTGCGATACAACAACACTTGTATCAAACCTTTAGATACAAGCCAAAATACATACAAACATATTAGTATCTTCCTTTCAGACTTTTCATTTTCATAAACCACAGTTTACTCACTTTTCAGCTTCGTGACATGTATAAAGTGCAATGCATCTTCCGATATACTTTAAGTCATGATGCATTATTTTAACCAGATTTTAACCTTTCTTGAGTTCTGCATTGCTTGTACATCGCAATGTATGTCTTCAAAACATAAATACAAAGCACGAAACATACAACAATAAAACCTCATTTCATAATCATTTCAGTTCTGTGGCATGTACTTACTGTTGTATATCATCTTGTATGTTTCTCTTTTGCCAAACATACAAACTTGAAATGCATCTGCTGGACTTAACTGATTACTCATTTAAACTTTAAACTTTGTCAGGTCTGACTTATATGTATAGATAGAACGTTAACGAAATGCATACATGTACATGGATGTAACAAAACTGACAACTTCTTTTGCGACTTATACAACAACTCGATATACAAACGAATTTGTATATGCAACATACAAACTCTCCCATAGTGCATTTTACCAAAAACATGCATATCTTGCAAAATATTGGGAATTGTAAAATGGTTCAAAAAGCAACCTTACTCATTTTTGACAAGGAATTCACCCATACTCTGCCCTGGTACTTAATGCTATTTTTTCTTTATTTTCAACAAGGTTTGTAACTTTCACTTCCTTTTCCCTTTTACCACCAAGCAGACCCACACACAGAAGCAAAAAACATAGCCACGACAGGGGTCCTCATTTTGCTAAGAAGTAAAATGGGGTGTGTTGTGAGCATCACAACAGGAAGCACATGTGCAAGTGAATGTAATGTTGCAAAGTGGGTCCACAAGTCTAGAAAATAGGAGTGTGGTAGGGTTGTGGGCTTGGGACAAATGTATGCATGTTGCAAAGAGAGGCAATAAGTCCATAGGATAGGGGGCAATATAAGGGAATGAGATTTGGGAGTATTACTGCACTTTGTAAGGGAGATACAAATGTGCAAAGGAGTTCTATAAGTTTGGAAAACACAACTATAGTGGAGTCACAAACTTGGGATATAAACACACACATTGTAAAGAGAGTGACTAAGTCCATAGAGTATAAACTAGTGTGAGGTTTTGGGTCTAGAGGCAAGTGAGAAGTTTACACACCTTGCAAGAGATGTGCAATGATCTAGAATTGAGGTCTACAACCTTCCACACATAGTTCTAGGGTGTTGTGGGATTGAGGAGCACAAATACAATAGATGCAAAAGAGTGGAACAAATATGCCTCAATAAGCTTTTGTGGGGGATAGGAATGAAAGGGAAGGTAGCAATTTGCAAAGGTGCACATGAAGCTCGTAGCTTTCCAAATGAAACTACTATAGAATTGCAGGAACCAGAGGTAGGGATACAATTTTCACACCTTGCAACCTTGCATGAAAGGCCTGCAAGTCCA
Source organism: Cunninghamia lanceolata (assembly GCA_027924645.1). NCBI lineage: Eukaryota > Viridiplantae > Streptophyta > Pinopsida > Cupressales > Cupressaceae > Cunninghamia > Cunninghamia lanceolata. The sequence continues at coordinate 21,144,451 of BSBN01000252.1, read as the reverse complement.
AAAGATATGAATTGTTGTGGGGTTGTATGATCTAGGGTAGGGATGTAGCTTGTAGATGGCATGCAAAGGTGCATATGAAGTCCACTAACCTACCGAAAGGAATGTTAAAAATTTGTGGGGCATATTTGTAAGTTTACATTGCATTCAAATAGGTCTTAGTAGTCCACCAAATATAAAATAGAATGTAGGGTGCAGAGGTGCAATACGAATAAGAAATAATGCAAGTAGGGATAGGAAGTCCACTTGCCTAAGCATTCATGGAGTGCAAATTTGAAAAGACTATGAGCAACATGTAAAGTTACAAATTTAGCCCAAAACCTTGATGCTCTAGTGCTTTACAGGATTCTGGGGTTTCTGAGTAGCTTTGCAAGATATACAACTCAATCCCCCGTTCCACCAAATAAGGAACTTGTAACTAGCACTTGCAAACCTAACCCAAGACTCTCAAAACATAAATTTTGAACATCAAGGCATAATGCAAAGACCTATTAGAGGTAGGACACACAACACAAAGCATAATTTTTAATGGGGTCCATTAAACAAAAGTCTTAGATTGGTTATCAACAAAGACTCCAATAGGGGACTAGGGCAATAATAAAGGTGTGAAATTTGTAATTTTTGGGGCATATCCAATAGAGTGTATCCTTTATCTTACTAAACTAAAATTTGGTTGATGATGTTTGGATTAGGTAGGTTTCCATTTAATACCAAGCTACAAGTTCACTTGTAGAAAAGTGAAGGTCACTTGTTGTGACCCTACAAATATTTTTGTATTGATGCAAGTACACTTGTAGCAATAGAATTTTTTTAACAATAATACTTGCATTCATATAGCTACTACAAGGGAAAGGAAAGGTGTTGCATATGTGTTTCAACATGCTACATTTCATGTGGTGTGAGACTTTTGTTGGAATTTTTATCTAGAGTAATTCATATTTCTTTTAGCAATGTTGTGTGTGTTAAAAAAGGTCGAACAAGTGTATCTTCAAAAAATAATTTGAGATGTGTTTTGGTTGTAGTTAATAATGTCACTATGATATATATAGATTCAATAATTTTTATTCATGCTTATTGTAGGCTATTTTAAGGCACATAATAGTAGCTAGGAAGCTACTACAGGTAGGATACAATGAAGAGTTAGTTTTGTCTCTTGTTAAGAAATAATATGACTTTGTATTGGCCACATATAGCCTTCTTAATGAGCAATGGTGGTTAGAATAGTGACCATGTGACTTCATGGTTAGGTTTCCCTCTTCCTTAGAGTCATGATATATGTTTTCCTTCCCTCATGGTTGTTAGATGTACAAGATAACTGAGAGGGGGGGGTAAATCAGTCAAGTACATTAAAACATTCAATCCCTCATTGACTTTCAAACCCTTGTTAATATTTAAACCCTTATTATGCATTAGCAGAATGTAAACATATGAAACAACAATGCAAACACATCCAAACACATAAGAACACCAAATTTATGTGGAAAACCCAAGAAGGGAAAAACCACAGTGAGGATTAGCTCACATATATATGAATAGCAACACCGAATACAAGTAGGCTCACTGCCAAGGGATCATTGCCCAGAAAAAGAAGAAAGGCTCATTGCTAGAAGGGCTCACTGTCTAGAAGAAAGAAGAATAGATGAATACTGTTACAAAGAGATTCACTATCTTAAGACAACATGAGAAATCCACCACTGCAACTTTATGCCATCCGCAACCTTTGGCTCACTATCTCCAGTAACTTCAAGCATACTGAAATGCAGACACCTTCTTCTCACTTCATTTAGAAGTCATAAGCATTTAAGCCCGCACTTAGATCACCACACTTGATCACATTCACATCTTTCACAACCCACACACTCTACTTGGACTCCACCTTGCATTTATACCATCCATGACCTAAAACAATCTCAATTAGGTTGGCCTTAATGAAATGTATGCACCTCAAACGTGCAACACCAAAATAAGTTGGCACCAAACACTTCCACAATGGAAAGAAGTGAAGGAAGACCATGCTAAGGGTTAACTAGGACCCAAATCTATATTACTATGCTACTCATCACACCCACAATCCACGAGGTAGCTCTGCAAATAGAGCTAGCACTCCAGGTTGGCCAAACCTAAACTAACATTACAAGCGACCACATACACACCTCTCTAGATCTAAAAACATGTGGACCACAAAGAAACTCCACAACATGCACATAACTTCCCTAAATATTCTAGCATCATCAAAATCTTCTACAACATTGCTGCAACCACCTAAAATAAAGAATGCCTTCATCTTGCGCATCAAGATGCACTACCACTAAACTCCAACAAAAGAACTGAACTTGTAGAGAAACCCAACACTAGAAACTCCAAGGGAAAGTAGATACAAACAATATAAGCATGTTCTTAGATCCACAAGACAAGAAACCTCAACATGGAGAAATGCAGAGCAATCTCATTTCTCCTAGACAACCTTCTTCACAAGCAAACACACTGCCAAACACATCTTCCACTACCGTATGATCCAGAACCTGAAACTCTGGATATAACACCTTTGAACACATTTGATTATCACATCCAAACTACACAAGCATATTTTCAACTATGAAGAAATGCAGAGCACAACACTGAACACACCTCTGTCACACTGTGCACTCTTTTATTCAAATTTTATCAAAAACACTTGGAAACCAAGTCAACCATCTGCATCAGCAACACTACAAACACCTTCTCAACATCCTCAAACACTTCTCATCATGACTACACTAGAGGTTGACATCAAACCATGATGTAGATGACAACATAGTGCAACACTCTCCACACTAGGGTTGACATCAATATGAAATCAAACCATAACACATCCAACATTATCAGCAAGCTCAAACTATACTCAATCTTCCAACAATCTCTGCATACAGAGGGTTGAAATCAATGACAACACCAGCTTCCAACAACTCCAATGCTAGGGGTTGACATCAATGACAACACCAATAAGCTTCCAATAATCTCCCCCTTTGCCATTGATGGCAACACCAACTCTCTGAAAAACCATCAACAACAAAAGCAACAACAACAACTCTACAACCAACAACACTCGCCCTAACTGGGGCATCTCTTAGTCTTCACACTCTTTACCTTTGCTTCACAGATTTATTCTCCCCTACCCGAGGAGTTCTTCATTCTCTTATGGACACACACTCTCATCCTGTGTTTTCCAGATCAATTTGCCCACACTATGGTTTTTCAACCAGTCTAACTCTCTCCCCCTTTGACATCAATGGCAAAGGGCCATAAACTCATCCAACTCTCTTTCCTACATACTTCACACTTTTCTCTTATGTATTGAATTCTTTTGCTCTCCACCTTTGACAACACTTCAAAGGGAAACACTTTGCACCTTTCTCACATCCCTCTGACATTTGCATACACAACTTTAGACAATACTTGCAACACCAACAAACACCTACTCTCTCTCCACTGCTCTCACTTTTCTGCACTCTCCCCTATAGGGGAATAAAATATGCTCCATCTAACTGTACCAACCAACAATACCACTACCTACTCCCCCTAAGAGGTAGCCTTCAACATCAGTCTAGGACCAAGAATGTATCTTGAAATGCTTCCTGGACAGATGCACACACTTATGCATCTAATTAAAAGAAGGAGAGGCAATAACCCCTAACTTCTACTAGAGATACTCAAATGTATCTTTTGGAAGAACCTCTATAAAAATATTTGCAATTTGATCTTTTGTAGGCACATACTCCAGCTTCACCTCATTCTCTGCAACCTTCTCTCTTAGAAAGTGATAATGGGTAGAGATATGTTTTATTCTTGAATGCATTACCGGGTTCTTTGAGATATTGACAGCACTTGATTTTCACACAAGATAGAGATAGGTTCATCATATGAAACTCTGATATCCTTCAATGCTTGCTTCATCCACACCACCTGTGTACATCATGATGCTACTATAATAAACTCTGCTTCTACAGTAGATAATGACACTGAATCCTGCTTCTTACTCAACCATGAAACTAATCTACTTCCAAGAAAGGAAGCATCACCACTTGTACTTCTTATATCATCTGTACATCCTACCCAATTTGCATCTGTATATGCACTCAAGGAGAAATCAATATCCTTAGGATACCATAAGCCATAATCTAGAGTGCCTTTCAAGTATCTAAATATCCTTTTTACTGCTATAACATGTGATTCTCTAGGATCTTCTTGAAATCTAGCCACAAGACAAATTGAATGCATGATATCTAGTCTAGTAGTAGTTAGGTATAATAATCCACCAATCATTGATCTATACTTGCTCTGATCAACCTTAGAAGATTCATCATTTTTCTCAACTTACAACCAGTAACCATAGGAGTACATACTAGTTTAGAATCCTTCATCCCAAATTTCTTCAACATTTCCTTAACATACTTTGACTGTGAAATGAAAATACATTTTTCTGATTGACTGATTTGTAACCCAAGGAAGAAATTCATTTCCCCACACATTGACATCTCAAACTCTTTCTATATTTCCTCTGCAAATCTCTTGCACATAACTTCATTTGCTCCAAAGTTTATGTCATCAACATATACCACCACAATCAGGATTTGATCTCCTTCAACTTTGAAGTATAAATTGCTATCTGCAGTACCCTTTTTGAATCCTTGCTACAACAAGTATCTATCCAATCTTGCATACCAAGCTCTAGGAGCTTGTTTGAGTCCATACAATTCTTTCTTCTATTTGCAAACCATATCAGCATCATCTGATAACTGAAAACCTTCCAGTTGTTCAATGTACACCTCTTCTTCCAACTCACCATTTAGGAATGTAGACTTCACATCCATCTAATATACCTTGAAATCTTTATGTACTATAAAAGATAAAAACATTCTGATAGCTTCCATCCTTGCCACTAGAGCAAAAGTGTCTTCAAAATCTATTCCTTCCACTTGTGAGTAGCCCTTACACACAAGTCTAGCCTTATTTCTAACAAGCTTTCCATCCTCATTCAACTTATTCCTGAAAACCCATTTAGTTCCTATCACATTCTTGTTTGTAAGTCTTGGGACCAATTCCAAAGTTTGATTCTTCTCAATTTGTTCTAACTCTTCTTTCATAGCTTTGATCCAATTCTCATCTTTGCATGCCTAAGTCACTATTTTAGGTTCTACTTTAGAAAGTAGACAATAATTTACCTATTCCTCTGTCATAACATCTTTTCTTCTTGTCAACACACCTTTGCTCTTATCTCCAATGATTTGATCTTAGGAATGATTCTTCTGCACATACTTAGGAGTCTTAGGGATCTTTTCCAAAGCTTCTTCCTCTTTAACTGTCATCTCCTTTTCTTTCTCTTCATCTTTTTCTTCTTCACTGCAAGGGGGTTCATTAGATTCATATACTTCTACTAGTACAAAACTTTGATGTGGTTCTTCATCCACTTTGACACTTGCACTTTCAACTATCTTCTTCAACCTTTTGTTATAGCACTGGTAGGCCTAACTTCTTGTAGAGCATCCAAGGAAGATTCCTTCATCAGATCTTGCATCAAATTTTTCTATGTTTTCTTCATCTCTTCTGATATAGAATTTACTTCCAAAAACTCTAAAATATTTCATAGTAGGAGGTTTACCATACCATAATTCATAGGGAGTATTTGAACTATTCACTCTTGCTTGACCTCTATTAAGAATGTAGACTACAGTATGAATTGCTTCTTTCTAATAGACATCTGGTAGATTTGCTTCCTTCATCATTGTCCTAGATGCTTCTTGAACTATCCTATTCTTTCTTTCCACAACTCCATTTTGCTGAGGAGTCCTAGGGGCTGACAAATGCCTCTTAATCCCATGATCTTCACAAAACCTGTTAAACTCATTGGAGGTAAACTCACCACCTTTGTCAAACCTCAAGCACTTGATTTTCACATCCATTTCATTCTCAATCATAGACTTCAATGCTTTAAACTTATCTAGAACTTTTGATTTTTCTTTGAGAAATGTCACCCAAGTCATTCTAGAATAATCATCAATTAATAACATGAAATACCTATCACCATGTGAGCTTCTTATTGTGGTAGGTCCACATAGGTTTATATGCACTAACTCCAAGGGACCTGTGGTAGAATATTCTTTAGTGTTGAACCTCTTCTTTGTTTGCTTTCCAAACTGGCATTCTTTGCATGCTACATTGATAGGCTTTGTAATCCTTGGCAGATCTCTCACAACATCAATAGAACTGATCTTTGTAGACACCCTAAAATGACCATTCTATCTAATCACTTGCATTTTGTCTAATCTGTCAAATCACCTGTATTTCAACGTTAATTAAATAATCTAATTATTTAATTAATTTCATCAAATTCTTCCAAAATTCTAAAATTCAACATTAATTGAATAAATTCTATTTATTTATTTAATTAAATTAAATCAACCTTATTCTTCCAAAATCAAATAATTGTTATTATTTAATTAAAATCATTATCCTTTTCAAATTTCAAGTCCACATTAATTAAATAAATCCAATTATTTAATTAATTCATCACAAATCCTCTCTTATCTACAATTAAATAATTTACATTATTTAATTAAATCAAATTGTTCTTCCAAATTTAAATAAATCATGCAAATTTATTTAAATTATCTCAATCCTCTAAAAATAAATAAAATCAAGTATTTTATTTATAATCTTCATATTTCTCTATCATGCACAATCAATTAAATAAATTTATTTATTTAATTTCAATTATCTTTCCAATTCCTCTAAAAATATCATGTTAACTCATGTGCACAATCAGTCTTATTTGTAGAACTCTAAAAAAGGGACAACTAAAGTTAAGTTAATTGGCTTTAATTTATCTTATTTTCATCAACTCATGAATTAGAAGAAAAAACATTCTAATTTATGAAATCAAATCTATCTTTATATAAAAAAGTAATTATCTTAATAAAAATACCTTTTTGGAGTGACACATGTCGTGTGCACTTTCAGCATGAGTTATTTGATTTATCTCAACCATTCATTTTATGGATTTATTTCATCTATTGATCGATCTTTCTTGAAACCTATATAAACCCCCCTCATCTCCTTCATAAATCCTCTTCGATCATTTATTCTCAGGCATTCCTTAATAGTGAATTGAGCATACATCGCATCCTTGAGCACCCTTGAACACTTTGAGCATGAATACAACCTACATCTACTTGTTGCAAACATGGTTTCGCAATGTTATTGAGCAATCTACATATCTACAAAGAGAAAAATACAATCTAGGTGAAGGCTTTCTTGTTTGGTTATTTGATTTATTCATTGATATTGGCTTTTACTTAGATCGATCTCTTTATGTTATGGGTAATTGAGTTGTTATTATCATTGTTTTGATTTTATCATTCGACCTCTCAATTTTCCACATACACATTTTGGCACGCCTAGTGGGACCCACTAATCCCTCTTTTTCTTTGAGAGATTGATTTTTTTTAAGTACAGTACGAAACAATGCACCTAACACAGAAAAGTATTATTGGCATTACAGTTCTACACTTTTGGTACTATAGTACAGTACCTTTAGGTGATACTGTAGTGCCTTTGGCAGCTCAGTACCACACTTTTGGTAGTATAGTGCAACGTAGTTGGCATAGCAGTAAAACTCTTCTGGTATCTTAGGGTTTTTTGATCTTGTTTTGTGATTTACAGGGTTCTAACTCATCATATCTATCATTTATTGACTGACAAGCTAATTTATTTCTCTTTCAATTATCATTTATACTGCCTAAGCTGATGTATTTAGGAGTATTATCATTTTTTTTGAGTTAACCTATCTTTTTGCGGCATCTTGTGAGTTGTTCTTGATTCCAGGTTACAGATCTTATCATCCATTACATCCCAGATCCTCAAGTCAATCATGAAATCATCTTTTGATCTAGCTTTTTTGATAAAATATCACTTTTTTTAGATTTGGGGTAGTAGAGCACTTTTGGTAACACAGTGTCGTGCTTTTAATTTTGTAGTCACTCACCTTCAGTAATACAGTGCAGCGGTTTCGGTAATACAATAAGTCACTTTTGGTTATATAGTAAAGTGCTTTTTGTCAATTGATTTATTTTTGCTAACTGTTGAGTTTGTGTGGAACTAATCAACTTTTTTGCAGCTTCTTATTACTCAAACAAAGCAAATGGGTTTTTCTAACATGTTCATGAAGGACAAGCTTTGAAGAATTTCCAAATCTATCTCACTAAGTCTTAGAAACATATTGCCTTCTTAAGGGACAATTGAACAAATCATCTTTGCAAATCTAAAGTCTTAGGAACATATTGCTTTCTTAAGGGACAAAACATCTTTTTTGCAATATAACTCTTAGGAACATATTGCTTTCTTAAGGGACAATGGACATGAATGCAAAAACACTTCAATTTTTTAAGGGACAATGGATATGAATGCCAAACACTTCAATTTCATAAGGGACAATTGACAACTACAATCGTGTGTGTGTCTAATCTAGTTGCACCTTATTTTTCTTATAACAGGACAATTAAACCTTTGTTTGACATGCTTGATCTTACATTTCAGTTATTCCTTTAGAAGGGCCTACTTTTGGATTGCGTTTCATCCAAAAGGGACAACCCTAAGTGGAGTTTTCCTTTGAACTACTATATAAGAGGGATAAGGTGAAAGCCAAGTCCTAACCGACGTCAGCCTTACCTTGTGGTGCCAAATCAAAAAGAGGTGTACTAGCACTTTGTGGAAATGGTTTTCACATTGTGTGAAGTGTTTGATACTCTTAGTAGGATTGGTTAAAGATTTTAGTAGCTTGTCACATTTCTCGTAAGGCATTGGTCCCTCAAAGTTACTAAGAATGAATCTAGATAGTGGCTACCTAATCCACCTCCGAACGTTGCGGTAATCATCAATGCAAGGGGAATCAATTTAAGCCCTCAAGATACTCACCATTTCCTCCCTTGAGAAGATATAGTATTCCCTTGGCCATAAAGCTCTTGTGACCTACTTGAGATTTCTGAGGGGAGGGTGAGGTATCCCTACCTATCGTCTCTCGCAAAGATATAAATGTCTGACACCTTTATGGAATGACATTTGGTCGATGGAGAATTAAGTTGTGAGCTAAACTACTGCAATGAACCTTTGTCTCTAGGGATAAAAAGTGCTTGATATTGTTTTCAATTGTCTAAATACCCATGGAAACATTGGGCTTTTTTGTGAGCCTTGAACATACACTATCTGTTGTGTCAGTCCTCTTTGCCATTTTGTTTGATGTGTTTTCTCTTGCCAAAGAAAATCCAATCAAAATCAAATCCAAATCTATCAAAATTTGCCTTATAAACATCACAGACACTACTTCAGCGCCTTTTGTAAAACAACAGCTTGCCTTTGGTATAACAATAGCTCACCTTTGATATAACAATACCTCGTCTCTGGCAGACTACTTCAGGGCCTTTGGTATAACAGTAGCTCGCTTTTGGTAACACAGTAGCTTGCCTTTGGTATAACAGTACCTCACCTCTGGTAGCTTAGTCCAATGCCTTTGGTAACACAGTAGCTTGCTTTTGGTAACACAGTCCTGTACCTTTGGTCAAATAGTACAGTGCCTTCGGTCCAGTAAAACTGTTCATCAAAATTGTCTTTTCCAAAACACAACAAAATCCTAGCAAGCATCTCAAACAAAGTATCCTAGTGCATCCCATGGTAACCACTAGACTCCAGCAAACTATGAAGGCTAAACAAGTTGCCACAACGAAGTGCAAATCGCCTCCTCATATACCTCAACCAAGCCAATCCAACATGACTCCAAAGGGTACTCCAAAAACACCAATGGAAAGACCAACCAACTCTCAAAACAGGTCGCAACATGAACAACCAAACAATCCTCAAGAAGGTAATGTACCTTTGTAGATGTAACTCAATTCACTACCAACATGCCTCATGATTTTGCTACACCTGGTTATACCATGGTTCAAGTCCCATCTCAAGAAGAGCGACACTTTGAAGAAGGTCAATCCTCTCAAGCAGATAGACATGACCTTGATGAAATCATACAAGATCCTAGAGCCATGGCTGCCTTTGACAAAATCCTTAGTGAGAACCAAGATCATTTCTTTCGCTTACTAGCCGAGCAAGGAGCCAAATTACCTCAAGATTTTGATATATCCAAGCTTCAAGAGAAAAACAAAACCCATAACACCATACCTGCGGTCCAAACCATGTCAACTGTGACCACTCCCATACCTAAACAAATCTCACAAGGGAGAACAATTGCACAATATGAGAATCCTCTTTATCAAAACCTAACAACAGAGAAACCCATATCACTGCTTATGACTCCTATGGAAATCTACAAACACCAACAAGAGACTCTACATCGTCAAGTAAAACTAGCAAGACATGCCTCTCTAGCAAAATCAAACACACAACACACTCCTAAAATGCTCACACCAATCATAAGTAGAACATTGGCTACCCCATCACAAGAAGGTTTCCCACCAAATTACAATCCAGGAAACACTTATGTAGCCATGCAACAAGGGTCTTAATAAACACCACCCCCAACATCATTAACCTTTTGTATCATTAACCCAAACAATGTCATGCAACCCCAACCATCACAAAACGTCAACACCACCTATGTCCCTCCCCCACAACATTCTTCTACACTCAATCTTAATCAACCCCAACCATCACAAAACACATCTAGGTCTATGTCCCTCTACCACAACGATCATCTACACTAACCTTTTTCAACACATTTCTCAATCAACCTCCACCATCACAAAACACATCTACCTATGTCCCTCCACCACAACGATCTTCCACTCTCAACCTATCCCACACCTATCTTAACCTGCAACATTCCCAAAGTTAGGTTCCACCACCACAACCAAACCCAACATACTTTAGCTTTCCTCCACCAAATTCTTTCGTCACACCACCACCGCAATACCAACAACATAACTCTTATCTACAACCATCATAAAGCCTACATTCTTACCTATCACCACCCACACCTCCTTAAAATCAAAACACCCAAATCCAACCCAATCCAAACCCAACGCACAACACATACGACCCTTACAACACCAATGCCCATGGCTTCCACTACAATCTTCCATATGGGCAACAACAACCACCTCTAGGACAACAGGAGATGTTTCCAAACCCTCCCACAACCATAGAGCTAGAACTTGCGGAGGTTCAACAACAACTATCTGATCTTACTTTTGGCCACACTAAGAAAACCTTCTCTTTGGAAGAAGTTTGTCCTTATCCATTTGATCGATCATTACCCATGATCCCTTTTCCTCACAATTTCACTATTCCCAAATTTGATAAATACAAAGGAAAAGGAGACCCAAAAGACCATCTTAGAGAATTCTATCTCACTTGCTTCGAGGTCTCACATAATGACACATATCTTATGCGTCTCTTTCCTCGTAGTCTTGGAGGTCAAGCTATAGAATGGTTCTCACACCTACCCACAGGTATCAAATCTTTAAATGAGCTTGCAGAGAAATTTGCCACCCATTTCTCTTACAACACAAAACATGAGATCTCCATGATCGACTTATGCAACAATAAATAGAAAAATGGGGAAACTTTCATCTCCTTCCTTTAAAGATGGAGACAAATGGCTAGCAAATTTCCCTTCAAGATACCTGAAAAGCAGCTTGTTAGCATATTTGTGCAGAACCTTAACCAAGAATTGGGTTTCCATTTGCAAATTCTTAATGCGACAACCTTCGATGAAATTACCTACAAGGGAATCAACATTGAAAAGGACCTCATCGCTAAAGGCGTAGTCAAAATATTCAAAGACAACAAAGACAATGCTCCCCAACAACAATCAAACAACAAACTAAAATTTTGGAACAAAATAAAAATGTGGTCAATGATGGTGTGGTAGATTCCAAACATGTCCAAACACTGCAAACCCCCCTTCATCTTTCAAAACCAAGTCAACCTCTGCGTCAATGAAACCAACAACAAAAAAGACAACCAAACCAAAACCAACAAAAATGATAACAAGAGCGACCTCAACAAAATTACCCTTCTCCACGTCAATTCACTCCCTTGGGGGAGCCTATAGAGACCGTTTTATAGAAACTTATAAACAATGGACTCGTTACCTTACCAGATGCTCCCCCATATGGCGAACCTGTTTACAAAACTACACAGTACAAAGAAAATGAATATTGTGAATACCACAGGAGCAAAGGACACATGACCTCATCATGCATGAAGCTCAAGCACATAATCCAAAACCTTATCAATGGAAACCTAATCTCTTTTGAGGATGAACCACCAACTCAAAACACCAATAAAGACCTCAACATGTACAAGGAGCCATTCCCTAACCATGGTCAAAGTTAACATCTTGACAAAGGTAAAGGTGTTAACAAAGCTTCAACTTCCTATGACTCTATTGTGCGTAGTTTTGAAGAAAGTCATGTATCTACCCTCACAATCAAAGGCAAATCTACGGATTGTACAGTTACAACTCATCGTGGTCGTGTCACCATTTGTGGTCCTACACCAAGTCTCACAACTCAATCTGATTACAATCTTGTCGAACATCTAGGGAAAACCCCTGCATAGATCTCTATCTTGGACCTTCTACAGTCATCACCCACACATAAAGTTGTGCTAGAAAAAGCCCTACAAGAGTCTTCGGTTCCTAACAACATAGCGGTCACGAATTTCCAAGCTATTATAGGTAACATTGCCTCACCCTACAATGTGGTTTTCTCTGAAAAAGACCTACCATCTCATGATCCATGTCATAACGATGCCCTTCACATTGAAGTCTTCATCCATAAATGCAAGATCAAACGCATACTTATAGATGGTGGTACTGGTCTTAATATATGTTCTCTCAAGTTACTTAAACACTTGGGATACTCTGAGGATCAAGTCAACATTGATTAATCCATTACAATCAAGGGGTATGATGATGCTGAACGCCATTCAGAAGGTGTTATCCACTTGCCTATACAAGTAGGCCCTGTCATACTTGAAACTAGGTGCCAAGTTCTTGACATTGAGCTACCTTACAACATTATCCTAGGATGCCCATGGATCCATGCCATGAAAGATGTTCCCTCCATGTACCATCAGTCTCTCAAGTTCCCATTTAATGGTATGGAGATAACTATCCCTAGAGATCCTAATCCTTTTGAATTCTGTCATGTCTTGCAAGGCAGTGAATTCCAACCAAGGGCCCATAATGACAAAGCCCTTGAATCCCAATTATATGTCAATTCTAAAAATTTGACAAAAGCCTCTGCAACTGAACCCAATCCTCATCCTATTCTCGAAATCAAAGCTCACAACTGTGATATAGGCTTTGAAGAATATGATATCTCAAAATCTTGTTGTGTAGGGCGGATGCCCTTATCCCCTAAATCCTACGGCCAACCGCCCATAGCCAAAGAATCTAAGAAAGAAGCTATTCCTCCCCCAGAATCTCTAACCCAATTCCAAGAGGGAAAATTATTGGCAGAGGAAACAATTGAAGACATCTCTTCTTAGCTCTACAGGGAGAAAGAACCGGTCACAATACCAGTCAAGCAATATGGCAATGGCTTAAGGATAGTAAAAAATATGGGCTATAAAGGAAAAGGTGGCCTTGGAAAACAAAATCAAGGAACAATGGAACCCATTATTGTGATGAAGAAACTAGACAAGAAGGGGTTAGGATTCGGTAGGAAGGTACCACATGCCTTGGACATTGAGGGTATTCTCAACAAGGTGGCACAAACTTTTCTCGCCAATTCGATGTCTAATGAGGATATCATTGATGACTCTTCCCTCCATATGACTGACCTATTCATTGAATCCTCCGTATTCATGCTATCATCTGTATCCTTAAGATCCACCACAAATACCCAGATTGTAACACTTGTCTACCCTAAACCTATCGATTGGGACCAACAAGGGTCCCCCCTACTAGATGTTTTTCAAAATGACGAAGCTATTGTAGAGTTCATGGGACTCTAGGATGGTATCCCTCTTGGCGATCACAAAGCTGGTTTTTTAATGGAACTAGAGCATAGTGCTTATTTTGGTGAGAATGCCAAATCCTCTAGTTGCAAAAATAAAAATAAAGAAAGATCTCTAGGTGAAAACCACACTGTGGCAACTCCCGATCACAAAATAGTAAAAGAAAATGACGTATCCAAAGGTGAAAACCTAACTATGGCACCTGAGGATGGAGGATTTGACCTTTCCCTACTATCTAAGTATCAAGAGAAATCAACTCTCCTAGTGGAAGATTCTACAGAGATAAATCTTGGCACAAAGCAAAATCCTAGAACAACATTCCTAGCAACATCACTATCAGATTTAAATTGAAAACTAAAAGATGTCTCTCAAATGTGGACACAGAGGCTAACCTTTTGAAGGATGATATTGGGGTTTCTGGGACCCAGATTGAGCAGAGTCAGGGTGGGGAGGGACCCTTAAGGAACTTTAAAAAAGATAAAACAGAGGGTAAATTTGTTGTCATTAGGTGGTCAGGTAGAATTACTGGCAAATGGGCTCCCAAACTGAAACTGATTGACTATTCTAAAATCAATTCAGAAACCTCTACCCATGAGGAGGAAGATCCCAAGATTGTTGTTCATGAAATTGCTATTGAAGATTCTGGTGGTGAAGAAGAAATTGACGGGCAGGGCATTCCTATGGAGGTCTTTGAAACCGAGGATAATGTTGGGGTTCATAATCCTATCCCCATTGGTGACTGTGTGGATGTTGGTGATATTACTACCTAGGAGAAAATGACTGATATTGATGAGGACATTGGGAAAGATATCTACTTTGTTCCTACTTTTGTTCCTGTTGATCCTGATAATACTACTCAAGATGGTAGGGAAGCAGACAATACTGAGGAAATTAATGATGCTGATGATCTGTCTCAACTTAAGGAATAGGTGGAGTTCCTTGAACATAAGGTCTCTTCTCTTGGTAGTTTCATTTCTAACATGTTATGTAAGACTGCTATGGACAATCTCTCTCTTCTTCAGGAGCAGGAGGCTCTCATTCATGGAGCTAATAATGATAGGGTTAAAGAACTGGACAAAATGCTGGAGTTTCTTTCGAAGGGAGAGGAGGACATTTCTTCCTAGTTTTTCTTTGCTTTCTGTTTGCTGGCTTTTTACTGTTAGTAAGTTTTTGCTGTCTATTGGCCGTATGTAAGCTGTCAGTGGTTTTTTTGGCTCTTTTTGTTTTTAGAGCCTTTTTTGCCCTTCTTGGGTTCTGTTTTGTAATATGGGATCGGCCCTTGGTTTGTCACCTTATAATATCAAAAACATCACTATCAGAGAAAGAACACAAGGATCTTACCAATTTCTTCTTGCAACGCACCATCAACTTTGCATGGACCTATGCTGATATGCTAGGGTTAGACCCTAAGCTAGTTGTTCAATATTTCATAGTTGATCCAAAAGCTAAACTATTCAAATAAAAGTTAAGAAAGATGCATCCACAGATCGCTCTCTTGGTGAAAGTGGAAATACAAAAGTTACTAGATGCAAAATTTATCAGGCCTATTGATTATCCAGAATGCGTCTCAAACATTGTACATGTGTCTAAACTGAATGGGGGCATCTGCATGTGTACTGACTTCAGAGATCTTAACAAAGCATGTCCTAAAGATGACTTCCCATTGCCAAACATTGATCTCATAGTAGAATCGACTGTGGGTCATGAAATGATTTCTCTAATGGATGGATTTTTTGGCTACAATCAGATAATGATAGAAGAAGATGATCAACATAAAACAACTTTCACTTGTCCTTAGGATACCTATTATTGGTGCGTCATACCATTTGGTCTTAAAAACGCAAGTGCAACCTATCAAAAAGCAATGACAATGATATTCCATGATCTCTTTCATCACATCATGGAGGACTATGTGGATGACATACTAGCAAAATCTTCTCGAGCAGATCACATACAGGTTCTTGGACAAATCTTTGACAGACTAGAAAAATATCAAGTAAGACTCAATCCAAAAAAGTGTGTCTTCGGAGTAACATCAGGAAAACTGTTGGGATACATTGTATCTCGCAGAGGCATTGAATTAGATCTAGCAAAAGTCAAAGCTATAGGAGAGATGCCTCCACCAAAGAATCTAAGAGCACTAAGGAGCCTTTAAGGAAGGTTACAATCCATTAGGTGTTTCATCTCACAGCTAGCAGATAAATGTCAACCATTTCAACACTTGCTCTGAAAGATATCTCATTTCGATGGGATGATAAGTGTCAAGCAGCATTTGATCAACTCAAAGAATATCTAGCTACACCTCCTGTCTTGGTACCACCAGTTGCCGATAAACTTTTGATATTATACATCTCAACTACAACTGCAGCCCTAGGGGCTCTTCTAGCACAACATGATGAGTCAGGAAAAGAGCATGCAATCTATTATATCAGTCGAACCTTGGTGGGTTATGAACTCAATTATTCACCTATGGAAAGAGCTTGTTTAGCCTTAGTGTTCGCTTCCCAAAAGTTGCATCGTTACATGCTAAACCAACACACCAATCTCATAGAAAAAATTGATCCATTGAAGTATCTCCTAACAAAAGTAGATCTCATAGGCAGACTAGCTAAATGGTTCATGATCCTTAGTGAGTTTGACATTGAGTATGTGGATCATAAAGCAATCAAGGGACAAGCCCTAGCAGATCAAATAGCAGAGGCACCTATGATAGATGCACATCCTATGGTATCTAACTTTCCAGATGAAAATCTCTTCACTCTTTCTACCTCAGTAATGTGGAAATTATAATTTGATGGTTCCTACACACAACATGGTTCAGGGGTTGGCATCTTATTCATCATGCCTGAAAATGACTATATCCCTAAGTCATATTGGCTTGCATTTCCTTGCACTAACAACATAGCCGAGTATGAAGCACTCCTCATAGGTCTCAACACAATAGTTCAATGGGAAATCAAAGAACTACAAGTGTATGGAGACTCACAACTAGTCATTCGACAAGTCACAGATGAGTGCCAAACAAAAGATGAAAAGTTGGTCCCATACAAGCAACTCGTGGATGCCTACAAACCACACTTCTCTAGCATCACATTTGAGAAAATTCCAAGAGAGCATAACAAAGCTGCAGATTCTATGGCTTCTATAGGGTCACTTATAGACATGCCTACAAACACACTAAAATGTGAATTCTTGATCGAGCAATTGCTGATACTAGCCGTCGATGTTCCAACTACTGAAATCATCCGTGAACTTGTTGGTCCCAATTCACCATGGTACGAAGATATCTATGAATACCTTAAACATGATACCTTTCCCTTTGAACTCTCATCAACCCAACGCAAAACCTTTATCCGTCGATCCTCCCGTTACACCATTTTGGGTGATAGACTATATCGTCAGAGTCTCAATGGTATCCTCTTACGATGTCTTGATGTAGAAGAAGCTAATGCTACCTTATGAGGCATACACAAAGGTGTCTGTGTTGCACATTCTACTGGTCCTAATCTCACTAAGAAGATACTAAGAACAGGGTATTATTGGCCTACAATAGAACAAGACGCTTTACAGTTTGCTAAGAAGTGTCTACAATGCTAGCAACATGGAGATTTGATTCATGCACCAGCTCATGAACTACAACCTTTGACTACTCCATGGCCTTTTTCTCAATGGGGTCTCAACCTCGTAGGACAAATCCACCCATCCTCATCTAATGGCCACAAATTGATCATTACCGCCACTAAGTATTTCACGAAGTGGGTCGAAGCTATTCCCATGACTTATATCACTGGAAAGTAAATAGCCAAGTTTATCCTTAACTACCTCATTTGCCGGTATGGTATCCCCCAAGCCATTGTCACTGATAATGGGAGACCATTCAAAAATCAAGATGTCCATGCCTTATGCACACAATACAATATCTAACATCATTTTTCCACTCCCTACTATCCGCAGAGTAACGACCAAGCTGAGGCTTCCAACAAAACTATTCTTAAAATCCTCAAGAAAACGGTCAATGAAGCTGGTCATGATTGGCACCTACAACTCAAACCCGCCCTATGGGCCTACCACACTAGTATCAGAACACCAACTAGTGCCACACCCTATGCCTTGGTCTATGGCTCTGAAGCCATCCTACCTATAGAGGTTGAGATCCCATCCCTTAGAGTATCCATTAGCACCTAATTGATGGAGAGGAGTATCGCACTTCTAGATTAGCTGAGATACAACTACTAAATGAGAGGCATCTTTCTGCGCTTAATCATTTCCATGTCTACCAAAACCGCCTCTGGTGTAACTAGAACAAGAAGATCAAAGAAAGATAGTTTCAAGTTGGTGATCTTGTCTTAAAAGAAAATCAGAGAAATCAAGCAGATCTAGAAAAGAAGGGCAAGTTTGAGCCTAATTGGTTAGGACCCTTTGTTGTCACAACATATGGATCAGGAGCTTATACTTTAGCTACACCTGACGGCGTTCCTCTAGATGAGCCATTCAACAGTGTTCATCTCAAGAAGTTCTATGCCTGATCCTCAAAGTATTTAAAAAAAAAATTCATCCTTTGGTGAAAACCTGGTAAACAGGCGCCTTGGATAAGTACCATAGTAAAAACCTGACAAACAGGTGCTATGTGTAGAGTCAACATCCATCATCTATCAAGTCTTGTTTATCCCATGACCATTTTCGCAACAAACTTCATCCATCCATCCATAATAAAACCATTGACCTTGTTTGCATTTCCATCTCCCTATCTTCAATAGCTTGGGAAAATGTCAATGTCCATCATCGTCATCCCACGTTTTGATCAATGTCAACAGTTATCACTATCTTGTCCTAGGTCAAACTTTCTAGGTCTTCTCCATCATTGGTTATCCTATGTTGGTCAACCATAAACAACACCTCTACCTGAATGGGGGCATCTCTTTCCTTAACCTAGGTCTAGGAATGGATCCTTGTTCATGGTTCACAAAACACAAACACTTCAAACACAAACACAAGAACTTCAACTATCTCCCCACAATGACTACACTTTTCCTACATCCTCACACCAACTAGAACCACATATCATCTCATCTCAATCTTAAGGTACCTTGATCCCATGGATATGGGTATGTAGGCAGTTTGGAATACGAAGGACGTATTCATTACTCAGATACATAAGATCTCATCATTTTACCTATCCAAGCTCAATCACCTTGACCCACTCATCACTCTACCCAGAACTACACATTATCATTTTTCATCTTTCCTCATAATGTGCCTTGATCTCGTGGATACAGGGTATGTAGGCACTCTGGAATACGAAGGATGTATCTAATACTCAGGCACATATGATTCATCATTCTTCACCCATCTCAATCCATTGACATGTCATCTTTCTAGTCTTCCATTTATCAAAATCCATTCACCTCAACTTTACTAACTCAAGAAGCAAAACAAAAAACACACGCATCCTTTCAAAGAAAAAGTCCTTAACAAACCTGAAGCAAAGAAACCTACTTACAGAGCCATATATTGTCCTACATATCGATTGCCAACATTAGCTAAATCAATCTCAACCAAGCAACAGATCAACACACTTGTCTTATACAGAATGTTCCATGATCAAAACTAGACTAAACATCTTATACGACATGTTGCATTTCCTGAAACCAAACATTATCTTTTCAATAGATAACACCCTTTAATGGACACATAGCTCCTACGATAAGGCTGTTATCTTTCTTATCCAATCTATCCTAAGCAACCTCTTTGGCAAGAGAATATATTAGCTGTATGTTTACTTTGTCAGTCATTCAATTTGATTTTTGATTTATCTTTTGTTCCTTTTCCAATACCTATTCAATACTACCTTGATTTATCTATAATATTGGTATGTTGCGATATAGTACGGATTGGGGGCATAGTCATTGCTTTTGTGTGCTGTGTTTGAGGAATGATCTTTAGCATCTTTCTTAGCAGTATATTTATCTTGTGTGTGTTACGACCTAGCATCTTACATATTAATATTTTTCTTGTATTTATGTATTGAAGTTTATTTTATGTTCAAGACTATGACTCACTCACATGTACAACAAGGTTATATCATGTCTAAGGGATCTAAGTTCAAATAGCTTGCTTGTAGAGTCAACATCCACACACTCGGATATCACAGCACCTTGGTCTTTTATACCTTGGTAGCAAACTATCCACGTGCTATATCAAAAATAAAGATTGCTCTTTATCAACATTTGTGAAACCATTGCAACAAGATTATCCATCTTACCCATCCATTTATCCATGGCCCTATATAGTTTTCAAGCAATGATTGATTGAAGTAGTCTTTCTCTGCTTCTTCTATCTCCATCATCATCTGGTGCATATTTGCAAAACCCACATGTTAGATATCACATGTCATAGCATCTATATCACCATATCTATATTATCATCATGTCATCAGGTGTCATACATCTATAAGCATCATATAAGCATAAACATCATCACATAAATCCATAATCATACATACATGTCATCACAACCACGTCATAAAGAAATGCATAAACAAAAGCATGAACATCAGTGAGCATAATATGTCATCATATATAGTCATGTGAATGTCATCAAAATACAAGTGTCCATGTCTACATCAATAGTCCATATGCATACATCCAAATATACATAAATAAGTACATCATGGCTATCCAGAGCCCACAAAATATACATTGGATACACACAGGCATCAGTCAAAATATACAATGTCCATCATGATACAAAAATAATACAATATACAAAATACATGCTCTAGTGGGTAGAGGTGCCCTCCTGTTGTGATCCCTGTCCTCCGCCTATACTCAACGAAGTCCCCTTGCTGGTCCTCCTCCCCCTGGCGGAACAAAGGATCCTCTAACTGAGGGCACTAATTGCCCTATCCTGCATGACCCAGATGCTCCTGACCTGCTCCGCTCTCGATAGTTGGGTGCCTGCTGATCTGTTGGCACTGCCCCAACATAGAGACCCCTATAATACTCGGCCTCTCTACCTACTAACAGAAGCTCTCCCTGTACATGGATGAGCTCACTATACAATGTCCTCTAGTCGACACCCAATGCACAGTGTGACTCATCTCTCTTTCGCCTAACCCTCTGCAGGGTGGCCTCTGCTGTCAAACGCAGCTGTACTACTGCGTCCCTCTCCAAAGTCAACTGGGCAATCCACCCATCATCTGTTGCTGGTGTTGGCATGACCTATACCACTTCCAACGCTCTTTGTGCCACTACTACTGCTTGTGAATGTACATGAGCTTGGGCCTTGGCCTGTCTAGCCTCCGCCCTCGCTGCATCCCTGTCTCATCTTAATCTAACCATCTAGAGTTCCAAGTGAGTCCTCTGTGCAATCTCCTCTTGTAGCAGCCACTATGCCTACTACAGATCAGTCTCTGCGATTGGATCCTCCTCCTCTACCATCTGTACATCAGCCTACTGGCCTCTGTCCTCTCCACCTGCCTATTGTCTGGCCTACTCTGATGAAGGGGGTAAATCATAAAACACACAACAACAAAAATTACACATAGAAAATAGAACTTTTTTTATTGATTTGGACAACTTATTACATTACAAAAGCTCAAATACAATCAGAGGAATCAACCCTCCACAGGCTGCAACACATTACAACTTCCTCTCACAAGACTCTGGAATCATCTGCCATCTGTAACCCCAAATCTGCTAGGGTTTCTATTTTCCCACCTATTCTTGACTCTACACTTTCCCTCTTAACTCTACTACTACCCAGGGTTCCCAAAATAGTCATAAATAGAACTTTTTGGCGGTCTCCAGCTAAATTTTGAAATTTGCAACTCCCTCCAAAAGTAGGTCAACTTCTGGGAAGCATAACTTTTGATCCGAGTGTCCGATTGACGAACCGTTTTAAGTACCGGAAAGCTCGCGATGTGAACTATCATGCCAGAAATCCGTAAATAGATTTTCATCAACTTTTTGGGACATATGGGATGTTTTAGTGCCTCATATCTCATTTCAAAAAATTTTAGGGGCTTTTCAGAAAACAAAAACTTTAATATCTTTCATCTCACAAATGATTTTTTCCTGATTCCTTTGCCAAAGGTCTTATATTTCAGTTATGAAGCTTTTTGTAAATTTTTGCTTCAATCCATGCCCAAATGCAAACTTTCCTAAAATGACAGTTAAACTTTCCAAAACTGGGAGTTTGCTATTTTTAGCAGTTTTAGAAAAACTAAAAGTCCTACATCATTATTCAAGAGATTATGGAACTAGAAACACTAATTATGGAAATAAATGAAAACAAATGCAATGATTTTGAATCAACTTCTTTTTGGGTGATGCAAGATTGCTCTTACACCACTGGATGCTCCTGCATCATGCTCTCTGGCCTCTCGTTTGACCCTCGCCTCTCCACCAGGCACTAATACCTCTCATACTACTCTTGTCACCCTTGGTGTAGTCAGTCTCACTAGCTTGTGTGTCTTCTAGTACCTATCATAATCTGGTAGTGTACATGGGTCTTCCAATCTTGAATCCCAATCCCATCTCACTGGGGCAAGTCCTCGTAACTCTGCCAAAGCTATAGCCACTGGAATCTCAGCATCCCAGTCCCCAACCTCCCGTTGTGTCCTCACATGTGTCGCCTCTCCAAAAGGAAACACCTGTGGTAAACCAAACTATCTAACTACCCTCTTTGGCATGTATCTCTCAATCATATCTGTACATCTACCAAATAGATACCGGGCCTGTCTGCAGTACATCAGTTGCTCATGCTCATCCTCCCATGCCTCATACAGTAGCCATGGTCTCGAAATAAAGATATCCATCTCATCAATTTGTCACCTCTAGAAGCTCACAGATCTAAGCCGCCTGTGTGTGATGACTCCCTTATATAGAAATGCGTATGGCTCTCCCCTCTCGCGGTGACGTTGAGTCATCGATCTGATAACTGGGATGTGCTCCCAAGCCCATAATTGTAACAATGTAACACCAGCTGATAGGCTCCGTCCTCTCCTGTATACATAGTCATGTAGGTCACAGTATAGCTGCCCCAAAACATAGGGACCCCATGCATAATGGATGCCATGAGTGAACATCCTTGACAGTATAGTGCCCCATCCAATAGATAACCCTCACAATCACCTGTCTAGGCAGAGGAATCTGCCAACCAGAGAAGTCACAATCCATCTGATCCTATCACATAATCTCAGAACATTAGCCCAACGGTTCTCGTCATCCTCTATTCGGAGGTTGTTAGTACAGAATACCTCTCTCATGCTAGCCTCGCCACGCCTTGGGTCAAAGTCAACTATCTCTCCATCAATCAGGATCTTGAGGATGTGATACACATCCTCAAGTGTCATGGTGCCTCCCCTGTCAGAAAGTGAAACGAGCAAGTCTCACTATGATATCTCTCCACAATAGCATTCAACAGGTTGAGATTCACCCTAATATGCGTCAAATGTGCCACATGCCATAATCCCATGTACTCCAAGAACGCATCCTTCTCCCATGTAATTTGTACCACCTCGTCTGCAATGACGTGGTGTCACTCCCTTGACATCAAAAGAGGAAGGACTCTCTGCATCCACAAAACCATTTGTCAAACCTTTTGCAAATTTTCTAAGTCTACTCAAGTCACTAAGGACATCTACAAGCACAACAATGTGACGCAAATCAACCCTAAGTTAACCCTGCACATCTCTAACCTAATTGATCAACTACTAGGTCAACCCTAGAGACTCATGTTCAACTCAACCTAGGTCAAACTATCTCAAAAGCCAAAAGTGCCTTATTTTTTCCAAGAGTGCTTCACTATTCTACCCTAAGTGCCTTACTGTTTGCACATAAGTGCTTTGCTATTGAAACCAACCGTGACTTGTTTTTCCCAAGTGTGCTTTACTACGTATTCAAATGCGCCTTACTACGCTGCAAGTGCACTGTATTTTTTTTGCAAACCCTAGCTGATAGCGCCTAACTACCCACCTAATCACACCTTACTGCACTACCCATAGCACCGTGGAGATCTACCAACTGTGCTGTGGCACTCAACCCTAAAACCAACAGCGCCAAACTTTTACCAGATGCACTTCACTGCACTACCAGCTGCGCCTTAGCACACCAAAAGTGCTTTAGCCGACCACTAAGGGCGCACTGGCATTACGCAACGCTTTTGGCTGACCTAAACTAAAACCTTGAAAACACCCTAGAAATGACCTAAAAATTCAACGCAAAGAGGTTTTTTGAGCACTTACCACTGTCGGTGCTCCCGCTGGTCTCCCGTAGGTCTGCACCTACTCTGCCCGATGCTTATGCGCAGGGATCAGCATCTCTCCACACTCCAAACTCTCTCAACTCAAAGCTCTCACATAATTAAGCTAGGAGGCTACAAGCTCTAAATTTGACAACTCTAAGTGTGCAAATGAGGCATGTTGACCCCTTAGGACCTATTTATAGTGTCCCTACCCTTTTTCTTCCCACCCCATGCTATTTTCTACATTGTCACGCAATCTTCTAGTCGATCGTCAACCCAGTCCTTCTGTTGCTTCCCTATCTTTCCTCTCAAGGGGGCATACACTGGGGAAGCTAGCTAACTGGGGCATCAAAATTGTATCATGTCTTTAACAATCATTTTCTTTGAAGCAACGTTGTAAACTACATCGCATCAAAGAGGGGCAAAATGTAGACACCCTAAAATGACCATTCTATCTAATCACTTGCATTTCGTCTAATCTTTCAAATCACCTGCATTTCAATGTTAATTAAATAATTTAATTATTTAATTAATTTCATCAAATTCTTCCAAAATTCTAAAACTTAACATTAATTGAATAAATTCTATTTATTTAATTAATTAAATTAAATCAACCTTATTCTTCCAAAATCAAATAATTGTTATTATTTAACTAAAATCATTATCCTTTTCAAATTTCAAGTCCACATTAATTAAATAAATCCAATTATTTAAATAATTCATCACAAATCCTCTCTTATCTACAATTAAATAATTTACATTATTTAATTAAATCAAATTGTTCTTCCAAATTTAAATAAATCATGCAAATTTATTTAAATTATCTCAATCCTCTAAAACTAAATAAAATCAAATATTTTATTTATAATCTTCATATTATTCTATCATGCACAATCAATTAAATAAATTTATTTATTTAATTTCAATTATCTTTCCAATTCCTCTAAAAATATCATGTTAACTCATGTGCACAATCAATCTTATTTTTAGAACTCTAAAAAAGGCAAAACTAAAGTTAAGTTAATTGGTTTTAATTTATCTTGTTTTCATCAACTCATGAATTAGAAGAAAAAATATTCTAATTTATGAAATCAAATCTATCTTTATAAAAAGAAAAGCAATTATCTTAATAAAAATACCTTTTTGGAG
Source organism: Cunninghamia lanceolata (assembly GCA_027924645.1). Lineage (NCBI taxonomy): Eukaryota > Viridiplantae > Streptophyta > Pinopsida > Cupressales > Cupressaceae > Cunninghamia > Cunninghamia lanceolata. The sequence continues at coordinate 21,119,050 of BSBN01000252.1, read as the reverse complement.
TGACACATGTCGTGTGCACTTTCAGCATGAGTTATTTGATTTATCTCAACCATTCATTTTATGGATTTATTTCATCTGTTGATCGATCTTCCTTGAAACCTATATAAACCCCCCCTCATCTCCTTCACAAATCCTCTTCGATCATTTATTCTCAGGCATTCCTTAACAGCGAATTGAGCATACATCGCATCGTTGAGCACCCTTGAGCATGAATACAACCTACATCCGCTTGTTACAAACATGGTTTCACAACGTTATTAAGCAATCTACATATCTACAAAGAGAACAATACAATGTAGGTGAATGCTTTCTTGTTTGGTTATTTGATTTATTCATTGATATTGGCTTTTACTTAGATCGATCTCTTTATGTTATGGGTAATTGAGTTTTTATTATCATTATTTTGATTTTATCATTTGAACTCTCGATTTTCCTCATATACAATCTTCACTAGGCTTTCAAAATTGATGTGACCCATCCTTCTATGCCATAGCCAACTTTCATTGATTTGAGACATAAAGCACTTAACACCACCACCTTTGAGCTGATAAACATTACCTTCTATCCTTGTTCCAACAGCAACCAAAGTTTTGGATCTTCCTTTTTTGATTTCACAAGCATCATCCTAAAACACAAGATTATATCCTCTGCTACACATTTGTACTTCACTTAGAAGATTATGCCGGAGACCCTTGACATAAAGAACATCATCTATTTTATGCAAGTGCCATCAAAACTAATTGAACCTTTTCCACAAATCTTAGCAAATGTATCATCACCAAACTTAACCAGACCACCATCATATTTCTAAAGTTTAACAAACTTACTCTTATCACCTGTCATATGATTTGAGCATCCACTATCAACTATCTAGTAATTTCTCTCCTCTCTTGCATGAAAGGCAGTCACCATAGTTCCTTCAATCTTGTGACCTGTTTCCAGAACACTTTCCTTCAAACATCTTTTAGGATTAGTAGAATTAGTTCCAACATTTAAAGCCATGAACAAGCATTCATCATTGTCTTCATCAAGATAGCCAGATTCTTCATCATCAGATACACCATTTTCCTTTTCCACATAATAACTCTTCTTGATAGATTTTCCTTCATGATCCTTGTGTTTGTCATTTGCAACTTTGACTGGACATTTAGAAGCATAATGACCAATCTTTCCACAATTGAAACATTTAAAGGTAACTTACCTCTATATTTGCTAGTGCCCTTTTTCAATCTTCTTACAAAATTTGCTTCCACCTCATCAAGATCATCCAGATCTGATTCATCATCCTTCTTTGCCTCGTAGACTTTAAAGACAATTTATTTCTTTGTAGCATCTTGACCAAACTCTCTTAATTCAAAAGAAATTAAAGCACCAAACATCTGATCTCTAGAATACTGATCTAAATTCTGAGCTTCCTCAATAGTAGAAACTTTAGAGCTATAAGATTTAGGAAGAGTTCTTAATACCTTTTTCACAACTTCACTTTCTTCTAGCTTACCACCAAGACCATTAATGGCATTAACAACTTCATCCACTATGATCATGTAGGCAGTAATATCTTCATCTTCAGACATCCTTAGGGTTTCAAATTTGGCTTTGTAGTTCTACATCTTTGCTTGTTTGACCTTGTCATCTCCTTCATAAATGCTCTGTAGATTCACCCAGACCTGTTTAGCAATTTTAAGACTTATCACTTTCCCAAGTTCTGAATCAGAAAGACCACTCAGGATAGCATTCCTTGCTTTGCCATTATTCTCATAATCCTTGTTCTCATCATCACTTGTTGGACCATTAGCAGGCATAGTATATCCAGTTTCAACTGGCTTCCAAACTCCAAATCCTAGGTAGACAAGAAAGGCTTCCATCTTGGCTTTCCAGTAAGCGTAATTCATTCCATCGAACATAGGAGTTTTAACACCCTTCCTGTGCACCATCTGGATCTACCTCAAGCGGTTAAGCTTCTTCTAAGGAACCACAAATCTAATACCAATTGTTAGATGCACAGGACAATTGAGAGGGCGGGTGAATTAGTTGTACATTAAAACATTCAATCCCTCATTGAATTTCAAACACTTGTTAATATTTAAACCCTTATTATGCATTAGCTAAATGTAAACATATGAAACAACAATGCAAACACATAAAAACACATAAGAACACCAGATTTATGTGGAAAACCCAAGAAGGGAAAAACCAAGGTGAGGATTAGCTCACATATATATATGAATAGCAACACCGAATACAAGTAGGCTCACTGTCTAGAAAAAGAAGAAAGGCTCACTGTTAGAAGGACTCACTATCCAGAAGAAAGAAGAATAGAAGAAGACTATTATAAAGAGATTCACTATCTCAAGGCAATAGGAGAAATCCACCACTACAACTTTATGCCATCCACAACCTTCAGCTCACTACCTCTAGTAACTTCAAGCATACTATAGACACCTTCTACTCACTACATCTGGAAGTCATAAGAATTTAAGCTCGCACTCAGATCACCACACTTGATCACATTCACATCTTTCACACCCCGCACACTGTACTCAAACTCCACCTTGCATTTATACCATCCGCGACCTAAAACAATCTTAATTAGGTTAGCCTTAATGAAACTTATGCACCTCAAATGTGCAACACCAAAATAGGTTGGCACCAAACACTTCCACAATGGAAAGAAGTGAAAGCAGACCATGCCAAGGGTTAACTAGAACCCAAATATATATTACCATGCTACTCATCACATCCAAAATCCACAAGGTACCTCTGCAAATAGTGCTAGCACTCCAGGTTGGCCAAACCTGAACTATCACTACAAGCGACCACATACACGACTCTCTAGATTTGAAAATGACTTGAAAATGACATGTAGACCACAAAGAAACACTCCACAACATCCACATAACTTCCTTGAATATTCCAGCATTATCAGAATCTTTTGCAACAATGCCACAATCACTTGAAACAAAGAATGCCTTTATCTTATGCATCAGGATACACTACCACTGAACTCCAACACAAGAACTGAACTTGCGGAGCAACCCAACACTAGAAACTCCAAACAGAAAATATAAGCACATTCCCAGATCTGTAAGACAAGAAACCTCAATGCGGAGAAATGCAGAGCAATCTCATTTCTCCCAGACAACCTTCTTCATAGGCAAACACTCTGTCAAACACATCTTCCACTGCCGCATGATCCAGAACCTGAAACTCTAGATATAACACCTCTGAACCTCTGATCATCATGTCCAAACTACACAAGCATATCTTCAACCATGAAGAAATGAGGAGCACAACACTGAACGCACCTCTATCACACTACACACTTTTTTATTCAAATTTTCTCAAAAGCACTTGAAAACCAAGTGAAACATTTGCATCAACAACACTAAAAACACCTTCTCATCATGACTACACTATAGGTTGACATCAAACCATGATGTAGATGACAACATAGTGCGACACTCTTCAATAACATCAACACTCTCCACACTAGGGTTGACATCAATATGACATCAAACCATAACACATCCAACATTATTAGCAAGCTCCAACTATACTCAATCTTTCAACAATCTTTGCATACAGAGGGTTGATATCAATGGCAACACTAATGACAACACCAGCTTCCAACAACTCCAATGCTAGGGGTTGACATAAATGACAACACCAGCAAGCTTCCAACAATGGTAGCCATTATTCCCTTACCATGTGGGTAGGTAACTATAGACTATGCATTGGATGGTTTAATTACACATGCAAGTTGTGTGGGTAAGCAATTGGATCCCACCAATAGATTCTTTTTAGTTTCAAGGATGGTTGTTTCCATCCAAGGTAATCATTCACCTTCCTAAGTATGACAATTTCTAGGGCAGTGAAGAAATGCCTATCAACATGGATCTCCTTGAAGACTATTGTAGGGTTGGCTAGTGTAGAGCTACTAGCTAGTTGGCTCAAGAAGACATTCCTAGACTAGTTCAAATAGGAACGAGAGTGAAAAGTGCATGATTCTATTATTAAGAAGTATAATAGAGGCATAGTGTTAAGTCTAGGTGTTCCATTCACCTTGCAACTTGTAATTGTAATTTAATTATGTAGATGATAAGTCTCCAAACATCATGGAATGGGGTCAAGTTAGATGCCATGTGAGGGAGGGGGTTTATTTATTTTATTTATTCTCTAGGATACTTGGGATATTGTTTAAAAAGACATTTATATGGTAGGTCAAATAATTAGTCAAGATTATGAGTTGTAAGATCTTGCATATTTGGTGCTATAATAGGGCAATCAATGCCCTCATGGAGTGCCTAGGATTGGGATCTTAGCCAATTTGACTGTTATGATAGAATTTATGACATCTATGTCATGTAAGGGTGTGTAAGAGGAGTTATATACTATTCTAGGATGCTTGACCATGACCATAGGGGCATTGGATTTTTTCCATGGCTCATGGTTTTGAATCATGGTTTTGGATACCACTTGATGGTTTCTTTTTTTTAATTTACCTATATATTAGAGGCATGAGATAATAATTTTCAGGTTTTTTGTGTAAGTACTCTTATGCTATCAAACTACTATTAGAGAGATAAGTGGATTGTATTATTGTACTATATTATACAATCTTGGGTCTCTTTGGGGTGGAGTTTTCCCACAAGGGCTTTTCCACATGTATCTAGTGTTTAAATATGGTTTATATTTTTGTGATTTTTTTTATTTGTAATATTACTTCTCCATTGTTAATTGATTAAAGTTTATTTTCTTAATCACATCATAATTAGAGTAAATATTTATTTTTTATGATTTTCATTGTGTCATTCACCTCATTATTTCAATATATAGGAGACTATGAATAGATAGGATAGCTATAGAACTATCATTAAAAGAAACCAAATCTCTTTTAGTCACATTGAAAACTAGTAATGGGATATTAGTAACATACCTTTCCTAGAATTTTTCACTTGAGTGGATTTTTTCCAAAGGAAAATCAGTGTTAAATGTTGTGTGTTTAATTTTATTTGTACTACATTTCATTTCTATTATGTGAATATTTATTATTGTCACAAGTTGATAGATAAATAAGGATGAGTATGTTGTGAGTAAAATCAATAGAGCTAATTTTGGAATCCACTACTAATGCATCACTAGGGTTATCAGCCTAGTGGTTTATGAATCAATTGGTATCAAAGCCAAACTTTCCTTTTGGGTAGGATGTATTAGAGAGGGTGTGAAAAACTAGACTTTTCCATTTTATGACCTTATTTGCTTATCCTTGACATTAGATTAAGTGGGAGTAGTATTTCAATAAATTTTGAGCCTAAGATAGAGTCTTTATAGAATGTAGGGAGTGGTTGAGGAGAGTGAGATCAATAAGAACGGAAGGAAATGAAAAAGAAAGATTTTAAAATTAGAAGTAGATGTGTGGTTAAGGGAAAGATAGATAGGTTGGAAAGCATGATGTTTATCATGATTCCAAGAATAGATGGTAATTAGATACACCAAGATAAAGGTTAAGACTAGAAAGAAAGTGTTAAGCAAGAAGATGCTCCAAATCTAATAAGTTCTTCAAATTAGGGGCCAAAATTAATTTAAACCATATTCATATGGTTAAATAAGTGTAGAGAAAATAGAACAATGGGTATCCTAGATGGAAGTATATTTCAATGTACACCATCTACCTATATAATAAAAAATCTCTTTTTCCAAGCTAAAACTTGTAGAACATGCTTTTACTTGGTATGAGAGTTATGCACATACCATGGAGATAAAAAAGTTGCACTATTATAAAAGAGGGAGGACTTGGAATTATTGTTTAAAAAGTAGTTTTACCCAATTTTCCATGATGAAGAGTAAGTGATTCACTGACATCATTTGAATCAAGAACACAGGAAAAGCATGTAGGCTTATACTAGTGAATTTAGAAAAAGAGTGATACAACTTGGAAAGTACATAATGGAGTGTGAGTTGTTAATTAAATATGTGGGAGTTTTATTTGATAATTTACAAAGGGAAATCCTAATGGATAAACACCAAAATATCAAAGAGGCATGTGCCAAAGCACATTACTTAGAGTTGGATTAAAAAAGGGTTCCTTTTATGTGCAACAAGGGTAATGAGCAAGAGCAAGGTAGAAAAAAGAATCTAAAGGGAAAGGACAAGAAGAATTTTCCTCTCATGTCATAGCCCAAAGGCAAAGGTAAGAATAAAATTCATTGTGATAAGGATATGCATGAAAAAGGTTGTTGACATTTATACCTTGAGTTAATGCCTTCTTGGAGGAAGAAGAAGAAAGGAAAGAATGTTATCATCATGGAGGAAAAAAAGAGATGAGTGGAGACTCCAATGTTGATGAGTGCCCTTCTTGTCCTACCTTGAATAAAGGTGCTATATTGGTGAGTGGAAGAACTCCAAAGGAGCTCATTAAACTATTCCACATCAATGTGTAGGCCAAAGGTAAAAAGGTTTGGTAACTTATTTAGTTCATGCTCGTAGGTAAATCTAACTTCTTATTAACTGGTTGAAGAGCTTGGTATAAAAGTGATAGATCACCCACATCCTTATTCATTAGGATGGTTGAAGGATAATGTGAAGGTAAAAGTTACAAAGTAATGCAAATTGTGTTTTGGATTTCTCTAGATTTTATCGATGAGGTTCTTCTTGATGTGGTTTCCTTGAATATTTGAGGCACAATTCTTGGGATTCCATATCTATGTGAAGGAGATGTGGTCTATTTCTAGATAAATAACTAATATATATTGGTTTTAAAAGGGGAATAGTATTTCTTGAACTCTCACAATGGAAAATCCAAGGTTGCTTTGGCTAATACCTTCAAGGGGAAGCAATTGATCAATGCAAGTGGAATATTGTCAAAACTAGAGAGCATAATTGAAGGATATAAAAAATAAAGCTTCATGTGCATGCAAGGAATCACAAATCAACAATAAGCAAAAGAGCATTATAACTTGGATGTTGTTTCTTCTATGGTATCAGCCAACAAAGTTTTATGGTGGAGTGAAGGGTCCATCAACCCTTCTCTATTAATTTAGAGGATTTTGGGGACGAAAAGCTCACTAATTAGAGAGATGTGATATAAATTTTGGTTGATAATATTTAGACTGGGAAGGTTTCCGTTTAAACCTAGGCTACAAGCTTACTTACAATAGCAAGGTGAAGGTCACTTGTAGTGACTTTGTATGCCTTTCTTGTAATGTTGCAAGAACACTTGCAACAATAGAAGTTATTTAACAATAATCCTAAATGAATTTGTATAGATACTACAAATGAATGATAATGTGATGCAACTGTGTTTCAAAATGCTACAAGTCATGTAGTGTGTCTTCTATGGGAATCATTATTGAGATTGATTTGTATTTCTTTCAGCAATATTATGTGTCAAAAAAGGTTGAACATTGAATGTATGTCTAAAGAATAATTCAAGATGTGTTTTGATGGTATTTCAAAACACCGCTACATGATACATATAAAGTTTAAAATTCTCATTCATGCTTATTGTAGGTTGTTTCAAGACACATAACATCTAGGAAGTTGCTATAGGCACATAATATTTGTTCTCCTTGATTTGAGTATTAGTCTATCATTTAGATCCACATCTTTTTTTAATATTCATAGATTGAAAATGCATGATTTTTGATATTGTAAATTTTTTTAAAATAGACTGTAGATGCTATAAACCATGTTTATTCTAATATTATAGTTTATTGCATGTTTCTAATATTCATAGACTACAAATACACGATTTTTAATATTATAAATATTAATCAAGCATAGAACAATTTTAGATGGATAGAACAATGTAGTTGTGCATTAATTTTGAGCAAGTTGGACCTTGGGAGTAAACACATCCAATAATTATTTTTCTTAAGTGAACTCCATAACTATTGCACCCAATCTCACACATGATTGTCTCTCCTTGGTTGTTATTGGTATGTCTTCCTACAATAAAAGGTTCAAATCCATTTTTTCTCTTGTGTAGGTTGGAATTGAGCAAAGCCATGGCTTTTTTTGGAATCCTTTATTCCCTTTATCTTAAACAAGTAGAATCAAATTTATAACAAAACAAATAAAAATAAATTTATTACCTAACCTTATAACTCAAAATTCTTGGTAAGAATTTGGAGCTTCATATGCTTAAAGGTTTCCCTTTAATTTTGTATAAAAACATGTTCAAGAAAAGATCCAATTCAAAATTTAAAAGATAAAATTTTAGAAACATTCATTTCTTATAACTCAACTTAAGAAAAACAAACTAACTTAGGTTAGCCTTTTAGGGTTCATAATAATTGCCTTCTTTCTAGTATTTTGAGAGAGAATGCGCATTTGTTAAAAGATATATTGCTCTTTGCAATGTGGATTGCTCTATATTGTCAAGCTTAATTTGTGATCTCCCAAGGAATGATAAGGACAACATATGTTTACTAAAATGAGAGATGATGAAGAATGGAGAGTGAAGCTCAATTTATAGACATGTGAGATATTAGATCCATGGTTGAGGAAGACCAGAAAGATCAATGGTTGAAGATGGTTGAGAGAATGTGCGTGAATTAGAGAAGGATAAGTGTCCTGGCTCCTTTATGAGTCAAGGGAGTTAACATAGTTGATGGGAGAGTTGACTGAATAGATTGATCAGATGATTGAATTGGTTGATCAGAGGATTGATTTGATTGATTAGATGACTAAATTGATTGATGAGTCAGCTCTTTTGATTGATCTGTTAATTGATTTTGATTGGAGGAATTTGTGGTGGGTGAGGATAATTGAGAAATTAAATAAATAATTTATTTAATTTCATGTGCACATGTGATAATTGAGTTAAATATTTAATTTAATTCATTTTGGAGGAAATAGATTATTTAAATAAATAATTTGAATTTATTTATTTAAAGTAGAGAGAAAATTTGATTTAAATAAATAATTTTAATTTTATTTATTTAAATTGGAGGAATAATGATTTTATTAAATAATTTGGAGTATTTAATTAAATTAGAGGAATATGATGATTTAATGGAATTAATTAATTAGTGTGGAATGGTGAGAATTAGGTGAATTGATGTGAATTAGTTTGAATGCAATGCAATGACATGAATTATGCGTTGGCGAATTTTAGGTGTCTACATTTTGCCCCTCTTTGATGTGGCATCTCGTTAAGTGGCGTCGGGTCAAAGAAACTGAAAAAGGTACCTCGGTTAGTGGCCGGAAGGGATAAGCATGATGAAAGAGAGATGGTATGCTGGGTGCCCCCTTGAGATTTTTTTTGGAAAAAATAGAAATAATTTTAGAAAAAATCTTGACAAGTGTGAATGAGGTTAGGATAGAAGAAAAGTCAAACAAACAACAAAAAGACAGAGAAAAAGTTGACAAAGAGGGGATAGGGGTGGGTGGGGTATACACAATGGGGAAAAATAGGGGTGGGGGGCCTATAAATAGTGGTAGGAGGGCCCATTCCTAGTCATTTTGACACCTAAGCATAGAAAATCCTAGCAAAGAGAACAAGAGAGAGATATAGAGATGGATAATAGAATTGTAATCCCCTATCACAGGCACCAAGGTGAGTGCGTGCGACAGTACCAGAGGCCAGATGGCACAGGACTACCGGTAAGTGACCTAACTAGGGCCTGGGGTTGTTAGGGGGTAATTAATAGGGCATTAATGATAGGAAAAAGGTCAAACAAGTGTGGGCACACATTTATGAATGTGTGCCTGTGCTAAACAACAGAGCACCTATGTGCCAAAATGGCGTGCCTATGCAAAAGGTACACCCATGTTAAGGAAGTGCACTTGCGTGAGTAGACGACGTGCCCGTACAAACTACAGTTAGGGGGGGGAAATGCGGCTATGCTAGAGATTGGTGTGCCTAGGTAGGAAATCAGTGCACTTTTGCATAAAAGCGTGCCTATGGAGGAAAAGTGTGTGCCTGCGCAAGAAAAAGGCGTGCCGACGTAGGAATGTGCATCGGAGGATAGAAATGGTGTGTCTGTGTTAGAAGACTAGGTGGTAGATGAAATGTAGGAATTTGAGAAAAGAAGAAAAGTGAGCGGTCCTAAGGACCCAAGTAGTTGATTTAGGGAAGAATTAGAGGAATTAGGGAAAACATGTGTTTATTACTGGTTTATGGCTAACATATTGATCTATTTATGTAGGATAGGAGTAGCTACCACCCAGTCGATCGCATGTGCGGAGGCCACGCACGATGAGGCTAGAGCCAGGGTTCTTAGATATAGACAGAGAGTTCTTGGACACTGTTGGTATGCTAGACATAGCTCAATTTCTAGAGCTTCAAGCCCATACTGCTATGATGACCGCATTGATAGAGTAGTGGCATAGTGAGAGGAGTGCCTTCCTTCTCCCGACAAGGGAGATGATAGTCACTGTAGAGGAATTTTGGAGGATACTATAGATTCTGATTCATGCATCCCTAGTACAATATGATCTTCACACAGGCACTCAGGCCTTAGAGAGGTATTTTCAGATGACGACCTCCCTATAAAGGGTACACAGTTAGATTTGACCCAAGTCATTGATGATGCCCACTACCACTATTTATCGCAGGTTTGATTAGCTACGTACTGGTACTAGGGAGACGATCCTGACATTTTGCTATTGGTTGGGGATATGTCTTGGAGTGGATAATTGATGGACAGGTTTTTTCTTGGGGCCGTGTGTGTTAGCGCACTTGTATAGGCATTTACACAACTATGTATATAGTCAGAGTTAGTACATGGGTTGTAGCGTAGCGCTACTACATATATGGGTCTGAGAGCACATACCAGTTTTGTGGTCGATGTGTGATGGAGTGAGGGTAGCAGAGTGCCCTTATTTTTGGTTATACATGGGTGTCCATAATTATAGGAGGATAGGACACATGTCATACTAGAGGCGTGTCATTGATGAGATGGATGAGGTGGTCTAGAGACCATGGAGGGCATGCAAGGCATGGTGGGATGACTATCAGGAGCTATCCTATGTGAGGTAGACTCATTATCTCATGGGGAGGGTGGTGACTATTATTGAGAGATATATGCCTGAGAGGGTTATGAGGTAGTTTGAGAAGCTACAAACGGTGCCCATGCATGAGGCTATTTTTCTGAGGGTAGTTAGAGATGCAGGTGCTTGGGGAGCACTTGTGGACAGATAGGCAGTAGAGGCAGAGATCAAAGCACTACAGCTAGTGTCGTGGGCACCACCAGCTGTAGCCATAGAGGATGCAAGGACCAGCCCTGATTTTGATGCATGGTGGGGGTACTCGCAGGCCTGTGAGATTGACACCCCCAGAGACAGGCGGGACAAGTGGTAGATCCTTTCATTGGACAGTAATGGATGATACAAAGGGTTGTAGTGGGACATGTAGCTATCCCTCTAGATGCATGGAGAGGAGGGGATTGAGGAGGAGGATAGGGCCCACAAGTAGTAGTAGCAATACTAGCAACAGGGGGAGATGGAGGATGAGGAGATGGAGAGAGGGGATAGGTGCAGGCTGGAGGAAGAGGAGATGGAGACAAGGGATAGGTGTAGGCTAGAGGAGGAGGAGATGGAGACAGAGCACATGTGCAGGCTGGAGGAGGAGAAGATGGAGAGGACATAGACACATTACGAGCCTCCTGGGATAGTCTGTAGTTGGAGGTAGAGTGGTTTCAGGGGGTGATGACAGGCATTACAATGGAGAGGGACAGTGCTCTCCTGTAGATATAGGCACTGTAGGCTTAGGTACAGGGACTACAGGAATAGCTGCAACAAATTACATGGGAGAGGGATACAGCAAGGACTGCTGAAGCATGGTTGCAACAGTAATTAGATACAACCCAGAGGGTTATAGCAGGTGGGAGCATGGCACAGATGTGGACTGACATGATGTCGGTCTAGGATAGACTAGCCTAGGTTGGGCAGAGAGCAGAGTATAACCAGGGGCTTTATGAGAGTGCAGTGCCAGCATCACAGAGGGCTCTCAGTTTCAACATGCAGAGTAGGGCAGGGGGTTCTAGATTAGTTTGTTCAAGACCATCAGTGATGGGGCCACTCAGGGTGAGTGCAGGGCAGGGGCCATAGGGCCAAGAGCAGACATTGGGATCACAAGGACCTCGTCAGCCACCTCCCCTAGGCACCAAACAACAACCAACTCCTTCAGAGGGAACTAGCTCGACATGATGTAGACACCTGGATTGTTATTTGTGATAAGAGGAGTCACTTTGTATATTTTTGTATTTTTTATGCCTGTTGGCTTGTGATGATGTACTCATATGTATAGACACTTGTATCATGGACATTTGTATATTATAGACATTTCATTATTTTTGATGATATAGATATGATGGTTTGGTCTCTTTTAAATGTTTTATGATGTTTTAATATTACTGAGACTCTAATGATGATTATGATGATATGATCAGTGTATGCATATGTAATATGGATGTTTATTTTGATGTCTATTTGATGATTTATATGATGTATTGATGAGTTAATGTGATAATGTAACATGAATGATTAAATGAGTAAGTTTAGAAGAAATGGAAAATGATGATAATTGATGACACAAATGATTATCATACGAACAAATGATTAACTAAAGATAATCAACTGATGATAAAACACATGATTAACTATGGTATGATAATCAAATGAGGAGAAATAAAAATGATGAACCAAAATTATTAACAAAGATATGATAATCAAATAGTAAGAAAGAAAATGATGAACCAAAATGATTAACAAAGATATGATAATCAAATTGTAAGAAAGAAAATGATGAACAAATGATTAACAAACAAAGATGAGTTGGAATGGAAAAGAACATTATATAATAGATGAATGAATGATGGAATGATTTGGGAAAAGTTACGCTTGACATGTAAAAATAGAGAAATCCTTTATTTGATATAGCATATGGATATGATGCACCAAGGTATGAGAACTAGGGTGGCTATGTATCCCATGCATAAGACAATTGACTCTGCAAGCAAATGGTTTGATTTTATTACTACTAGGTATAATAGAACCTTGTCAGATAAGTGAATGGAAAATAGTCTTAGCGTAGAATAGTCTTAATACAAAGAAGGTCTTTGTAGAGCCTTAGATGTACAAGATATTGATATGAAAGATGCTAATCCCATCACACACAAGATAGATATTAGACCTAATAGGAGAATAAAATCATCCCTCAAACACATCATATGAAAGCAATGACTATACCCCAATTTATACAGTATCACGACGTACCAAGATATAGAAAGATCAAGGTAGTTTTGAATGTGTTTTTTAAATGGGACAAAAGATAAATCAAAGAGCAAAAATTGACCAACTGATAAAACCAATAGACAACCAACATGTTTTCTTTCCAAAGAGGGTATTCTAGAAAGATTTGAGGCCTTATCGTAGGAAAGATGTATCTGTTAAAGGCTTTGGATCTAGGATGTATGGATAAACCTAGATATAGGCAAATGGTATGCGGTGACATATTGTGTTTCTTAGGAGTATTCTTTTTTGCTTTAGATTTGATAAGTATTTGTATCTTCCAAAAAGATGCATTGAGTTAGTCTTGCTTGAGTTAGTCATGTCTAAGTGGTAAATGGATAGGATGGATTGTGGTAAATAGATGAAGTGACAAAGATGAATTTATTATGGGTTGAGATGGATGAAGGGGTGTATCGTATATGCCTGAGTACTTGATACTGTTAGATTTAGGAAAGACAACTAAGAGGGGGGTGAATCAATTGTTTGAAACTTTCCTCTGATTAATCACTTAAAACCTTTTCTTAAATTAGCATAATAATAAATCAATCATAGAAACATAATGCAACAATTCAAGAATAGAAACACACATAAGAAACCAAGATTTTGATGTGGAAAACCCGATTAAGGGAAAAACCACGGAGTGACTAACCCAAGATTGTATTCTCTATTAGAAGAATAGAAAGAACAAAATGGCACATGCCAATTAGGGCTCACTACCTGAGCACACTGCTCACAAGAGACCCACTACCTACAGAAGACACACTGTCTACAGAATAATAAGTATTACATACTTGAACTAAAGAATAACATCTTCACCATGCTTGAGTTAGTTCCATTTAAGCTCAATACTTCTGCTCTGCTCCTCCCTAGCACACTCTCATCTCCACAAGATGCAATTGAAATGACTTTACAACTCCTTATTTATACAAGACATCAACTTAGGGATAATCATCCAAGTCGGCAAACATTACAGAGTAAATACATGAATACAATATGACTAATTACAAAAAGACTTCTTGCGGATCCACACTGTTAGCCACACAGATCTGAGTCTTCAATCTTTCTTTAGGAACACACCATTCTTCACAGAACATCTTCAAGGTCATCCGCAGGATGTGTAACTCATCCGGTCTGCCGGACTTAGGAAGAACACCATCATCTGGAAGTAATTTTTCAATTATGAGCTCAATCTTCAATGTGGACCACCAATACAAACTGGACACAATCCAAAGACCTCCACAAGCTTGCTTGAATCACCAAGAACATCCACACTACTTCTATTCACTGAAATCATTCTCTCCTTCAACCGGAACCTCAAGAACATAGTTTGTCATCACTGTCATATTAGAATAGATGCTTGCGGACCTCTAGACCATGCCCCAATTGAGTTATCAATTCACATTGACTTCCTAAACACTCCATAAAATCCGCAGAACAAGATATTTCACTTCCGGATCTTATCAGACCTATTTGTGTCACTCTATTACCTCTGAACTTCTGCCAGAGCCAGTTTTACTTAAGTGGCCATAACTTCTTCAGATCTTCATGCGGACCTCTGAAATCTTTACTAGATCATCTTAAGACACATATCTTCAAACCCTTTGAAGCACATCCTGTGATATTTATCTTAGCTGGGATCTTTACCTCATTGTCTCCACTGTTCCTCTCTATTCCTGATTAGGACTAATTTTCTCAATATCCTTAGCACATAGCTCATCCAATCCTTATCATCAATGTAACAGGAGTATGTTGACATCAATGATAACATTGGTTAGGCCCATACTTGTAACAATCTCCCCCTTTGTCATTGATGGCAACATATGATGTGAAAAACTATTTTAACCATCAAGACAAGAACTTCTCCTTACTGACATAACTCCCCCTATTAACAATAACCACTCACATGTCTTTTCTTCCTTTACTGCTCCCCCTCTGATCAACAACTACTTATTTTTCACATGTCTTCTTTCCCCCTTTGACATCAATGGCAAAGGGCACATACTTGCATCACTTCAGAATTATACCAGCTGCTCCTCCTGAGTAGCAGCTTCCCATCATCAATCCAGACCACAAGATATGACTATGAGATACACCGGACTGATGCACATCAGTGCACCTTAATTTAGAACCAGAGGGGTAATAACCCCTAACTTCTCCCTGAGATACTCAAAAGAGTCCTTAGGTAGAGGTTTAGTAAAAATATCTACAATCTGATCCTTGGAAGGTACAAACTCCAATCTGACTTCATTCTTGTTGATGGATATATGTTTGGTCTTTGAGTGCAACACTGGATTTTTTGATATGTTAATTTCACTTGAATTATCACAAGAGATTGTGATAGGTTCTTCATACTCCACTCTAATATCTCTTAGCATTTGCTTCATCCACAATACTTGAGTGCAACTACCTGCTGCTGCAATATATTCCACTTATGTAGTGGACAGAGATATTGCCTCTTATTTCTTGTTTAGCCAAGAAACCAATCTCTTCCCTAAGAAGAATGCTCCACCACTGGTACTCTTCCGGTCATCCATATCTCCTGCCCAATCCGCATCTGTATATGCATGAAGAGAAAAATCATGATCTTTGGGATACCACAATCCATACTCAACTATCCCTTTTAGATATCTAAAAATCCTCTTGATTGCCATGACATGAGATTCTCTAGGATCAGCTTAGAATCTAGTGACAAGACCAACGACATTCATAATGTCAGGTCTAGTTTGAGTGAGATACAATAGTCCTCCAATCATTGACCTGTACTTTTTCTGATTAGCCTTAGGAGAGTCATCATCTTTGCTTAGTTTACATCTGGTTGCCATGGGAGTATTCATTGGTTTTGAGTCTTCCATCCCAAATTTCTTCAACAATTCTTTCACATATTTGGTTTGAGAAATGAAGATTCCTTTCTTTGCTTGAGTGATTTGTAGACCCAAGAAGAAATTCATTTCCCCAAACATGGACATCTCAAATTCACTTTTCATTTGATTTGCAAAGGTTTTGCACATACTATCTCTTCCTCCAAAAATGATATTATCAACAAACACTTCAACAATCAAGATATTTTCATGATCAATTTTGAAATACAAATTACTATCAGCAGTACCTTTGTTGAAACCAATCTTCAAAAGATGCTTATCCAATCTTTCATACCAGGCTCTTGGAGCTTGCTTGAGTCCATACAGTGTTTTCTTCAACTTGCAGACCATATCACCATGATCAGATAATTGAAATCCATTTGGTTTCTCAATGTAAACTTCTTCTTCCAAGTCACCATTCAGGAAGGCAGATTTGACATCCATTTGATATACTTTGAAATCCTTGAAGGCAACAAAAGCAAGAAATAATCTGACTGCTTCAATTCTTGCCACCGGAGAAAAAGTTTCTTCAAAATCAACTCCTTCTACTTGGGAGTAACCCTTGCAGACCAATTTGGCTTTGTTTCTGACTACTTCACCATCTTCATTCAGTTTATTCTAAAAGACCCATTTGGTTCCAATCACATTCTTGTTTTTAGGTCTGGGAACAAGATCCCAAGTGTGATTTTTCTCAATTTGCATCAGCTCTTCCTCCATTGCTTTAGTCCAGTTTTCATCATTGCAAGCTTCATTCACTGTCTTAGGTTTAATCTTTGAAATCAGACAATACTCTTCTAAATCTTGAGCAATCCTTCTTCTTGTTTGTACACCTTTGCTTTTATCACCTATGATCTGATCTTCAGAGTGATTCAGTCTTACATACCTGGGAACTTTGGGAGTTTCTTGCACTTTCGATTCTTGAACAAGTTTATTTATACTTATCTCTTCTTCCTGATTTACTGGATCAGTCTGAATCTGAATTTCAGAGGGAGCTTGAACTTCTTGAACAAAACATCATTTTGATCATCTTCATCATATTCATAAAACCTTGAGGGTTTTTCAATACCTTCATCAACCTTCACATTTGTACTTTCTAAAATCTTCCTTAATCTCTTGTTATAACACTGATATGCTTTACTTTGAGTAGAGTAACCCAAGAATATTTCTTCATCACTTCTAGCATCAAATTTTCCTAGATCTTCATCTCTTTTAATGTAACATTTTCTACCAAAGACTCTAAAATATCTCACAGTGGGAGTGATGCCAAACCAAAGTTCATAAGGAGTCTTACCAGTATTTCTTCTGATTTGTACTCGGTTGAGAGTATAGACTGCAGTGCTTACAAATTCTCTCCAATAGATCTAAGGAACATTTGCTTCCATCATCATGGTTCTAGATGCTTCCTGGATGGTCTGGTTCTTTCTCTCCACTACTCCTTTCTGCTGTGGAGTCCTAGGAGCAGACAACTATCTTTTTATTCCATGTTTCTCACAGAATTCTATGAACTCACCGGATGTGAATTCTCCACCTCTATCAGACCTCAGACATTTTAATTTTAATCCAGTTTCATTCTCTACCATAGCCTTGAATAATTTGAATTTATCAAGAGCTTCTGATTTCTCTTTCAGAAAAGTCACCCACATCATCTGAGAATGGTCATCAATTAATAATATGAAGTATCTATCACCTTGCACACTTCTAATTCTTGCCAAACCACATAGATCCGTATGAACTAAGTCCAATAATTTGGTAGAAGATTGTTCCTTGCTTTTGAATGAGATTATGCTTTGTTTACCCAACTAACATTCTTTGCACACACTATTGGTAGGTTTTACCAATCTTGGAAGATCTCTTACAACCTGAGTGTTGCTTATCTTGATGATATTATCAAAATTCACATGACACATTCTCCTATGCCATAACCAGCTCCGATCAAGTTAAACAAATAAACAACTTTTACTAGTACCAACCAAGTGGAAGATATTACCTTTTGTTTGGGTACCGGATGCAATCTCTATTCCAAAACTTTCAAAGATCTTGCATTTTCCATTCTTGAATCAAAGATCATAGCCTTTGTCCACTAACTGTCCAACACTAAGAAGATTGTGCTTCAAACCTTCGACATACGGTACATTACTGGTTTTGTTCTTTCCATCAAAAGAAATGGTTCCTCTACCTCTGATTCTGCCAGTAGAATTATCACCAAACTTTACCACTTCTCCTTCATACCTTTCCAAATCTATGAACTTATTTTTGTCACCTATCATATGGTGAGAGCATCCATTGTCAATGACCCAATCATCCTTTTCTTCAACTTGGGCAGCCAGAGCTCTTTCTACAATTTTATGATTGACAGATTTAAAGGGCATTGGATCTTCTTCCTTGATGGCAATAAACACCCAGTCACTTCCGGATTTGTTTCCTATCTCTGATTCATCATCTGTTACTCCTTCATTATCATCATCTTCATGAACATAGTAACAATTCTTCTGGAACCTTGATCTGTTAGGATTTGACCTTGAAAATCTTTCTGAACACCTTAAGGTAAAATGACCAATCTTATTGCAGTTGAAACACTTAAAATGTAATTTCCCCTCATACTTACCAGATCCTCTTGGTAGTCTTTTTGCAATAAGGGCTTCAAGTTGAGCAACTTCAAGTTCATCTTCTTCCAGGTCTTTTCTTGCTTTTTCATACCATGATAGTTTCCTTGAAGAGTTCTCTCCCAGATCATACTTTTGTTTTCCTTTTACAGAGGCACTAGCTTTGAATGCAGATTTAGTCGTAGGGGGTGCATCTTCAAACTCGGTCAGTTCAAATGCAGCCAATTTACCAACCAATTGATCTCTGGTGATACCTGAGAAGGATCTGAATTCTTCAATAGCAACAACCTTATATTTGTAAGAATCAGGAAGAGATCTGAGAACTTTTCCAACAATCTCATCTTCGTCCAAGATTCCACCAGCACATCTAATGCCACAAACAAACTCATTTACTCTTGGCATAAATGAAGTGATATTTTCGTCTTCTCTCATCTTTAGGTTTTTGAATTTTCCTTTCAGACTCTGTATCTTGGCACATTTAACATACTTGTCTCCTTCATGCAAAAGTTCCAGTTTTTGCCAAATCTCATATGTAGTTTTTAAATCAATAACATTTGTTAGCTCTGAATCAGATAAGACACTTAGAAGAGCTTATTTAGTCCGCAGATTGTTTTCAGCATCTCTGATTTCATCTACGGTACGCAGACCATTCTGTGGAGGATCATATTTCTTTGAAGCCATGATCCAATACTGCATTCCCATACATTGCAAGTGGCATACCATGCAACTTTTTCAAAGAGTGAAATTGGTTCCATCAAACCTCGAACTATCCTTCTTGTAGGACGACATCCTGGATCTCCTCAAGCGGTTAAGCTCCTTTTAGAGGAACTTGGCTCTGATACCAATTGTTAGATTTAGCACAGACAACTGAGAGGGGGGGGGGTGAATTAGTTGTCCGAAACTTTCATCCAATTAATCACTTAAAACCTTTTATTAAATTAGCATAATAATAAATCAATCATGGAAACATAATGCAACAATTCAAGAACAGAAACACACATAAGGCACCAAGATTTTGGCGTGGAAAACCCGGTTAAGGGAAAAACCACGGGGTGACTAACCCAAGATTGTGTTCTCTGTTTGAAGAATAGAAAGAACAAAATGGCACATGCCAATTAGGGCTCACTGCCTGAGCACACTACTCACAAGAGGCCCATTGCCTACAGGAGACACACTGTCTATAGAATAATAAGTATTACATACTTGAACTAAAGAATAGCATCTTCACCATGCTTGAGTCAGTTCCATTTAAGCTCAATACTTCTGCTCTGCTCCTCTCTACCACACTCTCATCTCCACAAGATGCAATTGAAATGACTTTACAACTCCTTATTTATACAAGACATCGACTTAGGGATAATCATCCAAGTCGGCAAACATTACAGAAAAAATACATGAATACAATATGACTAATTACAAAAAGACTTCTCGCGGATCCACACTGTCAGCCACATAGATTTGAGTCTTCAATATTTCTTTAGGAACATGCCATTCTTCATAGAACATCTTCAAGATCATCCGCAGGATGTGTAACTCATCCGGTTGGCTGGACTTAGGAAGAACACCATCATTTAGAAGTAATTCTTCAATTACAAGCTCAATCTTCAATGCGGACCACCAACACAAACTGGACACAATCCAAAGGCCTCCACAAGCTTGCCTGAATCACCAAGAACATCCACACTACTTTTATTCACTAAAATCATTCTCTCCTTCAACCAAAACCTCAAGAACACAGTCTGTCATCACTATCATATTGGAATAGATGCTTGTGGACTTCCAGACCATGAATCAATTGAGTTGTCAATTCACATTAACTTCCTAAACACTCCATAAAATCTGCAGAACAAGATATTTCACTTCCAGATCTTACCGGACCTATCTGTGTCACTCTGTCACCTCTGAAATTCTGCCAGAGCCGATTTTACTTAAGTGGTCATAACTTCTTCAGATCTTCATGCGGACCTCTAAAATCTTTACTAGATCATCTTAAGACATATCTTCAAACCCTTGGAAGCACATCCTCTAATCTTTATCTTAGCTATGATCTTTACCTCGCTGTCTCCACTGTTCCTCTCTGTTCCTGATTAGGACTAATTTTCTCAATATCCTCAACACATAGCTCATCCAATCCTTATCATCAATGTAACAGAAGTATGTTGACATCAATTACAACACTAGTTAGGCCCATACTTGCAATAGATACTTCCTTCATATTTCAGACTGCCTACATACCTTATATCCACGGGATCAAGGCACATTACAATGATGATGATATGTAGTTCTAGGAGGTGTGAGTGTCGATTGATGAGATGTGATGAGTGGTGATGGATGAGTGATGAGTGAATTTGTGATAATTGCCCCTAATATAAACGATGATCCATTCCTAGCATTAGGTTAAAGAAACTTGCCGCCATTTCGGTAAAGGGTTTTATTATGGAGAAGGTGACTAATCAAGGATAAATGGGACTAGGTGAACTGACATAGGATAAGTGAAATTGGATGGACTAACAATGGATGAGACAAGGATATAACACTTAACACTAACCAAATTCCAAACCATGATAGATGGACAATTGGAAACGCGAGGGCTAATGAGTTTTATTATGGATGGATGGGGAGATTAAATAGATGATAGTGCCAACTCTTACACATAGCACCTGTTTGCCAGGTTTTCACTATGGTACTTATCCAAGGGCTTATTTACCAGGTTTTCAATAGAGGATGAACATTTTTTTGGTGTTTCTATTTTTCCAATTTTTTTGCTATTTTTTAATTTTTTTTGTTATTTTCTGCTAGTATATTCCCAAAGATCAGGCATAGAATTTCTTGAGATGAACATTGTTGATGGGTTCATCAAGGGGAATTCCTTCAAGTGTTGCTAGGGTATAAGCCCTTGATCCATATGTTGTTATAATGACAAAAGGCCCCAACCAGTTAGGTTCAAATTTGCCTTTCTTTTCTCTATCTTGCAAGTTTCTCTGATTTTCTTTTAGGACTAGATCACCCACTTGGAACCACCTTTCTTTGATTCTTTTGTTGTAACTACAGTGTAGGCAGTTCTAATAGACTTGAAGATGGTTTAATTTTGCAATGCATATTTCATCTAGGAGCTCTAATTCATGTAGCCTGAATGTTCTGTATTCCTCTCCATCAATCAGATGTTGCATGGAGACATAGAGAGAGGGGATCTCAACCTCTATAGGCAAAATAGCTTCAGTTCTATATACTAAAGCATAGGGTGTGGCTCTAGTTAGGGTTTAGATGCTTGTTCTATAGGCCCAGAGGGCGGGATTAAGCTAGAAATGCCAATCATGGCTGGCTTCATTGACTATCTTTTTGAGTATTTTAAGGATTGTTTTGTTCGAAGCCTCAGCCTGGCCATTGCTTTGAGGATAGTATGGCGTAGAAAAATGATGTTGGATATGATATTGCATGCATAAGGCACTGACATCTTGGTTTTTGAATGGTTTACCATTATCAGTTACTATAGCCATGGGGATGCGATACTGGCAAATTATATAGTTCAGGATAAATTTAGTAATTTGCTTGCCGGTTATGTAGGTCATGGGAATAGCTTCCACCCACTTCGTAAAATACTCAGTGGTGGTAATTATAAATTTGTGGCTGTTGGAAGAGGATGGATGTATCTTGCCTACAAGGTCAAGTCCCCATTATGAAAATGGCCACAGAGTGGTCACAGGTTGCAGTTGATGAGCAGGGGCATGAATCAAATTTCCATATTGTTGACACTGAAGACATTTTTTGGTGAACTCGTTAGCATCTTGTTCCATTGTGGGCCAAAAATATCTAGTTTTGAGCAACTTCTTTGCTAGGTTGGGATCGGTGGAATGTGCTCCATAGATACCCCGTGTATATCTCTTAAAGTAGTTTCAACTTCTTCTGAGTTTAAACATTTGAGGATGATACCATCAAGACTCCGTCAGTATATGTATCTCCTAGGATGGTGAAACATGAGGCTCGGCAATGAAAGTTTTCTTTTGTGTTGATGTCAATTTGGATGGGAGGGTGTTGTTATGAAGGTAGTTGTATATATCTTGATACCATGTCGAGTTGGGACCAACAAGCTCGCATATAATTTTGGTTTGCAGAATATCAATAGATGGTATCAGCAACTGTTCTACCAAGAACTCACAGTTTTGTATGTTGGTCAACATGTCTAGAAGAGACCCAATAGTCACCATTGCATCAACAACCTTGTTGTTAACTCTTGGGATCTGATCAAAGGAAAGACTACAAAAGTGTTGTTTATAGTTGTCCACCATCTTCTTATAGGGCATCAACTTCTCATCCTTAGTTTGATATTCATCTATGACTTGGCAGATGACAAGTTGAGAATCTTTGTAAACCTGAAGCTGTTTGATGTTCCATTGGATAGCCATTCAGAGACATGTTATTAATGCTTCATACTCGGCTATGTTGTTGGTACATGGGAAAGCAAGCCGATATGATTTAGGGATACAATCCCCTTGCGGGGTGATGAAGAGAATCCCTGCTCTAGAACCATGATGAGGGTATGACCCGTCAAAATATAGTTTCCACTTGACCGATGTAAAGAGGTTGAAGATCCCTTCATCTGGAAACTCAGATAGCATGGGATGAGTATCTATTAATGGTGCCTCTGCTAGTTGGTCTGTAATTACTTGCCCTTTTATAGATTTGCGGTCCACATATTAGATGTCAAACTCAGTTAAAATCATTACCCATTTTGCAAGGCATCCTGTAAGAGTTTATTTGGAAATAAAGTATTTCAAAGGATCAACCTTGGATATAAGCTTTGTATGCTAGTTCAACATATAGTGTTGCAACTTTTGGGAAGCGAACACTACTGCTAAATAAGCTCTTTCCATAGGGGTATAGTTGAGCTCATATCCCACTAAGGTATGACTAATGTAGTAAATTGCCCATTCCTTACCCGAGTCATTGTTTGTACAAGAATTGCCCCCAAGGCTACTGATGTAGTGGATATGTAAAGCAGAAGAGGTTTCCTGGCTACTGGAGGCATCAACACTGGTGGTGAAGCAAGATAAGCTTTGAGTTGTTCAAAGGCATCTTGGCACTTACTATCCCATTTGAATATGACATCCTTACAGAGTAAGTGTGAGAAGGGTTGACATTTGTCCGCCAGTTGTGAGATGAACTGCCAGATGAACTGTAACTTTCCATGAAGACTTCTTAACTATTTGAGGTTACCAAGAGGAGACATTTCAACAATAGCTTTGACTTTTGTAGGGTTGACGTCAATGCCTTGTCAAGATACAATATATCCCAATAGTTTTCAGATGTTACACCGCAGACACACTTCTTTGGATTTAGCCGTAATTGATATTGCTCTAGACGATCAAATATCTGCCCCAACACGTTCAAGTGATTCACCCTTGTAGATTTACCTAGGAGATCATCGACATAATCTTCCATAATAGTATGAAACAAATCATGGATGTTTACCATCATCACTTGTTGGTAAGTAGTGCCAGCATTTTTGAGGTCAACAGGCATGACCTGCCAATAGTAGAGCCCCCAAGGACATGTGAAAATCATTTTATATTGGTCCTTAGGTGTAATGATGATTTGGTTCTATCCAAAAAAATTGTCCATGAGAGAAAGCATTTCATGACCTGTCGTTAAATCTATGATGATGTCGATGCTGGGTAGTGGAAAATTGACCTTGGGATAGGCTTTATTCAAGTCTCTGAAGTCTTCACAAATGTGAATGCCCCCATTTGGCTAGGAAATAGGTACAAGATTCAAGATCCATTCTGTATAATCCATTAGACGTATGAACTTGGCATCTAGTAGCTTCTCAAGCTCAACTTTGACCAATAAAGCAATTTATGGGTGCATCTTGCACAATTTCTACTTGACTTGTTTAGCTCCTAGTGAAACTGATAGATGATGGACTACCAATGTAGGATCTAATCCTGGCATGTCGGCAAGTCCAGGCAAATTTAACAACCCTTTTCTGAAAGAACTTTGTGAAGTTCGTATTTTCTTGCTGAGATAAAGAAGCTGCTAAGAATGTAACTTTTGGATTTTGGACCGTGCCAAGGTTCATTTCTTGTGATTTTTCCACCAATAAAGAAGACTTCTCCTGATATTTCGATGGTGGGGGAAGGTTAAATCCTTCATCCTTAGGTGCCTCAGAGAGGTTTTTACCATTGGATGCGTCCTTTCTTTTTACTATTTTGAGATCAGAAGGTGCCTCAAAGAGGTTTTCACCTAAGGATCGATTTATTTTATTCATATTTTTGTGACTAAACGATTTGACATTCTTCCCGAAATATGCGATAGGAGAGAGATCCATGACAAAACCTGCCTTATGATCGCCTTGGAGTATACCATCTCTAAGTCCCAAGAATTCTGCAAGAGCTTCGTCGTTCTGAAAAGTATCCAAGACAGGAGGCCCTTGTTGGTCCCAATCAATTAGTTCTAGATATACAAGGGAAATGGTTTGTGTTTTGGTCTTAGAGGTAAGGGAAATGGATGAGATCATGAAGATAGATGATTCTTGAAATAAATCAGTGAGGTGAAAGTGGGAATCATCAATGGTATCCTTCATAGAAGTTTCAACTGCGGGAAAAGCCTTTGCCACTTCATCGAGTATAAACTGTATATCAGAGGAGTGGGGTATCTCCTTACCGAATCCAAAACCATATTTATTAAGTTTTTTGGTGATAGATATTGGTTCTATAGTTCCTTGCTCATAGAGTCCAATTCCACCTTGTCCTTTATAGCCCATATTTTTTACAATACGATGACTATTGTTGTACTTGTCCACAAGCAGGATGACTGGTTCTTTCTCATCTTGGAAAAGCCAAGAGGAGATGTCTTCAATGTGTTCATCTTCTAGATTGCACTCATGTATGAATATTTTTGGGGGTATAAGTTTGATGGCCTTCTTTTTACTTGCTTTCACCATAGGAGGTTTGCCATAAGACTTCGGCGATAAGGGCAAGTTCCCTACACAACAAGAGTTCTGCGAGTCATATTCTCTGAACCCTATGTCCTTGTACTTAACCTTGACCTCAGGAATGTCTTTCTTAGGAGATTTGGTAGATAATGTGGTTGGATCGACATATGTGGATGAAGGATGAGCTGCCTCATTTTAGGTACTTGGTTTGAATTTAGGTATCTGCCTTGCATGGTGTGGTAGAATTTGAAAGGATTCATATCTTCAGGAATGGTAATTTTCGTACCATTGTAGGGGAATTTCAAACATTGGTGATAGGTGGAGGGTATGGCCTACATGGTGTGAATCCATGGGCGACCAAGGATAATTTTGTATGGGAAGTCAAGATCCAGTACCTAACATTGAGTTTCCACTAAGGCAGGCCCCACTCTAATAGGTAAATGAATGAACCCTTCAGATTCCCTTTTAGCATCATCATAAGCCTTAATTGTCATTATGTTGGAAGAGTCAATAGCATCAGCAGAATATCCTAACTATTTTAATAGCTTCAAAGAACAAATATTGTGACCAGCACCACCATCTATAAGGACTCGCTTGACTTTACACTGGTGGATTTACAATTCATTTTGTAAGGCTTCATTATGACATGAATTTTGGAAAGGGATATCTTGCTCTGTAAAGACCAAGTGATGTGGAGAAGTGATATGTCCTATCATGGCTTTAAATTGTATAGTGTCAATGTTGTCGGGGATGGATGACTCTTTAAGGGCTTTTTCTAGGATGTCCCTATGCTCATGTGAAGTGTGGAGGAGGTCAAGAATGGATATGAGTGATGGTGTTTTGCCAAAATGATCTAGTAGATTATACTCAGAATGGGGTTGACTGTGTGATGTTGACCCACAAAGGGTAACATGACCTGGACAAGTAGTTACTGCAAAATCAGGGGCTTTACCCTTGATTGTAAGATTAGATACAAAACTTTCGCTAAAATGACCAACAACGGAATCATATACTCCTGACAAGCTATTGACACCTTTACCTTTGTTATTGGAGTTGTTTCCTTTTCTGTGAGGAGGGAATGGATCTGTATAAACACCAAGGTCTTTATTTGTTGTGGGTGGAGGGGTACCATCGATGACAACATCTCCGCAATCAATGAAGTTTTGTATGAGGTTCTTCAACTTCATGCACCCTGGAGTTTTGTCCTTTTACCCTATGGAATTCGCAGTATTCATTTTCTTTGTACCACGTGGGTTTAAAAGTAGGTTCATCATATTGTTTGGTTTTAGACAATGTGATTAAACCATTTTGGACAAGTTTCTTAAGTATAGATTCAATGGGTTCTCCCAAGGGAGTGAATCTACGTTTAGGTGCAAAGTCTTGTTTGGGTTGATCCCTTTGAGGGGGAGGATTAGTCGTTTGTGGTTTTTGGAGGTCAAGAGGTGTTTGGACTATTTGGACATGCTTGGCATCCATAATACCATCTCTAACAACATTTTTGTTTTTAGCCCAAAAGCGGGGCTTGTCCTTTGATGCAAGAGTGTTGTCTTTTGCCTCTTTAAAGATTTTCACAAGTCCCTTAGCAATAAGGGCTTTTTCTATGTTGGTTCCTTTTGAAATGATTTCCTCAAAAGTGTTAGCACATTGTATTTGTAGATGAAATCCAAGTTCTTGGTTCAAAATTTGGACAAATATATGTACTAACTATTTCTCAAGTAGAGGTCAAGGGCATTTGCTAGCCATATTTCTCCACCTTTGCAAGGAGATGAAGTTTTGACCATTTCCTTGTTTAGTAGTACACAAGTCTATCATGGTGACTTCATGTTCGATGTTAAAAGAGAAATGGGTGACAAACTTCTCAGCTAATTAGCTAAAGGATTTTATACCTGGAGGTAAGTGTGAAAACCATTCCATGGCTTGCCCTCCAAGACTTTGCGGAAAGAGATGCAAGAGATATGTATCGTCATGAGTGACCTCTAAATAAGCCATGTAAAATTCCCTTAAATGCTCTTGAGGATCACCTTTTCCTTTGTATTTGTCAAATTTAGGTACTTCAAAGTTTTTATGAAAAGGGAGCATGTGAATAAAGTGATCGAAAGGATACAAACAAACTTCCTCAAATGAGAAAGTCTTTTTGATGTTTCTGAGTGAAACATCAGAAATCTATTTTTTCATGTTGTGGATTGCAAGTTCAATTCTAGATGGTGGCGGTGGTGGTGCAAAGTTTTGTTGAATGTTGGAAGGTGGTTGTTGGTGTGTAAAGATTTGTTGGAGGGATGATGGAGGTGGCTGTTGATATTGATTAGGTGGTTGTTGGTAATTGATTGGGGGTTGTTGATATTGAATTGGTGGTTGTTGATATTGGTTGGGTGGTTGTTGCTATTGGTTGGGTGGTTGTTGGTATTGAGTGTGTGGAGCAAGACAAAGATATGATGAACCATGTGGATGGTTTGGAGGTTGTTGGAATATGTTATAGGGGTTTGTGTTATGATGAATTTTGGGAGGGATTGGTATATGCATTCGAAATGGAAGATTGGATTTGGGAGGTTTGCGAAGTGTTAGAAGAAGATGGGTTTAAGGTTTGTGAGGGGTTGGCACTAGAGATATTCAGAATAGAAGAAGATGGATTAGAGGTTTGTGAAGGGTTAGCCTTAGACTTATGGGGATTAGAAGAAGAAGGGTTAGACATTTGTGAAGGTTTAACGGAGGAAGATGGATTAGAAGTTTGTGGAGAGTTGGCAATAGAAGTGTTTGAGATATAAGATTGGTGTTGGAGGCCCAATGCATATGTAGGTGTTAGAAGTGGACCGAGTGATGTCAAATTTTGATAGAGAGCATTGTGGAATTGGTTGGTGAAGGTGTCATTAGTGGGTGGATTTGGTATAGTAGGTGGTAAGGTGGATGTGGTTGAGATTGAAGCGGGATGTCCTCCACCCATGGTGGCAAAGATGTCTAGCTCCTAGATTTTGGATGTATCAAAGTCACAAGACAACTTGCCTCCCCTTTTGGCAAGTAGATGAAAAAAATGATTTCAATTGGAGTCCAAAAGTTTGTCTAGAGCATCCAAGAACTTAGGATCTTGCATGTGTTCATCAAGGTCTATGGATGCTTCTTGAGTTCGTTGACCTATATTTTCAGATGAGGAAGTCCCTGCTATATACCCTTTTGGGACAAAGACAGTGGAGTCCATGCCTGTGGTAAACTTGGAGGCATCAACAAGGACTTTGGAAATTGGTACCTCAAGATTGCCTTGCGGTGGATTTTGGGTATTTTCCATAGCCTTTTTGTGTTGGGATCGAGTTATAGGCATATGAGATGAAAACGGGGATGGATGATGAAGCAAATAATGTCGGATTGATGTGTTTAGACTTGCTCTAGTATCAAATATTTTGAGACAAGATGATTTGGATGGATGAATTGCTTGGTTAAGAGTTGAAAGACCTACATCAACAAATGTTTGGCTAGTGTGATTATGATTATCTACCCCAAAATAGACTAATGATTTTGAAGTGAGACAAGATAAGGCTATAGTGAATTTGACTATCTTAAAAGGAGCTCCCCTTTTTGAAGATAGGTTTTCTCACTAGTTGGTTTGATACTAATTGGTCTATAAGTTTAGGATAGGCAATTTCTTTTAAACTACGACAAATTAGGGGATTGTATGATCTAGATTTTTGGATTAATAACCAAATGGATGAAAAGATACTAGGAGGCTTGTGATAACTTTGGAAAATGATTGTTGTATGCCTCAAAAGGATGAACTTTGGAAAATCCTAATACAAGATGAACGAATGGTATACGAGGATGATCGATGAACATATGTATAATTGGATGATGGAGTCTAAATGTTTTGGATTTTTTTGGATTTTTTGGCAAATGGAAATGCTAAGAGAGAAAGTCTAACACTATGTTTTTGGATTTTTGGGATTTTTGACAAGGAAAAATGCGAAAAAGGGAAAGTCTAACACTATGTTTTTGGATTTTTGGGATTTTGTGAAAAGGAAAATGCTAAATGGAAAGATTAAGGCGTTTTTGGGTTTTGGATTTTTTGAAAAGGAAAAAACGAAAAGGGAAGATTATGACTATGTTTTTGGATTTTTTTTTAATTTTTGGTAAAAGGACAAGCTAAAAGGTAAGGTCTAATACTATGTTTTTAGATTTCTTGGATTTTGGATTCTTAGATTTACTTTTTTGACAAGAAAAACACAATAGGCAATAAACACAATTTGCAACAAAAGAGTGTATGTTCAAGGATTATAAAAAGCCCAAATTTGCACATGTATAACATGATTGAAAACAAATCAAGCACAGTTTATGCCTAAGGACACAGCTTCACTATGATAAAATTAGCCCACACATGGAATCTTCTTAAACTCAAATGTCATCACACTGAATGTGAGCGTGTACATTCTTTTGTCTTTGCGAGAGAGGACAGATAGGGACCTCCAAGATTGGAAGGATAACCCAATCACCCTTTCCCCAGAAAGCTTCAAGTAGCTTATGCTAAGCCAGGGATTTCTATCTCATCTCAAAGGAGCCTTATGGTGAGTATTCTTGGGGGCGTCGTACCCTTGCACTGAAAATTACCGCAATGTTTAGAGGTAGGTCAGGTGGCCACTAACTATATGATCTCTAGTTGCTTTAGGGGACCAACACCTTGTGAGCATCCGATAATCTACTAAAAGCTTTAACCAACATTACTAGGAGTCTCATATACCTCACACAAATGCAAATTTTTTTTCACAAAGTGTTGGTACGCCTCCTTTCGAGTTGGCACCGTATGGCAAAGGCTAACGTTGGTTAGGTCTTGGATTTCGCCTCAACCAATTTATATAGTGGTCCAAAGGAAAAATCCACTTAGGATCGTCCCTCTTGGATGAAACACAATCCAAAAGAAGGCCCTTCTAAGAACAAAACCAAAAGATCATATCCATAATCCACAAAGTGAAGAAAGGATATGTTCTTGGGATTTTGTGGGGATAAAAAAATAAAAACGAGATGAGTCTAGTTTTTTATCACCCAAGTTTGCACAAGGGGAGAGCATACACCTATCACCTCTCAAGCACGGAGAACACTTGTTAATTTATTCCTCTAGATTAAACTAAATGCCACTAATGCTAACCACACAAAATGCAATAAACAGGTAAAACAATTGTGAATTCCTTTAATAAATGAAATGTTTGCTAAGACTTAGTGGGAAAACATTTACCTTTGACACATGTTCTGCAACAAACACGTTAGTAGTTTCACAATTATTTCTTCTTTGGCTGAGGTATAAGCTGTGCAATGTTAGTTCCAACACCGAAGAAGAGGTTAAGGTAAAACAAAAAATAGTGGACAGAAACAACAAAAATAGAAAGTACATAATTGATTAATGAGAAAAATAAATAGCAAACAACAGAAAATAGAAAGAAATTCACTATTTTTTACCTTCTTGCACAGGCACACCGATAGAGAACATAGGTGCGTCAACCTCTTGCACGGGCGCGCTAACTAGAAACACAGGCATGCTTTTACCAGTGCATAGGCACGCTTCTGGAATAGTGAACATGACCTGCCAAAAAATAGAGGATTTGTTTCCAGAAAGGACTGATCTGATGAGTTTTGAGTTATCTAGTAGCCTGGGAGGATGGATCTAAGAAGGTGATCACTGCACACTACCTATCCTAACACGGGTGTGCTTTTGCTGAGAAAAGGCGCACTTTTACATAAGATGACTAAAAGCTATGAAATGACATCTAAACCTGTTGAAGAATAAATCCAATCACATGAATAGATAGGGTTAGATGTTAAGATGATGCAGGAAACATAAAATAGTGCAAAACCAATCAGAAATAGGCCAGATCTACAAAAACAAAGTGTCAATATATGAAAGACATAGGTGCACATATATGAACATGGGTGCGTCAACCTCTTGCATAGGCGCGTTGACCTGCTGTGCAGGCGCACCGACACGAAACATAGGCGTGCATTGACAGTCACAGGTGCACTTTTGTTCCTATATAAAATTTTGTAGGGAAAACTCAACAGAAATATTAGCTTTTAGGGATGTGGGTCCCACCGGACGTGCCAAAATGTAATGGTTAAAATCTGAATATGTAAAATCGACAAAAGCAATACAAAACACAATGCAAATTACTTTCAAACACACACAAACAAACCAAACAGATTGAGCATACTGAGATAGCACCCAAATCTCGAGTCAATTTGTTCTTTGCTCTTTGCGATATGGATTGCTCTATATTATCAAGATTAATTCGTGATCTCCCAAGGAATGATAAGGACAACATAAGTTTACTAAAATGAGAGATGATGAAGAATGGAGAGTGAAGCTCAATTTATAGACCTGTGAGATATCAGATCAACAATTGAGGAAGACCAAAAAGATCAATGGTTGAGAGAATGTGCGTGAATGAGAGAAGGACAAGTGTCCTGGCTCCTTCATGAGTCAAGGGAGTTAATAGACTTGATTGGAGAGTTGACTAAATAGATTGATCAGATGACTGAATTGATTGATCAGAGGACTGATTTGATTGATTAGATGACTAAATTGATTGATGAGTCAACTCTTTTGATTGATCTGTTAACTGATTTTGATTGGAGAAATTTGTAGTGGTTGAGGATAATTGAATTAAATATTTAATTTTAATTCATTTTGGTGGAAATAGATTATTTAAATAAATAATTTAAATTTATTTATTTAAAGTGGATTGGAAAATTTGATTTAAATAAATAATTTTGATTTTATTTATTTAAATTGGAGGAATAATGAATTATTAAATTATTTGGATTATTTAATTAAATTAGAGGAATATGAAAATTTTATAGAATTAATTAATTAGTGTGGAATGGTGAGAATTAGGTGAATTGATGTGAATTAGTTTGAATGCAGTGCGATGACATGAATTATGCGTTGTCGAATTTTAGGTGTCTACAATATATATATATATATGGAAGTTTAGGGGTGGAAAAAACGTTATGTGTTATTATCTATCAAGTGACACTCCCATACTTTGTTTTTAGATCAATTGTAAGATTGAAAAATATAGTAGGATGCTATCTCTAATTCTTTCTACCTTTGTAGGTAATACTAGCTCACTTGCACCCATAGGAGGTTCAAGGGATATGCCGATAGAAAATTGAAGGTAACATTTAATTGTATAATTAGCCATATAACAATAAATTTATATGTGCTTTGAAAATAGAAAAATATTAATGATGAAAACAAAGTTGATTCTATCATTAGTTCCACGCAAGACTCAAATTTGGGAATTGGAGATCATTACCAACGCTGGTTTTTGGTGACAAGCCAACTTCTTCCTATGGAAAGCAAAAAAATCTCAATGGGCTTTTGCTTTGGCCACCATATGGGAATCCCATCTATAAAGACATCCACTCTGTCCTTTCTTTTGTGAGTCTCGAATAATCCACACATTAATTTATTATCAACTCCTATGATGATGATCCAAGCTACGATACAACAAATCCTATGGAACTTCCTAGGGCAATCTTTTTATATGGGTGAGGGGGTACGGAAGTGGATGTCATGGAGAAGAAAAGTGTGAGTAGCAGGTATGGTATCATACTTGCATGAAAGTTTAGGAAAATATGATAACTATCAAATTTTCTTTTATTTTTTTTTAAGAAATATCAAGGTGAAGGCATGTAGTGTATGTGGTGTTAGCGTTAGATTTCTTCCGTTCTTCTCCGTGATTGACGGATGCAACTTGTTTAAGTTACAGTCTTCATTGCATGCTAATTAGGCTAAGCTAACTAAAGAGATCTCATCGTAATTTTAGTCCTTACGGGAGTTCCTTGTTGTTATATCTCTGCATTTTACTTCATGAATGAATCAATTCAATTCTTCATACGTTGATCCTCTATTTTTCTCTATTTTTTTTAATTCTTGTCTGTGCTGGAATTTTATCTCTGTAGATCTGGGAAATTGACATGGTATCAGAGCAGGAGGAGGTAATTTCAAGCCAATAGTTAAATAGTTTTTGTTCTTTTCCACAATTGTTGGGAAATAGGATCCATGCAAATTCAGGGATTCAACTTTGGGAGGTGTTTGAAGATTGGAAGGTAGAAACCCACGATCCAGTGGCATTTTGTAGACACAGGACGCTAGGATTCGGGAGAAGGCAGGCTGAAAGACTCTCTGCCTTGCATTCGACCCACAAGAGGCTGGCTCGATTGCCCTCTTCCAATGCCCTCTGTCTTGCTTTTTGCTTTTACGCAGGAATTTTTCTGCTCTAATCTGGAACACTAAAAATGCAGGCATGTGAAGAAGGGCATATTGTCCACACAGAAGGTCGTCTCTGTTGAAGGAAACCATTGATCTCTGTGCAAGGAAACCATCACTGTGCAAAAGAGGAGGACATCTCTCAACTCCAGAGGCATAGATCTGGACGCCCAGCAAGGGCGATCCCTTAGTGGCCAACAGGGAAGCAAAAATGTCTCTGTTGAAGTGCTGCCACACATTAAAGAGAGGGTTGTTGGATGCAATTACCACCATCCATCGACTTTAGTTTCTTGCTGCAGACTCGTCCCATTTTGGGATTGTATGTTGACTTCCTGTTTATGTTGAAGGCTGATGCAGGCAGAAGGAAGGCCAACACATGTAGGAGGCTGCTCATTTTGCAGAGATCACGTGGTAAGGGTTGTTTGAGGCCTTTAACAGGCTTAAGAAGCACCAAAATCCCGTGCAAAGTCACCAAATCGGTCCACAATCTCACAGCCCTGTCCAATATCTGGTGATTTCTTTCATTAGCAGCTTAATTATGTCTTTTAAATATCAGTTTCATCATTCTATTGTTAGGCTAGATTCAAAGAATTTATTGTCTTGGAAACAAGGTATAAAGAATCACTGCCTTGAGCAGGATCTACTACCCTATCTCCTCGGACTCGTTCCTGAGCCAAGTAACTATAATGAAAAGAATGCATGGTTTAATAACAATGACATGGTCTATGGACTAATATGTCTTACTATTTCTAAGGATACTCTACATCACATAGAGCACACTGAGTGCCCTTCTACTGCTTGGGTCATCATCCAACAGTTGTATGGAGACATTGAATCTCCATCTGAAAGTGATGTTTTCTTGGAAAACCAGGCTATTGATGATATTGAGACTTATGTTGCCTCATCTAATGTGGACACATCTTATATGGATGATCAGTTTAGTGATTTCCCATCAACAACACTTGTTGCAGATCTAGATTCTAGAGATGCTTCTTCGAGAGCCTCCAGTGATTCTTTGTAGCAGGATCATTTATGTCTTTTAGATTCAATCCATTGGGACCAATTTCTACCAGACATTTCTTTTTTGTTTGTAGAATCCCTCATTTCGGATCTAGATGACACTATTGAGGACATATGTCTTCTCTTTGAGGACCACTCTTTTGTCCTTGCATCTGTTGCTACTTCTGAGCTCTATGTTGCTTCTTCGAAAGCTTCCAATGGCTTCTTGCAGCAGGGCATCCATTGTCTTCCTGATTTAACTTTCTGGGATGATCTCTTGACAGGGGTTTCAAACTTGTTTATGAAGACTCACATTTCAGATTTGGAGGACACATTTGAGGAGTTATCTCTCCCCTTTGTTGACAGCCACATCAACGCTGTTGGGCCAACATCTTCATCACCTTTGCAGCTTGCTCTATATCAGTCTTCACAGGATCTTGGATCGCCATCATCGCTTTTCGACATGTGGACATGCGAGCATTTTTCAGATGCACACACCATCTGGATTTGGATTCTAGTATCACCCATCTTTTTGGATTGGCTTCTCCAATCACCAGTGGATCCTTTTCTTCCTAAGGGGAGAAATGTCATTTGTAGGCAGTGGATCATATTTTGTCTTCAGGGGTTCATCATTGGCACGGGAGCTCTTTCATTATGGGGGGATTCATATCTTCTTTTCTTATATTCTCTCTATATTTGTGAGGGAATTTTATATGTACATGGGTACCTAAAATGGCCTTGATGCCAGGACCCATCTTTGTTGGCTATATTAGTTTTTGTCTCCTTAGTTAGACTTAAGGGGGGGTGTTAGCGTTAGATTTCTTCCGTTCTTCTCCGTGATTGACGGATGCAACTTGTTTAAGTTACAGTCTTCATTGCATGCTAATTAGGCTAAGCTAACTAAAGAGATCTCATCGTAATTTTAGTCCTTACGGGAGTTCCTTGTTGTTATATCTCTGCATTTTACTTCATGAATGAATCAATTCAATTCTTCATACGCTGATCCTCTGTTTTTCTCTGTTTTTTTTAATTCTTGTCTATGCTGGAATTTTATCTCTGTAGATCTGGGAAATTGACATGTGGCACAGGGTTGTGCACCTGTTGACTACTGTTCTTCTGATGTACTTTGATTTTGGTGTTTGTATGCCAGCATGCAAGGTTGACGCTCCAAAGAGAGATTTAAGAGCAATGGAATCGCAGAGAAGGTGGTAGTTGTTACCTATTTATACACTCAAACCAGATGTGATAGCCGGACAAGTCATTTTGTCATTAAATCACAAGGTGACCTATATTATATTGGATTTCATGGGTATTATTCTGAGAATTGACCAGTTCTATTTCTATTTGTACATGATATTGTCCTTTCGTTTGCAGGCATAAATATGGGATTGTCTGGGAACTGCAATGGAAGGAAGAGGGCTACTGAAGATCAGGAGTTTGTTTAGGATGATGGACATAAGAAGCTCTATAGGCCTACCGGGAGATAGTAGGAGTTTGTTTAGGATGATGGACATAAGAGGCTATATATGGCTGCTGGTAGATAGTATGAATATGGTCTCTATGAAGCTTTAGTGATCTCAAGTGACAACAGATGGGAATGAAAAATTATATTCGATCTCTTATAGAAAGTGATGATATTTTTTTATATAATGGAGTTTCGCTCCCTACAGATAGCATTCGCATTTGCCTTTTGTCGACTTAACAGGGAATACTGAGGATCTGAGCATTTATGTCTATGTGAGATTCATAATGTTCTATGGTCAGAGCTTTGTCTTTTTGTGGCTATATGTGTCCGGCTCCTATTTCTGTCAATTAATGCAGAACCAGATGATTACACAAAATCAGCGTTGGACGGCATAGAGCAGGAAGCAGCATATAAGGTGCCAGAGGCCATAAATTTTGAGATTGAGTGGATA
This sequence comes from Cunninghamia lanceolata, assembly GCA_027924645.1. NCBI lineage: Eukaryota > Viridiplantae > Streptophyta > Pinopsida > Cupressales > Cupressaceae > Cunninghamia > Cunninghamia lanceolata. The sequence goes on along the minus strand of BSBN01000252.1, from coordinate 21,082,265 downwards.
CAAATCTACCCAGATAATCTGTACACAGGCGGCCCTCATGAAGTGATGTGCGAGTGGGAAGCAGGCGAGTGTAATGGGGTTTTAGTTTTTATGTGCGTAATGAAATTGTAGCAAACAGATTTTAGATTTTGTGCTAGAAAAATAAAGAACTGATCCAAATACCTCTTTTTTAAAAAGAAGATTTCCTCCACGGCCTCGATTCTTTTGTTTTCTGTTCACACTCCCCTTCAGCTCACCTTAAATCTTGCAATTTGATATGCTCGCCTGAGTTATTTGCTTTAAACCGTTTTCGTAGACTATCCCAGAGCATCCAGCACTGAAAACTGTTTGGAGATAATTTGAGGGTTTTGTCGAACTGCCCTTTGATTAGGGTTTACCAGAAGTTGCCGCTTTTTTTTTGTAGCCCTTCAGTTAGATTTCGGAACAATAGGAATATATTTATTGATTTATTATAAGCGTGTGGCGGAAATTAACGTGGGCTATCTCAAAATAAACTGAATGGTTGTGGAAAAGAGCTTGGCTGATAGGAACCACTGATGAGTTTAGAAAATTTCCCAGCCTAATTTTTTTTTCGGCGTTAGACAATTCCGAGCACTATAATGCTCACATATAAAAGCCTATCGGCTAAATATAGGTTTAAAGAGTGTTGATTTTAAGATTACAAAGATCAATTATATGGGTTACCTCATCATTAATTTTTCTTCTCTCAAAGCTTGGTCATGGAATAAAAGCCCAATGCTGAGAAGTTATTTGAGCTACCCGCTAAGGGTTGGGCTTAATTGTCATGTATGTTTGAAGTCAAATGGTAAAAATGTATTATATTTTTACCTATTTAGTATAAACTTGCATGATTTAAAAAATGAGTGGGAAACTATATCATAGATAGAAATCCACTATATGTACTGTAAATATTACTTTTTTGAGTATATTCTTAGTCAGTGTATTTTTGATCTACAAATATACTCGACATTTAAGCTAGGCACTTGTCAGGGGTCCATTCTATTTCCATGTCATACAAGATTGTGGTGCTTGGCTGAAATACATATGTCACTTAAAGATATAATGATTGGAGCAATGACATGTTTGTGTGGCTCAACTCTTTGTTTTAACATTACCTTCATATTTATTTCTTTATTGTTAAATTTAAGGACACAAATAAAGTATTATAATTTATGATTTATCTTTATTTTATTTTATTTTATTTATTTTTTGATTGGTAAGTGAGGGATTTTTAGGCTGGCCCACTCCAGCAGAGGTCACAAGGGGGACCTCCTCCCCGTAGAACTACCACCGCCACTGTAGCGCGGATCGCCAGCGGTGCGGCCCTTGCTAACCCTGCCATCATGCCGCTTGTGGCGTGGATCACCACTGGTAGATTCGTCATTGTACACCATTGCTACCACGACCTGTCGAGCTGCGGAGACCAGAGAACACTAGAATTCGAGCACACTCCACTTAAGGACCTCGGAGTGCCATGCGTCACCTACATAGAGCCACAACCATTTAGAAGCCAAGATGTCTTTGGGGGGATTTCAACCTTGGTCTCCACAATAAGGACCAAGTGGTCTTAACCACTAGACCACACCCACTCAACAATTTATGATTTATCTTTATTTTTCATAAAATGTTTAATTTAAAATGTATTTTTCTTTCAATCCCATTAACTTAAATTAATTACTAGTAAACAATAATAAATAAATTTAAAATTTAAAATATATTTAGTGTCCTTGTACACACCTTTCTACCCTATTGAGAAAAAGGTGTTTCAACCTTGCTTTCTCTAATGTTCATAATTAATTATTATTTGTAATTTGACATTTTTTAATTATCACTAGTTGTCATGGGAGTTGCTAAATGCAACTATGATAACTTATAAAAGTACGTAAGAGTTGTCAGATTAGAAAGAGTATGAAAAGGAGGAATTAAATATGGACTTGGAGAAGATCAAAGAAGATCTTCATTTTTCATGTGCATATTACAAAAAAAGGCAGATAAGATCACAAGTAAAGCAATTTAATTGAACGAGGAAGTTTTTAATTTATTTCTTCTTGATTTAGGTGTGGGATTTGCATAGAGATTTGGGTGCCACTTTTACCCCATGTTTTTCTCTTGTGATTTTAGAAGCCACTAGTGGTTTTAGTTTGGGTCTTGTCTATATATCGGTACATAGTTTGGAGATGCATATGATGTTTTGTATAATTTGGTAAGGGGTTATGCTGCTAAAATTTCTCCAAACTTGTGTTAGTTTTCTCCTATGAAGACTTTAGTTTGTTGATTTATTTAACCAGATTTGATATTGTGAATACATTGGTTCAAGTTTTAGAGGCTTGGTTTTTTCTCCAAAGAGTCTTCCTAGAATAAATATTGTGTCATTATGGTGAATGCTTCTACATATGTATTTTTTATTTATAAAATTGTTAGATCTTGCATGTATGTCTCTCCTAATCAATTAGTGTAGGAAGTGTTTTCTCTATCATCTCCCTTTCATTTGGTATCAAATTCTGATCACCTCTATTTCCTATGTGAAATGAACCTTATCTGTGGTTCAAGAGAGTGGACTACTACTATAACATTATAGAGTGGACAACTATATTTTAGTTTAGTTTAGCCCACCCCCAACCACTATATAAAGGAAGGGGGTTTGGTTTAGTTTAGTTTAGTGGCCCATGTTCTTGTAAATAAATGGAGCCTACTCTTTATTTTGTTCATCATAGGTACCATTCCATTCAACATGTTGAATGACCAAAGAAGACTAGTAAGCTGTTATTAGCATGCTCAGATTCTATGAACTGATCATGGTTTGAGTGAGAGCCATGTGTATAATTTCTTTCACTTTTAGGAAAATGGAAAGTACATCATGGATGGAGATGGATTGATTTATGGACCAAACTTTGAGCAATGGAAGCTCAAAATGGAGGATTTGTTGATAGATATAAATCTATGGGTAGCAGTCTCTTGAAGTAAACCATTGGGTATAAAAGATGAAGATTGGTTTGTGTTGGATCAAAAATTTAGAAGCCTCATTTGACTTTGTTTGGTAGATCTATTGCTCCTAAATGTTACAAAAGAATCCTCTGCCAAAGCACTCTGGGAAAAGTTAGAAAAGTTGTACCAATCCAAATCATTGGTGAACAAGACTTTTTAATGAAATAAGTTGTATTCCTTGAGGATGGGTGATGGAGATTTAGTTGTTGACCACCTGAATATATTTAACACTATTATAAGCTAGTTATAGTCCATCAATATAAAGATGGAAGAAGATTGTTGCATGACCATATTATATGTTCTTTGCTAGGCTCATGGGATAATTTGGTGATGGCCATTGGAAGCACTACTTCAAATTGTGTGCTTGATGAGGTAGACAACTTCTAAATCCACCAAGGAAACATTAGTTTCTTGTGGATGGTCTAAGGAAAAAAGTAAGAAGAAGGACAAGATTAGATCTAAGTCTCAAGGGAGATCTAAGTCTCCAACAAAATTTAAGGTAATATGTTGCAATTGTGATAAGAAAGGCCACATAGAGAAGGACTACAAGGAGAAGAAGAAAGAAAAGAATGAACTTCAGATGTTGATTCAGATTCTTGAGATTCTCAAGATGAATCTGATGCATTTGTTGCAACCTTTACCATGCATTGATGTGAGGATCCATGGATGATTGAGACTAGAATCTCTTTCCACATGACTCCCCATAGGGAGTGGTTTTTTGAATATGAGTATTTTAATGGTGGAAAGGTCTATCATGGTGACAACTCTTTTCTAATATTAAATTGGGCATGGTTGAGTCAAGATCACATTCTCTGATGGGAGGATCAAAAGTATTTCAGGAGTTCTACACATCCTAGGTTTGGCATGAAACCTATTATCTGTTAGTAAGATGAATGATGTAGGTAGTCTTTAGTGGTGATGGGTGTAATATGGTTCATGGAGACATGGTTTTGGCAAAAGGAGATCAGGTTGGAACTCTTTTCTACCTTGATTCTAGCACCTGCATTCAATGTAACAATTCAATGGTACCTCTAGCATCTATACCTACAAGATCCGTACTTGTAGAAAAGGGATTAGCTACATCAAAGACACTTAGAGGAAGGGGAAATGTGATGTGGGTTCCCAAACATGTTCTCACCTCATAAAGGAAGTTACCAATAGAGAAGACTATGTTGTGGCATAAATGCATGGGCCACATTGGTGAGAAGGGTCTTAGGACCTTGGAAAATAAAAATCTTGTAGAGGGTTTGGTAGATTTTTCTCTTGATTTTGAATTTTTTGAACATTGTATTTATGGTAAAAAGAATCATGTTCAATTTTACTCTAGCTCTCATAAGTCTCATAGGATTTTGGATCTTATTCATAGTGATGTGTTTGGTCTTGTAGATGTTCCCTCATTGGAAAAATCCTTCTATTATGTTTCTTTTATTGATGAATTCTCCAACAGAACTTGGGTCTATTTTCTCAAGAATAAATTTGAGGTCTTTAGTCAATTCAAAGTGTTTAAGGATCTTGTGGAAAATTAGACAAGTGGAAAGACAAATGTGTTGAGAACAAACAATGATGGGGAATATTATTTGGCTGAGTTTGATAGATTCTATATAGAGAATGGTAGTGTACGACATAAGTCAACTCCATACACTCCTGAGAAAAATGGAGTTGAATAGCACATGAATAGGTCATTGATGGAGAGGGTAGGGAGTTTGCTTAGTGGGGCTAGTTTGGAGCAAAAATTCTAGGTAGAGGTAGTTAGAACCACATGTTATTTGATTAGTAAGTCCCCTTCATCAACACTTGTGCATAAAACTGATGCAGAGCATCCACCACTAAAACCCTCTAACATACATTTTCACTTGTATGTCTATGCATTATTAAATATGCATACATATTTCATTTTATAAATTCTTCTCTTTAATTGCCTATTGGCAGCATATAATACCTTCGGCCACCTTAACACTTATCACCCTGACCACTTAACTCATACCGATGTATATCGGCACCCTTGTATCTGTTGCAAGATACATTCCCTCATATACATGCAAATATCTACCGGCTGCATTCGCGATCCATTTGCATCACTCCTCGCTGAACATTCAGACACACCCCATTTAACCCACGATCGCCAGTTCTTGCCACCACTTCTACCGGTTGACTTAACCATCTAACACTTGTATCTACACATTGTATGTTTTCCATATACAACCGATACATACAAACCTTTACCTGTCGTCTCGGTGTCCTTACCCTCCACTACAGATCACCTCTTATATCCATAGTTCAAAACCCTTCTAGCATACATCTGAACTACCACCTCGACCAATCACCCTTTGCATCAATCTGATGTACATTGCTGGTGCACATTTATCTCATACAACTCGCTAGATACAATTGACGGATACACAACGACTGTCTCACATGCAACAAGGGTATACACACATACTGTATTTGACATACATTTGCAGTATACATAGAGATTGTATATTTGATCCTCCTAACCTTTGACATGCATTTTCAAATATGCATTTGATAGATACTCACAAACATGCAACTGCGGGATATACATGAATATATACTCGACATTCATTTGCGATATACTTAGAGAATGTATATATATCTTCAATGTACATTTGAAATGTACATACTCAACATGCATTTCGATTATGCATCTGCTAACGCCTTTGTATCCTTTGACTGCGTTGACTGCCTTGTATGCCGATTGAAATCTTAACTTTCTCTCTCCCTTGTACATGCGATAGACATGTATAGTCCTCTTGTTCAACAGCGATGAAGCAAAAGCGATATACTCACAACATGCAATAGTGATATACTCACGGATTGTATATCTCGCATACAAAAGCGATATACACACACTTTGTATGTATTTTCGAACCACGCAGATTTTCACTTCTTTGATCTGCTTTTCAAATAGAGATTATCCAGAACTATTCCTCCTTCAAACATGCTACTCTCTACACCTCGATAATCTAACATACAACCATGCTAGAACCCTTCACTGTATTTGCTTGCCGATCTGTAAGCATGAAAACAAAACAAATAGAGAAAAAATAAAACCTTAACTAATATATATATACAGTCATTCCACCAATTTAGAGAATCAACTGGTGGAATGGATAAATGAATCCATCTGACCTCAATACAGAAATCAATTGCACAATGAATTCGGACACAACAGGATCTTGATTATTTTGTTTCTAGAAAATGCAAATATAGAAGCTCTGGTTTCTGACTACAATATGATCTTAGCTATTCTCTATCTTCACTACTCCTTTGCCTTCGATCATCTGGGGGGTATTTAACTACTTACCCTCGGTAGTACAAATTTGGTTCCCAGCAGCTGGGAGGCAATTCCAAATGGCTGGGAGATAACATCCAACTAACAACCTCCTAAAAATAGCATGTATGGTCAAACAGACCTTATTACATTTAATGATCATTTAAGACCTTATTAAAAACATAAAAATAAACATAAAACAACTAAATACCTCATGGAGGCCACTGTATGTTAGGTGCACCTACACCATACTCCCCAAGTTGAAAAGAACTCATGTCCCATGAGTTAAGTCTTTGACTGAAACTACTTGTAGCTGTTGTTGTCTCAAATCTGCCCCATGGTCTCTGTACTATAACCTGCTGCCATGGGATCAAATACTCAAGCCTAATACTGTAGGCTCTTCTCACATCTTGCTGATCATTCTTCATCTCTGTCTGAACATGGATAGGGGAAACCTCATTTACGGCTATGGCAGAATGTGTCTGTCTGTCAACTCTGAGGGGACAAACAATAGTCCCTACTATGACTACATCCTTGTCATTCCAATTAGCCTGTGGCTGTGTACAAACCTGCTTCTGGATCTTCTGCTGATCCACCTGATCTCTGTCAGTCCTAACTAAAAGCCTCTTCAAACTGTGATCTCCTTTCCTAAAGATGTCCTCAACTACCTGTGACTCTGTTGTAGGCATCTTCACAAACTCTTTCTTACCTACCAAAATAATCTGTGCTGTCTTCTTTGTTTCAACATCCTCCTGCAATGGTGTCATCAGAATAGTTCTCCCATCCTTCATGATGGTGTAGGTATTAGCATACCCATCATACAATGCTCTCCTATCAAATTGCCATGGCCTACCCAACAGTAGGTGACAACATTCCATGGGCAATATGTCACACAAAACTCTATCATGATAATCTCCAATCTGAAAGTCTACACATGCCTGTTCATATACCAAAAGTGATTGACTATCACTTATCCAAGATGCTTTGTAAGGATTTTGATGTGGAATCCTTTCCAATTTCAGTTTACCCACCATTTCCAGAGATACCATGTTGTTTGTTGAACCGGAATCTATTACTACCTTGCATACTTTACCTTTGCTTTTACATTGGGTCCTAAAAAGTGCTTTCCTTTGTAACATATCCTTGGATGTCTTCAGGATTGTTCTCCTTAACATCAATGCTTCCCCACCTAGAACTGGGTTTGCACTCCCCATTGGAGGATTAACACACTCAGCAACCTCCTCTTCTTGCACAAATTGAACTCTTTTGTCATTCTTCCTATCACCGCCTGATGATGAACCTTGCCTTTCTGGACATTTGAAAAATGGGTGACCAATTTCATTACAATGATAACATCTGCCAATGAAAACATTAGGACCTCTTCCACCCCCAAATCTACCTTTTGTACCTCTCCATCCACTTCTGAAATCAGACTGTTCTTGTCCTTTACCATCGTCTTCTTGATTCTCATTGGCTTGCCTTGTTGTAGGAGCTGATCCTCTTCCTTTGGTATTGCTGCCTCTTCCTCTCATGGACTTGTCCTGTCTCCTTTTCATCTTCTCCTCAATCCTGATTGCCATTTGATAACATTCTTCCACATTCTTAGGGTAAGCCAAAACTAATTCATCCTGTATGTTAAATCTCAAACCAGCTAAATATCTAGCAACCTTTTCAACCTCATTCTCATGATGACCAGACCTCATACTGAACTTGTAAAACTCCTCAGTATATGCTTTCACATCCATTTCTTTTTGTCTCAAAAATTGAAGCTTCTTAAACATCTGAATTTCATAATCATGGGGTAAAAATTTACCTTTGATCCTTGCTACCATCTTGTCCCATGAAGTAATCTTTGACTTACCTTGCTTTCTCCTTTCTGACTATATGTAATCCCACCATACCAAAGCATGACCTATCAACTTGGTCCTCGCAATCTTTACCTTCTGTTCCTCAAGAAGCTCCTCACATTCAAAGTGATTGTCTAATGCAGCAATCCAATCAAGTAACTCTTCCTCATTTAAACTTCTAGTGTACTTTGGAACATCAACCTTTACCTTAGGTTTGTCATTCTTGACTGCCTTTAACAGTTTTACAAATCTCTAATCTTCAGCATTCAGATCTTCATCTTCCTCTTCAACCTCTTCAGCATCATCTGCTTCATTTTCTGATTCACTGTCTTCTACTTCTCTTCTTTTGTTTGTCTCCAAGGCTTCAAGCCTGGATTGAAGTGCTTCAGCAAGCTCCTTCATCTTCCTCATTTCTTTAGCATGTTTTTCCTTCATCTCTTGCAATTCTCTGGCAGTACCATTTCCTTTCGGAGGCATCTTGTTAACCTCTTAATCCTTCTACTTCTGCCTTCTCAGTGACTGAATCAACACACAACAGCCCAAATCTTTTGCTGAGCTCTGATACCACTATGATGCAGAGCATCCACCACTAAAACCCTCTAACATACATTTTTGCTTGTATGTCTATGCATTATTAAATATGCATACATATTTCATTTTATAAATTCTTCTCTTTATTTGCCTATTGGCAGCATATAATACCATCGGCCACCTTAACACTTATCACCCCGACCACTTAACTCATACCGATGTATATCGGCACCCTTGTATCTGTTGCAAGATACATTCCCTCATATACATGCAAATATCTACTGGCTGCATTCGCGATCCATTTGCATCACTCCTCACTGAACATTCAGACACACCCCATTTAACCCACGATCGCCGGTTCCTGCCACCACTTCTACCAGTCGACTTAAGCATCTAACACTTGTATTTGCGTATTGTATATTTTCCATATACAACCGATACATACAAACCTTTACCTGCTGTCTCGATGTCCTTACCCTCCACTGCAGGTCACCTCTTGTATCCATAGTTCAAAACCCTTCTAGCATACATCCGAACTACCACCTCGACTAGTCACCCTTTGCATCAATCCGATGTACATTACTGGTGCACATTTATCTCATACAACCCGCCAGATACAATTGACGGATACACAACGACTGTCTCACATGCAATAGGGGTATACACACATACTATATCTGACATACATCTGCAGTATACACAAAGATTGTATATTTGATCCTCCTAACCTTTGACATGCATTTTCAAATATGCATTCGACAGATACTCACAAACATGCAACTACGAGATATACAGGAATATATACCCGACATTCATTTGCGATATACTCAGAGAATGTATATCTTTAATGTACATTCAAAATGTACATACTCAACATGCATTTTGATTATGCATCTGCTAACCCCTTTGTATCCTTTGACCGCATTGACTACCTTGTATGCCGATTGAAATCTTAACTTTATCTCTCCCTTGTACATGAGATAGACATGTATATTCCTCCTGTTCAACAGCGATGAAGCAAAAGCGATATACTCACAACATGCGATAGCGATATACTCATGGATTATATATCTCGCATACAAAAGTGATATACACACACTTTGTATGTCTTTCCGAACCACGTGGATTTTCACTGCTTTGATCTGCTTTTTAGATAGCGATTATCCAGAACTATTCCTTCTTCAAACATGCAGCTCTCTGCACCTCGACAATCTAACATATAGCCATGCTAGAACCCTTCACTATATTTCCTTGCCGATCTGTAATCATGAACACAAAACAAACAGAAAAAAAAAAACCCTAACTAATATATATATATACAACCATTCCACCGATTCAGAGAATCAACCGGTGGAATGGATAAATGAATCCATCCAACCTCAATATAGAAATCAATTGCACAATGAATTCGGACACAACAGGATCTTGATTATTATGTTTCCAGAAATTGCAAATATAGAAGCTCTATTTTCTGACTACAATATGATCTCAGCTATTCTCTATCTTCACTACTCCTTTGCCTTCGATCATCTGGGGGGTATTTAACTACTTACCCTCGGTAGTACAGATTTGGTTCCCAGCAGCTGGGAGGTAATTCCAAACGGCTGGGAGATAACAGCCAACTAACAACCTCCTAAAAATAGTATGTATGGTCAAACAGACCTTATTACATTTAATGATCATTTAAGACCTTATTAAAAACATAAAAATAAACATAAAACAACTAAATGCCTCATGGAGGCCACTGTATGTTAGGTGCACCTGCACCAAAAACCCCCTTCAAGGTTTGGACAAGAAAAATCCCCCTCTTCAATTGCGAGGCATATGCTCATGTGCCCAAGGAGAAGAGGTCAAAGTTAAATTATAAGGTAGTAAAGTGTATCTTCATTAGTTATGGTGATGGTGTGAATAGATACAAGTTGTGGGATCTTGTGACTAGAAAGGTATTGTATATTGGAATTTTATATTTAGAGAGATCAATCCTTTTTCTATAGTTGAGAAGCCAGATGGGATTGTGAAGTCTATAGTGTAGTGATAGCCAGAGACCAAGACAATTGCACTTGAGGCTAAACTAGAGGTTTAGGATGGATCTAATGATGAAGCCAGTATAGAGCTTAGAGAATTTAGAAGAGGAACCTCCACCTCAAATTTTGAGAAGATCCACTTAACAAAGGATGAAATCAAAGAGGTATAGTTCACCTAATTTTACGTGCATTTTTTCCTTGATTACTAACATTAATGAACCTGAAACCATGATTGAGGAAATGGTGGTAGATGATAGATAGTCTTGGAAGTTGACCATGGATGATGAGATGGCTTGTTTAAAGAAAATGACACTTGGAACTTGGTTCATTTGTCCAAGGGTAGGAAACCTATTGGTTGCAAATGGGTCTTCAAGAAGAATTTTAGTTTAGATGGTAGTTTTGAAAAAGACAAGGCTAGATTGGTTGCAAAGGGATATTCCTAGGTTGAGGGAATTGATTATGGTGAGATTTTTTCTCTATTTGCCAAGCTAACATCCATTCGATTCTTTTTATCACTTACAACAACTATTGATCTTGAGATTGAGTAGATGGATGCAAATATAACTTTCTTGCATGGTGACTTGGAAGAAGAAATCTACATGACACATCCTGAGAACTATGTGATTAAAGGTAAAGAGTCATTGGTTTGTAGACTGAAGAAATCTATGCATGGTCTCAAACAATCTTCTAAAATGTGGTATCAAAGTTTTGATTCATATGTTTTGAAGTTGAGATTTGTAACTTGGTCCAAATCAAATCACTATGTATATTTTAAATAGGATGGTGATTATTTCCTTATTATCACTTTGTATATGGATGATATGCTAATATTTGGTAATAGTAAAGGAATGATTGGGGATATGAAATCTCAACTTTCATTACAGATTGACATGAAGGATTTAGGGGAGTTGCTAAGTTCATCTTAAGTATGGAGATCAGAAGAGATAGAGCTAACATAAATATTTGGTTGGGACCAAGTAAGTATGCTAAATCTATGTTACAATGTTTTAGCATGGTAGATTACAAACTAGTTAGTGTTCCTATTTTGGTGGGGATGAAGTTATTAGTTGGACAATGTTTGTCTTCACCTACAAGATGGAGGATATGTCTCATGTTCCTTATGCTAGTGCATTTGGTGATCTAATGTATGATATGGTTTGTACTAGACCAAACATCGCCCAAGTTCTAGGAGTCTTGAGGCATTATATGCCTAATCTTGGTAGAGAACATTGGGCAATAATGAAGAGTGCCTTTAGGTACTTATAGGGCATTGCAAAGTTTTCTATTTGCTACCAAGGTGAGCATTGAATAAGGGTAAAAGCACAAAGCTGTATCACACTTTCAGCCAACTAAATAATTTTGGGCGATTCAATTTCACCCCCAAATAATTTTGCCTGAATCCATGTAGCCGTTATGTGGTGCATATGTGGCAGGCTATTTTCAAGCAAGACTATCTAGGGGTGAGATTGTTTCTCTTGAAATTATACTGTTAAAAAAAAAAGAGAAGAAATTGCCACATTTCACGGCACCAATTTTTCTGACAGCGACAGCAAGGTAGGGTTTGAAGTTCTTTCACGTGAATTGCTTCCCCGCCACCTTTTGCAATAGTCTCGTCAATAGGTATGCCAACTTCACCTTGGCATGCAAATTTTTTGTCAAACATTTTGTATGGCACCATGTAAATATCTACACCTTGGTATTTTTTGTTAAAGATTTTGTAGGGTTTTTTCTGTTAAATATTTTTTTTGGCACGATTGAAATAAACCCGCACCTTATATGATTGAAATTCTTCTTTACTGTATTTTGTGCATAAGTTTTTATCAAGGTTGTGGTGATGGAAAATTAATCACAATTTGAAACCATTCAAGAAAGAATTTGTGCATAAGTTATTGGAAAGGTTGTGGTGATCAGAAGTAGAAAGTGGCTGATGGCTATAACCATGATCATTTGAAACAACCATCTCTCTTCATCTATGTATTCCTATATTTTTTATAGTTTGTCCCATATAAATTTTCACAGTTTGTCCAAAATCTCTCCTTTCATATGATACAGTCTTTTTCAAATCAAGTGCTACAACAATGCAGGACATGCACTTTTATCCATTGTAAGGTTATCCATTCAAATTTTCCCATCAAATGCTAGGGAATAACATGGTTCAAGAAGGAAACAACATACATTAATGATCTATAATCTTAAGACCAATGTCCCAAACTATATCTTCTCTGACACTGGATCTACCCTTTATCACTGTCACTGTCCCTTTTCAACAGTCTCGTCACTAGGTATGCCATCTTCACCTTGGCATGCAAATTTTTTGTCAAACATTTTGTATGGTACCATGTATATATCTTCAGCTTGGTATTTTCTATCAAAGATTTTATATGGCACGATGTATGGCACAATTGAAATAAACCTGCACCGTATATGATTGAAATTCTTCTTTACTGTATTTTGTGCATAAGTTTTTATCAAGGTTGTGGTGATGGAAAATTAATCACAATTTGAAACCATTCAAGAAAAAATTTGTGCATACATTATTGAAAAGGTTGTGGTGATCAGAAGTAGCAAGTGGCTGATGGCTATAACCATGATCATTTGAAAAATACAAACTCCTTTAGGTCATTGCAATGATCAATGAACATGAATCTCAATAGATCTCAGTAAGTTAGTAGAGCCATAGATCTCAGTAAGTTAGTAGAGCCACAGATCTTAGTAAGTTAGTAGAGCCACGCCTACCACATACCATGATGGAATAGAAAACTACACAAAACTTCAAATCTCATTCACATAATGCAAGCTACAAAAAAATTAATCACATTTAGAAATCTCTCATGAGAGAATTTTTCTTTATTGAATGTCAGACTGTCTTTTCCTTGTCAATTTGATTAAGCCCTTCTTTTAAGACATTCTCTATAGTTTCAATGTTTATAATTCAAGAGTACAAGGTGTTTGTTCTACTTAGACTTCGGTTGTTTCTCTTACTCAATCTCACATGTAGGAACATGCTTGTGATACTACTACTACTTAATGCAGGATAAAGTAAAGAAACTTAGGACTCTTCCATAGTATTAAACAAAAGGTATTGATGATTCTATCCCTCAAGATTCTTTGGCTCCATAACAACACATAATGACTGCATCCTATGATGGCAAGGTATACATTGTTTTCTTCTTTTGTCACTTTCTTAACTCATGCATTTTTTCTTCACTGTTATGCAAAGTTTAAACAATTTTGACAGTCCTTACAAGGTTTTCTATGGTCTTAGAACTATCTTAAAATAGCACACTATCTCTACTCGAATTTTTAGTATAAACTAACAGTCTGGCATTGTCATCTTGTAAGACTCCTTCTCTTCATGCATTTATGATTGACTCTGTCTATGAATCCCTTGTTGTCTTTGAAGACTGTATGCCTCTATTTTTAGACTTTTAAAAATTTTAGTTGTATTTTATAGCTAAAATGTTTAAATACAACTATACAACTATCAAATTTTAGTTGTATTTTACAACTAAAATGTTTAAATACAGCTATACAACTATGTTGTTTCCTAGCATTGGGTGGGAGTTAGTTCACACATAATACAGGTCAAATCAAGTGCTACATCAATGCAAGACATGTACTTTTATCCCTTGTAAGGTTATCCATTCAAATTTGCCCATCAAATGCTAGGGAATAACATGGTTAAAGAAGGAAACAACATACACTAGATATATATGACTCTGACCAGGGCTTAAATTTGACAGTTGTATAGCTGTATTTAAACATTTTACCTATAAAATACAATTGAAATTTTGAAAAGACTGTATCATATGAAAGGAGAGATTTTGGCCAAACTGTCAAAATTTATATATAGGATTATGATATATGTATGTGGTTGTCATGTCAATATGCTGTTCATGCTACATGTGAGTTTAAATTTGGATTTTCTACATGCATTCCTAGTTCTATTTTTTATGGTTGATTTAGTGTAAATATTTATGTATTTGCAAGCATCTAAGGTGCAGGTTTATTTGAGAAGCACGTGTACATTTATATCATGGATTTTTTAAATATGTATGTAGTAGTTGGAAAATTTATATGCAGATTTATTTACATCGTGACATACAATATGTTTGATAGAAAATTTAATTATCATACTACAGATAAATTTAGGTCCACATGGATGACCAATCTTCACATCAATCACATCAGTCAGGTCAACCTGATGGTGGTGATAATTCTACATTATATGCTGACACCATTCAGAGGTTTCAAAGAGCTTTGGATGAACTGAATAGTACTATTCACAATACACCAAACCTGTTAGGTAGAGATAGGTTGGTTAGGATTAGGGATGAGATAACATGTATGATCCAAGTTGTTCGATCATACAATCCCTATGATGATATTAGTGTTGACAAGTTTTATGTATTATTTTCTCAGAGTGTTGTCGGCGTGGAGAAATAGTCATCTATTTCTAAGTTGGTTTCAGTAGAAAATGTTCTTAGCATGTTCCCTTCTTATAGGGGAAAAGAGAGAGTCAGAGGCTACTCTCCCACCAAGTGTGTGGATGTAGTTGTCGGTCCTTTCATCTATCTTAGGTTTTTGGCAGCTCATCACCAATGGCCAAACAATGATGAGTTGGCATTGTATTTTTGCAAACAATTATATGTAGAGTTCCATTTAGATTTATCTGTCGATTATACATCTTTCCCTAAACATGCTGGTCAGGGGAAAGGGAGGTTTGTAGAGAGACCTGAGTATAGAAGACAAGATGTGCCACCTCTTCAGAATAAGAGGTCCTTAGTTGGCCCAAATCTTTTGGTTCTTCCAAAACATGTGGAACTAGCAAATGCCGCCCAACCATCATTGACCCCCTCGAGATGCATGTTTTTTGAGAGCATGGTGACTATTGCCACTGAGGTTGATTAGTTTTCATCTGATCGTGTTGGCAGGTATTTTTTACGCCTGAGGATTGACATTCCATCCACTGAGGCCACATAGCTATTCAGATCGGTACATTCATGCTGATATACCATCACCACATGATGTGGCACAGATTAGTGGAGAGAGTGCTTTGCAGAATATGATTAGATGCTTGGCCAATGATTTATTAGATTCATACCAATTCATCAGTGATCAACATGGGATCCCACTTGATGCTATATCGTCACATCTCGAGCGATATTTTGGTAGACAGAGGAGGCATAGTAAGTCAGGTTTACAGGGTTTGGGGGGACACCAGGATGTTCCAGTTGGTCCTATAGGCTCCACCCCTCTAAATGTTCCAATTGGTCTTGAGATTGAGGTTACTGCACATGTTATGGGAGGTGAGTATAGCAAGCTTCTTTTCGGCACTGAGAGTACACCATCTACACGTGTATCATTACATCTTCATGATTTTGACATCAGTGGGATTGGGAGGGCCTTTACTGGTGCAACTAAGGTACAATTTATTTAAAAATAATAATATAAATTCATAAACTATATATTTAAAAACTATAAGTTCAATTTTAAATAAAATCACATACATCAAAAAAGCTCTGACTCTTGATTGCAATCTTAAATGTACATGTGTATTAGACTTGTGCTACTGTTTTACAACCTAGATATGGAGATTTGCATCATGTTGGTGATCCTGGTCATCATCATGAGGTATTTAAAAACCATGTCTATATATCACATGTACATATAAGTTTGATTTAAGTGTACAGAAATCAAGTGTACAAGTTTTCTAACTAAATACACATATATGCTTATATATTGTAAATTCAACACGTCATATATATAGGTTGTAGAATCCAGTCATGCTTCTATTGAGACTCCTCGACATGATGCAGACTGTGTATGTCAGGTAATAATTTAGATTTGTCAAGTATTGTTTATTTATTTAAAATCAAAACATATATAGAATTTAAAAATTTTATGGTGTTTCATGTGCAAACCCAAATCCACAACTCAGCACAGCGCTCCGGTCACAGATCAGTTGATGGCTCCAATCAGGGATTGGGATGTCATAGCTCGAGACACAGCTCAAGACACAGTGAGGCTCAACCCACTCATAGGGTGATACATAATTTATGAGTTGTTATTATGATTCTTGGATGTTTTATATATTTACAGTACATTTCCAGACATTACATGACTTACATGTTATATTATATTTTATCTAGACATATTTGAGTTACATGTTTTATATTTGGACATTATATGTATACACTTATGTTTTATATCTTAGAGACATTCTCATTATGAGTAACATGCTTTATATTTGGACATTATATGTGTATACTTATGTTTTATATCTTAGATTATGATTTACATGCTTTATATTAATTATTTAGACATTTGGATTAATTATCTTGGTACACCTTGCCATCTGCACAATAGGAACAAGAACTAACTAAATATACACTGAAAATCAAAGCATAAAGATTGAATTTAAAATAATATTACATTTAAAGATTGAATTTAAAATAACATTACATTTTTATAAATGAATAAAAGAAAATGCTAAATATACATTTTCAAATATAAAGATTGAATTTAAAATAATATTACATTTTTATAAATGAATAAAAGAAAATTGCCACTTCATGGGTTTATTGGAAGTTAATAAGTTCTAATACCAATTATTAAAATTGAAGAGCACTCTCTATATTGACTCTATTTTATTTTGGAATCCAAAGATCCTTTAAATAAAAAAATATTGAAACATATCACTACACATTGACAGTAATAAATATACATTTTCAACAACCACCACCAATTTAAACTATAAATTACTTTACATTGAAAACCTTTACAACTAATTCTTAAGTTTCCATAAAAATCTGCACCCATTTGTATTTTATTTTATTCTAGTGTCATCTTAAGTAGATGCACCTTATGTTGGAACTGGGCTTGTTTAAGAATCCATCTAATAACGAAGATTAAGTAATTGCATACTATAATTGAACAACTTTGGATTTTGATAGAAGCATGTCATAACAAGCATGATTTTGCATGTTTTCCATAAATTTTCTAAAGTTTGAAGGAAGTTGGTCCATACAACATTAGGTAGACAAGTTTGACTTCTAAAAATGTGTTGATATTGCTCCCTTGTAATAGCCATTCAATAAGATGTTATCTCGTGCTCAATCACCTAGAACTAGGTAGAGTTGAAATAAAAGGTTCATGGGTGTCTCTTCTGTTATTTTTACACAAGTTTGCATTCTTAATAAAATTGTTGAGCATTACTAATGACAAAGAGCCTACTTACAATGATGGAAGAGATGGATAATATTTTCTTCACATTTATAATAGAAATATAATATTAATAAGGTTTTATTTTTATTTTTAAATTATTAAGTTGTCTTTGTGAGTTGTTTGTTTTGATTTAATAATGAAACTAAAAGAAATCTTTAGCCACATATATTGTGTGAATGATCTCTTTCAACTGATAAAGTGTGAAGATATGCTTGTCTTATTGTGTAACCAATTGTCAAAAGAATCTCAAACATAATTAGTATTGACAATAAGATTTAATCATATAACTTCTACTTGTAATTAAATTTTCTACTTGTAGAACCTTCAAAAGCATTAGTTGCATGCTCTCATTATATACTAGGAAATCTTTCTCTTGTCAAACAATAGGGATTATTACTGGTATCACATCATTTTTCAAGTGTAATTGTTGCCTCCAAACCCTAGGGATTATTAGAAAAATATGATAAATTCTTCATCTTCCATTTTTTTGCTTTTGGGGAGATTTCAATTTGTTAGCTTCTAATCCAATCATTAGATATATAATACAAGCATGGATCTCCTTGCCAAGAACAACTAGGAAATGATCCATTACGTACCTCATTGTTTAGTCTAGATAGGCTATCGTAAGGTTTGTATTGATTCCCACACTTTTGGTCTAGCAAAATTTGCATTCATGACATAAAACTTAAGAATAGATCAATTCATGGAATTTGATGCTACCAAGTTCTTGATTTATAGGACATGTGGAACATAAATTTAGCTTGTGTATTACATAACATTTCATACTGTTACACAAGACATAAGTTGGTAGTACATTTCCTTACATAATTTGCATTGTAGTGACTAAACTTTTAAATCATTCATATTGCCTTGTTGTGAAGCACTATTTGCATCATACAACCATAAGACACATTTCATGTATAAATTATTAACTTTCAATAAAGGTGCATTATTGGTAGTCCATTTTTATATAACAAGAAAAATCATTTTCTTAAACAAATAGGCACATTAAAGATAAAGGTGTTTTCAAAATGTTGAAATTTAACTAGAACTAATGGAAACAACTAATGGAAATACAAAGTCCTCTAGTTCATGTATATAACATCAGGAAAAGAGAGAAATAGTTTTATAATTTATCCATGCAGTTTATTATTTGAAAGATCTAGTGACTCTAATTGCTATAATGTACTTGTTTGTTAAGTTTGAGACCCCTACATGATAAGAATACGAAAAAAGAGCTTCCCTTAGCTTCGAGAAATATTTATTCTGTACTGACAAGGCCAACCACATGAAGGTGGAAGCTCAGTGGCCTCACCTAAGACCCAAGACACCTAAGACACCTAGACACCTAAGACACCTAAGACATTTAAGACACCTAGACACCTAAAACACCTAAGACACCTAAGACATTTAAGACACCTAGACACCTAAGACACCTAAGACACCTAAGACATTTAAGACACCTAGACACCTAAAACACCTAAGACACCTAAAACACCTAAGATACTTAAGCCATAGGTAGACACCTTTAAGACACCTAAAACACCTAAGAAACTGTAAGACCTAAGACACCTAACATTTAAGACACCTAGACACCTAAAACACCTAAGACATTTAAGACATTTAAGACACCTAGACACCTAAAACACCTAAGACACCTAAGACATTTAAGACACCTAAGACACCTAAAACACCTAAGATACTTACTTGACACATGTAGACACCTTTAAGACACCTAAAACACCTAAGAAACTGTAAGGCCTAAGACACCTCTAGACACCTAAGACATCTAAGACTATCTATATATAGTTTAGAGATCATACCTGCACAACATGAAGTTCAATTTTATAACTTGAAATGGACTTATATAGGCATAGACCTCATACTGGATGTATCAATTGGTTCAACTCGCTCTTCAATAATGTAGTTAGAGCTCTTGGTATATATAATTTGGATCTTCTCTATCTTTTATTATCTCTAAAATCTTTTCGTGATCTTCAATAGACAACCTCCACTTTTGTTGGCCATGTCCTCTTTTTTGTAATGTTTCCAAACTTAATCTTGTAGCTAAAACTAAGTGACTGTAGTGTAGAACCTTTTGTCTTGGCATATATTCAATAAATATAATACCATTTTTATCTATCTTTACTTGTTGATAATAGGTTCCTTCAACAACAACTGATCTAATGGGATATGATTATCCATCACCATCTGTCATTGATTCTAATAATTTTGATTTTACTTGTGTGCATCTTAGTAGATAGTAATCTACACCTTCTGTATTGTAAGGATCTACAACCACAACAAAAATATCTCTTGTACACACCACAAGTAAACATGTAAATGTACATTTGAGTTGAACTTGATGTAAATCAAATGTTTAAAACTTTATTACAATCTCGAATATAAATCAATTTTGTAACTTACCTATAACAACTAAATCTGATACATGTTCATAATCAGCTGAATATATAGGATCATATACATCTACAATGTCACTATCTTCAAAAGGATGACTTGATACTATTTGTTTCATTTCCCATTGTGAAACATATCCATCCCTTACATTTGGACATTGTAGAATATTTGCATTGTTCTCAATGTAATCAACACAAAAACAAGATTTTTCTCTCACTTGAATAGCAAGAGGCTTGCTATGTCTTGTAGTCATGAC
Organism: Cunninghamia lanceolata; assembly: GCA_027924645.1. Taxonomy (NCBI): domain Eukaryota; kingdom Viridiplantae; phylum Streptophyta; class Pinopsida; order Cupressales; family Cupressaceae; genus Cunninghamia; species Cunninghamia lanceolata. The sequence goes on along the minus strand of BSBN01000252.1, from coordinate 21,061,685 downwards.
TTGATGCAAACTTCTAACACCATTAATAGCTTGACAATTATATGGATTTGATCGATCAATATCTGCACATATGAATAAATTCTTGAGCATTTCAATTAAAACTATTTAAATTTGAAATTAAATCGCATGCACATGTACTTAAAATTAAATATTAAAGTTTTCAAATAACATAAATTCAATTAACATACCTTTAACTTCACAAAAATAGCGTTTGTTGTATATTGAGTCATGGGTAGCAAAATGGTTTTTGCACCATTCAACAATTTGACTTGCATTTCGTATGGTGTTACCTGCAATTTCAGGTTGGTGTTCAGTGCCCAGGTAAGAGATTTAAAAAATTAAAAAAGTTCACATGTACATCCAACTAAATTACAATACATATACATAGATCAATTACATAAATCATTACATAGAAGTAGTCAACAATTTTAAATTATTTTGTAAATTTTGTATCTAGTACATATATATTACCTGCAAGTTCATATTGGCGAAGTACACATTTTACACATGCTGCTGCTCCATCATGCTCTCCTTTTCCATGTCCACTCTCAAAAAAATTCCACAAAAACTTTATGTCAAATTTAGCATATTGCTGCGTTAACCAATTAAATGCTTTTGCAGACTTAAATTGTCTTGTATAAATAGTTATATATAAACAACAATTTGAAAACCAAAAATTAGTTAACAATTCAAATCTTAAAATTAAATATAAATTTGTAAATTAAAAATTAAAAATTAAAAACTAATAATAAAATCAACACTTACCAACACATCTATCAGACCAAATCCAGTGTTGTGATGCAGTAATGCCACGTTGTCCCAAATCTTAAAAAATATTTGAAAGCAATGTGCTACATAGCTTCTATCATGACCCGTATCATCACTGATATAAAAGTGAACTTCCTTGATGATAATTCGTTCATCTTCAGTACTCTTTTTCTCATCTACAAATAACTCAGCATGTCTATAGCAAACTTGTACAAAGATTGTGACTTGCTCTGAATGATAATATTGACTTTGAATCTCAGTTTGAGGACTAAATGTATAATTTTTAGAAAAATCTACAATAGAGAGAATACAACCTAGTGGAAAACAATTCTTTGAGTCACGAAATTCCTTAGCCTACCATCTTGCACCATGACAATGTTGGATATGTGGGTATACAATGTTACAAAATTTGTTCATAAACTCGTTGCAGGGCAATTCACTCTCTCTCAAAATAATTTTTCTAGATACAACTCCTGACTTCATTGAGTATTTCTCATATTCAAATCTCTTCCAAACAACTAACATTGAATGATCAATATTCTCAAATGGTACAAAATTTCATCAAATTTCTACAATCCACACATATGTTTCTTATACACTGTACATTGAATTCATCTAAATCTTCTAATTTTTCACATAAGATAGACTTCACAAATTGTGTTGTACTTCCAGGGATAGCTACATTTGGATTAACTATTGCCATAAGTTTTTTATATGACTGTAGGTGTAGATCAAAGTCAACATGATTTTGACAGTAACAAGTTTCACGTACTTTATTTATACGTACAAAACTTGGTCATAAATTCTCAAACATCCTTTGAGAAATCTTCACTTGTGAAAATTCTTTGTTGAATGCTTAAAAAAATTCACTTTGTGTTGTATCTATAAAATGCTTTGGATGAGAAATTTTTTTACCACCTTCATCTTTTATTTATATAGTGTCCCTTCTATTGGAAGAAACATGGGAGTTGTCGGTCCAATATCCAATTACTTTTTGTTTTACATCTTCTGAAAGTCTATCTCTTCGAGGGACTCGATAAATATTTATCCAATTATTTTTAATATTTTCAATATTTTCATCTAATTTGTTTCTCTTATTGATATATCTTTGAACAGTTCTCCTAGATACATTTACTAATCGGGCAATTGCTTTAACTTGTCTTCTATGTGATAATTTCTTACTAGAAATTACAGTCATCAATGCTCTACGTGTAGCACTTAAATCAGAACTTCGACTCTTGGTTTGAATAGAATCCAATGCTGTTTGCAAGGTTTCAATTACTGTTTGATTTACTAAATTTGAAGATTTTTTCTTGTTATCAACTCCTAACAACTCCAAAACGGGGGTCATTTCTTTTCACCTAAATAACTTTGCACATAATTGTGCTCTTTCAATTAGAGATTTATTGTCAAAAAACTCATCCCAAATTCTTTTAGAGTGCAATTTTATTGTGCTTTCAGGTAACATATGTTCACGTGAAATGTTTTTGAAAAGAGCATCCCCATCCATCTCCGTAAGATTTTCCATTCCATACAAAAAATGTCTATCACTACTACCAATTTCATCTTGTACTTGTTCATTAACACACCCTTCAACTTGTTCATCAATAATTGCAGTGGGTTGTTCTTGACTAGATGTTCCTACAATTTTTTCAACTCTTTTTTGGTCATACAACCTTAATCTATTTCTTTTATTCCCCATCACAAATTACTTGATTTAATTCACCTACAAATACATATACATCCTAATAAATAACACATGAAGTTCAATTTCTACATGGTAAAATGAGTTACAAATAAGTTGGGAATCATGTTATATACTTGAAAATTTGTAACCTTTCTTACCAAAAAAACTCCTTTTGTGTGGTTTCTCCAAATGCTTGAATTGAAAAAATAATTTTTAGCCTCTATTGCAAAAAATTTTGCTTCTTCTTTTATCTCCTTGATGCTTGAATTGAGTTAAAACAGAAAAAATAAACCCTTATATATATATATATATATATATATATATATATATATAAGTTTAAAAAATTCAAAAAAAAAAAATGCCGACCGGCGGTGGTTGCCAGATTTTAATAATTTCAGGCGAAATAGTTTCACCCCCAAATAATTTCTTTGGGGGCGAAATCTTTTCACCCGAAATTATCTATGTGACAGTCCACTTGGCAGCCACCTCATCATTTTTTTTGGTCTTCTAAAATTCTCAACTTCAACTGAATATTTCATCAATCAAAATGAATTGTTTAAAAAAAAAACCCTTTTGTAGAGCTCTGAGTCTAGAATCCAAATATGTTTTTTTTTTAATATTTTGATTAGTTTTAATATATATATTTTTAAAATTATTGCAAGTAGGTTGTTAAAATCAGAGATGACACTGATTAGAAATTAAAAAAAAAATATCAAAACACATCCAATTTTTTTCAAAATTATATGGTTCACTAGAGGAAAGAGTCCTCTCCAAAAGGGTATAATTGGTTTTGTGAAAATAATAAAAAAATTATACAAAAGTTGACATGGAATGAAAACAATCAGATTTTATAAAGTTTGACTTTAAAATGATATTACGAAGAAAATATGTATTGAAAACTGATTTTTTTTTTCTCCATTCACTAGATATTGAACTCATCTATTTGGGAAAAAAAATAGGGAAAAATAAGATTGTTTGCTCTTTTTTTTTTACGTGGACTCAAAGTCACTTTTACCTGAAAATTTTAGCAATTCAAAATTTGCTTTTAAAGTTATAAAAAAATGTCAAAATAATTTTTTAAATTTTTTAAAAAATTACAAGCATAAAATTCATCAAGAGATCTACATTTCATTAGTTTACATCATTTTGAAATTCAAAACATAAATGCCACTTTTATGAGGTCGAAGTTCAAAATTTTTTTGTTGTTGGCCAATTCCTTTATAAAGTGTGACACAAGTTTGTGCTTTTACCCGTTACAACACTTGGAGATCCAGGGATTTGTTGACTTAGATTGGGTAGGAGATGTGGATGGAAGAAGATCTATTAATGGTTCTCTTTAACCTATTTGGTGGTGCAATTAGTTGGATGAGCAAGTGATAGGCTATGGTCACTTTATCCACTACAAAGGCAGAGTACATGGCACCTACTCATGCTTGTGAGGAGGCAATTTTGATTCAGAGATTGTGTTTGAATATTTAGCTAAGTCAAGGAGTAATTTAGATTGGATGTGATAGTCAGAGTGTCATCAACTTGCAAAAGAACCTAACTTTTCATGCATAGATGAAGAATATAGATTATTAATGTCATTGTGTTCATGACATGGTGAAGGATGGAAGAGTGATGATGATTGAAAAGGTTGAGAATTTTTTTTTATAAAAGGTATGGAGAACCCATACAAATTTTTATTAATATCAAAAGCTCCAGATTACATTTGGGGGACCCAAGAACTCCGACGGTGAGGCCAAATGGTCAACAAAATGAGATTACAAAAACCCAAAGAAATGTAGTGAAAAGCATGCCAAATACAAGGCAACTAAGGGGAGGCAAAGGCCTCAACCCAAAAGTCCATTCACATCGTTGAACAAAGCAGCCAATAGGAAAATGTCCCCATAAGATAGCTACCACCAGACAAGATTAGAAAAGACTGGCTAGGCCAGCAGTAAATGCTATTAACTTTGCTACCAAAAATCTGCTCGTTGATGGCCAGAAAGGGATGTGGATATGTCACAAAAGTGACTGTCCAAAGGTTAGCTGATGGTAGAATAAATGCCATATTTTAAAAAACTTCCATCTTATACAACTGACCACCACATGGCAAGCTGAGTCACCCTTTATCTGCAAACTCCACCACCAAAATCTTAGCCATTACTGCAATCAACACTCCCACATGCCTTTTTCATCGACCTCAGCACATGCCTCTAGGCCACTCCCACTCCTACTCAGAGCCATCTCCATCAGGGCCTCCTTTAGCGCCTCCTTCCTGGGCCAGATTGATGTTTTGGCTCCTCCCAGCAGCTCCGCCTTAGTGATTGAAAATGAGGCTTTGACAAAGAGATGAAGGAAAGCCCTTCCCTAAGCCTCCAACCAAAAGATCAGGAGCCCAACATATTTAACCTCGTCCACCACAATAACCCATTCATCTGGGTCATGATCCTTTGAGCCATCTCCATCTGTCATCCTTATCACTTGCCTCCAAGCCGTTACTGCTCTTGTTTCCACTTAGAGCCATCTCCACTCAATTTGATTCTTCCAAAAGGTTGAGACTTTGGTGAAAGTTGCACATACATTGACAAAGTTTGGGAGCACATAAAAATTTAGATGGTATAGTGAATCTATGGGCCTAATGGCCCTTAATAGTTAGATGCTAGTGTTCCCCTTATGCTCTTGTAAGGTGTTCCATGTTGGAAGTAAGCCACACCCAGACCGACGATGGGCTGGCCACAAGGGGCCAATAGCTCAATTGGTAGAGCACTCTAGCAGCAAATGGAAGGTCCTAGGTTTGAGTCCTAGCTAGTCCATATGAGCTGTAGCTCAACAAGTGGTATCATTGTTGTCACAAAGGGGGAGAGCAGGGGAGGCAGACTGCTGGCCACCAAACTTCTATCTAATGCTACAACAATCAATGGACAACATAAAAGAAATACACACACAGATGGAGAAGAGAGAGAAATAAAGCAAATGACAGCAACATGTATTATTTATTTTCCTTTCAATATTACATACAAAACTTCTTGCAAACAATGGCAGAGCTGCTGCTCTATTTTCTTGATTTGCCCCACACTGGAGCTGCCTGTACCTATACTGTGCTGCTGCACATGCACATACTATTCCTTGCTATCTGATGTTTCCTTCTACAGATTTTATTCTCTCTGCTATTCACTTGTTGTCTACTGGAACATTCCTCTTACTCCTTTGCTATTCTCTGTTAGAACATTCCCCTCTTTTTTTTTTCTCTCTGCTGCTGTAGGTTAACTCATACGCTTCTGTCAACTATTCTTTTCCTTCTATTTGCCTCATACCAAAAATGGTGCTCAACTGATTTCAAATTCAAATTCACCTACCGAGTTAATTGATGGGCAGGCCAACGGTGCTGGGGTGCAGATTTGAGGAGATCCCAATTCTGATGCGGGGGCTAACGGAAGTTAATGCTCTGACGAAGATTAATAAATTCCAACATTCCATAAGTGGGAGAATGTTGGAACAAAGGTGTCTCAACCTTTCTTTCTCTAATATTTGTATTTAATTATTTATTTGTAATTTGGCAATTTGTAATCATCACTTAGTTGTCATGGGAGTTGCTAAATGCAACTATGATAACTTGTAAAAGTATGTAAAAGTTGTGGAATTAGAAAGAGGGTGAAAAGTGTAGACTTGAAGATGATCAAGAAAGATATTTAGTTTGCATGTGCATATTACCACAAAAATGCGGATAAGATCACATGTAAAGCACTTTAGTTGAAAAAGGAAAAAATTAATTTATTTCTTCTTGATTTAGGCACGAGATTTGCATAGAGATTTAGGTGCCACTTATAGCCCATATATTGTAACAAGATTTGGTACTATGAATACATTGGTTCAAGTTTTAGAGGCTAGGTTTTTTCCTCAAGGATAAATACTATGTCATTGTGGTGAATGCTTTTGTCTTAATTTGTTAGATCTTGCATGCATGTCTCTCCTCGTTAACTAATGTACGAAGTGTTTATGCTATCATCCTCCTTTTATTCGGTATTAGAGTGATGACATGTTTGTAAGGCTCAACTATTTGTAATTTATTATTTATCTTTATTTTTCATACAATATTTTTTTTAAAATATATATTTTTTCCTATCCCATTAACTGAAATTAAGTACTATTAACATACATCTTGGAATCTTGGGACTTGTCTACAGTATCTTGAAACGTGAAATGAGAAAGACATCGCCGTGATTTGTAATGAATGAATGCTACGTCCAAAAACAGGAACGAGTCTGCAGGCATATTTAGCTCCAGTCAACCATGAAACCTGCTATTTAACTCCTACCGCTTTTTAGTTCGTCACCAACTTTTCTTATGTTCTTATGATTATTATGTACTACTTAGTCTCGAATCATTTGGGGGTAAAAAGATAATGTTGTCGCATTTGGGGGTTGTTTTTGAATTTTTAATGTGTCTCTGTTTGATGGGCTTTACTGCTGCAAAATGTGATCCTGAAATGTGTGGATCTGTGAATGTTAGCTACCCTTTCTGGATTAACAATTAAAATTGTGGATACCCTGGTTTTCAGATCAAATACATCTCGCTCCGTAATTACACTGATCGTTTCCTTCCAGGTTATTATTATCGGATTATGAAGATCGATTATACCGATACGGGTCACCTCTTCATTTTTTGTTGTTTAACAAATGGAAAATGACACCAGTCTCCAATGACCTAAATATTTATGGATCTATTAACCTGGTGCTGTATTTTTTCCCAACAAAACATTATGTATATAGTGCCAAGCCAATAAACCTACATATCCATTTTTATGGGGCATTCACTGCACCTATATGTGCTGTTTCTAGTAGCACGTCTTTCCCAATTAGTTGAGTTAAAATCAGGTTAACGTTTATTTTGCTACAATTTTTTTTAATATAAATGCAGGTGTTTTGGAGAATAAAGGTATTGTATTCAAGGGGTTAAGATCAAATGGTTAAAGTATTGAGCTTTCGTCATGGAGACTTTAATACAAATTCCTGCAGTAACACCTAAGATAGAATTCTAAGTAGTGATTCTTAGTCTTCCATCAATTTTTTTACAATATATTCTCAATATTATTTAAATACAATTTAAAAACATCTATTTAATCTACATTTTAAGGACCTTTTGTATATTTTTTTACATATAAGATTTTTTCTCAAAAAATCTTCAATAGAAATAGTTAAAAAAGATTATTTCATGTTTGAACATGCAAAGGTGAGAAGGTATTATCATATATTGTTGAGTTGTGAATAATATAGATACATTTATTTGTAACTCATAGATTTCACTTGGAAAAAATGTGTCAGTGATTTGTATCGTACAATAGAAACATATAAAATACATAAAATTATGTACATAGGCTTGTTTAATCAAATTTTCTATGCATTTTATAGGGACAAAAATTGCCTACTTTAATAAATGGGCTCAAGCTTTTCTACAACACTTCTAGGTCAATATTGGCCTAAAAGTAAAGTTAGTCTCTCCTCTATTTTAAGGAGAGATTTCCCTGTACTGAATACATGCAAAAATTCAATAGATGATGATATATATAAAAATTCAATTGCCAAGAAGAAGGTGACACAAGCCCCTATCTTAGTATTGCTAGATTTTAACAAGGTGTTTGAGGTGGATTGTTATGCTTCACATGTAGGGGTTGGATTAATATTGAGTGAAGGAAAGCTAATAGTATTTTATAGTGAGAAACTAAATGGGGTAAGGAAGACGCATTATATCTATGATGTTGAATTACATGTCATTGTATAAGAATTGAGACATTGGAGGCATTACTTGGTGACTAAGAAGTTTATTTTGTTTATGGATCATGAGGTATGTGAACTCTCGGAAGAAGTTAAATAGTAGACATGCAAAGTGGGTTTCTTTCTTGCAGGGGTATACTTTTGTTCTAAAGCATAAGTCAGGAAGCAAAATCAAGTGGTTGATATTTCAAGCATGCATATGGCATTGCTAATTACCATGGTGAGTGAAATACTTGGGTTTGGGAGTATCAAGGACTTGTATGATTCTCATTCTAAATTTGGAAATATTATTAAACAAAGTGGGAATCCTTTAGTAGGTGAGACTCGTACTATTCATGATGATTATTTTATGAAAAATGGTTCTCTTTAAAAAAAAAAAACAACTACATATTCGAGGTGGGTCAATGAGAAACAATATTATGAGAGAACTTCATAGTGATGGTTTAGGTGGACACTTTGGTAAAAATAAGGCAATAGTCTTAGAGGAGGATATGTATTTTGGGCCAAAGATGAAGATAGATGTGATCAAGTATGTATCAAGATGTAGAGTATGCCAAGTAGCTAAAGGCCATGCAAAAAACATAGATCTTTATATGACATTTCTAGTACCAAGTGATCCATCAATAGATTTGAGTATGGATTTTGTATTTAGACTACCAAACACACAAAGAGGTAATGATTCAATATTTTTTGTTGTGAATAGATTTTTGAAGATGGTTCATTTGATTGCATGCAAGAGGAGCAATGATGCCACTAGAGTAGAAGATTTACTTTTTAAAGTTGTGACGTTGCATGGTGTTCCAAAATCCATTACTTCAAACTAGGATACAAATTTTTTGAGTAATGGAAGAACATGGGAGTCAAATTGCAATTTAGTAATGTGTATGACCCTCAAATATATGGGTAGATTGTGTTAGGTTCCTAATATTCTATACTTCTAATATAATAAATAAATTAACCACTCGTGGCATGCTTAACCTTAATAGATTCATTTATTAGTCTTAGTTATTCCTTAGGATAACTTAGTTAGGATGAAGGGGTGTGTCCTTACATAGTAATGCATATAAATATGGAAGAGAGATACTCTCTCAAATCATCATATCATCTAATATTGAATTCACATATTATTTTCTAATTATTGGAGGTCACTCCCTCAAAGTGGTCTACTATTTTACTAATTTTTACATTTATTTCCAAGAAATATCATAACAAGTGGTATCATAGATATGATTTGGGCCAAGATTTTTGTTTCCACCATAACTTTCAAACCATTGCGAATTGGGACCTAATTTTTTCTGGGTTATGAGGTATGTGGTAGGTAAGCTTCTAGGTAAAAAATTAAAGTTTTACGCAAATTATTTTAACTTTGTTTTTTTTTTTTAATTATTATTTAGCTCTACAGGCTGCAAATTTTAGATTTAAAAAAAAATATACATTTTTGGAAAGCTTATGAAAAATTATTTTGGGTCAATTCTTTGCATTTTATTATTAAAAATAATAATAAATAAAAATCTAGAGTTCAAGATGCAAACACATCATAGACCATGTCATATTTAGGACCAGAGGATTTTTTTTCTAAAGAATATTGTACACCACCTAAAATCACCGAAACAATTCCACCAGGATGTGAAACAATGGCAGATTTTATTAAGGATAATTTATATAACCCACTTGTAACATCCTTAAATGAGGGTCTTCATTAAAAGTTTAAAGAAGAAGTATTGTTGGAATTAAAACCCCAGTTGGATAAGTCTCATGGAACAATATTTTAAAATTCATAATATAATAGACAATGCGATGGTTGACATAACTTCACTGCATTTAGAATTTGAACCTTATCAATCGTACCAATGGATGATGAATGAAAAACAAGGGAAAATGCTTGGTTGGAAAGAATTTACAAATGACTTAGTAGCCTATTATGAGCAAACATGGAAGGGAAGCTATTTTACCCAACTAACAAATTTAAAACAAATAGGGTCTATAGCTAAATATAATGTTGAGCATATGAGATTAGCAATTCAAACTCAAGATGTGACACCTTATCAGAGGCTACAGCTCTATATTGAAAGGAAGCTAGGTGCGCGGAAATCGCTTCCTACACTAATCTAATGAGGAGAGATGTATGCAAATTTAATTTAATTCTTACAACTATAGCAACATAGAACATCTAATAGAGATATTGCAGCAATACACATACACAGAAAGTAGATAGAAGAGAGAGAGAGACAAGATATACGTTGGGAAAACCCTTACGGGTGAAAAACCTCACACTCCAAAATATAGCTCAAATGTATTATAGTAAACAATAACAGATTACAATATAGTTTCAGAGCCAATGCTCTTTTAGGAGTCTTCGAATGTCGAATCTAGAGATATTCCGGCAGCATAACAGTACTTGTACCAAAGTTATCTATCTCCCATCCAAGCACCTATTTATATAGAGTTTACAAGGCAAATATGGAACCTTCTAGAGATGGGCGTCCATCTTGGACTCATGCCCCAAAACCCATGCCTAAGGACACTTGTCCAACATCCCATCCCGAAGTGGGCACTTGGACCCCGCAAGGGGCTACGCCCCTTGACCCTGTCTTGGGGGCACTACCCCCAAACCCCCATTAATTATTCAAGGGGGAAACCGCGGCTGCCAAAGTCACCAAAATTTACCCTGCTGCATATAAATAAGGTGCTGACTATGCCAACTCAACATGGGATAAATAAATACAACATTAGGAATTTGCAAAGGTTGAGACACCTTAATTCCCAACATATATCAATGGACTTAATGAACATGATGTTCATTTGTTGGAACCTCTTATAGTTAAAAAAGCTATGCAACAAGCATTGCACATTGAGCAACGAAACCTCACGATGAAAAAATCCACACAAGGTCAAACTGTAGGATGGAAAGATAGAAATGCAACTAATCCTATTAACAAAAATGGAGCCAACTTCCTTAACCCAAGGAAAATTACTAAGCTCTCTCCTCAACAAGAGGTAGAGAAAAGAGAAAAAGGTCTATGAATTGGCATTGCGATGGTCTAGGGGTCACAAGTGTGGTAATAATGAAAAGAGAGTAAGAAGGAGAAGTAGCTATAGAGGAACCAAACATGGAACTTGAACATGCAAATTTAGAGGGGACGAAAGTGCTACTATCTCCCTATATGCATTGAATGGCACAAGCACACCACAAACACTCAAGGTATTTGGTTATATAAAAAAGAGAAAGACCTGTGATAGTGTTGGTTGATACAGGTAGTACACACAACTTTATTTATAAAATATTGGCTAATGAACTTAATTGTTTTGTGTATCCAATCTCTAATTTTTAGGTCATGATAGTGGATGGGAAACAACTCTCTTGTGGTGGTAAATGTCACAATATAAAACTCTTAATGGAAGATTATCAACTAGATTCAAAAATGTTTGCTATCCCAATTGGAGGAGCAGATGTAGTTTTAGGAGTGCAATGGCTTATACAATTGGGAACAATGTCCTTTAATTTTCAATAATTATTCATGACTTTTAACTTTTAAAGGGACACAAATATAAACTTATAGGAGTAAAATCTCCATCGAGTCGAATCATTAGCTCCCATAGGATGGAAAAATTACTTAAGAAAAGTTCTTATGGTATTTAATGACACAAGTTTATATTTTGTAGAAGCACAAGATGTGAAAACTCAACATCCACTAGAACTTGAAAAGATCATTAAACACCATCAACAAGTTTTTCAAGAACCCAAGGGTCTACCTCTAATTAGAGAACATGATCATGCCATTGAATTAATACCAGGAAGTATCCCTCCTAATATTATACCTTATCGTTATCCATATGAATAGAAGACATAAATTGAAAAATTAGTTAATGAAATGTTGGATTTAGGAATTATTCGTCCTAGTAAAAGTGCCTTCATCTCCAGTGGTTATGGTTAAAAGGAAGGATCTGGGTCATGGAGAATGTGTCTAGATTATAGGGAGTTCAACAAGATCACTCTTAAAGATAAACTTCCTATTCTTGTTATTGATGAATTATTAGATGAATTGAATGGTGTAGTTTTCTTTACCAAGCTAGATTTATGTTCTCATTTTCAGCAAATTTGAATAAAGGAAGAGGATATACATAAGACTACCTTTAGAACACATGAGGGTCATTATGAATTCCTAGTGATGCCATTTGGTCTCACAAATGCCCCATCAACTTTTCAAAGCCTCATGAATTTAGTATTCTACCCATTTCTTCAAAAATTATTGTTGGTATTCTTTGATGACATTCTCATCTATAGTAAAACATGGGAAGAACATTTGAAACATGTAGAGAAGATATTACAGGTATTGGAACATAATCAACTCTATGTAAAACAACCCAAATGTGTCTTTTGGGTGAAAGAAGTAGAATACTTGGGACATGTGGTGTCACATGAGGGTGTTAAGGTGGACCCTAAGAAGATTGCATCTATAAAAGAATGGCCAAAACCTGAAAATATCAAAGGTTTGAGAGGATTTTTGGGTCTAATAGAATACTATAGAAGAATTGTATGTAACTATGCTCGTATAGCAACACCCCTAACAAAATTATTGAAGGAGTCTTTTTCATGGTCAGAACTAGCCACCCAAGCATTTCAACAACTAAAAGAAACGCTTACTTCCACTCCTGTGTTAGCTACCCTAGACTTCTCTAAGACATTTGTGGTAGAATTTGATGCTTCTTGGCATGGTATTGGGGCAGTATTGATGCAGGAAGAGCGTCCCTTAGCATTTGAGAGTCAAAAAATCAAAGGAAAGAACTTGGTAAGGCCCACTTATGAGAAAGAAATATTAGCCATCATTCATGCAGTTAAACAATGGCATCAATATTTAATGGGAAGGCATTTCAAAGTCAAGATAGATCATGAGAGTCTAAAATACTTTTTGGAGCAATGGCTATCTTCAAAAGAGAAACAAAAATGGGTTACCAAGATGTTAGGGTATGACTTTGAAATTATTTACAAAAAGGTAAGGAGAATATTGTAGCTGATGCCCTTTCTCGACAAGAAGTAGAGGAAGCAAAGATTTTTTCCATTTCTCTATTACAACCTAAATGGTTATAAGTTGCATGAGAAGAGTGGCAACATGATCCTCCAATAAAGAAGATCATTCAAAAACTTCAAAATGACTCATATTCTTTAGATAAGTATGTTTGGAAAGGAGATTCTTTATGGTACAAACATAGGCTCTTTTTGAACAAAAACTCTTAGTTGAAAGCTAGCGTGTTATCTCAAATGCACAACTCACCAATAGGAGGATATTCAGGGTTTTTAAAGACCTATCATTGTCTAAAGAAAGATTTCTTTTGGGAAGGTCTTAAGGGGGATGTAGATAAATTTGTGGCTGAATGTTTGATATGCCAACAAAATAAAGGTGAAACAATAAACACTCCATGCCTCTTACAACCATTAGACATTCCAACACAATGTTGGGAGTAAATATCAATGGACTTCATTACAGGGTTGCCAAAGTCAAATAATCTTGATGTAATTTTAGTGGTTGTGGATAGACTCACTAAGTTTGCACATTTTTGTGGCCTCTCTCATCCATTTCATGCTAGTACTGTGGCTAAAGTATTCATGAAAAATGTACAAAAGCTTCATGGCATTCCCAAAATCATAGTGAGTGATCGTGACCCTATCTTCACTAGCATCTTTTGGACAAACTTGTTTGCAGCATGGGGACAAAACTAGCACATAGTTCATCTTATCATCCACAATCAGATGACCAAACAAAAATTGTGAATAAATGTTTGGAAGGATATTTACATTGTTTTGCCTCTGACAAACAAACCCAATGGTCTATATGGCTACCACTAGCAGAGTGGTGGTATAACACATCATTTCACACATCAACAAAGATGACTCCATTTGAGGCTATTTATGGCTACCCACCACCATCTACTACTTATTTGCAATCCCATTCCAAAGCTCATGCAGTAGAGGATCATATTCAACACCAACAAGAAATATTACAAATCCTTAAGGAGAATTTAGTTATGGCTTAGAATAGGATGAAAAAACAAGAAGATCAACATCGTAGTGAGAGGCATTTTGAGGAGGGAGATTGGGTATTCCTTCAGTTGCAACCTTATAAACAAATGTCACTTAAGCAACATAAGAACATAAAGCTTGCACCTAAATTTTATGGTCCCTATAAGGTCATCCATCGAATAAGAAGTGTAGCTTATAAGTTGGAACTTCCACCCTCTTCCAAAATTCACCCTATTTTCCATGTCTCACATTTGAAGAAAGTAATAGGTAATAATATTCTAATCCAATCAGAATTGCTTGAGCTAGATGAAGAAGGGAAGTTTCTTTTGGAACCTAAAGCAATCATTGAGAAATGAGTAAAAAATTTGTGAAATAGAGTCATCTTAGAATTCTTAATTAAGTGGAAGAATCTACCAGTTGAAGATGCAACATGGGAAGGTGAACGATTTATACAAAAACATCCAGAGTTGCTAAACATTGAGGACAATGCTTTTCTAAAGGGGGTGGGCATGTTAGGTTCCTAATATTCTATCCTTCTAATATAATAAGTTAAGCACTTGTGGCATGCTTAACCTTAATATATTCATTTATTAGTCTTAGTTATTCCTTAAGATAACTTAGTTAGGATGAAGGGGTGTGTTCTTACATAGTAATGCATATAAGGAAGAGAGAGACTCTCCCAAATCATCATATCATCTAATATTGAATTCACATATTTTTTTTAATTATTTGAGGTCACCCCCTTGAAGTGGTCTTCAATTTTACTAATTTTTTACATTTATTTCCAAGAAATATCATAACAAATTGAGGTAGTAAATAGAAGTTTGGGAAACCTATTGAGGTGCATAGTTGGATAGAATCCCAAGTAATGGGAATTGGCTTTATCATAAACTAAGTTTGCATTTAACACTTCTGCAAACAAGTCTATGGGAAATCACCATTTCAAATTATTTATGGTAGTCCTGAATCATAAGGGTGTTTTAGACTTGGTCTAGTTATCGACTACAAAATTGGTGTCGAGGCATCTATATAGCACATACAACAATTGTAGAATAAATTAAGAAGGAAGCTATATGATAACAATAAAAAATATAAGGTAGAAAATAATGTAACAAGAAGGCCACAATTATTGAATAGGGAGATTTAGTGATGTTATATTTGACAAGAGAGATATTTGCCTAAAGAACATACAATGTAATATGAAGTATAAGAAGATTAACCCATTTAACATTTTGAAAAAAAATGGGTGAGTGCATGGAAATGCTATTCAAAAAAGTGGCCAAATGTCTAATTTTAGACAAAATGCGAGCATGTTTTGAAAAAATATGAATGTGTTATTTTGAAAATAACAAAACACACTAGCGTTATAGCTTGGTAAAGCTCAAGCCAAAATGTGCTTGCATTTTGGAATTCGAAAATGCGCTTGCATTTTGGAATCCCAAAACATGAGCACGTTTTAACTGTGTCAAAAAGAAAAAAAAACTAGCTTCTGTGTTTTCCCTTGGCCGCGACCCTCTTCCCATCCAGTGCGCATTGTGCGGCTCCAAAATGCATTTGCGTTATTGAAAATTCACCATTATGTCAAGTGGGAGAAGAGGTAGGTCCATGATTTTAGCATTTTTGTAATCAAATTGTGTTTGCATTTCAATAAATTTGATTATTTTTGATGAATTTCTTTTTTTTTAACTTTTTATATCATATCCTATAGACTCTAACCTGGAACCAAATTTGGATGAGGAAATGCCCAAAGAGAACCCTGCAACACTCTAATCTTCTCCAACACTTCTGAGAAACCCTAGACAAAGTCAAGAGGATTTGTTAGGACATTTACAAGAAAATAAAAATCAACTTACATAAATAGCTTCAAAATTGAAGGCATAAATATCAAAACCCCACCATACATTGCTTTCTTCATCATTGGAAGCAATGATGAAGAATGTTGACTTGGTGACGAGTCAAATAGATGAATGGAAAAGATATAAAGAATCATGTCATGAATTCTATGCAACGAAATTGTCCTACAATGATGTCAAAAAAAGAGATAACAAAAGGACAAATTTGTGCTCTTTTTGCTGATCCTAGAACTAATGCACCACTTCTTGTGAATTCAAAGAGATTTCCAATACATTGGTGCAATCATAATGAAATAAGAAATAATTTTTGGGAGAGGTGGTGGATGGTGTTTGACCAACCTCCATGTAATAACCACAAGGTGCCATTATATTTTCTCAGGAAACTTTATTATGAGTTTGTTCTTCATGAAATTCCTAATTATTTTGATATAAGGGAGTTTCAGGGTAGAGGTGGAGGCTCTACCCAACATAGATTGGGAGCTTGTCAGGATGCAAATCATCCACAAAGACCACTAGCACAAAAAATCAACCAACATGTGACAATTCCATTAGTCATCAAGAAGACTATGGAGGTGTAGACTCTCCATGCTATTGCTAGCCTCACAGACACACTTGTACAACATGGCATGCAGGTATCTTAGTCTTGTGCTTCAACATACAATTAGGTAGCACAACCATCCATCTCTAGTACTCCTAGCTCTCACATGTGCCTTAGTTGTTCTAATTTATGCTATGGAGTAGATTGTGATCTAGAGGGTGCTACCTCCCACGAATGTACTCATTGTCATTTTAGATGTTTTGGGAGTAGAGTGGATGATCCAGCAATACGAGGTCATCAATTAGATGATGTGGTGATGGATGATGAGCTATTAAATGATTTGTTTTCTGATCACATAGATAATTTTATATGAATTTATAAGATTTTTATATCTTATGCTTAAATTTTGAAATGTAAATTGATTTTTAATTATAGAATTAAATTAAAATTATGCATATATTATATATTTCAGGGTGTAATGTTATAGCTTGATGGTACGACGTCGACCATCCCAACAACGATTTGTATAGGTGTATTTGTTTCAGAGGTAAAAATCTAATATATCAAAAAAAGTATTTTATATTTAGAACAACACATAAAATATTTGAAAATGTAATTTTTTGTTGAACAGGTGGGCATTACATCACCATCTAACATGCATCTTCATATGGTTAGTTGTGGCATTGGATACATAGAGGTACACTATAACTCATTTTAAATTTTTATTTTGCAAAATATAATTTTATTGTTTATGCTTATTAGAGTTTCTGAGTTAAATCTATTATTGTTTGTTTAGTTGATGTATTTAGTTGTCACACCTCTTGGTATATGAGAGAATTTGGATATCAATGTTTTTGCAGCAATTTCATTGGCAGTGTGTCTAACACAGGTATAAGTATGAACATATACATTTAATTATGATTATTTTATTTCAATTGACATCATTAGGTATTTGAAAAAATTGATAAATACATTTTTGTTATGCTATAGATTAATGTAAACATTCCTATCTGAGGACAAACCTCTCTTGATGATGTTGAGTGTCATAGGCGAGAACAACTAGACTACCAATATTCTGTAAGTGTGTATATTATTTTTATATCATTTTAAAATAATATATTTTAGTTATAGAGTTTGGCATGGTATCTAATTTTATAATTTGTATATATAGCTTGAAATACAAAATAGTGAGGGACGCAGGAGATCAGGATGACACAAGACAACAACTAATTCAGAGGATCGAGGTTCAATTTATGGTCGGGCAAAGAGAGGACGAATGTTTCAATAATTTAGTGTTTTCTACCTATGATGAAGACACTTTTTATGCCCTTACATAGCACATTCATAATGTAATTTGTATGACTATATATTGATGACATTTTGTAGTTTGAGAGACAATGTTGGCATCATGGAAATTGTATGACATTTTGATGACATTTGTATGCCTTCATGGATTTATCGAGACTAATGTATATAAATATTTTATGTGTATTCATAGATTAAATGGTTTTAATGGTTTGTACCTATTCTATGTCTCTATATTTCCCTGTCTCTGTCACTATCTCTCTCATATGCTCATGTGCCCAAGGAGAAGAGGTCAAAGTTACATTATAAGGTAGTAAAGTGTATCTTCATTAGTTATGGTGATGGTGTGAATAGATACAATTTTGTGGGATCTTGTGACTAGAAATGTATTATATATTTGAAAATTTATATTTAGAGAGATCAAGCCTTTTTTCATGCAGGGGCATCAGGAGCATCATAGCATAAATGTTGTCACCTTTTGATTTTTAGGTTGTTTATGGGTTTTTGGGTCTAATAAGGTCATTTTAGACCATTTTTTAATCATTGTGATCCATTTGGGAAAGATTAAGGTCAAGTTGTTAAAAATTGTCAAAATTGCCTTAAAAGTTGTTAAACAACTTTGTAAAAGTTGTCAAGCAATTTTGTAAAAGTTGTCAAGCAATTTTGTAAAAGTTGTCAAGCAATTTTGTAAAAGTTGTCAAGTTGATGTAATGGCTAATTAAAAGATTAGTGGTCAGTTAAAATAGTGGAAAATGGTTGGAAAAGCATAAATAAATGTTTTAAACACAAATCCCAAGATTGGAGAAGGTTGGGAAGGTTGGGAAGAGATTGGAATGAAGAAATTTTAATTTTTGCACTTTAAAAAACTATATTTTTCTTACAAATATGATTGTTCTTTTACATTTATATGATCTGTATGGCCTGTGTAGAACTTGCACATGGTATGTTTGGAAATATAATTGAATCACCATCCAAATGCAATTGGTTTTGTAGATTTTCATCCACGTTTGAATAAGTTACAAGCATTTTTGTAAAAATTGCTTGAAACCCTATTTTCTGCTATTCTTTTGCATAGTACAGATTTGTACAGATGTTTTAGAGTCTAAAACTAGTTGGAGATGAAAGGGAATTGAATCTAATTTCTTTTTCAGGTGGTTTGATAGATTTTTATTGGGATTTGTAGAAGTTATAGCATTTTTTGTAACAGCAGGTCTGAATCTGCCCTAGGGTTTCCAGCAGATGTAATTAATTGATATCTTGAGGCTTAGAGAATTATTATAAAGGTTAATGGAGAATTATCCTTGTAGTAGGAATAGTTTTTTGAGATCACATGTGATGTGTTTGATGTGTTATAATATGAGTAAAGGACCATTGGAGTCAAAAACCCAATTGTATCGTGCCTAAATGCTTAATTAGGCATAATCAAGGAATAGGACAGTCAAAATTTGAAGCCTTCTATACAAAGAACCCTACCTTGATTTTGAGATATGTTCAATAATGGCCAAATGGGTATCTGAAACAAGTCTTCTTTCTTGGAGATCAGTTCTGGTTGCAATGTTATGTCTAAAATTGCCTTTTTGAAAGGCTACAGGGAAGAACAAGGGTTTGTGAGGAAAACCCACATTTTGATGAACAAAGGCCATTGTAAAGTGGTTGTCTAAGGTTGTTTTGATATTGTGTTGTCATTTCTACCCCTTCTCTGCATCAAATTGGTATCAGAGCCCAAATATCTAGGTAAGGAAGTTTTGGGAGTTTGTTTATTGTCTTTTTTTTAATAGGTTGAAGAAAAGAGCCTGGATACCAAAAGACTAGGCCAAGGGAAAAGAAGGGGGCCTAAGGTGAGGTATCACAAAGACAAGAAACATTGAGTAGAAACAAGGTGAAAGATACTTGCTTGAGAAAGGAGAATGGAAATGTTGAGAAGGTTAGTCCTTGGAGACTTGCAGAGTAAGGAGTTACCAAACAAGAAACAAGTGATGAGAAGAGAGAAAAGTGAGATAAAGAAGAAGGATGAGAAGGTAAAACAAATTAATAGTGATCAAGAGATAGAAGATCTGAGACAAGCCTTGGAACAAATGGAAAAAGTTTAAGAAAGAATGGAACTTGAGATGCAACAGTGTCTTGAGAAGGCATAACAAGAAAGTGGTTGGCATTTACCAATAAGAAAGAGCATAAGGTAGCCTATCAAGAAGATCATTTAGAGGAGAAGGCAAGAGAGGATAGAAGAACCAAACCTTGGAGAGTCTTGGTTGATGATGGAAGAGCCTAAGCCATTTGAGGAAGAGGAAAAATGTGAAGAAAATGGGTCCATTGAGACTCGACTTTATTTCTAACAATATTTGTGAGTATGTATTGATAGGTGTAGCAGATGAAAATGAAGATGGAAAAGAGTCTAAAGGAGGAGAAGTGCATACAATGTATGAAAATGGTTATACAAATGTAGCACACTATGGGGACGAAGATGTTGCCAAAACAACCGAGGTAATGGTTGTATTTTCTAATTTTATGGATGATGAATATGCTGACAAATTGTATTCCAATGATGAAGATGAAGACATAGACGGTGGTATTGAGGCATATGAACAAGAACTAGAGTTTTGGAACCTTGAAGTTGAGAAGGTGCTAAGTAAGAGATGGTGCAAGAAGAAGAAGAAAGACCTGGGGAAAGTCAAGAATACAGAACATACAATAGGGTGTAAGGAGCATCAGCTTTTGGAAATGAATTTTGAGTTGAATGACAAGTGGCAGAAGAATTGGAAGACTAGAAAGAAAAGAAGCCCTGCACTTAAGTGGACTTGAGTTTTTTCTTCCCCTTGGGTGTATGATGTAGGGGCATTAGGAGTATCATAGCATAAATGTTGTCACCTTTTTATTTTTAGGTTGTTTATGGGTTTTTGGGTCTAATAAGGTCAGTGTAGACCATTTTTGATCATTTTGATCCATTTGGGAAAGATTAAGGTCAAGTTGTTAAAATTTGTCAAAATTGCCTTAAAAGTTGTTAAGCAACTTTGTAAAAGTTGTCAAGTTGATGTAAAGGCTAATTAAAAGATTAGTGGTCAGTTACAATGGTGGGAAATGGTTGGGAAAGCATGAATACATGTTGTAAACATGAATCCCAAGGTTGGATAATGTTGGGAAGGCTAGGAAGAGATTGGAATGAAAAAATGTCAATTTTTGCACTTTAAAAACCTATATTTTTCTTACAAATCTGACTATTCTTTTACATTTATATGATCTGTATAGCCTATGTACGACTTGCACATGGTATTTTTGGAAAGATAATTGAATCACCTTCCAAATGCAATTGGTTTGGTAGATTTTCATTCACGTTTGAATAAGTTACAAGCATTTTTGTAAAAACTGCTTGAAACCCTATTTTATGTTGTTCTTTTGCATAGTACGGATTTGTACAGATGTTTTAGAGTCTAAAACTAGTTGGAGATGAAAGGGCACTGAATCTACTTTCTTTTTCAAGTGGTTTGATCGATTTTCATTGGGATTTGTAGAAGTTATAGCATTTTTTGTAACAACAGGTCTGAATCTGCCCTAGGGTTTCTAGCAGATGTAATTAATTGATATCTTGAGGCTTAGAGATTTGTTATAAAGGTTAATGGAGAATGATCCTTGTGGTAGGAATAGTTGTTGAGATCACATGTGATGTTTTTGATGTGTTAGAACAGGAGTAAAGGACCAATGGAGTCAAAAACCCAATTGTATCATGCCTAAATGCCTAATTAGGCCTAGTCAAAGAATAGGACAGTCAAAATTTGAAGCCTTTCATACAAAAAACCTGTAACGTCAAAAAATGTCCCTTTGGGGACTTTTCCCTCATAAGGTTTAGCTCTCGGGTCTTTAGCATGCATTTAGGACATCTTAGTTCATATTTTGGCATCCCGATGGAATGAGCCCTAGGTAACATGACAAATGGGACCTAGGAGGACCCCTTGAGTTGTACCCTTCCCAAAATAGGGGGAATGACTTAGGTGTCTACACCTTAGTCTTGTCCTATTTTGGGGTAGACCTAATTTCTGGGTGTTAGTTTATGACCGTTATTTGGGTCCTTTGCCAACATGATAAGTTTGAATTACGAAAAATCTTGGCAGAAGTGTTTGTAGTTGCATATAAAAGCATGTTTAGGCATTCATTTGTAAACTAGAGATTATGTTCATGGGATTTTGTCATCCTAAGGTGATTCAAGGTTTTCATAGTGTTGCAAGAGCAGACTTGTTTTGTTTATGTGTTTGTATTTGCAAATTTGAGCATTCATCTCCTCATGGAATGAAGAGCATCTTCCTCCCATGAGATCTTCACTACAAGGTGATATCATTCTACTTTCTATCATTGTTTCATTTGGATTTGGCCTCTACCTCACAAGGGCATGCTCTCTCTATCTGACAAAGGTGTTTGGAAGACTTAAGTGTCCTTCCGGGGCTTGGCTGAGGCACGCTCCTAAACACCACAACCCCCAAACCAAGTTTTCATGATTACAGGTTACAGGTTGAGGAGCTGGGTTGAGTGGAGTTGCAGAGGAGCATATTGGAGTGTTTGAAGTGCAGGAAAGGAAGAAAATCTACCCCCTGGAGTAGGGCACCCACTCCCTAGTCCCCGAAGTTTCGTGTCAGGAAAATCTCTGACACAGAAGATTCAGGTTGCAGATCTTGTTACCAGATTTGAATAGAAAATAGGGCCTTGGACTTGGGTGCCCACTCCCGTGTCCCTGATTTTTCTGCCTCAGGTCCCCAAAAATAGGTACTCTGTAATTTGGTATTTTGCTTCCGTCTGTAGCAACACTTTCTGTAATTCATCAGTTTACTTCTATTTTTGCATAATTAGGGTTTTAATGGTTAATTGAGCATAGGAGAGAGAAAATTGACAATTAAACACCCTAATCCAAGTTTCCCTACATCTCACAGTGACTCTAGGGTATGATAGTGCTCGCCACTCGACCCTAGGTCCTTGAATGTAAAGTGGAAAGGTGGATTTAAACACCAAAACACTAAAACATTAACAAATCCAATTTTCCACTAAACATTTTGGTGAACCTATGTATGTGGACTTAAATTGCAACTTGATGAGTGTTTGTTGTCATATTTGCATTGATTTCATTCATTCATATAGTCTTTTATCTTATTGCATTGAAAAAATTACAAAAAAATTAAAAAAATTGTAAAAATTTGAAAACCCTAGCTTGCATTTTCATATAGCTCACTAAATTGCATCAATTCTTTCTAAATTTCCCTAATTCATGATTTTTGCATCAAATTTGAGATAAACTACAGAAAAACACAAAAAAATCAATAATTTGCATTGCATTTTCATCATAATTTTGCTAGGCTTTTGTAGAATTTTTGACAATTTTCATTAAACCTAGTAATTCCAAAATCTAGGGTTAGCAGGAAAAATCTTCTTTCAGATTTTTTTACCAATTTTAGAGGCTCATTCAAATTTTCATTTGGCTATAGTCTTGCATTATAGTGTAAATTTGCATTTAGATTCAAAATATTTGCATTTTTGCATAGAAAATTTGAACAAAAACTAGCATTTTTCATACATTTTCACTAAATTTGCATTAGCACTTTGCATGGTAAACCTTGGAATTCATTTTCAGATCTGAAAAAATTTCATTTTCATCATAAAATAGACCTTAAAACATTCACATATCATTTTGTGTCAAGATCTAAAACCTAGGGCTTCAAAAACAACGATTTTCACTAAATTTGGCCTTATTGACTCTCTAAACTTACACCATAGACGTGTTGTGAAGGGTATTTTTTCACAAATTGGTTTTTATTAGGGTAATTAATTGTTTCCCTTCCTAAAAAACTTCACAACACCCTTTGGTTGGCCTCTTACATTGAAAATTTGGCAAAAAACTACACATTTTGACCATTTTGCCCAAGGATTTGACCTAGTTTGCACTCTACGTATGTTGTGATAAATTTTATGGATCAAGGTCACTGATACCATCAATTTTATTTTCTTCACCTCCTTAAATTCATTACAACACCTCTTTTGCTAGGTCTTGGAATTGAAAAACCGTGAAAATAGCCTATTTTTGCTATATTTTCACTAGGGTTTTACCTTAAGTGACACTAAAAGCGTGTTGTTTTAGGTATTTTTATATTAAGTGGCTGCTATTACTGATATAAGTTTCTTTCCATCATCATTTTCCTCACAAAACCCTTTGTTATGCACTCTTGCATTGATTTTTGGTGAAAAAAATGCCTATTTCGACATATTTTCACAATATTTTGACTTGACATTAACTTGAAATTGCATCAAGAGTGTGTTGAGAAGGATAATTTTGTTTTTTTGGACTGAATATAGACATATAACTTTCTTCCCTTGACTGAAATCCTTACAACACCCTTTGTTTCATTCATTTGCATTAAAAAAGTACAAAATTTCAAGCATTTTTGGCTTTAAAACATATCATCCTCTTAGGGTCTGTCATCCTAGTTTGTGCATTGTGTGCCATGTGCTTTTGCATAAAATTTATGTCCCACTATCCTAAAAACAATATCCCTTTGAGAAGAAGTAAAAGATTAATGGGATCTAGTGCTCTTGACGAAAACAATATCCTTACCTCTGACAATCCTTTGAACACCTTCTTTACAAAGGGAGAAACTCAAATTGTGCAAGATATCATACATCCTCCAACCACTATGGAAGACCAAATATTTCATGATGTTGAGGATGCTATTGAGGTAGTAGGACATGTACCTACGGAACAAGTCAATAAGCTTGATAAAGACCTTGCCAAATTTCAAGAATATGTGCAAACTAAGAGAATAGCTGAAGAAGCCTTACCCATGATTCACCAAGTAAGAGAATTGATAAAAGAAGGGCAAGATGGAATTAATGTTATTCATGGCTTAACACATATTGTGCAAACTAATGTGATGCCTATGAGTGAATGTACAAAAGTTATTAACAACATGTCATCACCGTTGCATACTCAAGTTTCAACACCGATACTGACTACAGGAATATCAACCTTCACATCAACAATATTAACAACTAATGCAAATGTTTGTAGTAATGCTACCACTAGTATTGGAATATCTAATGGCATCAATTACAAATTATGGGATTTGATTATTAGAACTTGGTCCATAATGTGACTTTTCCTATGAATAATTGTTCTCCACCTCCCATCACACATAGTTATTCCCAACCATCTTCAACCTACCAATATGTCTAACAACCATTGACCTATTCCCAACCTCTACATATCACATCACAATATCAATCACCTCCAAATGATGCCATCCTAAACCAACTTTTACGAGGTATGAATGCTTTACAACAAAAGGTAATAAAATTGACAAACTCTTCACAACCTAATCTACCAACATATCATGCCTATAATCCATTATCCTATGCAATCTTGAGAACCCCTATGCCTGAGAGGTTTGAGACTCCTCACTTTGAAAAATATGGTGGAAAAGGAGATCCCAATATTCATGTGGCAGCATTCACAGCTATGTGTAGTGATTTTTATTTTGAAGAGGATTTGTTGGCAAAAATTTTCCTGTAATCTCTCAAAGATACTGCTTTAGAATGGTTTTGCTCTTTGCCTTTGAATTCAATACACTCCTTTTCACAATTAATTGATCAATTTTTACAACATTTTCAAGCAAATATCAGACCCCAAGTCACTCTAATTGACTTTGTTTAGTGCAAACAAGGTTCGAAAGAGAAGTTGATTGAATTCATTAGTTGGTACCAAGGGATTTATGCACAGATTCAATATCAGATGAAAGATGAAGATGTTCAAAAGATATTTATTACAAATCTACAATCCAATATTCATGATAAAATCCTCTTGATGAAATATAACTCCTTTCAACATTTATGCACTACCCTTCATGATTATACACTTTTGTCTAGTCAGTATGAAAACCCAAACTCATTAGCTCAAGTTGGCCAATCCACGGGTGTGTTGGTTTTTCTTCTGAATCAGCATTAGGGTTTGCCACTTCTAATGCACAGGCAGATTCAGCCAACTAAATACAGGAGGTTGCGTAAGCTGCCTCCCCTTCACTTCTGGTTCTACCGCACCAAGGGGGGTATCCCTATAACTCAAGATGTAACCTTGACTAGCTCAAAGATTGGAAGATCTAACTTGACAACAACAGGCAGAATACTCTCATGTATGGACCAAGATCTGTATGATAGATCACAAGGCTGGCAACATTCTTGGACATGATGTCTGGTTGGGTATGAGAGCATGCAGGGGGTTCCTAATCCTACTCCTACAACTAACAGGTGGAAGTATGAAATGGTTTGATATGGGTTTTGGATGCAAAGCTGGACATGGTGTATAACCTCAACACAGAGCTAGATTGGTGCCTATCCAGGGCTTGGAGTCGGTAGACATACACCTGTGAATGATCAGCATGAATAGCTAAAACTGGATTTCAGGGGGATATATGTGATATCTGCCTTACAGATATCTCCCAATACAGAGTGTTAAGTTATCTCTACTTATGGCATCCCTACTGCAGTATACCCTTCCCAATGTTCAACCTGAAAATAGTTTAATCTACCCCTTGAGCAGAAGTTAAAAGATCAGACATTCAACATAGGAATTCTATGCTCTAGAATCTAAACATTACCCAAATATCCAGATTCAGAAGAAGAATACATGCAATACTGGAGACAGAATTAACACAACACATGCTAAGATAGCATTACTCATATAAGATCAACCATGAAATCAGTGGATTCATGCCAAATCGTACAACAGGAGATACATAAACTCACAAGTTAAACTGTACAGAGCAACCAGATCAGCTGGTTTTGGATTACAGAGCCAAAAATCCTCAACTTTCAACAACCTTGAATGAATAACACCGTCTGCATTATATAGCAGGAGGGTGTATTCAGCATTAACTACCAGGTTGACCAAAAATCCTGCCAGATACACAGTATCAGCAAAATGGCGCTCAACGCATTACCAGATTGGCACCCAAACATGAATGCAGCAGGTAGGGGAGGAGACAGGAAGATATCTCGAGCCCTGCGCCACTGTCCACTGATGTACACCTTCAATCGGGTACCAGATCCGCCCATACCTCTGCAACCTTCGCCATTAATGGCGCACCAACCCGCGGCCTTGGGAAAAACATCTAACAGTCGATCGCAACCATTTCCCGCCGAGATTCATCATCATGATATTTGGAAATGCAGGATATCAATTATCCCACATGCACCCCGCAGCAACCTCATTAACACTTAATATACTAGGTCATGAGCATATATCATGTCGGTGCTTTTGCTCCTGACGACACTAGTATAAGACTTCATCATCATCACCCTCCAGCAGCATGATATCCTGTTGCTTGAAATATCACCCTGACGTCAGCATCATATCGCAATATAACCTGCATGATAATTGCCTTCATCGGCACAACTTGATCCATCGGAGGAACATCCTCCTGCTGAGCTTATACCAAAAGTCTGGCCGATGAACATCCTGATGACGTCATCATCATATCCTACTGACGTCATCATCATATCTGCCTACTGCGCACCTCCTTATATCTGGATGACGTCATCATCATGTTTGCAAATATCGGGAGATCTCCACAAGATGATCTGTGTTAGAAATATGACCCCCCCGGACCTTGATAACGTCATCATCATATTAACATAAGGATGATATTCGGAAGACAACCGGATATTTGGAAATATCATCCTGATGTGCAAATATCAGGTTGCACTGTAGCTCCACTATAAGATCGGGGCGATAGATGAATATGATGATACTTGAAAAGATCACCCCCACTAGATAATGCACGAAGCCGGCAGGCGGATATCTCCCTGATATCAGCATCATCATGACGCTGGAACAAACATACATCCGGGTGATATTCAAAAATGAAAATATCACCCCCACTAGATAATGCACGAAGCCGGCAGGCGGATATCTCCCTGATATCAGCATCATCATGACGCTGGAACAAACATACATCCGGGTGATATTCAAAAATGAAAATATCACCCCCTCCTTCGGAAATATCATGATGCAGATAGGCAGAGAACTAAATACCACCCTGACATAAGATGACGTCAGCATCATCAGGATGAAAAAACAACGAACATGAAGTGATACAACATCATCAGGATGATATTGACTAAGATCATCCTGACGTTCACGATATGATGACCCCAGTGAATATCGGGTCGCACTTAGAACTCTTCAACAACATCATCAGGATGATCATAACCAAGATCACCCGATGATAAAAATATCACCCCGGCGAAATATTATGAAGGCAGAAAATATGATGACCCCCGCAAGCAACACGGTGATAACTGGAAATATGATGATGATGATGACGACCCTTAAGAAAGAACAAGTCAGGTCGAACAACTCAAAGAATAACCCCTTCAGAATATCGGGGCAACATCATCATCATGTTTGGGCAAGGTGATAATTGGAAGATCACCGGATACTTGGAAAATCACCTCCGCAAGCAAATCAGGGCGCACTGTAGCTCATCAGCAGGATCAGGATGATATCCAAACATCACCCGATAATAAAATATGATGATGACGATGAGAAACCAGTCGACGGAGAACATGATGATGCTGACCACCATCGAAGAAAATATGATGATGATGACCTCCTCTTCAAAGAAAATATGATGATGCAGCTGAAAAATGCTGAGGAGGTCCAACACTTAGAACATTTTTTTTGGATACTTAGGGAAAGTGCCTGCATGAAAATTGCTCAAAAACAGCCAGTCAGTTCAGGCACTAACACTGGCTTTGTCTGGGGACGTGCAGGTGCAAGACTGTAGCGAGAACCCCAGATCTCTGGGATGCAGACCAGTCCCTTATCCATTGGGCACAGAGTCAAATACTGCACTGACCTGCATCACCAAACACACTTGATGGCCTAAGGCCACCAAGAAAAGAAAAACATGCATCTCCCTTTGTCAAATATCTTGTTTTCATCTGCATGCACTGGGTCAACCTTGGAGATACGACAGACATCCACCCACAAACAAATCTTGTCATCTGCATATTCAACCCTCTGATTTGGCTTGTCATTATCACCCCTGTGCAGATAACCTTCAGCATCATGTGACATGTGGGTGCAGAATGTATCAGGCAATGCACACTCATATGGCATATAGCACTTATGATCTATATCATCATCATGCATTGCAACATGATCTCCTAGCTGGACTGAAAATAGGAAACACTCAAAGTCCACCACACAGCTAGGAAGATCAGGGCTCATTGTATTATATGCTGGCACATCAAAAGAAAAGCTTTCAAAATCACAATTGTGCACATCATGTGCACAACAATCTGGTACACCAAGCTGGAAAAGATCAGGCTCTGGCATCTCTTTCAAATCAGGCACATTTTCACAGTCACTTACCTGATGTATGTTGTTTCCTCTTTCATCAGGATGAGAAACAGAATCTAAGCCAAAAATAATGTCTAGATCCTCACCATACTCAGACAGATCCTCATCACCATATGTGTCATAAATGGGTGACCCAGGTGCATCAGTTTCATCATAGTATGCCATTTGTTCATGGGCAGCAGAACATGCATCTTCATCACCAATGGATTCCCTTTGTGGAGGAGTATCAGCCTGTGTGTCATAAGCAAAACAGCCATCAAATGAAAAACAATCATGCTCTGAACTAGCACTTATTTCAATTTCTGACTGCTCTTCATGATCTCCATGTGTTTGAAAGGTAGGCAATGGGTCACACATAGGGCTGCTTCTCTGTTTGCTTATATCTTCTCTGTCTTGAGTACAATACTCACAATTGTCTCCACAGGTCCATTCTAAAAATTGCTCATTGCTGTCCACAACCTCGTTATTGTTTTCATGGTCAGATGCCTCATCATTACAATGGGAATCCTCATTAGTCCTTTCACTGGTATCCTCAACTGGTGAACAATCCAGTTGAGCAGTATTGTTAGCATTATGTTCAAATACAGCAGTCTCAACCTCTATGCTTTTATTTTCATTTTTATCTGCACATGATGCCATAATTATTTGGTCATTTGCAGCTCCACAACTATTATTCACACCAAGGCCTGGGGAGAGGGGTTTCAGCAGGTACACATTTCTGATTTTTTCTATCTTTTCTATGAACCTGTATGCCATCTGCATACTTGTCACCTTGAAATCCCTCAGTATTGCACTAAAGCCCTCCTCAAAAGCTTCAAAGAATATGCCAACACAGGCTAAAATATCAGGTCTGAAGACTTCTGGGATCTGTGAAAGGGCTATTGCAAACCTATGACTGAAATCAACACATGGCTCTTCATCTTGTTTTCTGATTCTCATCAATTTTGCAACAAGATCAGCCGGTTCTTTTGCAAATTCTTCCTTGAAACAGTCAGCAAGCTCATCCCAACAGGCAAAGGATTTCTTTGGAAAGCTCAAATACCAGTCTTTTGCTTTTGCATCAAAGGACCTAACAAAAAACCTCATCCACATATCCTCATCTCTGAGTGAATATTTTCCCATAAAACTTTGAAAATTTTGGATATGTGCATTCCCATCACATACATTGTGACCACTAAATTTAGGCATCTGACAGTATATCCTAGCAGGCATAGTTTCTACTTTATAATCCACCCATGACAAATCCAGTTGGTCATACAAAGGATCAAAAGGGTTGAGAGGAGGTTTAGCTTTCTGACTGGCAGACACAACAGGGTTACTGCTTTTTAACTGGGCCTGCTCAGCCTCTAAGAATATCAACCTATTTCTTATCTCTTCTATTCCTTTATCCAACATTTCACCACTGAGTATGGGATAATTCATACTTGGATTCATAAAAACCCTACTCTTAGACATCCTTTGTCTGTCTAAGACCTAAGGCTTCCCCTGGCATCTAACCTATGCAGTAAAACAGCAAATAAAGGGGAAGGAACAAGGTACCTTTTCTCATACAGATGCAGAAAAATGAACAACACATTTTTGTCACATCACATACATCCATCTTTCATGTGCATTTGGATCTTTTTTGTAGAGTCGCCACCTCTCCAGAGAGGACAAAATTTACAGCAGTTGAAAGCTCATCAAATATGTTTCTGAGTTCATTCCACCAGCAGAGCAAAACTTCACCAGAGACTGCAGGATATCACTTTACATCAACATCCCCAACGGAGTTGCCAATTTGTTGGTTTTTCTTCTGAATCAGCATTAGGGTTTGCCACTTCTAATGCACAGGCAGATTCAGCCAACTAAATACAGGAGGTTGCGTGAGCTGCCTCCCCTTCACTTCTGGTTCTGCCGCACCAAGGGGCGTATCCCTATAACTCAAGATGTAACCTTGACTAGCTCAAAGATAGGAAGATCTAACTTGACAACAACAGGCAGAATACTCTCATGTATGGACCAAGATTTGTATGATAGATCACAAGGCTGGCAACATTCTTGGACATGATGTCTGGTTGGGTATGAGAGCATGCAGGGGGTTCCTAATCCTACTCCTACAACTAACAGGTGGAAGTATGAAATGGTTTGATATGGGTTTTAGATGCAAAGCTGGACATGGTGTATAACCTCAACACAGAGATAGATTGGTGCCTACCCAGGGCTTGGAGTCGGTAGACATACACCTGTGAATGATCAGCATGAATAGCTAAAACTGGATTTCAGGGGGATATATGTGATATCTACCTTACAGATATCTCCCAATACAGAGTGTTAAGTTATCTCTACTTATGGCATCCCTACTGCAGTATACCCTTCCCAATGTTCAACCTGAAAACAGTTTAATCTACCCCTTGAGCAGAAGTTAAAAGATCAGACATTCAACATAGGAATTCTATGCTCTAGAATCTAAACATTACCCAAATATCCAGATTCAGAAGAAGAATACATGCAATACTGGAGACAGAATTAACACAACACATGCTAAGATAGCATTACTCATATAAGATCAACCATGAAATCAGTGGATTCATGCCAAATCGTACAACAGGAGATACATAAACTCACAAGTTAAACTGTACAGAGCAACCAGATCAGCTGGTTTTGGATTACAGAGCCAAAAATCCTCAACTTTCAACAACCTTGAATGAATAACACCATCTGCATTATATAGCAGGAGGGTGTATTCAGCATTAACTACCAGGTTGACCAAAAATCCTGCCAGATACACAGTATCAGCAAAATGGCGCTCAACGCATTACCAGATTGGCGCCCAAACATGAATGCAGCAGGTAGGGGAGGAGACAGGAAGATATCTCGAGCCCTGCGCCACTGTCCACTGATGTACACCTTCAATCGGGTACCAGATCCGCCCATACCTCTGCAACCTTCGCCATTAATGGCGTACCAACCCGCGGCCTTGGGAAAAACATCTAACAGTCGATCGCAACCATTTCCCGCCGAGATTCATCATCATGATATTTGGAAATGCAGGATATCAATTATCCCACATGCACCCCGCAGCAACCTCATTAACACTTAATATACTAGGTCATGAGCATATATCATGTCGGTGCTTTTGCTCCTGACGACACTAGTATAAGACTTCATCATCATCACCCTCCAGTAGCATGATATCCTGTTGCTTGAAATATCACCCTGACGTCAGCATCATATCGCAATATAACCTGCATGATAATTGCCTTCATCGGCACAACCTGATCCATCGGAGGAACATCCTCCTGCTGAGCTTATACCAAAAGTCTGGCCGATGAACATCCTGATGACGTCATCATCATATCCTGCTGACGTCATCATCATATCTGCCTACTGCGCACCTCCTTATATCCGGATGACGTCATCATCATGTTTGCAAATATCGGGAGATCTCCACAAGATGATCTGTGTTAGAAATATGACCCCCCCGGACCTTGATAACGTCATCATCATATTAACATAAGGATGATATTCGGAAGACAACCGGATATTTGGAAATATCATCCTGATGTGCAAATATCAGGTTGCACTGTAGCTCCACTATAAGATTGGGGCGATAGATGAATATGATGATACTTGAAAAGATCACCCCCACTAGATAATGCACGAAGCCGGCAGGCGGATATCTCCCTGATATCAGCATCATCATGACGCTGGAACAAACATACATCCGAGTGATATTCAAAAATGAAAATATCACCCCCACTAGATAATGCACGAAGCCGGCAGGCAGATATCTCCCTGATATTAGCATCATCATGACGCTGGAACAAACATACATCCGGGTGATATTCAAAAATGAAAATATCACCCCCTCCTTCGGAAATATCATGATGCAGATAGGCAGAGAACTAAATACCACCCCGACATAAGATGACGTCAGCATCATCAGGATGAAAAAACAACGAACATGAAGTGATACAACATCATCAGGATGATATTGACTAAGATCATCCTGACGTTCACAATATGATGACCCCAGTGAATATCGGGTCGCACTTAGAACTCTTCAACAACATCATCAGGATGATCATAACCAAGATCACCCGATGATAAAAATATCACCCCGGCGAAATATCATGAAGGCAGAAAATATGATGACCCCCGCAAGCAACACGGTGATAACTGGAAATATGATGATGATGATGACGACCCTTAAGAAAGAACAAGTTAGGTCGAACAACTCAAAGAATAACCCCTTCAGAATATCGGGGCAACATCATCATCATGTTTGGGCAAGGTGATAATTGGAAGATCACCAGATACTTGGAAAATCACCTCCGCAAGCAAATCAGGGCGCACTGTAGCTCATCAGCAGGATCAGGATGATATCCAAACATCACCCGATAATAAAATATGATGATGATGATGAGAAACCAGTCGACGGAGAACATGATGATGCTGACCACCATCAACGAAAATATGATGATGATGACCTCCTCTTCAAAGAAAATATGATGATGCAGCTGAAAAATGCTGAGGAGGTCCAACACTTAGAACATTTTTTTTGGATACTTAGGGAAAGTGCCTGCATGAAAATTGCTCAAAAACAGCCAGTCAGTTCAGGCACTAACAGGGTGGATCATCACAAAACAACTTTAAGAGGAACAATAATAATAGGAACTTCATCAAGATTAATGGACCAAATATGAACAACTTTTTGAATGTTTCGGCTATATCTAATCCAAAGAAAGCATCATACCAACCAAGAAAGTTTACTCCGATATCTGAATCCTACCATTCCATTATGAACCAAGCTGTAAGTAATAACATTCTAAAGCTTACCCTGATCAAACCTAATGATTCTAGTAAACAAGGACCTTACTTTGATGCTAATACCTTTTGTCATTATCATCAGACACAAGGACATGATACTGAATGATGTATGCATCTTAAACATGAGATACAGGACCTTATTGATTCAAATGTCATCCAGGTATCAGGTGTGAATGACAATGGAAACAAATCTATTGCTCCGCTAAATCAAAACTTACAGATCTTCACTAATCCTTTCCCTAAGCATACTGAAAATAATATGGTGGAACAGGTTTAGTGGAAGTAGACAAGGATGATTACTTAGACTATGATAGCATCATGGGAATGATTGAAGTAGATAAGAAACAAATGAACAATCCACCTCATCCATGAAGAAATGGAATTTATGTTGAGGTTCCTCCTCCATTATCCTTATATG
Organism: Cunninghamia lanceolata; assembly: GCA_027924645.1. Taxonomy (NCBI): domain Eukaryota; kingdom Viridiplantae; phylum Streptophyta; class Pinopsida; order Cupressales; family Cupressaceae; genus Cunninghamia; species Cunninghamia lanceolata. The sequence goes on along the minus strand of BSBN01000252.1, from coordinate 21,027,143 downwards.
GATCGGGAGATAATCAAGATACATCTGAAAAACAAGAACAACAACCAATACAAATGAGTAAGATGGTACAGGATGATTCTTGTCATCATGCTATAAAGATTCAACAACGAAAACTTGATAAAAATTAGAAAAGAGCTAGACGACTGTCAAAAGTTGGAGAAAATAGTGGTTCCCCTCCTCATAAGCAACAAAAAGTTATATTTACACAAGGAGTAACAAATCAAGCATCACACGATAATCAACAAAACTTTTATAACAACCACTCAAACTTTGCACTCAACATGATTGACTACCTCTCCAAGATGTTTACAAGTTCCCAAATCTGATACGAAGATCATACAAGTATCTCTAACTTTTATCTCTCTCATGATGTGCTTCCCCCATGATGTGTTTTATGTTGTTTAGGCCTCCTGGGATGACCTCAGATTCTCCCGTAAGGTTCGGGATACCAGGAGACCGACTCTATTGTGACCTTCTTCTATTTGTATCATCATTCTTCTATATCGCTTCTCTATCTGATTTCATTGTTGTGTGTTGTGTCTTACAGACATAGCGTCGTGGTTGGTGACTTGGGGGAACCCTCCTACGTGACTGTCCCTAAGACACTTGCTTCTCCTCTCTTATTTATTGTTTCCCTTCCTCTAGTGTTTCTACCTAGCGAGCGGATGATGAAAAACATTTATACTGATGTGGACCTAGTGTCCCTTTCGAGAGCAATCAAAAAGTGGACTTAGTTCCTAATATGATGATGGGGTTGTATATCTTATCCAATGCTTGGCTAGTGAAAGCACTCATGCTTTCTGCGTAGTGATGATTTTGATGGTTTTCTATCTCATTTACAAATCATAAACAATATTGCTGCTCCGTGCACTTTGTCTACCTTGAATCTTGCATGCCTCAGATTTCATATGCATTGATGTTGTTGTTTATCATGATGTTGTAGAAACTAACATATTTCCTGCAGGGATGTGTTTGTGGGAACATTGGGTGATCATGAAGTACATGTCACCTTCAGGGGGCATGGGCTTTGCTAGAGCTTGTGTTCCCTTGTGTGTTTTCTTCCTACCTTAACGTGCTTGATATCGATACTTGATAACAACCACCTTAAGGTGGGGGCATATATAAGGTAAGCTGTCTATTGTAGATGTTAGCTATGTGCTTGTCCTCAAGTGTAGTCTAAAGAATTGCTCGATGAGTGCATCTTGCATCCTAAGTTTATTTGCAATCAATCAATCAATCATGTAAGCCCTCTGCGGAGGCAGGATATCACGTATATCCTTTTTATCATAAGCCCTCTGCAGAGGCGGGAATGGTGTATTTCTTCGAGCAGATTATACATCCTATCATTTTTAAAAGTCCTCTATGGAGGCGGGGAGCGGTTCTGTGACTAACTCAACCCTTAAGCATGTTTTTGACGATTCTTGTGGTAAAGTCCAATTGTCGGTGTGTGCCTGTAATGTGCCTAAGATGGTGTTGGACCTAGAAATAGGTACACTCCATTGCTTGTCTGCAATGTTTTCTTCGTGTCTTCAAGCATGCTGTAGATACCTAAAAATGTCTCGACCACTAAACTGATTCCCGACATCTCTAAACATGCCAATTTCCATCCTAACCAATTAATTAAATTTTTATTTAATTAATTACCCCTTTCATTTTCTAAATCCACACCATTTTATCCCCAAAATTGAATTAATTTTATTGATTCAATAGTCCAAACCTTAGCCAATTGATTTAATAAATATGTAAAATTTATTAAATCAATTCCCCCATTTTCCCTAAATCCAATTAATTAGTTAAAACCATGTTAACTAATTAATCCAGCCTACTAATTAGCCTATCCCTACCCTAGACAATTAAATAGCTATTATTTAATTGCCTACCCTAGCCTACCTCATCCTAACCTTAGGATTAATTAATTAAATCACTAATTAATTAATCTTATCCTCCCACTAATCCCTTTACTAATTTATTCCAGCCATATTAATTAGATTAATCACCTTAATTAATTGAGTCAAACCCTCATTAACACTTCTCCCCACATCCCCCAAATTTAAAATTCAAATAAATCACACATCACATTTACTCCTCTTACACACCCCTTACACATGTCATAACTCATAAATATCCACTCTTCCCCAAATGAATTTTTAATTCATTTTACCCTTCCCCATGTGAAGTTTTAATTCACAAATAATCCATCTCACCCAACCTCATTTATTCACCCCTTTCCCAAAAATGAATAAAAGATTTACTTTTATTCCTAGCCCTCCATCTTCCAAGATCAAATCTAGGCCCTCCACATCACTTTCATCCTCCACCATTGATCTCTCCAATCAATCTCCACCCTTGGATCAAAATCCTCTCCAAAAATCTATAAATAGAACCTCTCCCAAGCCATTTTCATCATCCAATTTCATGCAAAGTCATAATACCAAAATCATTCTTGAGTTAAGATAGTGAGTTGCACAATTGAAGAGCATTTCACATTGGAATCCATAGTCTAGGGATCATCTTGGTCTAGGAGCTTGTCTTGGGTGCAAAAGCTTCTTCTTCCCTTGATGGGATTAGGTTGTGCATGTGAGGTATAATCTTGTGTTTATTGCATTTGATTTAGTATTTTACCTTCTTTGCATTATCTAATCTACACATGCCACTTGCTTGATGAGTGCATCCTACATTTTGGGAGGTTTTGCGTGTCTTGGGTGTGTGTTGCCCCATATAGATAGTCTAAAGACTTGCTCGATGAGTGCATCTTGTATTATGGGAGGTTTGTTTACTTTCCAGTACTTGCATTTGTATTTCATATATATGAGAAAAAGAAAAGAAAAGAAATCATGTCTATCTTCCATGCATTAATGTGTCTTCTATGCATTGACTGTCTTCTCCATGTTTTGTTTGACTGTAACTGTCTTCTCCGTGTTTTGTGTGACTGTTACTGTCTTCTATGTGATTGGCGTGTCTTCTCCGTGCTTGGCATGTTTGTTGTGTTTGTAACCATACTTTAATGCACGTATTCGCGTTTATACATACATTAAAGTGGGGGCTAAATGTAATGTCATAAAATGTCCCCTTGGGGGCTTTTCCCTCATAAGGTTTAGCTCCTAGGTCTTTAGCATGCATTTAGGACATCTTAGTTCATATTTTGGCATCCCGATGGAATGAGCCCTAGGTAACATGACAAATGGGACCTAGGAGGACCCCTTGAGCTGTACCCTGCCCAAAATAGGGGGGAGGACTTGGGTGCCTGCGCCCTAGTCCTACCCTATTTTGGGGTAGCCCTAATTTCTAGATGTTAGTTTATGACTATTATTTAGCTCCTTTGCCGACACGGTAAGTTTGAATTACGAAAATCTTGGCAGGAGTGTTTGTAGTTTCATATAAAAGCATGCTTAGGCATTTATTTGTAAACTAGAGATTATGTTCATGTGATTTTGGCATCCTGAGGTGATTCAAGGCTTTCATAGTGTTGCAAGAGCAGACTTGTTTTGTTTATGTGTTTGTATTTGTAGATTTGGGCATTCATCTCCTCATGGAATGAAGAGCATCTTCCTCCCATGAGATCTTCACTACAAGGTGATATCATTGTGCTTTCTATCATTGTTTCATTTGGATTTGGCCTCTACCTCACAAGGGCATGCTCTCTCTATTTGACAAAGGTGTTTGGAAGACTTAAGTGTCCTTCCGGGGCTTCACTGAGGCAAGATCCTAAACACCACAACCCCCAAACCCAGTTTCTGTGATTACAGGTTATAGGTTGGGGAGCTAGGCTGAGTGGAGATGCAGAGGAGCATATTGGAGTGTCTGAAGTGCAAGAAAGGAAGAAAATCTACCCCCTGGACTAGGGCGCCCACTCCCTAGTCCCCAATGTTTTGTGTCAGGAAAATCTCTGATACAGAAGATTCAAGTTGCAGATCTTGTTGCCAGATTTGGATAGAAAATAGGGCCTTGAACTTGAGCGCCCACTCCCGTGTCCCTGACTTTTCTGTCTCAGGTCCCCGAAAATAGGTACTCTATAATTTGGTATTTTGCTTCCGTCTGTAGTAGCACTTTTCATAATTCATCAGTTTACTTCTGTTTTTGCATAATTAGGGTTTTAATAGTTAATTGAGCATAGGAGAGAGAAAATTAACAATTAAACACCCTAATCCAAGTTTCCCTACATCTCTCTAGGGTATAATAGTGCTTACCACTTGACCCTAGGTCCTTGAATGTAAAGTGGAAAGGCGGATTTAAACACCAAAACATTAAAACATTAACAAATCCAATTTTCCACTAAATAGAACCCTACCTTAATTTTGAGATATGTTTAATAATGGCTAAATAGGTATCTAAAACAAGTCTTCTTTCTTGGAGATTAGTTCTGGTTGGAAAGTTATGTCTAAAATTGCCTTTTTGAAAGGCTACAAGGAAGAACAAGGGTTTGTGAGGAAAAACCACATTTTGATGAACAAAGGCCCTTGTAAAGTGGTTGTCTAAGGTTGTTTTGAGATTGTGTTGTCATTCTACTACTGCTCTGCATCATTTTTCTATAGTTGAGAAGCTAGATGGGATTCTGAAGTCTATAGTGTAGTTATAGCCAAAGACCAAGACAAGTGTACTTGAGGCTAAACTAGAGGTTTAGGATGGATCTATAACATTGAAAATTGTCCTCCTACATGGTATGGTACAATTTCCCTCAGTTTAGCTCCTCACTTTGGGTGACCTCTCAACCTTTTTATTTTTGACCTTCTCAAAACCCTGATTAACTAAGTCTAGCTGTAAAATGTTCACTTTTTGAGGTAACCTTTTGGCAGAACCCAGAAAGAGGATTTGAATTATAGGTCCCTAGGACCCCCCAAAAGTAGATTTGACTTGAAAATGGGGGCTTGAGCTTGGGCTCCTGTGCCCTAGTCTTCCCTTGTTTCCTAGGATTTTGAATTTTGGCTGGATGTCGGCTCTCGCTGTATGCCTCAGGATTCCATTTTCAAATTCTTGATTTTCATGCAATATCAAGACGTTATTTTGAAATTTGAATTTTCCTAAAGCTAGATATAAAAAGACATTTGAAAATCATTTTATCACACACAATTCTTATGCAAGCTTGATGCCAAAACTTTGCCAAAATTGCCATTGAAGATCAATGACTTGTTGAAGCTTTCGAAAGTATTTTATATTTGCTATGATGGAGACAATGGATGGAGATTAGGAATCAAGATATTGAGACTATCTTGCTCTTCCTAGGGTTTGTACACCCTTTGCATAATTGGCAGAAGGGTGGAAGCCTCCAACATTGAGCTTGGAGATCCTCTGCGGACTTTGCTGATTCACCTTCTTGTTCATGCACGTCTTCATTTGTTTTCATCTCCTTGAGATGAAGTTGTATTCATTTATTGACTCAAAGCAAGTTGTTGATCTTCCCTTGATTGAGACATCTAGAGTTTGATAAGTCTACATACACATTGTTAGGTTTGAACACACTTCTGCAAATCTTTATCTCTAGCTATTATTGAGGTAGAAATACAAAAGACGAGGCTTGACCGAGGCAAGCTCCTATATAGCTGCAACATCTTTCTCCTTCTTTTGTAGGTGCAAATCATATTTTGCAGGTTCTAGCAGAAAGAAGTTACAGAAAGGAGGATATTGCGGGTGCAGTCATCACAGACTTTTAAATTTATGGATTCTAACAATTGTGGGACTAAAGAGCGAGCACCCAAGTCCAACTGGGGGCAATTTTTGGGATCTGGAAGCCATTCGAGAGTGCCAGGTAGCCTGTGTAGAGGATTTCCAATATTAAGAACTTTCAGGACTAAGGAGCGGGCACCCTAGTCTAGTCAGCCCTCAAAATCTGGGTGCACAGTCTTTGAAACTCTTTCTTTGCATTTCTATGATTAGTTTTTACTATTTCATTATCGATTTCTGAATATCTCTGAATTAAGGCATAATTAGGGTTTACTTGGTTTATGAGTAAAACACTTAACAAATCTTAGTTAGGCTCTTGAAATCAGATAACACAAGCATAAGGGATAGACAAGCAATCCATATATTGATCTCACACTCAATCCTTGTCCTCCCAATGTTTAGTTTGGTGAAATATAGTACTTAGCCTAGTTGAGACAAAGCTACAATTTTTACCCTAAACAGGATCTAATGATGAGACTAGTATAGAGCTTAGAGAATTTAGAAGAGGAGCCTCCACCTCAAATTTTGGGAAGATCCACTTAACAAAGGATGAAACCAAAGAGGTATAGTTCACCTAATTTTAAATGCATTTTTACCTTGATTACTAAATTAATTTGATGAACCTCAAACCATGATTGAGGAAATGGTGATGGATGATAGAGAGTCTTGGAAGTTGACCATGGATGATGAGATGACTTCTTTAAATAAAATGACACTTGGAACTTGGTTCATTTTTCCAAGGGTAGGAAACCTATTGGTTGCAAATGGGTCTTCAAGAATAATTTCAGTTTATATGGTAGTGTTGAAATGGACAAGGCTAGATTGGTTGCAAAGGGATATTCCTAGGTTGAGGGAATTGATTATGGTGATATTTTTTCTCCAGTTTCCAAGCTAACATCCATTTAGTTTTTTTAATCACTTACAAAAACTTTTGATCTTGAGATTGAGTAGATGGATGCAAAGACAACTTTCTTGCATGGTGACTTGGAGGAAGAAATCTAAATGACACATCTTGAGAACTATGTGATAAAAGGTAAGGAGTCATTGGTTTATAGATTGAAGAAATCTATGTATGGTCTCAAACAGTCTCCCAAAATGTGCTATCAAAGTTTGGTTCATATGTTTTTAACTTGATATTTGTAAGGTCCAAATCAAATCACTATGTATATCTTAAATAGGATAGTGATTATTTCCTTATTATCACTTTGTATGTGGACAATATGCTAATATTTGATAATAGTAAAGGAATGATTGGGGATATGAAATTTCAACTTTCATTACAGATTGACATGAATGATTTGGGGGATTTTCTAAGTTCATCTTAAGCATGGAGATCAGAAGAGATAGAGTTAACATAAATCTTTGGTTGGGACCAAGTAAGTATGCTAAATCTATGTTACAATGTTTTAGCATGGTAGATTGCAAACTAGTCAATGTTCCTATTTTAGTGGGGATGAATTTATTAGTTGGGAAATGTTTGTCTTCACCTACATAGATGGGGGATATGTCTCATGTTCCTTATGCTAGTGCATTTGGTGAAGAGGAGGTGAATATAGAACAAAGTGAAATAGTTCCTCTGGATAAACAAACAAAATAGGTTGAAAAAGAGGAGGTTTGAAGAAGAAAGGATCATCCCTGAACAAGATATCTCTGAGGAACAAGAAGAGCAGAGAAAAGAGGAAAATAAAACAAATGATGGACATTCCTGTTTTGGACCCTGAAGGAAATGAACAAGAAAACATTCAAGATCTCCTTCTAGAAAGACAAGAAGATGTTGTGTCTCATGGTGAAGAGATAAAAAGAGACACTCCTGATTCATTAAGGGAATTTCTATTGAAGCAAAAAAAAGCTCAAATTACAGACACATCAGATTTACTGCAAGGATAAATAGACTTGACCACTATGTCTCTCTTACAGAAATTGAAATTGGACACAATGTTCCAAGTAACTGCTCAAGAAGAAATAATAAAATCTCACATGAGAGACAGTGAGCTACTTGGTGAAGCAATAAACATCTTTGAAAAGATTATGCCCAGAGTTCAAAGAGATAGAACACACTCTCCCACAAAGCAAATGGAAAAGCTTATAGAGTCTATGAATTCCCATTTTGGATCATTTGAGAAAGCTGCTAGTAAAAGGGTAAGAGCTGAAATAGGGAACACGAGATTAATGGAGCTAAAGGATAAGGCTTCTCAAGACAAAATTTTGTTAGATAAAAGTATAGAATAGACACAGTTATCCTGCAAAGAAGCCAGTGAATTGTATCAATTTTGTCTCACATGTCTAGTTAAGACTAAGGATATAAAAGATAAAATAGATAAATGGGAAGCTCAGATAATGAAGATATCCATATCATATGATCCGACAAAAGATGCTATTGGTAATCAGAGGGCTCAAGTTGAAACCATTCATTCTAATATACATATGCTATAGACATAGAGGGAAATCATAAAGCATAGAATGAGTTAGCTTAAGGAGGTAGCAAGTTTCAAAATTGCTTCTCTAACCAAATTAATCACAGTAGCAGACAAGACAAGGCAAATTTCTGAAGCTCCTAACATAGTAAAGAAAACAGAAGATTTGGTGTCCTAGATTAATGGACATGTACTAATTTTGAGTGATACCAAGACCAGTTGGGATGAAGAGAAGGTGCAACTGAAGACAATCTATAAAGATATTCTCTTGGAACAACAATAACAGTAAGCATTTTTTACACCACTATACATGGGCCAGAGTAAAAAAATAGTTTTTGGTAACTTGTACATATCCTTGTATCATACACCTTTGCTATTGATGTCAAAGGGGGAGAAGAAATGAAGCATGTGAAAAACAATTTTGAAAAACAATAAAAGAAGCATAAAGAGATAGGGGAGTTGTAACAAGTTTTTCACATCAAGTGTTACCATCAATGCCAAAGGGACAGATTGTTGGCAACTTGTGCGTGATGTCTGAAGATGTTGTCATTGATGGTAACAAACAAAGAAACAAGATTGGAATAGTGGTTTGGTCTGGAGAAGAAGACTTAGCTATTTTGGCTAAGTGTTAGCAGTATACATGAGATAGTGACAGAGCAGCAGTTTGATGGATGACATTGGTCCGCAGTAGAAGACCATATCATGTGGATCAGGTATGTTGTTCACAATCCTTAGATGATCAATTGTCCAAGATTTTAGTCTTTCATGAGTGAAGGAAGAAAAACTAGTAGAAGGTGTGACAGATGATGAATCTGATGATGCTAGTACTGGTGCAAATGGGTGCTTGTTTATTGCTATTAAAGAAGAACCTGTGTCTACTAATCCTGCTAGCTGTGTGAAGGAAGAAAAACTAGTGGAAGAAAGTGCTTTGGATGTTCAAGTTAAGAAAGATAAAGATGAATGGGTTATTGACAGTGGATGCTCACATCACATGGCTGGTGACAAAAGTAAGTTTGTAAGTTTGGAAAAGTATGATGGTGGACTAGTTAGGTTTGGAGATGATACAACTGGTAAGATTTGTGGAAGAGGATCTATTTCTTTTGAGCATAATACTGATGATGTTCTATATGTGAAGGGTTTAAAGCACAATATTTTGAGTGTTGGTCAGATGTGTGACAAAGGTTATGATCTAAGATTCAAGGACAATGGGTGCAAGATCATGGAAAGCTTCGAAACAGTAATTTCTACTAGTAAGAAGACTAGAGATAATGCCTATCATTTGAAAGGAACTAATGATTATTGTTTGTTAGCTCAGACTGATGAGAGTTGGTTGTGGCATAGAAGGATGTGTCATATCAATTTTAACAATTTGGTAAAGATAAGTTCTGCATAGGTTGTAAGAGATCTACCCAAACTTGTGAAGCCTGCTAATACCATTTGCAAGGAGTGTCAATTTGGGAAACATAGAAGAACAAGTTTCAAAAGCAAAGAACGATTCTCTACTGGATTGCTGGAGCTGGTGTATATAGATCCATGTGGTCCCACAAGAATAAGAAGTCTGCAAGGAGACAGGTATTTTATGTTGCTTATTGATGATTACTCCAGGATGATTTGGGTCACTTTTCTAAGAGACAAATCAGAAGCCCTAGACAAGTTCAAAGACTTCAAGGCAATGATTGAGAATGAGTTGGAATTAAGGATCAAATGCTTGAGTTTTGATAGAGGAGGTGAGTTCACATCAAATTAATTCAATATTTTCTATGAAGAATAATGGATAAAGAGACAATTTCTACACCTAGGGCTCCTCAACAGAATGGAGTTGTTGAAAGAAAGAACAGTACAGTCCAAGAGGCTACTAGGGCTATGTTGAAGGAAGCTAACCTACCCGAAGTGTATTGGAGAGAAGCCATACATACTGCTGTGTACATCCTAAACAGGGTTCAAGTTAAAGGTAACGGTGCTAAAACTCCTTATGAATTATGGTATGGAAGAGTTCCTATAGTGAGATATTTCAAAGTTTTTGGTAGCAAATGTTATATCAGAAGAGAAGAAGATCTAGGCAAGTTTGATGCTATGTGTGATGAAGGAATCTTCCTTGGATACTCTACCAGGAGTAAGGCCTACCAATGCTACAATAAGAGATTGAAGAAGGTCATTGAAAGTGCTACTGTAAAGGTTGATGAAGACAAGGGAATAATATCATATCTGATTAGCTGTGAATTAGATATACCTACTGCTATAACAAATGAAGAAAAAGTTAAACAAGAAGATATTCAAGATGAAGAAGAAAAGATTATGGAAAGCACTGCTAAGACTCCCATGTATGTAAGAATTAATCATTCTGAAGATCAGATTATAGGGGACAAAAACAAAAGGGTATTGAAAAGGAAAAGAGCTACAGAAGAACAGGTGAATTACTGTTTGCTTTTAAAAATTGAACCTAAAACTGTGAATGAAGCTTGAAATGATGAAAATTGCGTTAAATCCATGGAACAGGAGCTAATGCAAATAGAAAAGAATCAAACTTGGGAACTGGTTCCTAGACCTACTGATAAGAATGTGATTGGCACCAAATGGGCTTTCAGAAATAAGATGAATGAAAATGGAGAAGTAGTAAAGAACAAAGCAAGGCTAGTATGCAAAGGATATTCTCAGGTTGAAGGGATAGATTTTGAGGAGACCTATGCTCCTGTGGCAAGAATTGAAGCAATCAAAATGTTTTTGGCATTTGCAGCATTCAAAGTTTTCAAAGTGTATTAGATGGATGTCAAGTCTACATTTTTAAATAGTGAGTTAGAAGAAGAAGTCTATATTGAACAACCTAAAGGATTCAAGCTATCAAACCAAGAGGACATGGTGTGCAGATTGAAAAAGGCCTTGTATGGACTGAAACAAGCCCCTAGAGTCTGGTATGCATGTTAGAGAAATATTTGCTACAATTAGGGTTCAGTAAAGGCACTACAGACAAAAATATGTATTTCAAAATCAATGATAATCAGATCCTGATTGTTGTGGTCTTTGTTGATGACATTACCTTTAGAGGTAATGCAGGTATGTGCATGAAGTTTACAAGTGAAATGCAAAATAAGTTTGAGATGTCTATGTTTGGTGAAATGAATTTCTTTTTGGGTCTGTAAATTAATCAATTAGATAAAGGAATCTTCATATCTCAGTCTAAGTATGTGAAAGAGTTGTTAAAGAAGTTTGGGATGGAGGACTCTAAATCGGTGTGTACTCCCATGGTGACTGGCTGTAAATTAAGCAAAAATGATGAATCACCTAAGGCTGATTAGAAAAGGTACAGATCTATGATTGGAGGATTACTTTATCTAACACAAACCAGATCGGATATAATGCATACAGTTTGTCTTGTGGAAAGATTTCAAGTAGATCCAAGAGAAGCACATGTGATGGCAGTTAAGAGAATCTTGAGGTATTTAAAAGGTGTTTGGTGTGGAGCCTAATTAGTTTCCAAGTGGGAGATTGTTGGTATGTGGTGAATGATCATGCAAGTACTGTACACTTGTCATGTATCCTCGCCGGGGTTCAAGGCCAGGCCAGGCTAGACCCTGAGCAGGGGTTTGGGGTGCAGCCCCTGAAAAAAAATTTCCCTCTTTTTTTACCCGTTCAGAGTTGGTTGTTAATTTTTGTTAACTGACAAAAGAAAAATGACATTGTAAAACCCTAATTCTAGAAGCTTCCAAAAGGCTTGTTATATGTGGCTGGGATGTATGTTGCGGGTGGGATTTTGATATTGTATTGTAGCATTTGCAGTAGTATTGAGTTGCAAGGATTGCTGGTTGTAATCGGTTTGATTTACTGGATAATAATATTAGACTCTCTATTGGTGGATGTAGCCGAGGTTTGGGTGAACCACGTTAAAACTTGTCTCTCACTATTATTATTTCTATGTATTTCTATTCCTCTATTTAATCTTTATTTACATTTAATTGATATCTTCTACATGCAATTCCTAACAAGTGGTATCAGAGTGGGTTGTGTTCGATTATCATCTGTAGGAAGGTCTCACGGTTGAGTGGGAGCAATGGCGGACGAGGGTAAATTGAAGGTAGATAAATTTAATGGGAAGAACTATCAATTATGGAAGATGCAGATGGAGAATTATCTCTATCAGAAGGATTTATGGAGCCCGTTGGAAGGAATAGCCAAGAAACCGGTAGCAATGACTGATGAGGATTGGAATCTTTTAGACAGAAAGGCACTAGGAACCATTCGGTTGTGCCTGGCACCATCTATGGCATTCAATATAACAGAAGTGACGACAACAAGTGAACTGATGAAAGCTTTGGCTAAATTGTATGAAAAACCCTCAGCCTTAAATAAAGTATTTCTCATGAAGCATTTGTTTAATCTAAAAATGATTGAAGGTAGATCTGTGACACATCATTTAAATGAGTTTAATATGATTAGCAGTCAGTTAACTTCTGAAAAAGTGAAATTTGATGAAGAGGTGAGGGCTCTCTTGGTTTTATGTTCTTTCCAGAAAGCTGGAATAACTTGGTAATGGCTGTAAGTAACTCTGTCTTTGGTTCAAACACTTTGAAATTTGATGATGTTGTTGGTGTTATCCTTAGCAAGGAAATGCGATGGAAAAGCTCAGGAGGGTCCACATCAGGTAGTGTTTTGAATGCAGAAAGCAGGGGTAGATCAAAGGAGAGAGGAAAGGGTTCTGGAGGTCATGGGAAGTCACGAGGAAAATCAAAGGACAAGAGATCCCAATCCAGAGGATAGATAGATTGTTGGTACTGTGGGAAACTAGGTCATCTGAAGAAAGATTGCTGGTCTTGGAAGAATAAAGAAGACAAACAAGAAGACAATAAGGAGGCAAATGTGGTGAGTAATAAATTTGAAGATGATGCTTTGATTCTTTCCCTAGATAATGCTGATGATTCATTGGTTTTAGATTTAGGGGCTTCATTTCATGCTACACCCCATAGAAGTTATTTTCTTGATTATGTCCAAGGGGATTTTGGGCTGGTTTATTTGGGAGATAACGAACCCTATCAGATTATTGGAAAGGGAAAAATCAAGATTAAGTTGCAGAATGGGAATCATTGGCTACTACAAGAGGTAAGGCATGTTCCAAGGCTGAGTAGGAATTTAATTTCAGTAGGGCAGCGAGCTGATGAAGGTTGCATTGTTACATTTACTGATAAAAATTGGAAGGTTTCAAGAGGTGCCTTAATAGTAGCAAAAGGTGTGAAAGTAGGCACCTTATATCTTTGTACAGGTCATATTGTTCCTTCTACTTTAGTTGTTGCAGAGAACAAACAAACAAGTTTGGTAACAGTTGCTATAGGTTCTGAGACAACACTGTGGCATAATAGACTTGGGCATATGAGTGAAAAAGGTATGAAGGTACTTAATTCTAAGAAAGTTTTACCAGGCCTGAAATGTATTAATATAGATTTCTGTGAAAGTTGTGTGTATGGAAAACAAAAGAGAGTCAGTTTTCTCAAGGATGGTAAGCAAAAGAAAGATGAAAAGTTGGAGCTTGTGCATATAGATGTATGGGGACTGGCTCATATATCTTCTCTCAGTGGCTCTCAGTATTATGTTACATTCATAGATGATGCAACTAGGAAGGTTTAGATTTATTTCCTTAGGCAAAAATCTGATGTATTTGAAACATTTAAGAAATGGAGAAGCTTGGTTGAGAATGAGATGGGTAAAATATTAAAATGTCTTAGATCTGATAATGGTGGTGAGTATTGCAGCAAAGAATTTGAGGATTATTATTCCTTTAATGGAATTCGTAGGCAAAAAATAGTTCCAGGGACTCCACAGGAGAATGGAGTGGTTGAACGCATGAATAGAACAATAATGGAGCATTCAAGGACCATGAGATTGCATGTTGGGCTGTCTTTAAACATGTGGGTAGAGGCTGTCAATACCATTGTATATTTAATTAATAGAGGTCCTTTAGTTCCTTTGGGCTGTGGTATTCTAGAGGAAGCATGGATAGGTAAGAAGGTGAGTTATTCTTTTCTCAAAACCTTTAGATGTGAAGCATTTGCACATGTAGATTCTAAAAATAGAATCAAGATGGATGTAAAATAAAAAAAATGTACCTTCATTAGATATGGCATTGATGAATTTGGTTATAGGCTTTGGGATTTTAAAAATCAGAAAATTGTGAGAAGTAGGGATGTTGTATTCAATGAAAAGGTGTTGTACAAAGATCAGTTGCAGCAGCATAAGAAGAAAGAAAAAGATTATTTGGTGCTGGATGATACTCTAGATAATGATTTTCTAGTGGTTCCTCATGCTCCGCAACAACAACAAGTAATACCACAAACTCCAGTGAATGTTAGATGGTCAACAAGGCTAAGTAGACCTCCTGAAAGGTTTTCTCCCTCTTTGTATTCTATTTTGTTAACAAATACTGGTGAACCAGAAGGGTATGATGAAGCTATACAGGTGGATACAAAGGTTCAGTGGGAGATTGCAATGAAGAAAGAAATGGACTCCTTGCTGAAAAATTAGACTTGGGAATTATGCAAGTTGCCTATAGGTAAAAAGGCTTTACCAAACAAATGGGTTTATAGGATGAAAGAGGAAGATGGAGGTAAGAAAAGATTTAAAGCCAGGTGAGTTGTAAAAGGATTTGCACAGAAAAAAGGTATTGATTTTGATGAGATTTTTTCTCTGGTTGTTAAGATGACTTCTATTCATACTGTTTTAAGTATTGTGGCTACTAAAGATTTGCATTTGGAACAACTACATGTGAAAACTGCCTTTCTCCATGGTGATTTGGAGGAGGAGATATATATGGAACAACCCCAAGGATTTGAGGTCAAAGGGTCTAACATGGATCACATAAGAGAGTTAAAATAACAGTTAGCACAATCATTTGCTATGAAGGATTTGGGGGCAACAAAACAAATCCTTGGTATGAAAATTTGCAGAGATAGGAAGAACAGAAAATTGACTCTATCTTAGGCTGATTATGTTGAAAATGTGTTATAGAGAATCCATATGGAGAATGCAAAAGTTGTCAGCACACATTTGCCTAGTCATTTGAAACTGACTAAGGAGATGTGTCCTAAGACACAAGAGGAGGAAGAAAAAATGTCCAAGGTACCATATGCTTCTGTTGTAGGAAGTTTAATGTACACCATGGTATGCACAAGACTTGATATTGCACATGTTGTAGGAGTTGTAAGTAGGTATATGAGTCATCTCAAATTGGAGCATTAGAATATGGTAAAATGGATTCTCAGATATTTGAGAGGTACATCCAATAAACACTTATGTTTTGGAGGCTCTAATACTGATTTAGTAGGTTATGTAGACTCAGATTTGGTAGGGAATATTGATACCAGGCAGAGTACTACAGGTTATGTCTTTACTATAGGTGGGACATCGGTGAACTAGATCTCTAGGTTGCAAAAGGTGGTTGCTTTATCCACCACAGAGGCAAAGTATGTAGCTGCAATAGAGGCAAGCAAGGAGATGATATGGCTGCAATCTTTCATGGAAGAATTGGGCAAACAATAGGCTAACAGTTCTTTGTATACAGACAATTAGAGTGCCATACATCTTGTAAAGAATTCTACCTTGCATTCAAAGACCAAACACATATAGCTCAAGTATCACTTCATCCAGTTGGTGTTGGATGATGGACAGTTACAGCTGGAAAATATACATACATATGAAAATCTAGCAGATATGTTTATGAAGGCAATGACAAGGGAGAAGCTGAACTCCTCTTCAGGTTCAGTTGGTCTTCAAGACTGAAAACCAAAAATCAGAACAATAGAGTCCAGAGTGTTTATTTCTAGTGCGAGCTGCATGCATAATGGTGTCGTCTAGGATCAGTCTCCAAGTGGGAGATTGTTTGGTGTGGAGCCTGATCAGTCTCCAAGTAGGAGATTATTGGTATGTGGCAATTGATCATGCAATTACTATACATTCATCATGTATCCTCGCTGGGGTTCGAGGGTGTAGCCCCTGAAAAAAAAATTCCCTCTTTTTTTGCCCGTTTAGAGTCAGTTGTTAATTTTTGTTAATCGACAAAAGAAAAATGACATTATAAAACCCTAATTCTAGAAGCTTCCAAAAGGCTTGTTATAAGTGGTTGGGATGTATGTTGCGGGTGGGATTTCGATATTGTATTGTAGCATTTGTATTGTTATTGAGTTGTAAGGATTGCTGGTTGTAATCAGTTTGATTTACTGGATAATAATATTAGATTCTTTGTTGGTGGATGTAGCCCAGGTTTGGGTGAACCACATTAAAACTTGTCTCTCACTATTATTATTTTTGTGTATTTCCATTCCTTTGTTTAATCTTTATTTACATTTAATCAAGATATCTTCTGCATGCAATTCCTAACAAAAGACACACCAGATCATGGCTTATGGTACCCAAAGGATAATGATTTCACTCTGAGTGCTTATATAGATGCTGATTGGGCCATAGATGTTGATGACAAAAAAAGTACAAGTGGAGGTGCTTTCTTCTTGGGTAATAGATTGGTTTCTTGGCTGAGAAAGAAGTAAAATTCAATCTCTTTATCAACTACAAAAGCAGAGTATAATGCAGCAGCATGTTGTTGTACTCAAGTGTTATGGATGAAGCAAACATTGAAGGACATAAGAGTTGTGTATGAAGATCCAGTTGTAATCTTCTATGACAATACAAGTGCTATAAACATTTCAAAGAATCTAGTGATGCACTCAAGAACAAAGCATATATCTATAAGGTATCACTTTCTAAGAGAAAAGGTGATAGAGAATGAAGTAAAGATGGAATATGTGTCCACAAATGATCAGATTACAGATATTTTCACTAAGCCTCTGCCTAAGGATGCTTTTGAGTATCTCAGAGAAAAGTTAGGGGTCATTACCCCTCCTTCTCTAAACTAAGATGCATAGGAATGCATCAGTCCAGTGGTGCTCAAAGTCTCATTCTTTAATCTAGATTGATATTTTCAAGAGCTACCTCTCAGGTGGAGTAGCTAGATGTTACCAGTATGAGTTATTGATAAAGAAAGTGTTGATAACAATAAAAGTTCAGATGATTCAGAGCAACAAAGTGCAAGTATGTTCCCTTTGACATTGATGTCAAAGGGGGAGAGAAATCATGTGAAAAAATCAGAGGAGAAAGAGTATAGATGTGTAAAGAGAAAGGGGGATAATCTTGTCTTGATGGTCTATATAGTTTTTCACATCATATGTTGCCATCAATGACAAAGGGGGAGATTGTTGCAAGTATGTGCCTAACTGGTGTTGTTGTTGATGTCAACATATCAGTGTTGTCATTGGTGTCAACTGTGCTCTTATTTTGATGCTTGTTATATTCTTTGTACTTACCTATGTAATGTTGGAGATAATGAGTAAGTAATCTTGAGATTGAGTTTCCAAGTACTTTTGAGAAAATTTGCTCCTCTGGTGGAAACAATGTGTTGCAGAGTATCTTTGTCTATAGAAGAACATTCCAACAGTTTGCTCTGTATTTCTTGTAGAATGAATATCCTTGTTTGCAGATTGGAATTTATTTAGATGCATGTCTAAAGATGCTATGTTCCAAGTTTGAGTCTTCGGTATGAAGATTTGAGTGAGTTGTGTTCACCAGAGTGGAAACTACTTTTTCTGTATATTTGGTGGTGATAGGGAGAATGTATTATGATCCACATTCCTCCGTAGTTAAGCATTTTAGTTTGCGAGTTTGGAATCTAGTTGGTAATGATGATAAGTGCCATCAAATCCAATGGTTCATGATTTGGTGGTCTGCAAGTGATCTTTTCTTTATGATAGTGGCTAACAGTGTTGTTTAAGTGCTCCAATTTGAAGAATGCTCTTGACAAATTGGTTAAAGGTTGTGTGGGTGTTCTTGGTGATTACAATGTGCTTGTGGATGTCTCTTGATCATGTTCCTACCTTTGGATTGGTCTGCAAAGAGAAATTTGGATCGTGGATGAAGACTGTTCTTAGAAGACTTAGTGTTAACACCTGTCTTAGGCGACTTGGTTGTTTTCACTAATTGCGGTGATGTATTGAAGATTGTAGAAGCATGTTGATACATGGGAGATTGCATTTGAGTCCTAGCTAAGGTGTGGAGTGATTTGCATACATCTTTACATCTTTCCCTTAGCTAATTTTGTATTGGGTCTAGACCTATTTCTGTGTATGTTTGTAATGCTGACCTTGGAGATTGTTCCAATGGTTGATGAATATAATGCCGACCTTGATGTTTATTCCAAGGTTGATGAGTTGTATAAAAACATGTAATGTAGTTGTGAAAAAGGTGTGTGTGCCAAAAATGTAAAGATAAGTGAGAAGTGTAAGAGGAGCAGAGCAGAAGAGAAGTATTGCACTTCAATGGAACTGAACTTGAGCATGGAGTAGATGCTATCAAATTAGTTTACAAATCCTTGGTAGTGAGCTAATCTTTGTAGTGAGCATTTTTGGGTAGTGATCCTGTAGGCAATGAGCATCTATTCTTTGGTATTGTTATAACATATATATTTCTATGGGCTAACACCCACCATGGTTTTTCCCTTATAGGGTTTTCCACTTAAAAATTTAGTGTCTCATGTGTTGAATATGTTTTGTGTTGAGCTTCATATTTCATGCTTTCATGGTTAAATCATAATAACAATGATTGAACATTTGAAGTAAAGATAAGTGCTTAAAGTTTTGTGACAACTGATTAACCCCCCCTCTTAGTTGTCTTGTGCATTTCAATAGTCTTTCCATCTCCCATGATGTGGGTTTCTCTGCTGAACTGAAGGCTCCTCACATGCATGCTGAGGGCCATCTGCTCTAGTCACCCCATGGCCACCAAGAAATTCACCCCCACTTTTCCTAGATTCGGGGTCATGGGAGAAAAATGCTCTCCTACAAGAGCACAAGATAGAACTAACAAAATATTCTATCACAAGAAAATAATAAATAATAATACTCTAAATGATTAGGATAATATCTTTATCCCCATATCATTAAATAACAAGCATATATTAATAATATAAATATACACATATATCATCTTAAAGGTGTCCTCACCATTTCAATCGAGTCGATATTCGACCATGGCTAGGGTGTGAACATTTGTCGAGGCTTTCTCACATCGACTGAAGACACTGAGCAAAGATGAGAAGGAAACTAAGAAACTCTTTCGATCAAATCGACAAAAGTGGACGTTGGAAAACTCTTCTTCCACATCAAGTCGATAATGGTCAAATCCAGGATAAACTCAAGATAACAACTAAAGGACACATACCTTCTCTCACAAGGTTCACATAATGATCAAGTTGAGACTTTAGATGGTAAACCGGTCTTTTCCAAAGTGTCTATTCTCTTCTCTCTAGCGATACTCTCCTTCCACTCTTGAAGGAAGATTCTTTTCCTGGTTACACTCACAACAATACAACCATGATCAATGTATCATCATTAGATCATAAAACATTATGATAAGATAATCTCATGTCTAATCTAAGCATTAATTGAAATCCATATATCAATGATTCAACTTGATTTTTTCCACAAACATTAAATCATTAATCTAAGATTATTTATCCTTTTTACCACATAAAAGTAAGATTAAGCTTAAATAAAAAATTGGGGATGTAACAACTAACTCCAAGCAACACCTTATATAGACTTTACAAGCCATGAGAAGAGTCTTCTAGGAGGTGGGCATCCAAATCCACATGGCACACTTTCCCATACCCTTCTACCTACTAGTAACACTTGTTCAACATCTTCTAACTATCACTGAAATCTGTCCAATCCTGTCCTGGAATCTCCTCAACATGGGTATCCCAAATTTGCTATTTATGGCTTATGACATATGCTCTTACACATCTTACAGTTGTCATAGAATCTGTCATATATGTCAACACTTATAGCTGTAAGAGAATATGACATAACTAACTATTTCTGGAACATTCTCTTACACCCTATCATAGGCCAACTTGGGCACTCCAAAATGGCTAAGCCAAAGATGCCTCTTATAGTGTCATACATGCAAATGACACTTTTCTCATCCCTTCTATTTCTGGCTCTTACACTGTCATAGAATTTGTCACACCTCTTGATGCATGATCTATAGGTATTGACATGGAGAAACTATGGAAACACAACATGGGACACCTACCTCCTCATATGAGGACAAGATACATCTAGTCACCTTCCATGTAGGGTGAAACATTGCTATGCCAACTCCCACAAAGTGACGAAATAAGATTTACATGGAAATTTACAGTAGTAGGCAAAATTTACATAAAAACCATGTACAAACATTAAGAATTTGCAAAGGTTGAGACACTTTAATTCCCAACACCTGGGTTTCCCTTGGGCGACCCTACTATCAAAAAGGGAGATCCCATTTTGCCTAGTTTCAAGGGCCAAATGTCTTCTTCACCTTCTCAGGGTCATTCTCAACCCTTCAAACCACTCCTAGGTCTTTGATGCAGAGCCGCTAGCAGAAGCGTTTGAAGAATGGGCGCCAAACTATCTACCCAACATACACTCTTCTATGTATGTCAAAACATACATTTACCCTTGTATATCAAAATATACAATTACCTTTGAATGTACATTAACCGATGTACATGCATTTCCTTATCGCTTTATAAACGATCACCCCAATGTACATTTACACCACTTGTATCTATCACAAGATACATTTCCCAAATATGCATTCAAACATACATTTGCGATTTATAATCGCGATATCCTTCAGTTGACCTTCTATCACCGGTTCTACTTACCATTTCTACCGGTTGCACTTTGTATCTGCACACAATGTATATGTGCATTGTATATTTGTAATATACAAATGCAAGATACAAATCAAAACATGCAACGGACCCTTTGACTAGCGCTGACCTACTTGTATCTAATCGATGTATCTGCGGAATGTATATCCCGATATACATTCAAGACATACAACTCAAAATATACATACGATGAATATTCCTCCAGAATATGCTCTCCAGGAAAGGTTGATCGTTGACCTTTT
This sequence comes from Cunninghamia lanceolata, assembly GCA_027924645.1. NCBI lineage: Eukaryota > Viridiplantae > Streptophyta > Pinopsida > Cupressales > Cupressaceae > Cunninghamia > Cunninghamia lanceolata. The sequence goes on along the minus strand of BSBN01000252.1, from coordinate 21,006,081 downwards.
TGTATTGATCCGATGTACATTCACCATGTACATTTGAACATACAAACGACCTCATACATTTGCAGGATACTCACAAAACATGCAACTGTAGTATACACAGGGATTGCACCCGATATACATTTGCGATATACACAGAGATTGTATATCAACACTTTGCAACATCCACAACCCTGATGTGCATCTGCGGAATATTCACAACATTCATCCGCGGGATACACAGAAACTGTATCCGATGTTCCTTAGCGATATACACAAAACTTGTATATCTTCAATGTACATTCAAATTGTACATTCTAAAAAGTGCACTCTAAACATGCAAACAAAAGTTGCACCCTCCGCATACTTTGTTGATTGTATCTTTGACTCCGCCATTAACCGCCTTGTATGTCAAAACCCTTGTATAATTGAAATGTATGTTTAGCACATACAACCAAGACATACAAACTTTTAATCAACCCGATATGTCTGCGACATACAAACTTTGATAGACAAAAGCGATATACCCACAACATACAATAGCGATATACTCACGGGTTGTATGTGACATACAAACACTGTATATACATCAAATGTATCTCAAAACAAAACCCGCAAAACTTCACAATTTTCACACTGGAAATCCTAGGATCGATCCGATCTGTTTCCTTGGCAATCTTAACTTAGATTTCAAGCTTCAAAACCTAGCGCATGAGGATGCTAGGGTAAATCATTGTATGTTATAACTTGATCCCAAAAACATGAAATGCACAAATGGAAAAATAGAAAAGAAATCTAAACTACTGTACATGGCCATTCCATCGATTCAGAGAATTAACCGGTGGAATGGATAAGTAACTCCATCCTGCCTGCTAGACCAAGAAAATCAAGTACACAATAAAATGATATCAACAGGATCTTCTTGATTCTTATTACAGAAAATATAAGCAATTACTCTGTTTAGTTTCACAACCAACTTCAGTAATACCAAAAACTCTACAACTGATTGTTCGATGCTTTCTCCTCTAAATGATCTGAGCTAGGCTTATAAATAACTACTCAACAAGAGTAGTACAGACTTGATTCCCAGTGGCTGGGAGACTTCAAAACGGCTGGGAGAAGACAGCTAGCATAACAAACTTCTAACTAACTGCACAAAAACCTAGATTGACTAAAAAACATAGGAATTGGTCACATGGACCTTATTACATCATAATGCATGAAACATACTATATTTAGACCTAATCTATATTTTGAAGGGGTGCTCCTGCACCATACTCCCCGAGAGAAGAAATCTCAAGTCCACTTGAGATGAGAGTTTGTAGGTCTGAACCATGTTTGGTGATCTGTTCTTCAGTCAGCCAAACAGCCTCTGAATCAGGTTTTCCTTGCCAAGCCACCAAGTATTCTAGATACTCTTTGTTCTGGTTCTTCTTTTCCATTATTGAGTCTAAAATCTTCTACAATTGTGGTGGAGCATGCTTAGGAATATCATCATCTGCTGCATCCTGCAATGGTTCGTGTTCGACATCTGTATTATGCTTGTATGGAGTTAAATCACATACATTGAAAATAGGTGACAATCCAAGATCAGAAGGAAGTTGGATCTCATAAGCATTCTATCCACACTTCTTCAGAATCTGACATGGTCCAATCTTCCTCTACATGAGCTTAGTATATTTTCCTTTTGGGAGTCTTTCCTTCTTCAAATTAACCCATACCAAATCTCCAACATCAAACTGTACTACTGAACAAGGCAGCATACAAGCTTACACCAGAGCGGAATGCAGAAGTAGCAAGATAGATTGAAGAATTGTTGGACACAGGCCTAATTGGTAAAAGTTTAAGCCCATGTGCAGTACCAGCTATACTTGCACCAAAGAAGGAAGGCACTTGGAGACTTTGCATTGACTCAAGGGCTATTAACAAGATCACAATCAGGTATAGGTTACCCATACCTAGGATAAAGGATTTGCTTGATTGTTTAGGAGGTGCCAAATATTTCACAAAAATAGATTTGATGTTGGAGATTTGGTATGGGTTAATTTGAAGAAGGAAAGACTCCCAAAAGGAAAATATACTAAGCTCATGTAGAGGAAGATTGGACCATGTCAGATTCTGAAGAAGTGTGGACATAATGCTTATGAGATCCAACTTCCTTCTGATCTTGGATTGTCACCTATTTTCAATGTATGTGATTTAACTCCATACAAGCATAATACAGATGTCGAACAGGAACCATTGCAGCATGCTCCACCACAATTGTAGAAGATTTTAGACTCAAGAATGGCAAAGTAGACCCGAAACAAAGAGTATCTGGAATACTTGGTGGCTTGGCAAGGAAAACCTGATCTAGAGGCCATTTGGATGACTGAAGAATAGATCACCAAACATGGTTTAGACCTACAAACTCTCATCTCAAGTGGACTTGAGATTTCTTCTCTTGGGGAGTATGGTGCAGGAGCACCCCTTTGAAATACAGATTAGGTCTAAATATAGTATGTTTCATGCATTATGATGTAATAAGGTCCATGTGACCAATTCCTATGTTTTTTAGTCAATCTAGGTTTTTGTGCAGTTAGTTAGAAGTTTGTTATGCTAGATGTCTTCTCCTAGCTGTTTGGAAGTCTCCCAGCCACTGGGAATTGAGTCTGTACTACTCTTGTTGAGTAGTTATTTATAAGCCTAGCTCAGATTGTTTAGAGGAGAAAGCATCGAATAGTCAGTTGTAGAGTTTTTGGTATTACTGAAGTTGGTTGTGAAACTGAACAGAGTAATTGCTTATATTTTCTGCAATAAGAATCAAGAAGATCCTATTGATATCATTTTACTATGTACTTGATTTTCTTGGTCTGACAGGTAGGATGGATTCACTTATCCATTCCACCGGTTAATTCTCCGAATCGGTGGAATGGCCATGTACAGTAGTTTAGATTTCTTTTCTATTTTTCCATTTGTGCATTTCATGTTTTTGGGATCAAGTTATAGCATACAATGATTTACCCTAGCATCCTCATGTGCTAGGTTTTGAAGCTTGAAATCTAAGTTAAGATTGCTAAGGAAATAGATCGGATCGATCCTAGGGTTTCCAGTGTGAAAATTGTGAAGTTTCGCAGGTTTTGTTTTGAGATACATTTGATGTATATATAGTGTTTGTATGTCACATACAACCCGTGAGTATATCGCTATTGTATGTTGTGGGTATATCACTTTTGTCTATCGAAGTTTGTATGTCACAGACAGATTGGGTTGATTAAAAGTTTGTATGTCTTGGTTGTATGTGCCAAACATACATTTCAATTATACAAGGGTTTTGACATACAAGTCGGTCAATGGTAGAGTCAAAGATACAATTGGCAGAGTATGTAGAGGGTGCAACTTTTGTTTGCATGTTTAGAGTGCACTTTTTAGAATGTACATTTTGAATGTACATTGAAGATATACAAGTTCTGTGTATATCGCTGAGGAACATCGGATACAGTTTCTGTGTATCCCGCAGATGAATGTCGTGAATATTCCACAGATGCACATTGGGGTTGTGGATGTTGCAAAGTGTTGATATACAATCTCTGTGTATATCACAAATGTATATTGGGTGCAATCCCTGTGTATACTATAGTTGCATGTTTTGTGAGTATCCCGCAAATGTATGAGGTCATTTGTATGTTTGAATGTACATGGTGAATGTACATCGGATCGATACAAAAAGGTCAACGGTCAACCTTTCCTGGAGAGCATATTCTGGAGGAATATTCATCGTATGCTTATTTTGAGTTGTATGTCTTGAATGTATATCGGGATATACATTCCGTAGATACATCGATTAGTTACAAGCGGGTCAGCGCCAGTCAAAGGGTCCATTGCATGTTTCGATTTGTATCTTGTGTTTGTATATTACAAATATACAATGCACATATACATTGTGCGTAGATACAAAGTGCAACCGGCAGAAATGGTAAGCAGATTTGGTGATAGAAGGTCAACTGAAGGATATCACGATTATAAATCATAGATGTATGTTTGAATGCATATTTGGGAAATGTATCTTGTGATAGATACAAGCGGTGTAAATTTACATCGGGGTGATCATTTATAAAGCGATAAGGAAATGCATGTACATCGGTTAATGTACATTCAAAGGTAATTGTATATTTTGATATACAAGGGTAAATGTATGTTTTGACATAAATAGAAGAGTGTATGTTTGGTAGATAGTTTGGCGCCCATTCTTCAAACGCTTCCACTAGCAGCTCTGCATCAGTCTTCTTCTTCCTAGGGTCACCCCTTTTCAATTCAGGGTCACCCTTGGGTGACACTGCTAGTAAAAGAAGCAACCTTGTCATGTTTTTAAACATTGTTTCCTCTTCAGTTTAGGACCAAAATAGCTCTGTTTTGACTTTAGTTTCCATGCAAATTCAACTCTAACTGAGCCTACCCTATTCTTAACTCATTCTTATATTTTAATCATCCATAATTAACTCAATTGATCTATTCTTATCTCACCTCACTCTCATGCTAACTCTCCTTCCTCCATGAGTGATAGGCTATCAAGATTTGTTCATTGCCTAATCAATCTAGTTCACTCCTTAATCAACCCTATTAAATCTTCATTCAAATTGAGTTAACTTCCCAATCAATCCCACCCATTTTGAGCTCTCCAAAACTACAAATACCCCCTCCCTCAAGCAATAAGGGAGGCAAATTCAATATTTCAACCATTCATTAGCTTTGTTTTTTCTCTCCATTTAGCATTTTCATGTTCTCCATAGGATTTGTGTGCCTTTTTATTTTCAGTATTATTGCAAAGCTTTCAAAAGCTTCATTTAGCATTGTTACACTTGCAAAATTTCCAAGCCCAAGTGCTTCATAGTTGTCATAAGCTCATTTCAATCATAGCTTTCATAGCTCATTTCAAATCAATTGCTACCACATCCCTATCACCAAGAGGAGTACCCCACTGCTAAAAAGGAGAGGAAAGGTTGCCACAAAAAGGATTTATGAGGATGCGCTAGGCTCACACGCCAAAGGATTTAGATTCTTTATGCTTTAAGTAGTTAATTAAATCACAATTTGCTCTTGGAAAAAGTAATTTTATTGTTGCAATTTCCTTGATAGGTTTATTTCAAGTTGATTAGATTAGCTTTTCTTAAAATAGTGTTATTTCTATTCATAGATTAGATTTCATTTTTATATTCTCAATTCTTAGATTATATCTAAAATCATTTGGAAATACACAAAAATATAGTGTAGAGTGCATTTAGAAAATTCATGTTAAAAGTGCATTCATATTTCAAATTCTTAGATAATTAAGTCATTTTGTTATTCAATTTCACAAAAATGATTAAAAAAACATTTCTTTGCATCCATACTAGCTATATTCATACCAAAAACATTAGAAAACTCAAACCCTTGATTCGATCATGAGGTAGAATTCATTTACACAGTCAAAACCCTCGATTTCATCACAAGGAACACTGCACAATTCAACATAAAAAATAAACCTTTGATTTTAGATCAAAGTCAACTCAAATCAAACACAAGGTCAACTTTAGTCAACCCTCTCTTATTATCCAAGCACTCAAATGTGCCCAAGAATTAGAGGTGAGTGGGTTAGGGCCATCCTTGAGGAATTAGATGAAATACATCCTAGGCCACCACAAGCACAACAAATGTTAGAAGAGCAAGAACACACTCTTAGGATAATTCAACAAAGAGATCAAATACAACAATGTATTCAAGGCATAGAGGATAGGTTACAACACACTAGGATTATCAACAATGAAAATTGACATCCATCTAGGTGTTAGAACCTAAGGAACCCAAATAGGAGATTGATAACTGTTGTTGAACTTCTGAATCATAGTAAAAACTACTAAATATCCAATAACTTCAATGAAATTGATGCAAATATAGTGAAGAAAGAGATTACCTTCGCAGATCAATTCACCTCGTAGCTTCCATTGTTGCCTATCTCGTATTGATCTTATGAATGAGTTGAGCTCTTAAAAGTGTGTACTTCCTTGTTGTTGAAGATGACAATAGGAGAATGGCTATAGATGGATTGTGCAATGGAGATTAAACTAACAATGCAACTCTAATGGATGGATAATGGAGATATGGAGACATGATTGGATGATTATGATGATAATGAGGTTATGCAAATGCAATGAGGATACTTTGCCAAAGGCATGCTGGTAGGATTCCTGCAGAGTAAGATTACGAAAGCTTGAGTGATGTAAAATGGATGTGAGAACCTTGTTTATATAGGCTGAGGAGAGGCCAAATCCAAGTGTCAATAGATCCATGACTAGAGGAATCACCTGTGAGGTGTACATTTGAGAAAGCTTGAGGGAATGTGCATGAATTAGTAGAGGACAAGTGTCCAAGCTTCTTTCATGAGTTATGGGCGTTAACATAATAGATTAAGGAGTTAACTGAATAGACTGAGTTAACAGAACAGACTAAGGAATTAACATAATTGATTGATTAGTTGACTGAGTTAACTAATCTTGATTGGAGGATAAATAGGACATGTGGGTGAGAGGATACTAGCTAATTAATTATTAAAAATATTTAATTATGTGTGCAACATGGTGAGGTGGAAGATGAGGTGGAAAGCTGATGTGGAATTATGGAATTTAGGACTTTGGAATAGAGGAATTTGAGATTAATTAAATAATTTAGGATTATTTAATTAGATAAAACATTAGAGGAATTAGGATATTTAATTAAATAAAATGATTTTATTTAATTATTGGAGGAATGTGAATCATTTCAATAAATTAAAATATTTATTTAATTGAAAGAGGAATGAGAAAAATAAATATTAAAATATTTATTTAGTTTAACTTAGCCATTTTTTAGGTGTATACATTTTGCCCCTCTTTGATGCAATGTGTTTTATCACTTGTTTCAAAGAATTAAAAATTTTCTAACTATGATGCTTGCCCCAGTTTGCCCCTGGTATAGGTTTGGTGATGGTAGAATGCCCCCTCGGGAGATTGGTTGGGTTGGACGATGCTGGCGGAAGGTGGGCAGACAATCTCACGATATGTAAGATTTTACAACATAGGCTGTAGACAAAACGTTTGGGTGACGGAGAAAGGCAAATGGGTGAAAAACATGCCCCACACTCACAGGGTCAAACACTTCCAACTTAGGGCTCACCTTGCTATAAATAGGCATGTGGGGTCACAATCTTAGTCATTTCTACACTTGTCTTTTGTGGAGAGATTTTAAGAGCTCTCATGTTGTAGTAGTGTAAAGTAGTCAGTAGAGATGGATCAAATTCTGATAGCGAGTCACCGATTTGAGAGGATCTGACGATTCGAGTGGCCAACAAACTATGGATCCTCAGTATGTACTCTTTCAAACTTGGTTGATTTTGTATTTAATGCGGTCAAATGTTAGGTCAAAGTTGTCATTAATGAATGCATGTTTTTAGGTTTTCTATGCACATATGCCAAGAAGCTGCACAAACAACATGATTCTATGCATATAAGCAAGGAATTGGCACAAATGTAATTTGTTCGCAAATGATGGATAGTTAGGTGCAAACGACTTGGGATTAGACACATCTAGATTAATGCGCACGAATAGTAAGTAGTTCTGCACATTTAAGGTTTAGTCATGCATCTAACCAGAAAATGTGCAAACAATTAGGGATTAGGTGCTTTTGATGAGAAGACGTGCAAATGACTTAAAGCTATGAAAATAAATCCTGTTTTGACACTTTTTCCTGAATAAGCACAAATGATAAGGGATTCAACACATTTGTCTCAAAGCTGTGCATATGGTAAACAGTGCTATGCATCTGATAGGTTTGGTAAAATACGTAGCTGGTTTGACAAAGTTGGCATTGTGATTGATGTTGGCCAACTGATAGGTCATCTTCGAGATTGATTGAATCTCAGAAGAGAGGATAGGATAGGTTTCCTGATAGGTTAGCTAAGTATTTTGTTGGATTGGATAGATTTGCGGCTTAGTTTTCTTTGGTTTCTTTTTAACACACTTTATTATCGATTTTACAGGAGATCTTAGATCATGTACTGATGTCACAGGAGAGATTCCCTCTGACGCAGCTGCTTAGGCCCTACTTGACTAATACTAACCATTTGGTGCTTGGGTCAACCAGCTTAGGGTATGTTTGTTTCATGCCTGAGATGCGGGCTAATCTTAGATTATTGACTACATTGGGTGAGAGGTACCATAATGAGATGGGCATGTTTCACTTGCCCACATGAGAGATGATGGTGACCTTAGAGGATATACATAATATTCTCCGGATTCTTTTTTAGGGTGAGCTGGTTGAGTATGAGTCTGCTACTGGAGCTAGATTGGTTGAGTGTAGATGAGTGTTCAATGACCCAGACTTGGAGGGCACATAGATCAACTGGGTGGACATTGAAGAGTACTATGAGCCCTTGCCAACCATACTAGCAGGTTTGATTGGAGGCATTGTATGCCCCGATAGGAGATCCTATGGCTTCCAGGTTGGATGGGGACGGACCCTAGAGAGGATGTTTCATGAGGGGACATGGTTTGTTTGGGGTCCTTGCATCTTGGCCCACTTGTACCATGATATGCATCAGTTCATCTATGATGGAACTGCTAGTTTTTCTGTTAGTGTTTTGTTGCTTCAGATTTGGGCCTAGCTGCATATAGCGGTGACACAATTGATTGGCATGGGGGTGAGGGGACACGATAGGACCTACTCCTTTATGTTTCAGGAGACTCTTTCCCAACCTAAGTTGGGAAATCTAGAGTACTGGCATCACACATTGGATAATGTGGACGAGGTTACATGGCGACCATACCTAGAATGCGAGGTGTGGGATGAAGATGTAGCAGAGTTGCCCTACTATTTCCAGACTCAGTGACTAATAGGGAGGACTCCCTACATACTAGAGTGGCACATTATTACCTGTGTGCTCTGATAGTTTGGTAGGATTTAGGGCATGGCCCAGGATACTGCTATTTTTGCTCGGATGCACAAGGAGCATCCTCTGTGGGGTCCCATGGTATCATATGAGATAACGAGGATATATTTTCTATAGATTCCCCACCAGGCATGGGAGATGAGGTGGTAGATAGTGGATGCAGGCATGCCAACAGACTTTGAGGCACACTTCACTTCCCAACTAGTTCGTAGATGCTCTGGTCCTGGACAGCTGGCACCAAGACTTGAGGATGATGACGAGGATGAGGACGATGCCCATCGATAGAGGAGGGGATGACGGTGAGGCGTGAGGGGTGGCTGAGTTGATAGAGGAGGAGGAGATGATGGGGATGATGGTGGGGATGATGGTATGCAGAGGAGGGTTAGACAAAGGAGAGTGCCCCGGATGCAGGCACAGGCACAAGTACATGCACAGGTAGAGCCACAGGTACAGGCACAAGGTGGATAGGGGGATGGAGAGACAGTAGTATTGTGAGCTTAGGTGGCTTAGTTATAGGCTTAGGTGGCACAACTGCAAGGGCAAGATGGCAGTGAGATGGCAGCCTTATGAGCCCAGGTGCCTCAATTATAGGGGCAAGTGACACAACTGCAGGGGGATGTCCGCACTATGATTCTTGAGTGAGACACAGCCATACAGAGATACACTAGGGCAGAGACCCTATTACAGCAGGTGCAATAGATAGTAGCCCAGGGTCCACACAGTCATATTGTGATAAATATGGTGAGATATTCGATTAGAGAGGACTGTATGAGCAGGTTGTGCCAGCGAAGCAGAAGGTCAGCAGTTTCCACCCTAGCTCATGTAGCAAGTCGAGATAGACACAGACAAAGAGCGTAGGGATGAGACCACCACTGCCTCATGGGCCACCAGGGACAGGTCTTACATGTTCTACATGTCATATAGGGCAGGAGCCTCCTCTTCCAGAATCCTGCACCTTCTGGAGCTAGTTCCACATAGCTATTATCTTGGAGACATGCATCATGTGTTGAGCATTTTTTTGTTTGTATACACCATTTTTGACCGGGTGAGATAGATACTTTTATGACATCATTGTAGACTTGGACATTATTATTTTTGATTTATGATGATGATCTACATGAGTTTGATGTACTACATGCATGTGTTCCTATGGATGGATGTTATTTATATGCGATGGATGTTATCTATTATGCTTATACTGTGATGATTCTAATGTGTTTATGTGACTCTATGATGCATTTGATATCTATGTGACATGATTTTTTTTATGTGATACATGATGGACATGAGGACTTATATGTATGCTTATGATTCTATATGCTAACATGTTATGATGACCTAATGTACACTATGGGGGATATTGTAAATGCAACACATGATGGTTTGATTGCTTTATGTATGGATGTTGATCTAATATGCAAACACTATGATATCTATGTTTTTGTAAATTTTTGATATGAAATGTTATGTACGAAATCTATGTGGGTTTAATGACATCACTAGTATGATCTAAATGTTTAATATGAGTAATGCATCTAAATGACAATGAACTAATGATGGACAAACCTAGAATATGCAAAAATGATAATGATGTATTTTTGTTATGCCAAGTGTACTCAATCATAAATGAAACAACACTTGTAAGAATTTAGACAAAAGATTTGGACAAATGGCTAATTAGCAAACATGACTTGGATCTTATGACACTAGGATAAATGGCATGTGTGTATGAGGAAAATTGACTATGATAAACTAACAAAATCAAAAACCAATAACATAAAGAGAACGATTCTAAATAAAAGCCATTACTAATAAATCAATGAAATATAAAAGCTTTTACCAAGATTTGTATTGTTCCCTTTGGATGAATGTGGATTGCCCAATAGTGCTGTGAAACCATGGTTGCAACAAGCAAGTAAAGTGCTCAAAGATCAATGTTAAGAGATCGTGAAGTCGCTCAATCGATGCGAGGTATGCTCAAAGCGCTATTAAAGGATGCCTGAGAATAAGTGATCGAAGAGGATTTGTGAAGGAGATGAGGGGGTGTTATATAGGTTTCAACAAAGATCGATCAGTCCAGATAATTCAAAAGAATCAATGGAGGAGATAAAACAAATAACCATGATGAATGTGCACACAACATGTGTCAATCCATAAGGATATTTTTATTAAGATATGATGAAAACAAGATTGATTGAATAGATACCTCAACTTGTGATTTTGCCTTTTTTAGAGTTCTAAAAATAAGACTGATTGTGCACATGAGTTAACAAGATATTTTAAGAGGAATTGGAAAGATAACTGAAATTAAATAAATAGACTTATTTATTTAATTGTGCATGATTGAGGAATAAAGGATTGTAAATAAAAATATTTGATTTTTTTTAGAGGATTGAGACAATTTAAATAAATTTGCATGATTTATTTAAATTTAGAAGAACAAGTGATTTAATTAAATAATGTAAAATTATTTAATTGTAGATAAGAGGGAATTATGATGAATTAATTAAATAATTGGATTTATTTAATTAATGGAGACTTAAAATTTGAAAGAAGATAATGATTTAATTAAATAATTGAAATTATTTAATTGTGGAAGAAAGATAGAGGAATTTAATTTAATTAATTAAATAAATAGAATTTATTTAATTAATGTCAATTTTTAGAAGGTTTAGAAGAATTTAATGAAATTGGTGAAATTAATTAAATAATTAGATTATTCAATTAATGTTGAAATGCAGGTGATGCTCCAGATTAGACGAAATGCAAGTGGTACGATGACATGGTCATTTTAGGGTGTCTACATTTTGCCCCTCTTTGATGCAATGCAGTTTACAGTGTTGCCTCAAAGGAATCGATTGTTGAAGACATGGTACAATTTTTGATGCCCTAGTGTGGGTAGTTACCCCAACGTATGCCCCCTCGAGTGGGAAGACAGGGAAACAATAGTAGAACTGGTTTGACGCTCGACTAGACGATTGCACGACAAGATAGAAGGAAAAGAAGAATGGGTTGGGAAGAAAAAAGTGGGAGGGACACTATAAATAGGTAATGAGGGGACCACAATCCTCATTTGTACCCTAAGAGTTTCTAAATTTAGAGAGTAGAGCCTCCAAACTTAGGGTGAGAGAGTTGAGTGGAAGGTGCTGAAAGCGAGGAGAGATGCCGATTCCAGCGCACACGCATCGGGCAGAGCTAGTGCAGACATACGGAAGGCCAGCAGGAGCTTCGGTAGTGGTAAGTGTCTGAAAACCTCATTTTAATTTGTCATTTTAGGGTGGTTTGGGGCTAGAACAAGGTAGGTTTTTTAGGTCAGCCAAAAGCACTACAGGATAGTTTAGTGCACCTGGTAGTCATCTTAAGCGCTTTTGGCACGCCGCAGCACGTTTGGTAGGGTAGTTCAGCGCTTTTGGCAAAAACACAGCGCTATTGGCATTTAGGTCTTCGCGCTGCAGCGTGGTTGGTAGAGTCCCGCAACGCACCTGGTAGTGCAGTGTAGCGCGGGTGGCAGGGTAAGTCAGCGCGATTGGAAGGGAAAGAAAAAATCAGGTCACCTCTGGTAACACAGTGAGACGCGTTTGGATAGGTATTAAAGCGCACTTGTAAAACAAGTCGCCTTTGGTATGAGATGGTGAAGCACTTTTGCATCAACAGTGTGGCGCATTTGGGACAATAGTACAGCGCGTTTGTATGAAACAAAATGCTTTAGGTTAGGTGAGAAGAGGAATCTAGGTAGGGTGGACCATGGAGGTGACCACTTAGGTTAGAGCAAGGGGAGAATTGGTTCGAGAGTTGGCGGCATAGGATAGATGTAGGTAGGATTTGGGGGATATGGTACAAAAGAACTGACAAGTGGTTGCATGGTTGCAGAGGATTATGCCGTCATTGATGTCGCAAGAGCGACACCACCCTATAGCACATGAGGTAGTACAACTAACGTGAGAGAAGGATGCATTCCTAGAGCATGCGGGATTGTGGCACGTGGCACACTTGACACACATTAGGGCGAATCTCACCCTAGTGACGGTAGTTGTAGAGAGATTTCACAGTGAGACAAGCTCATTTCACTTTCTGAAAGGGGAGGCGACAGTGACGTTGGAGGATGTGTATCGCATCCTGAGGATTCAGATTAATGTAGAGAGAGTGGACTTTGACCCGGCATGGGGCAAGGTAGGCTTGGTAGAGGTCTTCTGCACAGATGACTTGAGGATAGATGGCAGGGAGATTCAGTGGGCAGACGTCCCATGACTCTGTGAAAGGATAAGATGGATAGTTGCGTCACTGATTGGCCTCTTCCTATGCCCAGACAAGAAATCCAGAGGACTATCTGTGGGATGGGGCATAGTGCTATTGGGTATGTTTACACATGGGACATAGTACGCATGGGGGCCTTGTGTGCTTGGACAGTTGTATCATGATATGCATGATTATGTTTATAGGAGGGGCCGTAGTCTCTTAGCAGGGGTGACTTTACTATAGGTGTGGGCGTGGGAGCATATCCCTGTGATCAGACCCATGACACAACACTAGCGGGAGAGGGGAAAGCCATACACATTCCTATATGAGGGAGTGATCACACACAGGAGGCTAGGATCTATTAGCCACTGGAGGCGACAGATCAATGAGATGGACCTATTTGTTTGGAGGCCATGGTTACTTTGTGAGGAGTGGGAGGATGAGCATGAGTAGCTTACGTACTGCTGCTAGGCTCACTACCTCTTTGGGAGATGGATAGACACTATTAAGAGATACCTGCTAGAGCGGGTACTTAGACAGTTTGGACTACCACAGGGGCTACTAGTTGGAGAGGCGATGCATATCAGGACATGACAAGAGGTTGGGGACTGGGATGCATAGATTCCAGTAGCTACAGCTTTAACAGAGGTATGAGGACTTGTCCCCATGAGATGGGATTGGGATACAGGATTGGCAGATCTGGGGATACTGCCAGAGTATGATAGGTATTGGTAGACACACAGGCCAGTGCGGTTGACTACACCAGGGGTAGCAGGGGTAGTGGGGGAGGTACTAGTCCTGGGTACAGAGGCCAGGATGAGGTGACAGGCCAGAGAGGTGAGACAGTAGGTAGTTGGAGAGGCCAGCAGCCAATAGGCAGATGTGGAGATGGCTGAGGAGGGGGATCCAGTCGTAGAGACCGATTTACAGCGGGCCAAGCGTCTCTTACAGGAGGAGATAGCTCAGAGGACTGGGTTAGAGCTCTGGATGGTGAGGCTGAGGAGAGATAGGGATGCAGCCAAGGCAGAGGCGAGACAGGCGGAGGCACTCACACAGGTGTAGACATAGGTAGCCATAACAGTGCAGATAGCCTTGGCACAGGCACAGGCATAGTTACATAGCTAGGCACAGGCACAGGTTGCACCCGTACTAGTAGTGGATGATGGGCAGTTAGCCTAGGTGACACGAGAGAGGGATGCAGAGGCCCAACTATAGCTGACAGTAGAGGCCACACTACAGAGGGTGAGATGGGAGAGAGATGAGGCATGCCATGCACTGGGTATAGACCAGAGGACACTATATAGTGAGCTTGTCCGCGTGCAGGGAGAGCTAGTGTCAGCAGGGAGAGAGGTGGAGTACTACAGGGAGCTCTACACAGGAGGAGGACTAGCAGGGGGACCTGCACCGAGCACAGGTGGAGGACAGGGGCCACAGCAAGAGGGCAGCTCTACCCACTAGAGCATGTACACTTGTATATTGTATCATTTTGTATCATTTTGGACTGAAGCCTGTGTGCATCCTAATGTATATATTGCGGCCCCTTGATAGCCTTGATGTACTATATTGATGTATATATGGACTATTGATGTAGACACATACATTTTGTATTATGTTTACCTTCACATGAGATATATGATGATCTATTCTGCTCATTGATGTTCATGCTTGTATATATGCACTTCTTGATGTCATGGATGTGATGATATGTATGTATGATTATGGATTTATGTGATGACATATATTGCTTATATGATGTTTCTAGATGTCATGATTCTTATAGATGTATGATGATATAGATGCTACGACTTGTGATGACATGATGTAGATGCTATGACTAGTGATATCTAACATGTGGGTTTTGCAGATATGCACCCAAGGGAAGAAAAGAGGAGATGCTAGATTTGTTATGACATGATGTAGATGCTATGACTAGTGATATCTAACATGTGGGTTTTGTATATATACACCAGAGAGAGGAAAAGAGGAGATGGAAGACAGGGTATGTAGGTAGTCTTGAACATAAAATAAACTTCAATACATGTAAATGCAAGAAGCATATTAATAGGTAAGATGCTAGGTCGTAACACACACAAGATAAATATGTTGCTAAGAAAGATACTAAAGATCATTCCTCAAACATGGCACACAAAAGCAATGACTATGCCCCCACTCCATACTGCATCGCAACATACAAAGATTATAGATAAATCAAGGTAGCCTTGAATAGGTAATGGATAAAAGGAACAAAAGATAAACCAAAAGTTAAATTGAATGACTTACAAAGTAAACATACAACCAACATATTCTCTTGCCAAAGAGGTTTCTCAAGATAGATTGGATAGGAAAGATAACAGCCTTATCATAGGAGCTATGGGTCCATTAAAGGGGGCTATCCACCTAAAAAGACAATATCTTGCTGCCTAAAATGCCACATGTCGCAGGAGACGCGTGTGTTGGTCTCAACAATGGAACACTCTGCAGAAGACAAGCTTGTTGATCTAGGGCTTTGATTAAGCTAGATTTAGCTGATGTTGGCAATCAGAACAGTAGGGCAGTACACAACTCCAGAAGAAAGCTACTTTGCTTCAGGCTTGTTAAGGACTTTTGCTTGGAAAGGATGCGCTAGCTTGCTACTTGAGTTAGTCAAGTCGAGTCAAATAGATTTTGATACGCGGAAGACTAGAAAGAATGATAGTGTTTAATGGATTGGAATGGGTGGAGAATGATGAATCATATGTGCCTGAGTACTAGACACATCCTTCATATTCTAGACTACCTACATACCCTATATCCACGGGATCAAGGTACCTTAAGATTGAGAAAATATAATATGTAGTTTTGGTTGGTGTGATGACGTAGGAAATGCGTTGAGAAGATAATAGCCTTATCGTAGGAGTGATGTGTCTGTTAAAGGGTGTTATCTGCAGAAAGGAGAAAAGATTGAAGCGTTTTGCGAACCACAAACAAGGAACCACTCCTAGACCTAGGTTAAGGAAGGAATTGCCCCCATTCCGGTAGAGGAATTTGCATGGATGACTGACGAAGAAGACATAGAAAGTTTGACCTAGGACGAGACAGTGCTAACTATTGACATAGATCAAGACGTGGGATGACGATGATGGACATTGACAAATTTCCAAGCTATACTAGATAGGGAGATGGAAATGCAAACAAGGTCAATGGTTTTATTATGGATGGATGGATGAAGTGTGTTGTGACAACAAGAAATGAACAAGACTCGATAGATGATGGATGCTAACTCTACACATAGCGCCTATTTGCCAGGTTTTCACTATGGTACTTATCCAATGTACCTGTTTGCCAGGTTTTCACCAGAGGCTAGATTTTTTTTATTTTAATTTTTTTTATTTTTTTTTGTTTTTTTAATTTTTTTTGGGAATACTCTAAGGATTAGGCATAGAGATTCATGAGATGGACACTATTAAGTGGCTCATCTAGAGGAATGCCATCAGGTGTAGCTAAAGTATAAGCTCCTGATCCATATGCTGCTGTAAAAATAAAGGGACCTAACCAGTTAGGCTCAAACTTGCCCTTCTTTTCTCGATCTGCTTGATTTCTCTGATTCTCTTTAAGTACAAGATCACCAACTTGAAACCATCTTGCTTTGATCTTTTTGTTGTAATTATGCTGGAGGCGGTTTTGATAGACATGGAGATGATTAAGCGCTGCAAGGTGCCTCTCATCTAGTAGTTCGAGCTCAGCTAATCTGGAAGTGTGATACTCTTCTCCACTGATCAGGTCCTGCATGGATACTCTGAGGGATGGGATCTCGACCTCTATAGGTAGGATGGCTTCAGAGCCATAGACCAAGGCATAGGGTGTGGCACCAGTTGGTGTTCTGATACTAGTGTGGTAGGCCCATAGGGAGGGATTGAGTTGCAAGCGCCAATCATGACCAGCTTCATTGACCATTTTCTTGAGGATTTTGAGAATGGTTTTGTTGGAAGCCTCAGCTTGGCCGTTACTCTGTGGATAGTAGGGAGTTGAAAAGTGATGTTGGATATTGTATTGTGTGCACAAGGCATGGACATCTTGATTCTTGAATGGTCTCCCATTATCAGTGACAATGGCTTGGGGAATACCATACCAGCATATGAGGTAGTTAAGGATAAACTTGGCTATTTGCTTACTGGTGATATAGGTCATGGGAATGGCTTCAACCCACTTCGTAAAATACTCAGTGGCGGTAATGATGAACTTATGGCCATTGGATGAGGATGGGTGGATTTGTCCTACGAGGTTGAGACCCCATTGAGAAAAGGCCATGGAGTTGTCATAGGATGTAATTCATGAGCTGGTGCATGAATCAAATCTCCATGCTGCTGGCATTATAGACACTTCTTAGCAAACTGTAAAGCATCATGCTCTATTGTAGGCCAGTAATAACCTGTTTTGAGTATCTTCTTAGCGAGATTAGGACCGGTAGAATGTGCACCACAGACACCTTCGTGTATGTTTCGTAAGGTAGCTTTGGCTTCTTCCACGTTAAGACATCATAAGAGGATACCATCGAGACTCCGATGATATAGTGTATCACCCAGAATGGTGTAATGGGAGGATCGACGGATAAAGGTTTTGCATTGGGTGGATGATAGGTCAGAGGGAAAGGTATTGTGTTTAAGGTATTCATAGATATCTTCGTACCATGGGGAATTGGGACCAACAAGTTTGCAGATGATTTTAGTAACGGGAACATCAACGGCTGGTATCAACAATTGTGCGATCAAGAATTTGCATTTCTGTGTATTAGCCAACATGTCTATAAGTGACCCTACAGAAGCCATAGAATATGTAGCTTTGTTATGCTCTCTTGGAATTTGCTCAAATGTGATGCTAGAAAAGTGTGGTTTGTAGGCATCCACTAGTTTCTTATAGGGGACCAACTTTTCATCCTTTATTTGGTACTCATCTGTGACTTGTCAAATGACTAGTTGTGAGTCTCCATATACCTGTAGTTTTGTGATGTCCCATTGAACTTCTGTATTGAGGCCTATGAGGAGTGCTTCATACTCGGCAATGTTGTTAGTGCAAGGGAATGCAAGCCGATATAACTTTGGAATATAGTCATTTTGAGGTGTGATGAATAAGATGCTAACCCCTAATCCATGCTGTGTAGGAACCATCAAAGTATAACTTCCACCTTATTGAGTTAGAAAGAGTGAATAGATTCTCATCCGGAAAGTCTTCTACCATAGGGTGTGTATCTGTCATGGGTGCTTCTGCTAGTTGATCTGCTAGGGCTTGTCCTTTGATTGCTTTACGATCTATATACTCAATATTGAACTCACTAAGGATCATGACCCATTTAGCTAGTCTGCCTGTAAGAGCTACTTTTGCTAGTAGATACTTCAATGGATCAATTTTGGCTATAAGATTTGTGTGTTGGTTCAACATGTAATGCCATAATTTTTGGGAAGTGAATACTACTGCTAAACAAGTTCTTTCCATTGGTGAATAATTGAGTTCATATCCCACCAAGGTTCTACTGATATAATAAATTGCAAGCTCTTTTCCTGTTTCATCATTTTGTGCCAGAAGAGCCCCGAGGGCTGAAGTTGTAGTTGAGATGTATAATATCAAAGGTTTATCTGCAACTGGTGGAACCAACATAGGGGGTGTAGCTAGATACTCTTTGAGCTGATCAAATGCTGCTTGACACTTATCATCCCATCGGAATGCGACATCCTTTTGAAGCAAGTGTTGAAATGGTTGACATTTATCTGCTAGCTGTAAGATGAAACGCCTAATGGATTGCAACCTTCCATGAAGGCTCGTTAATGCTTTGAGGTTCTTTGGTGGAGGCATCTCCATGATAGCCTTGACATTTGCAAGGTTTACTTCAATACCTCTGCGAGATACAATGTATCCCAATAGCTTCCCTGATGTTATGCCGAAGACACACTTCTTTGGATTGAGTCTTACTTGGTATTTCTCGAGCCTGTCAAAGATCTGTCCTAGAACTTGTATGTGATCTGCCCTTGAAGATTTTGCTAGTATGTCATCCACATAGTCCTCCATGATATGATGAAAGAGATCATGGAATGTCACTGTCATTGCTCTTTGATAAGTTACCCCTGCATTCTTTAGACCAAATGGCATGACACACCAACAATAATTACCCCAGGGACAAGTAAAAGTTGTTTTATGTTGATCTTCTTCTGCTATCCTTATCTAATTGTAGCCTGAGAATCCATCCATGAGAGAAAGCATTTCATGACCTGCTGTCAATTCTACTATAATATCAATGTTTGGTAATGGAAAGTCATCTTTGGGACATGCTTTATTAAGATCTCTAAAATCATTGCACATGCAGATGTGCCCATTAGTTTTAGACATAGGTACAATGTTTGATACCCAGTCTAAATAATCAATAGGTCGGATGAACTTTGCATCTAACAGCTTTTGTATTTCCATTTTTACTAAGAGAGCTATCTATGGGTGCATCTTCCTCAACTTTTACTTGACTGGTTTAACTTTTGGGTCAACTGTGAGATAGTGAACCACTAGCTTAGGGTCTAGCCCTGGCATATCCGCATAGTTCCATGCAAAGTTGATGGTTCACTGTAAGAAGAATGTGTTAAGATTCCTATGTTTTGTTTCTAATAATGATGCTGCCAGGAATGTGGTCTTGGGATTTTTCTCTGTGCCAAGGTTTATCTCTGTAGAATCTTCCACTAGGAGAGCTAACTTCTCTTGATACTTAGATGGTAGGGGAAGGTCAAATCCTCCATCCCTAGGTGCCACAGTTAGGTTTTCACCTTTGGATACGTTCTTTGTTTTTACTATTTTGTGATCAAGAGGTGCCACAGTGTGGTTTTCACCTAGAGATCTTTCTTTATTTTTACTTTTGCGACTGGAGGATTCACCAAAAGAAGCTATTGGCTCTAGTTCCATTACAAAACCTACTTTATGATCTCCAAGAGGGATACCTTCCCGAAGTCCCATGAACTCAGCTAGAGCTTCGTCATTCTGAAATACATCTATAACGGGGGACCCTTGTTGGTCCCAATTGATAAGTTTAGGGTAGACAAGTGTTACATTCTGGGTGTTTGTGGTGGAGGTTAAGGATACAAATGATTACATAAAGACAGAGAATTTGGTGAATAGGTCAGTCATATGGAGGGAAGAGTCATCAAAGATATCCACATTAGACGGTGAATCTGTGAGAGAAGTTTTAGCCACCTTGTCGAGTATACCCTCGATGTCCAAGGCGCACGATACCTTTCTACCAAATCCTAATCCCTTCTTGTCTAGTTTCTTTGTCACAATATGGGTTCCATAGTTCCTTGATTCTGTTTCCCAAGGCCACCTTTGCCTTTATAGCCCATGTTTTTGACTATCCTTAAGCCATTGCCATATTGCTTGACTGTTATTGTAACTAGTTCTTTCTCCCCATAGAGCCAAGAAGAAATGTCCTCAATGGTTTCCTCTTCCAATAATTTTTCCTATTGGAATTGGGTTAGGAATGCTGGGGGAGGAATAGCTACTTTTATAGTTGCTTTGGCAATGGGCGGTTGGCTGTAAGATTTAGGGGATAAAGGCATCCGCCCAACACAACAAGATTTTGAGATATCATATGTTCCAAAGCCTATATCACAGATGTGAGCTTTGATTTTAGGAAGAGGATTAGGTTCACTTGTAGAGGCTTGTGTCAGAGTTTCAGGATCAACATATAGTGGGGATTCAAGAGCTTTGTCATTTTGAGGCACTTGGTTGCAATTTTTATAACTGCCTTGCAAGACACGGCAAAATTCAAAAGGATTGGGGTCTCCTGGGATAGTTATCTCCATACCATTGTATGGGAACTTTAGAGACTGATGGTATGTGGAGGGGACAACTTTCATCACATGGATCCATGGGCGGGCTAGGATAATGTTGTAAGGCAGCTCAATATCAAGGGCTTGACACCGAGTTTCAAGCATGACGGGGCCCAGTTGTATAGGCAAGTGGATAACACCTTCTGAGCGGCGTTTAGCATCATCATATCCCTTGATTGTAATACTTTGATCAATCTTGATATGATCCTCAGAGTATCCCAATTGTTTAAGTAACTTTAAAGAACAAATGTTGAGACCAGCACCACCATCTATGAGTATATGTTTGATTTTGTGCTTATGGATGAGAACTTCAATATGAAGGGCATCATTGTGACATGGATCATGGGAAGGGAGGTCTTTCTCAGAGAAGACCACATTGTAGGGTGAAGCAATGTTACCTACTATAGCTCAAAAACCTGTGACTGCTATGTTGTTAGGAACTGAAGACTCTTGGAGGGCTTTTTCTAGCACTACTCTATGTGCAGGTGATGACCATAGAAGGTCCAAGATAGAGATCTGTGCTGGCATTTTCCCTAGATGTTCAACAAGATTATAATTAGATTGAGCTGGGAGACTGGGTGTAGGACCATGAATGGTGACACCACCATGACAAGTTGTAACAACACAATTCATAGATTTGCCTTTGATTGTGAGGGTAGACACTTGAATCTCTTCAAAACGACCCACAATGGAGTCAAAGGAAGTGGAAGCACGGTTGATACGTTTACTTTTATCCCGAGGAGGAGGTAGACCATGGTGAGGGAATGGTTCCTTGTACATGTTGAGGTCTTTTTTCGTGTGTTGAGCTAGTGGATCATCTTCAAGAGAGATTTGGTTACCTTCGATGATATTTTTGATTAGGTGCTTGAGTTTCATGCATGATGCAGTTCTATGCCCTTTGCTTGTATGGAATTCACAGTATTCATTTTCTCAGTACCATGTGGTTTTGTAAACGGGTTCTCCATATGGGGGAGCATCCGGTAAGGTGATGAGCCCTTTGTGTAAAAACTTCTGTAGGACTGATTCGATGGGCTCTCCCAAGGGAGTGAATTGATGCCGCGGAGGGTAATCTTGTTGAGGCCGCTCTTGTTGTCTTTGTTGTTGGTTTTGATAAGGTTGTCTTTTTTGTTGCTATTGTTGAGGTGGAGCTTGACTTGGTTTGGAAAGCTGCAGCGATGTTTACAAATTTTGGACATGTTTAGAATTGACCACCCCATCGTTGACCACATTTTTGTTTTTGTTCCAATATTTGGGTTTATTGTTCATTTGGTGTTGAGGAGCATTGTCTTTAGTTTCTTTGAAGATTTTGACTACACCTTTAGCAATGAGGGCCTTTTCGATGTTAATTCCCTTGTACATGATTTCATCGAAGGTTATAGCACTAAAAATTTGCAAATGGAAGCCTAATTCCTGGTTGAGGTTCTGCACAAATATGCTAACAAGCTGTTTCTCATAAATCTTGAAAGGGAATTTGCTAGCCATTTGTCTCCATCGTTGAAGGAAAGAAATGAAAGTTTCACCATTTTTCTGTTTATTGTTGCATCTATCAGTCATGGAAATCTCATGCTCTGCATTGTAGGAAAAATGGGTAGCAAATTTCTCTGCTAGTTCGTTAAAAGACTTGATACCCGTAGGTAAGTGTGAGAACCATTCTATAGCTTGACCTCCAAGACTGCGAGGAAGGAGACACGTAAGATATGTGTCGTTATGTGAGACCTCGAAGCAAGCAAGATAGAATTCCCTGAGATGGTCTTTTGGGTCACCTTTTCCTTTGTATTTATCAAATTTAGGAATGGTGAAATTTTGAGGAAAAGGGACCATAGGTAATGACCGATCAAAAGGATAAGGACACACTTCTTCTAAAGAGGTCTTCTTGGTGTGGCCAAATGTAAGATCAGATAGTTATTGTTGAACTTCTGCAATTTTGAGCTCCACCGTTGTGGGAGGGGTTGGAAACATCTCCTGTTGTCCTAGAAGTGGTTGTTGTTGCCCATATGGAAGATTATAGTGTAAGCCATGAGCATTGGTGTTATAAGGGTCATATAATTGGTTGGGGTCATATGCATTGTATGTTGGGTTTAGATTGGTTTGGGATTGGATGCTTTGATTAAGAGGAGGTGGGGGTGGCACTTGGTAAGAATGTTGGCTTTGTGATGGTTGAAGAAAAGAATTGGGTGGAGGAAAGCTAAAGTGTGGGTTAGGCTGCGATTGTGGTGCAATAGCTTTGGGAAACTTGATGTTGGGAAAGTTGAGGGTGGCTAGGCAATGTGTGAAAGAAATTTAGCACTGATGGACGTAGTGGAGGAGGGACATTGGTAGATGTGATTTGCGATAGTTGATTGAGGATGAGTGTAGAGGAATGTTGTGGTTGGGATTGCATGACTCTAGATGGTTGAGAGACATGAAGGTTTGATGATATGGGAGGTGGTATTTGTTGAGACCCTTGTTGCATGGCTACATAGTTGTTCCCCAGATTGTAATTTGGTGGGAAACTGACTCGTGATGGGGTAACCAAAATTCCACTTATGATTGGTGTGGACACTTTAGGAGTTTGTTGCATATTTGATCGAGCTAGGGTGGCTTGCTTAGCTAGCTCCACTTGACATTGGAGAGTTTCCTATTGATTTTTGTAGATTTCCATAGGAGTCAAAAGCGGTGATATGGCCCTCTTTCCTGTTGGGTTTTGATAAAGTGGATTCTCATATTGTGAGCTTTATTCAGGCAAAGGTGTGGTCACTGTTGACATGGTTTGCACCGCTTGTATGATGTCTTGGTTGTTGTTAGGCTCGCTAAGTGTGGATAGATCAAAGCCTTTGGGTAATTTGGCTCCTTGCTCTGCAAACAAGCGAAAGAAATGATCTTGGTTCTCGCTAAGGATTTTGTCAAAGGTGGCTACAACTCTAGGATCTTGTATGAATTCATCAAGATATTGCCCATCTTCTTGAGAGGATTGACCTATTTCAAAGTGTCACTCTTCTTGAGGTGGGGCTTGATCTGCGGTATAACCTTGTGGGAAAAAATATGGAGGCAAGCCGGTGGTGTAATGAGGTGTACTTACCAAAGGAACTCTTTCTTCCAGAGATGGGACTGGATTGGTAGTATAACCTTGTGGGACAAAATCCTAAGGCAAGCCGGTGGTATAGCAAGGTGTACTTACCAAAGGGACCCTACCTTCTTGAGGGTTGCTTGGTTGGTCAAGGTGCAACATGTTCGAAGAGTTGGTTGATTTCTCTGTGGGTGTCCTAGGAGTAACCTTGAGAGTAATGTTGAGACGGCTCGATTGCGGTGTGTGAGGAGGCGATTTTCGCTTCCTAGGGACAACTTGCTTGGACTTCATAGTTTGTTGGAGCCTAGTGGTTACCATGGAATACACTAGGACAAAAAGTAATGCTGTGATTCTACTTGTGTTTTGACAAAGACAAACTCTGATGCATAATTTACTGGACCAAAGGCGCTATACTTTTTGACCAGAGGCGCAGGACTGTGCAACCAAAAGCGTGCTACTGTAATACCAAAGGTGATGGACTGAGCTACCAAAGGTGAGGTACTGCTATACCAAAGGTGAGCTATGGTGACCAAAAGTGAGCTACTGTACCACCAAGGATGAGTTGTTGTAATACTAGAGGCACTGAAGTAGTGTCTGATGCAAAATTTGATAGATTTGGTTCTGTTTCTGATTGGTTTTGCTTTGGCAAGAAAAAACACAGCAAATAGAATGGTAAAAAAGGGATTGACACAACAGATAGTGTATGTTTGAGGCTCACAAAAAAGCCCAATGTTTCCATAGGTATAAGACAATTGCAATCAATAACAAGCACTTTTTATCCCTAGAGACAAGGTTTCATTGCAGTAGATCAGCTCACAGCTTAATACTCCATCGATAAAAATATCATTCCATAAAGGTGTCAAATATTTTGTATCTTTGCGAGAGAGGATAGGTAGGGATATCTCACCCTCCCCTTGGAAAGCTCAAGTAGGTCACAAGAGCTTTATGGCCAAGGGAATACTATCTCTTCTCAAGGGAGCCAATGGTGAGTATCTTAAGGGCTTAAATCGAGTCCCCTTGTACTGATGATTACTGCAATGTTTAGAGGTAGATCAGATAGTCTCTATCTAGAATGGTTCTTAGTAACTTTGAGGGACCAATGCCTTACGAGCAATGCAAAAAGCTACTAAAAGCTTTAACCAATCCTACTAAGAGTATCAAATACTTCGTTCAATGTGAAAATCGTTTCCACAAAGAGTTAGGACACCTCTTTTCAGTTTGGCACCACAAGATAAGGTTGACGTCGGTTAGGACTTGGCTTTCACCTTATCCCTCTTATATAGTGGTTCAAAGGAAAACTCCACTTAGGGTCATCCCTTTTGGATGAAGCGCAATCCAAAAGCAAGCCCTTTCTAAAGGAAGTACTAAAATGTAAGAGCAAGCATGTCAAACAAAGGTTTAATTGTCCCATTATAAGAAAAATAAGGTGCAACTAAATTAGGCACACACACATTTGTAGTTGTCAATTGTCCCTTATGAAATTGAAGTGTTTGGCATTCATGTCCATTGTCCCTTATAAAACTGAGGTGTTTTCTCATACATGTCCATTGTCCCTTAAGAAAAGCAGTATGTTCCTAAGACTTAGATTGCCAAAATGATTTGTTCAATTATCCCTTAAGAAGGCAATATGTTTCTAAGACTTAGTGCAAAAAAATCAAGATTTCTTCAATGCTCGTCCTGCATGAACATATTAAAAAAACCTTTTTTCTTTGTGTGAGTGATAAGAAGTTGTAACAAGTCAATTAGTTCCACAAAAACTCATAAGTTAGCAAAAACAAAACAAATTGACCAAATGCGTTGTACTATCTCACCAAATGTGACTTACTGTGAACCGAAAGCGCTGCACTGTGCTACTAGAAGCGATGTACTGCAGACCAAAAGTGACTTACTATGCCACCAGATGTGCTGAAACAGACCTAGAAGTGTCGTACTGTACTGCTGGAAGCGCAGTACTGTATAACCAAAAGTGCTGCACAAGACTCAGATCCAGAAAAAAATATATTTTATCCAAATAACTAAGTCCATATATGATTTCATGGTTGATTTTTAATGTTCTGAGAAGTAATATCTGATAGATCTGTATCCTGAAATCAAGAAAACTCAATGTGTCACGAATAGATAGGTTAACTAAAATATCAAAAATACCCCTAAATACGTCAGCTTAGGAAGTATCAAAGACAGTTGAAAGATAAATAAACCAGTTTGTCAGTCAAATCAATGATAGTTAAGTGAGTAAAACTCTGCAAAAATCACCAAAATAAGATCAGAAACCTAATTTTCCAAAAGCACTTTATGATACTACCAATAACACTGGACTGTTTCACCAAAAGCACGGCTCTGTGTTACTAGGAGCGCCACAGTATTGCTTGAGGGCGCTGTACTGTGCCTCTAGAAGTGCTTTAGGATACTGCCAAAAGTGATTTTCTGTATCTTTTGCGCTGTTCCGTACTGTAACTTAAAAAAAATAATTTCTCAAAGAAAAAGAGGGATTAGTGGGTCCCACTGGGTGTGCTAAAATGTGTATGAGGAAAATTGACTATGATAAACTAACAAAATCAAAAACCAATAGCATAAAGAGAATGATTCTAAATAAAATCCATTACTAATAAATCAATGAAATATAAAAGCTTTTACCAAGATTTGTATTGTTCCCTTTGGATGAATGTGGATTGCTCAATAGTGCTACGAAACCATGGTTGCAACAAGCAAGTAAAGTGCTCAAAGATCAATGTTAAGAGATCGTGAAGTTGCTCAATCGATGCGAGGTATGCTCAAAGCACTGTTAAAGGATGCCTGAGAATAAGTGATCGAAGAGGATTTATGAAGGAGATGAGGGGGTGTTATATAGGTTTTAACAAAGATCGATCAACGGTCCAGATAATTCAGAAGAATCAATGGAGGAGATAAAACAAATAACCATGATGAATGTGCACACAACATTTGTCAATCCATAATGATATTTTTATTAAGATATGATGAAAACATGATTGATTGAATAGATAACTCAACTTGTGATTTTGCCTTTTTTAGAGTTCTAAAAATAAGACTGATTGTGCACATGAGTTAACATGATATTTTAAGAGGAATTGGAAAGATAACTGAAATTAAATAAATAGATTTATTTATTTAATTGTGCATGATTGAGGAATACAGGATTATAAATAAAAATATTTGATTTTATTTATTTTTAGAGGATTGAGACAACTTAAATAAATTTGCATGATTTATTTAAATTTAGAAGAACAAGTGATTTAATTAAATAATGTAAAATTATTTAATTGTAGATAAGAGGGAATTGTGATGAATTAATTAAATAATTGGATTTATTTAATTAATGGAGACTTGAAATTTGAAAGAGGATAATGATTTAATTAAATAATTAAAATTATTTAATTGTGGAAGAATAATAGATGAATTTAATTTAATTAATTAAATAAATAGAATTTATTTAATTAATGTCAATTTTTAGAAGGTTTGGAAGAATTTAATGAAATTGGTGAAATTAATTAAATAATTAGATTATTCAATTAATGTTGAAATGCAGGTGATGCTCCAGATTAGACGAAATGCAAGTGGTGCGACGACATGGTCATTTTAGGGTGTCTACAGCATGTATGGAATGCTTATAAAGGAAATGAAATGCAATTGGGTATGTATGATAGTGGATTTTGTCATCTTGTTGTACAAGTTTTTGAAGTACTTTGTTTCATCATTGAGCTTTTCAAATGTTGTAAGAAAATACAAGCATCTAGATATAATTGAACCAAGATGACGTGAGTATTTCTTACATGGATTTTGATTTAGCAATTTACTACAAGCATCTAAGTATAATAGGACCAAGATGACCTGAGTATTGCTTGCATATCAACAGACAAGGATTACACCTGTTTCATGTTTAGACCTCTAATGTCTTCGATGATCATTATGTTGATCATGTCTTTAGACAAGGCTTCACATTACTAAAGATAAATCCACAAACAACAAACAAATAAAATAATTATGCACCCATCATAGCTCCTCGAGTTTTTGACATCCTTGAATAGCATAAAAAGACATAATAACAAAAATTTGATATAAGACTTGAAACAACCATTAAAAACCTTCTTGCCATAGATATATTTTTCTTGCAATAATTGATAGAGTCCTAATAGTTTAGGTAGGTAGGGATTTTGTTAGGTGTAGTTTGATGTCTCTATGTCAAGATGATGTTTAAAGCTTGTTTGTTGTGTTGCTTGTTGTCTAGTGATAAAACCATGATTCTATATGTTATCCTCTGAGTTGTAGCATTCAAAAATCCAATTCACTAACTAGGTTGAGGATTTGCCCCCAGTCAAGTAAATGATCAATTTATTATGGATGAACTAATAATAGACATGAAGAAATGGGCCCTAAGGGACTGACCTAGTGCCTTGGGGGCTCATTCATAAATGGCCTTGTCTACATGACGACGCAGAGGCAACGTAGTTCGGGGTACGGACTTTGTGGACCTAAGACCTATGCGATGAGAAATTGGATAGAATGGGATGGACAAACAGATATGTGATAAGGGATGAAATGAATGTGAAGCCTCAGGGGCTCATGAATGATGGCCTTGCCTATGTGATAAATCAGAGGTGACATAGTTCAACAATGGTTCAATGGATTGGTTGGGGATGGACAACAAGATGGACGCAAGTTTGGATCGACAGCCTACTGGGATAAGGTGACAAGGATGAGCGAACAACAACACATGGTAGGTATCCTGATGTGATTGGGTGGATGCGGTTAGAAAAGACTGGATGAGGACTGAAGTCCTAAGAGATGGAGGGGTTGGTTTATCACAAATAGCACATGTTTCCAGGTTTTCACCACTTGCTTTTTATTTGCATGTTAGTTAAAATACACATAACACCTGTTTTCAAGGTATTCATCATGGTATCTATCCAAGGCGC